>CM053591.1:131228215-131271266 GCA_028646515.1 Pseudochirops corinnae
GATAGACAAAACAATACAAATCCTTTGCCCTCAGGAAATTCACCTTCTGTCAGAGGAAGGAACATGTAAGAAAAACAAAATATATACAGAATAAATGCTAGGTAATTAGGTGGTGGGAGGCATGGGTAACTGAGATGAGAGTTAACATGTAAGATCTCATGTCAGAAGGAGTGCTTGAGCTGAACTTTGGTGGGAGTTTTCTAAGAAACAGAAATGAGGAAGCAGTGAATTCCGGGGACATGTGAAAAATCAGGGGGGCAGCTAGTGAATAGAGCACTGGGCCTGGAAGTCAGGAAGACTCATCTTTCTGAGTTCAAATCTGGCTCTAGATACTTACTAGCTGTGTGAACCTGGGCAAGTCACTTAACCCTGTTTGCCTCAGTTTCCCCATCTGTAAATGAGCTGGAGAAGGAAATGTCAAACTACTCTAGTGTCTTTGCCAAGAAAAGTACAAATGGCATCACCAAGAATTGGACATGACTGAAAAGACTGAACAACAACAATGAAAAATCAGAGGTGGATGATGGAATGTTGTGTGAGAACACTCAGGAGGCCAGTTTGATTGGATCATAGAGTATAAAAGGGGGAAATCATAAAAATTAAGTCTGTGTGCTAAATAGAAAACTTTGTATTGGATCCTAGAGGTGATGGACAGCCACTGGAAGATTTGGAGCCGACGTGATCAGACCTACATTCAAGAAATATCTCTTTGAGAGTTGTCTGGATAATGGATTGGAGAGAGGAGAGATCTGAGGAAGGGAGACCAATTAGCAGGTTATTGTAGTAGTTCAGATGAGAAATGATAAGGCCTGAATTAGAGTAGTGGAAAATATGAGTAGTGAAAGGTGCTTTCAAAGTAGAATTGACAAGATTTATCATATGGTTGGATATGGAGCTATGCAAAAAAAGGACTCAGGGATTACTTTGAAGTTGAAGAGTAGGTTTTTTACAGGGGAAGATAATAGTGTATTTATAAAGTCATCTTTTAGACATACTAAGTTTGGGATGACTATTGGCTATCCAGTTGGAAATGTCCATGTGGCAATTGGTGAAGTAGAACTGAAGCTGAGGAGAGAGACTGGGGCTGGATAGATACACCCATGCATAATCTGCTTTGAGGTGAATATTATGCCCATGGGACCTGATAAGATCATGAAGAGAGAAACTGTAGAAAGAAAAGAGGACTAAGGTCAGAAACTTAGGGTACACCCAGAGTTAGGAATGGGATGTGGTTGATGATTCAGAAAAAAAAAATGGAATGACCAGACAGGAGGAGGACCAAGAGAGAACCCTGGTATGAAAAAGCCAGAGAAGAGAGGTTACCCAGGATAGTCAAAAATAGCATATTCGGAGAGAAGTCATGAGGGATGAAGACTGAGAAAAAGCCATTGGATTTCACTGGGATAGTTTCATTTTGAGTGATGAGATCAAAAACTAGATTGCAAAGAATTGAGAAGTCAATGAGGGGAGAAGTGGGAGCAATTAATGTGGATAGCTTTTTCTAGGAGTTTGGCTGTGAAAATGGGGAGAGAAAAGGGGTGGTGGCTTAAAGAGATGATAAGGTGAAGTAAGGGTGTTTTGAAGATGGAAGAGAATTTGGAATGATTATAGAAGGAAGTAAAGGAGCTGGTAGATTAGACATTAAAAGACATTAAAAATTAGAGTAAGAGGGGAAAATGATTGCTGGAGCAATCTACCAGAGACGATGTCAGGAGAGGCTGGAATCAAAGGGGGTATGCCTTGGTGAAAAGAGGGATTGGTCTTTATCAGAGCCTGGAGTTAAGAAGCAAGGGATGGGGAATGATATCAAGGGCTGGGATTTGGCAAGTGGTAAGCACTGATAGGAAAAAAGGACAAAGAATTTGAGTGTGAGGTTGAACTTACAAAATATGGGGTCAATATTGAGATGGGATGAAAGTGAACTCTGAGCAAGGATCATGGCTTAGAAGAATATTGAGAAACAGAGGGAGTGTAGGTCACATGAAGGCGAGGAATAGGGTTAGTAAGAATGTGGCATAAAGAGATGTAGAATGATAAGAGGTCATAGTCAGAGGCATTATGTTAGGTGATAGGAATACATAGAAAGGGAAAAACAAAACAAAATACAACTCCTGTCCTCAAGGAGTGGCTTAGGAGTGGGGGTGAGGGGGAGGAAGAGCAGAGCAGTATAGACATAGAACATAGTCAATCAAAGGCACAGAGATAGGGGATGGAGTTTCACGTTTGAGGATCCATTTTTGTAGGCTATGTTTGCTAGATTGTACAGTATGTGAAGGAAGGAAAGATGTATGAAGGCTGGAGAGGTAGGAAGGGGTCAAGTTATCAAGATCTTTAAAAGCCAAATAGATGACTTTATATTTGATCCCAAAGGTAATAGGGAGTCACTGAAGCTCACTGAGCAGGGGAATGAAATGTCCAGACTTAAATGCTTTAGAAAAAAAACAACTTGTCATTGAATGGAGGATGAATTAGAGTGGGGAGAGACTTAAAGTGGGTTATTGCAGGAGTTCAAATTGAGAAGTTATGAGGACTTGAACTAGGTTGGGGAATGGATGAATGGGGAAAATGTGATATATACAAGAAATGTTGTGAAGCTTGAAACAAGATTAGGCAACAAATTGGATATGCACGGGCGAGTAAGAGTTAAGGAATTGAGGATGACACTGAGGTTGTAGGCCTGGGGTACTGGGAAAACGGTGGCACCCTCAATAGTAATAAGGAAGTTCAGAAAGGAGTAAGGTTTAGACGGAAAGATATTGAATTGTTTCAGATATGTTGAGTTGAAGATGCCCATAGGACACCTAGTTTGAGATATCTAAGAGGCAACTGGATATTTGTGACTGTAACTCAGAAGAGAGACTAGGGCTGGATTTAGAGATCTGGGCATCAGATGCATGGAGATGATAATTGAAGCAATGGGAGCCAATGAGATCACCAAATAAGAGAGTGAAAAGAGATGGGAAAAAGGATGGAAGTTTGGAGTATATTCATGGTGGTAAGTAATATGACATGGAGGAAGAACCAGCAAAAGTTCTTTATATTAGCTAATGCTGCAACTAGACAGTTTCTAGGTTGCATTTATGCTTGTAGATTCATCAGAATTTTCTTATAAAAATAACATGCTAAATTATAACTGGTAGCAGTTAATTGAAAACTTTCAAATAGCCATTTGGTTAGTGGGTGAAATGAAGGACTCTCTTCCCCCTTTTTCCCCCTGCTTCCCCACCAAAAGCTGTAACTTCATAAAGATTTGAAAGAGTCTCTATGAAATACAGGATGCTGGAAATAAAGAAATACTTTTAAAAGAAGCTTGTTCGTGGTAGGGGTGGCAATTCAGAGACCCAGGATCACCTGAAAGTTGGTTTTAAAAAATAAAGATCTCCTGTTCCCTCTCATGGTAAGAATTCTTCTCTTTGTTCATTCCACATTAACTGTGCCTTCTTAAGAGCAGTGACTCACCAAGTATTCGTGGAGATCAGTAGGCAGCAGTAGGTGTTTCATTATGCAGGTACACTTTCTATTGATTGGAGTCTGCCCACATTAGGAAGAAGAGGCTCAGGCTCAGAATGGGCTCTAATACATAAATGAATTTAGCCTGGGACAAATGCCTGCATCTATTAACTCTCCAGTAGGCAGAGAAAAACCCTGAATCCTTTCACTGCATTAAGAAAGCTAGCTGGAATTAGCTTGAGAACCAGCTATATATTGTGGAAAATGGAAAAATTACTGAACCTAACCATCGAAAGACCTGGGTCTGAGTTTTGGCTTTGTCACTTAGAAGGTAAATAAGCTGAAGAAAACCATTTAACTTCTCTGAAACTCAATTTCCTGATCTGTAAAATTTTAGTTAGCATTTACATAAGCTTTAATATTTTGCAAGGCACTTTATATATGTGAAGCAATTGCTATTATTATTTTCATTTTACAGGTGAGAAAACTGAGCCTGAGAAAACTCAAGTAACTTGTCAAGTGGAACATAGCTAGTAAGTGAGGCAGAATTTGAACACGGGTCTTCTTGATTCTAAGTCCGGCACTCTCTATCTACTATGTCTCCCGACCTCATACTTTTTTTATGAATAAAGATCTAGGTATATTACTGTGACTGGCTTTAGCATACATCTGTTTGGCATGGGTAGCAGCTATGTCATGTAGCAGAGCTCTAGATTTAGATTTAGAAAAAACCTGGGTTTATATCCCAACTTAGGTATTTACTACCTTTGTGACCCTCAGTAAACCACTTAGCTTTCTTATGTGTAAAATAGTGATGATAATTGCTATAGCACTTAACTTTATGAAGTTGTGAGGATCAAATGAGACAATGTATAATGTACTTTGCAATGTCAGTTATTATTGCTAGGATGATGAGCTTTTTCATGAACTCTGCCTCTGTCAGGGAGAATGCCTTCCTGAATTTTCTTGGCAGATTGGAGTATCAGATGAATCCCAAAGGGAACTTTTCTAGTATTCATAACAACTTTTGACAATGAGGAAGATAACTCTCCATGTGATAGTTATGGTACTGTATATCATCCAAATGAATTGTCATGTTGCTTTCCTCAAGCTTTCAAGATGGCAGCATGTTACTGTATTAATTATCCAGCAAGGGGTGTCATATCTGATTTGTTTAGCAACTGGTGCTTTCTCTGAGCCATGAGCCCAATAGCTACCTCTGTTCCTTTCTAGAATATATTTCCTAAATGCTACAGTGTCTCCACTACCTACCAGAGGTTGATAAGTGTGCAAATGTCTATGTTACTTCTTCTCTACAGTTTAGCTCATGGTTTCTAGTAGCAGCTCTAAGGAATTTGAACCCATGCTGGCAGGTCTGGAACTATTTAGGGGATAAAATGAAATGTGACTCAAAATATGAAAGTCCCAACCCTATGTATGAATTCTCTTCTTTGCCCCATCCATATTCACAAGATTTAGGCCGTCAGTGTATTATGATCATATAATTTATTAACTATCATCATTAAATGTGTTAAGTGAAAATGAAAGAAAAAAGTTAAATTCTCTTAAGTGGAACCATCTGACTTCAGCCTTCTCTATAAGTCTCCCTCTTACAAAAGTCTCAAAAGTGACTTGTGGAATTTCTGAATTACACATGCCAATAGAATCATGGAAAGGGGTTTATGGGAAAGGTGTTTTTGTCCTGTGATCTCAAAGCTTGAGATCACAATCCCTACTGGTGAATCAGCAGTGAGAGAAATATTCTTCCTATGTCATCTACTCTTCACTGGGGCCATTATCTCCACTCCTTTCCCACTAGAGAATGGAACTGTCTGGGGCTGTGATAGACTAGATTTGACCATATCTTACTTAGTTTGAGGCCTCTACCTGCACTTCCTGGATATCTCCAGCCATATCACCCCAGGTCTCTTTCCCTTGTTCTTCCCCTCCCCTTCCTCACTCCCTTTTATGTTTTTCCCCACATAAGTTTCTTGACGAGAGGGACTGTTTTACTTGCTTTTATTTGTACCCTTAGCTCTTAGCACAGTAGCTGGCATATCATAAGCACTTATTAAATTGTTGGTCGGTCTGTCTGTCTGTCCCTCCAGTTCACCAGTGCAAAAGGAATTTTATCAGTCTAGTGAATCAAGATTGTCAGTACTGGTCTCTGGTATTCCAGCAGTCTTGGCCAACTCCTAGAGTCTCTGGCTACAGCAGCAGTGATAGTAGTAGCCAGAACTGCCCCCATGCCCTCGTGGAAGCCCTGAAGCCTCAGTTCTATGGTAGCTTCTAACTATTCCCCTGCATGGAGATCAAGGCAACAGAAAGAAGAGACAAGCAACCAAGTCTGAATATCGGCATTCAGATTCCATCCCCTCTGTTCTGTACTATAGATTTTTGCTGATTGAGAATACACATTTCTTAAGATCAGAGCGGAAAAGGTCAGTCATCAGATCCACTCTTATTACTCTCTCTCTCCCCCAGAAACATCATCACTACTGTGGACCCTGGGAGAAAACAATAACAGTTCAATTGATAAGACTGACAGATAGATGGATTGATAGATGGATGAATGGATAGATAGATAGATAGATAGATAGATAGATAGATAGATAGATAGATGGATAGATAGATAGATAGATAGATAGATAGATAGATAGATAGATAGATAGGTAGAGCATGTATTAAGAGCTTACTATGTGCCAGACACTGTTCTAAGTGCTGGGAATGCAACTATAAACAAAGATGATAGTCCCTATCCTTAAGGAGTTTATGTTCTAATGGAGGAACACAACACATTTTAAAAAAAGAGGTGAATGGAGGGATGGTTGAGGGGATTACCCAGGATGGGGCAACTCTGCTGTCAAGGAGATAAAAACTGGAGAGTCAGGAGTGGATCTGAGAGTGGCATGAGCATGGATGACTTGGGCAGCCAAGGAAAGGATCTTCAAGGACGGAGGTGAGAAAGTTGCTGGTGTTAAGAGTGATGTGTGGGCAGCTGCATGGTGCCATAGTACACAGAGCACTGGGCTTGGAATCAGGAAGACTCATCCTTATGAGTTCAAATCTAACCTCAGACACTTACTAGCTGTGTGACCCTGTGTTTGCCTCAGTTCCTCATCTGTCAGATGAACTGGAGAAGGAAATGGTAAACCGCTCCAGTATTTTTGCCCAGAAAACCCCACATGGGATCACCAAGAGTTGGACACAACTGAAACAATTCAACGGCAACATGTAGGTATGGATTGCCTTCGTTTCTAGATTTCTTAGTAGCAGTTCCAGTTTGGGCATTTCTAAAGAATCCAACAAGAACAGCATCTACAAGCAACTGAAATCACCACAGACATAAAAAAATTATTTCTGAAGCACCCCCGAACTTGGCAACAGATGAGTTCTTGTACAAAATGAGTTATGTGACAGAACAGTACTGACGCACAAAGACAAAAATGGCATGCAATCCAATGAACAAACATTGAGCCAGAATACACATAGTGCAATGAACTTGCTAAATAAGTCTCCAGCAGAATTATAAACAGAGGGGGCAAATGTCTATTGCAGAATGGCAAAAGAAGGACCTCATGGGATTTGTGATTTATCCAGAGTGGACTAATGGGCATGTACTATCTTAAGTCCAGTTAGTTAGAGAAGGTTTCCAGAGCACACTGGATTTTAGGAAATGGAAAAATTAGCAGCAATTCACAAACTTACACTCCCCTGCCATTAAACAAAAGGAAAATTCTGTCCTGCCACATAGCTAGTTACTTGCTCCTTGGGCCTTTTGGGATAGCCTGCCTTGTAGGACAATGGGAATATCAAGTGAACAAAGGATTTAAATGTGCAGTATCCCTCTTCCCAGAATCAATCAACTTGATGAGCCTGGCAAAAGCCAGACTACCTAATGTTGCTTTGGTAGGGATGCCAATTATTGATCCATGTAAGTTTCCTGGTATAGTGGATAAAGAGTTGGAGGCAGGAAGAGCTGGGTTAAAGTACTCTATTGGGTAGCTAGGTGGTGCCATAATGCATACAACACTGGGCCTAGAGCTGGGAAGACTCATCTTTCTGAGTTCAAATCTGGCCTCAGACACTTAGCAGCTTTATGACCTTTGGTGAGTCACTTAAACCTGTTTGCCTCAGTTTCCTGATCTGTAAAATGAGCTGGAGAGGGAAATGGCAAACCACTTCAGTATCTCCACCAAGAAAACTCCAAATGGGGTCTCAAAGAGTCGGACATGACTAAAAACAACTGAATCATAACAACAACAACGAAACTGATACCGCTGGTTCTTCTGACTCTCAGTGCCTTTGGCAACTCAGAACAGTTGCTGCTCTGCCTTAGCAGAAAGAGTTTCTTCCCTTGGAATTCTCTATGTCAAATAAAATATAGGAGTAAGGCATCTGATTTACTCAACTTTACATCAATTAATGTAACTGATAATATTCCCAATGAATTCATTTATTCATAGGTCTTCAACTGAGTAAGAAAAAGCCTTCAAACTCGAATGACTTCACATAAGACTCCTGTTCAGAAAGGCAGAGGGAACTTGAGCATGCCCTAAGATATGCCCAGGATATGATACTCAATAAACTCTAATGGCTCCTTATTTTCTTTTTTTTTTACTTTTGCTTTTTGGAGGGGGGAAAGGCAGGCAGTTGGGGTTAAGTGACTTTCCCAAGGTCACACAGCTATTAAATGTGTCAAGTGTCTGAGGGCAGATTTGAACTCAGGTCCTTCTGACTCCAGGGCCAGTGGAATCACAGTGAATTCACTGTGTCACCTAGCCACTCCAATGGCTCCTTATTTTCTCCAGAATCAAACACAAAATCCTCTATTTGGCATATAGAGCACTTCAACCTGGTCCCTTCTTACTTTTCTAGTCTTCTTACACCTTACTCCTCTCTATCTACCCTGCCATCTAATGACATTGGTTTTCTTCTTTTTAAATAATGTTTTCCCCAATTACATGTAAAACCATTTTCATATTCTTTTTTAAGGTTTTAAATTACAAATTCTACCCTTTCTTCCTTCACCTTCCTCCTCCCTGAGACTGTAAGCAATCTGATATGTTTTATAGATGCAGTAATGTAAAACATATTTCCATATTAGTCATTTTGTGGAGGAAAACTCAGAAAGAAAGAGACAGAAAGAGAAAAAGAGAAAAATGGTATGTTTCATTCTGTATTCAGACATCATCTTTTCTTTCTCTGGAGGTGGATAGCATTTTTCATCATGAATCCTTTGGGACTATCTTGGATCATTGTATTGCTGAGAAGAGCTAAGTCATTCATAGCTGTTCATTGTAGAATAGTGCCGTGTTGGTGTACAATGTTCTCCTGGTTCTGTTCACTTTACTTTACATTGGTTCGTGGAAGTCTTCCCAATTTTTTATTTTTTCTGAAATCATCCTGTTCATCATTCTTATAGTATAATAATGCTCCATTGCAATCATATACCACAACTTGTTCAGCCATTTCCCCAGTTATTGGACATCCCCTCAGTTTCCAATTCTTCACCATCATAAAAGGAGCTGCTATAAATATTTTTGTACAAATAGATCCTTTTTCCATTAAAAAAAAGTCTAGTAGTGATGTTGCTGGGTTGAAGGGTATGCATAATTTTATAGCACTTTGGGTTGATGCTGATCTTCTTGCTAGTCCTTGAACAAGGCACTCCATCTCCTGACTGGGTATTTTCACTGGCCATAACTCATGCCTGAAACTCGCTCCCTCCTCATCCTGGCTTCCCTAGCTTCTTTTTAACTCTCAGCTAAAGTTCTCCCTTCTTTTTTTAAGAAGACTTTCCCAGTCATCCTTGATTTTAGTGCCTTCCCTCTGAGATTTTCTCCATTTTTATATCTTGTATATATCTTGGATTGAGGGAAATCTTAAGAAAAGGGTTTCTTTCCCCAAACTTCTCCTTACACTATTGTCTATTAACAGATAACATATAATATAATCTGCTATTTTGTTATCTACATGTTTGCAGTAAAATTTATTTTTTCCTCAGCCACAGAGAAACCAGGGGCTGACTAGAGATAGATGTAAATATAAAGTTAGGCAGAGAGCCCACCTCAGTGTAAATGTTAAGAATTTTCCAAACTTAGAGCTCAAAGCAATTGTGACTGAACTCATAAATTTTTGTTGAAAATAAGCTGAAGAGGAAGGAACCATGTGGATCTTGGGAGCCATTATACTGCCCCTAGGTTTTAAATAACCTGCTTATTATATCAAAGTATTAAAAAATAACAGATGGGTGTGCATAATGAGAGATGGGGACAATGGAAAAGGGTGTCAGACCTTCCCCTGCTGATCTTGGATCAGTCATACATGACCAAATTAGCAGCTTATTCTCTGAGGAGTTACCATCCTTCTTCTCAGAACAAACTGCTAGAAAAAGCTCCCTTAATCACACTTGGACTCCTCTCTGCCTAGTCATTTCTCAGTCCCTTGAAGTCTTTCTGCCAATTCTACCAACGACCAAAGCGACTCTTTCCAAAGTTCCTGTGGACCTCTTACTTGCTAAATTTGATAGCCTCTTTGATGAATAATCATCCTTCTTCAGGACCCTCTCTGCCCCTCTTATTACTCCTCAAAATTACTCATTATATAACAATCCCTTCCTTCAAGGGAAGTATGTCCTACTGGATGGAAACAGTATATATGCACATGAGTAAATACAGAATATATTCTAAATAAAAGCAAAGCAATTATAGGGTGAAGAAGAGCTTTAATAACTAGGGGAATGAGGAAGGGCATCTTATAGAAGGCCATACTTGAGCTGAGCCCTTAAGAGAGAGGGATTCTTAGAAACAGAGGTAGAGAGTGAAACCATTCCTACAACAAACAGAGCCTCTTCAAAGGCGTGAAGACTAGAGTTGAAATTTTGTGTACAGGCTAAGTATGTAAATTGGTAAATAAGCCAGTTTGGCTAGAACATCAAGAACATGATGGAGAGTGATATGACATTGCTTCAGAAAGATAGATTTTAGTCAAAACTGCTGAAGGATTTTAAATGTTAGAGAAATTTGAATTATATCTTAGGTACAGTAGGGAGTTATTGATGCTTTTTGGGCAGAGGAATCATATGGTCAGGTCTTATACTTTAGGAAGATTAGGTTGGCAGTTGGGGAAGATGGATCATGGAGGGGAAGAAACTAATGTCTCCATGCTACCCATAGGATAAAGACTAAATCCTCAGCTTGCTATTTAAATCTCTTCAAAATCCATCCACAGCCTACCTTAGCATTGTGCCTGGCACGAAGTAGGTGTTTAATAAATGCTTATAAATTATTTCACATCACTCCCCTGAATACTCTCTATTCCTGCCAAACTGGGCCTATTTGATGTTCCCTTCTTCCACCACCACACCCTGGCACAGACCTAGAATGTATTCTTTTCCTACCTCTACCTTTTAGAATCTTGTAATGTTAATGGGATGTCCGATCTTACCCTGCCCCTTAATGGGCCTCACCTGGAACCCATTAAGGGAAGCTTGCTGAGGGGAGACTTGCTTGTAGGAAGGCTTTCACACCTTTTGCTAATTTCTGATTAGGCACTGAATCACAGGGTTATGATGTCTTTCGTCCCTGAGAAGTATATACACACTCTGAGTTGGTATTTTGCTTTGGGGACTCGCTTATGAGAAGGATCTTGTGATTCCCTAGTCAAGATTCTGAGTGGTTATATGTTTAGAGCTCCCCTACTACTCAGATGTAAAGGCTCTCTCAATCCAGGGATGTATGTAAAGTAAATAGTTGATTCAGGCAATCAGAGCCCTGTCTCTTGGTCTTTATTTCTCTGCTTGTATTTTCTCTATTTGTATTTTTTCTGAAGTTCAGGGTGCTGACTGAACTAGTGAATGTGATTAAAAAAGATGGTTGACCCCTTAAACAGCTAGCTTTTCTAGTAAAACACATCTAAGAACCTATGCTAGCAGCCATCCTGGGTATGCTAGTATGGTCAATGCGGCAAATCTCTGGCTTCCTTCAAAGCTGATGTGATTACAATCTATTTCTTGATCCTTCTAGTTTTTAATGCTTTTCCCTTCCCCCAAATTATCATGTATATGGCATGTATTTACATGCTGTATTCACCAATTCTTGAAGACAGGAACTGTTTTGTTTTGTTTTTTGTTCCCAGTATTTAATAATTATATAATTAATTATATGCAATATGTAATATAATATGTAATATAATACTTAATGTTTTGCATTTAGTAGGGTAAATATTTTGCATTAAATTGTTTTGTGTTGTTCTGTAGAGATCAGCTTTTCTTCCTTCCCCACCCTGGGCTAATGTACCCACAAGTCCATCTTTCCCTACCTCTAGAGCAAGGATGTTTTAGTGTCTCTTCTTCTAGGTGCAAAAATTCTTAGCAAAGCCTCCATCTTTGCTAATCACTATCAACCCAAAAATGCTTAGAACTGAACATAGATACTTAAGATCTGGTCTGGCCAGAGAAGACAATGAGAATAATACCTCCCTAATGTTGGACACTGTCTTTTTTAATGTCTCCTAAAATTATATAATTTTTTCTGATGGCCAGAAGTAGACTGTTCACTAAAGCCCCAGGCCTTTCTGAGTTGAATTGCCTTTTCACCATGTCTTCCCTTTTTCTGTACTTCTGAAGTTAGTTTTCTGAACCCAATTAAGACTATATTGTTTCATCTTATTAAATTCAGCCCAATGTTCTTGTGACCTTCCCACCTTGAAACATCTGCAATTTTGATAAGACTGCCATTTATTCCTTTTTCCAAATCACTGGTTAAAAAAAAAAACAACTTGAAACATTGCATACCCATGACAACACTTGAGACTTAGGAACAAGTTGACTTTGTGCCATCAGTGATTCTTCTCTGGGTCCTGAATCACCAAAGGGTACTACTCTCTGGCCCCCATCTCTTCATCATTTCACAATAACAGCACGAGAAACTTTTTAAGTGCTTTCATGACATCTAGATAAATCATTGCCCTGATCTACCAGGCTGATAATATGGTAAAAAGGGAAAAATAAAAAGGAAATGAAGTTCATCTGATATCACCTCTTACTGATGGAATCATACTAACACTTTGTGATTACTACTCCCCACTGGGTTGTGTGGTACTCCCAAGGCCTGAGTTTGCCTGGAGTATTATTCAGGGGCCCCAGGCTGAATGGTTGATACCCCCTAAGGAGCCCTGACATGTTACACACCCAAAAGAATTCAGACCCATTGTTATTGTTGGCCTGTGATCACACTCAGTCTGAGTGAGAAAATACCAAGGCATGGCATCATTCGAGAATTCACAAAAGAAGGAGATTTCCTTGTTTTCTATAGTCTCCTTTAAATGGAACTGACCAACCCTGGATGGGAAAGCAGAACCTGGATTCCACATCAAAGGGTAAAAGTGTTATCATTGCACCTTGTTCCCCAATTTTCTTAAGCTTTCTTTCAACAAAGCTCTGCCCTCAGATTCTGCCTAATGCTTTCTTGGGGCTGTTGTGTTTGTCAGTCCCTGGATCTTTTCCCCAGTGCATCTGCTCCCAGAGAGCTGTTTATCTGCAAACTATCCTTCTCTTGGGGGACTTGTCAAAGATGCCAAGCCCCCTAAGGTGCAGCATTCTGTGTGGAGGAGGATATCATTGCTTATCTTTGTCAAGGCAGAGGTCTGAGGGCTGAAGAAGGCAATGAAAGCCTGATGGAAATGGGTAGCAGGAATTATAGGGAGGAGAAAATGTCACCCCACTTAGTGGCAAACTGGTTACAGAAATGCTTTCCCTCAAAAAAATCAAAATGAAAACAACTATAGGCATGAATATTCACATTTTTTCACTTGGCATTTCCTCCTCCTCCTCTTCCTCCTCCTCTGACAAATGACGTCCAAGGTGTTGTGTGTCGCAGGTTTTGTGTTTCCACTGCTGGTCCCTCAGGGCCCTTTGCCTTTCAACTGACAGTTATGTCTGTCTGTGGGAGGGGAAAAAAAAGTCTACTTGTGACTGAGGTTGACGCTCAGAAAATTTCCTGATATGGCTCGGAGTTGTTAGTATAGGAAGCCTACCAGGTACTGCTTCCTCAGTTCAGGAGGAGATAAAGCCACTGACCCACCAACAGACAGGAGACCCCTGCCAACTCTCTGACAAACAGGGAGCCTCTACAATTGAGGTTCATAGGATGAGACCAGTGCTGTGATGGATGATCACAAACAGCAATTAGCCCTAAGCAAAGCTGAATTTCAGAATCTCATAGCTGTATAGGGACCTCTTAGCTATCACATGCCTGACCTAGTATGCCCTCTGTAAAATCTCAGACAAGTAGCTGTCCAACCTTGCTTTTTGACAACTTCTAGTTAGGAAGAGAAGGCAGCTAGGTGGGACAGTAGAGTACCAGGTCTGGAGTCAGGAAGACTCATCTTCCCAAGTTCAAATCTGACCTTAAATACTTACCTAGCTCTGTGACCTTGGACAAGTCACTAACCCTGTTTGCCTCAGTTTCCTCATCTGTAAAATGAACTGGAGAAGGAAATGGAAAACCACTCTAATATCTTTGCCAAGAAAACCCCAAAATGGGGTCATGAAGAATCAGGCATGACTAAATGCACACACACACACACACACACACACAAACACACACACACACACACACAGACACGATCAGGAAAAACCCATTATTTTTTGCATCCTCAGAGAATCAGGAGTATGCCTACAAGAAAACTAGCCTAGGAAGAAGAAATCTTAGCCTAGAACAATTAAGGTGGAAGTTGAGAGAGGAGTCATGTGAAGTAGGGGCTGTGCTTTTAAGGTTTTCAAATGTGCAGAGGAGAGGATGCAGTCGGAGAACCTGAGTTTGAATCCTGGTTTTGTGTGACTTTGGACCACTTAATCTCTTTAGATCTCAGTTTTTTCACCTACAAAATTGGGGGTTGGACTAAATGATCTTTATGTCCTTTTCTATTCTATTTCTATTCTCCCCTATAGGGAGGAGAAAATGTCACCCCACTTAGTGGAAAACTGGTTACAGAAATGCTTTCCCTCAAAAAAATCAAAATGAAAACAACTATAGGCATGAGTATTCACATTTTTTCACTTGGCATTTCCTCCTCCTCCTCCTCCTCCTCCTCTTCTTCCTTCTCCTCTGACAAATGATGTCCAAGGTGTTGTGTGTCGCAGGTTTTGTGTTTCCATTGCTGGTCCCTCAGATATTACAAATAATATTTCATTAATTCTCTTCATCAGGCATCTGGTTGAAACCCTTCTTCATTCCTCCCTTCTCTCTGGTTTCATCCTTGGCCAAAGGCAGATTTGGAGGCTGAAGGAGAACTCAGGCCATCTCCTAGTCCAGCGTTGGCTCGAGGAGTTCCTTGTTGTCAGATTTTCCTTATTGGTGAGTATGAAATGGAGCAAAGAGGCTACACACACATTCCTTGTCTGCCCAGAAAGTATAGGTATAGGTTCAAGCTGAATGGAACACACATCAGGGGATGCCCACTTCCAGAGGATATAAGGAAGGAAGGAAACAGACATTTACTATGCTCCTACTCTATGCTAGGCTCTGTACATTAAGAACTTAACAAATAATATCTCATTTAATCTTCCCAGCATAGGTGGGACATAGGTGTTATTACTTTCCCCATGTCACAGTTGCAAAAATAGGGCAAACAGGCTAAGAGAGTTGCCCAAGGTAACACAGCTGCAAAGTGTGGATTTCAATTCAGGTCTTCCTATCTCCAGATCCAGCACTCTAACTATGTTGCCAACTAGCTGGCTACATCATCATTTTTTCCATTATTAAAAAAAAAAATATGGAAAGCCATCTGATATTTCCCTCTCCTCTGTCCGTACCCATGCTTTCTTCTCTTCATCAACTTAGACCCTGAGTTCTCTCCCTTTATGTTTGACTGAAGTAAAACTCTACAATCAGAGCAATGCTTCTGGAATCATAGCTCCTGGGTTCAAATTTTAGCCTCACCTATTGATTACTTGTTTGACTTTAATTAACTCACGTAACCTTTCTTGGCCTTAGTTTCTCTCATTGGCAAAATAAGTGGGTTGAACTAGGTGACTTCTAGGTCCCCTTTTAGCTCTAACATTCTGTGATTTGCTAAGACAATATCCAAATGTTGACATAGATCCATCATCTCATCAGAATGGGCCTTACTCCAATAATGCAGATCTTCAGATCTTCACCCATCCATGTCTCCTCAGCCTGTGACTCTTTTCCCAGTCTTCCCGTAGGTTCCCAACATCCTGGGGGTCTTCCTTGATTCTCCTGACACTGTGAGGATACTATTGGAGTAAATAGGTGGTCCCCTAATTATCATTCATTCTTGCCATCTGAACAATCTATCTTGTTTTTCAATCATATTTTAACTGGTGATTTCCTGACGGTAGTTGTTCAAAGTCCCTTGTTTATCATTCATTGCAGGTTGTTCATATCCATATCATTTCAATATTAGAGTCTCTTGGTAGTGTTCTAATACTCACATATTATGAGAATGATAGAATGGTAGAATGTTGATATTAGAAGATTGGCCTTTCTCAGAGCTTACAGTCATTAAAAGATTTTGCAATTTCCTTAAGGCCATCATGCCTACTTTTCTTCTCATAATTCAACGCTGGATGTCCCCATCTCATTGTCTCTATATACTGTCTGTTCAAGATGATACATGTATACATTTGCATACATGAATACATATGTATATAGGCATATGTGCATACATATATATAAGTATATATGCATACAAACTTACATACATATTATGCTTGTGGATAAGATTACCTATACAACTGCATGTCATAATTTGAACATTTTCTATCCACTTAGTTTTTCCTGTGTAGGTGGTTGTCAGTCTCTTTTGAGTAGTTATGACTATCATCCAGGAATCTTTGCAATATTAGAAGGCTTGATCTGACCAATATGATGTTGTCAACAGACAGCAGAATCTTGAGGACCTCAGCTTTCAGTGGGAACCCTTCATCAACCTGAGCTGTCCTGGATCTCTCTCATGTCAGTGGCAAACACCTTTGGTGAAAATGTGGGTTTTTGTTTCATGGCTCATCTCATATGTATAATATAGAGAATCATTGTTGAACAAGACAGTTTCTGTTGACATATCTTTCAAGGAATATTGAATAATTTTGATGACTGGTTGAGAAATAGCTTATTTGAAAAAAAGCCTGTAAGTTTGAAAATAATAATAAATAACCAGTAGGGCCAGCAAGTATTAAATTGTAACAAGAGTAATGATGTAACTCCTTATTACTAATAATAATTGTTGGACACCAAGCGTCATCCCTGTATGGTTTGTAAAGTAACTCACTGCATAGTTTGGATCAGAAATATTTAAAGGAAAGTTTATATGCCTGGCAACGTATCATGAAAATGACCAGGAAGGTGAATGGTAAAGAGTAGGGGGTAGTGAATCTGGGTCAGGGCCATAAATGATGAATGTTTACCTATTAGACCACCAGGGGCCTGGGGTAGGAGGTGGAGTTCTGGGTCACAGGTAAAGACTGAACCAGAGGAGTATGGTGGCTTGAATATGGGACAAGTAAAGGATCTCAGTGGTTTCAGGAGAGGAGGGAAATATTGTTGAGTTCCTCATAGGTGTGTTTTCTTCTGCTTGTCTGCCCTTATAATGCTTACATACATAGTGTGCTTATGGACAAGATAGTCTATCCAACTACATATCATGATCTAGATACTCTCCATTCACTTGATTTTTCCTTTTGGGGTAGTTATGGCTGTTATGCAGGAGTCTTTGCAATGTTTTGAGATTTTCTCTGTTAAGCACAATGTCATGTGGCATACTACAACAGAAGATGAGGAAAGAAGAATGTAAATAATGGAGCCAAAATGCAGAAAGTACGGTATCATAGAAGGAACCTATTTTGGAGAGTCAGATGACCTGGGTCTGAAGCCATGGTTTTCCACTTATTAGTTGCTTGACTTTGAATAAATCATTTAATCTGTATGAGCCTCAGCTTCCCCATTTATAAATGTGAAAAATAATCCTTCTACTACCTACCTCATAGGGAAGTACTTTATAAACCTTATTGAATGATTTATTAGTACTAGTAGGAGTAGGAGTAGGAATAGTAGTAGTAGTAGTGTGCTGGTACTAGTAGTAATGGTGGTGGTAGTGGTGGTGGTATATCAGAGACTAGAATAGATGGGTATCACTTTCTGTGCTGAAAGAAATGAGATAATCATGCCAAATGCTTATAAATTTATAGCTTACTATGAATGAATACAAGGTATAATTATGGTCATTATTAAATGGGGTGGATGCTAATTCTAGACTTAATTATGATGATGTTTGCATCATATATTTAGATTAGAATTGCAAAGATAAGGTCTATTAGGTGAATTTATCCCATCTCCTGCACATTGTGTTTCACTACATGTCTTCACTATGTCTAGTGGTTCTCAAAAGGAATTCCCTGGCAGAATGTGGCTCCAATTTCAGCTAGGCATCTACTAAACTGAATGGCACTTACATAATTGCAATGTCTCCCAACTTTCCTACCTCTCTTCCCCTACAGTGTATTGGGATTTCTCACTCAATGAATAATGAAGGGACATAAGACAAAGACGTTTGAAAATCGCCAATCTACACCTTCAATAGCTGCCACCAGGTGACTGGAACCTCTGTTAATCAGAGCTTAGTAGCCTTCAGGCATGGATAACTGAAAAGATCAGTGGTGAACAAGAACATAGTTTTTGGTGCTCTTCTTAAAATATATTTTTATTAAAGTAACTGCATATGTATTGAACAAACTAGAGTTAGATATAACTTTTTTAAACTACTAGGTATGATTCCTAATTATCCTTCCTGCTTTAAGACTTGCTCATCTCCAGGACATCCCACATGTAATTTCAAAAGTGATTTTACTAAAGCACAAGTTTGACCATGTCACCACCTACTCATAAACTCCAATGGCTCCCTCTTACTTCTTGTATCAAATACAAACTTCTCCAGCATTTAAAGGTCTTCACATTCTGATCCCAATTTACCTTTCTGGCCTTATTATATATTTGTCCATCAGGCACTGTATAATGTAGCCAAATTAACATTCTTGATATTACATATACAATACTCAATCTCCTGTCTCCACACTTCTGTACTGGTTAGCCTCCATGCCTGGAATGCACCCCTTCCTCACTTCTAACTATTAGAATCTCTAACTTTTTTCAAAGGTTAACAAAAGTGACACATTTGATCTCACTAGCTTCTAGTATCATCCCTCCAAAATCATCTCTCTCTATTTCTCTCTCCTCCCCTTCTCTATACATACATATATATGTATAATGTATACATGTATTTTCTTAAATGTATATTGTTGTGAAATGCAACATGATGTATATATACACATATATGTATGTGTACAAAAGCATTTAAATATATATGTGTGTATCTATATATACACATACTTTGTATGTAGTAGGTGTTCAGTATGTGTTTATTGAAAGAATGAATGGGAAAATGAAAGAGTGAATGATTGAATATTATCTCACCCCTAGGGCTTATTCACAGCTCTGGTTCCTTTTATGGTCTTCTCCAACATATTCTTGGCTGCCATTAGATGTGCTAATTGTGCTCATTTACATAACACCCCCTTCCCAGTCACTGGGAACACTCACTTTTCTAATAAAAGTCTTCTCTGGTGAAGAGAAATTGCTTTTAATTTTCTTGGGCAAAGGCTCTTCTGGTCTGTTGAGTCCAGAGTTCCTGGTCCTGTTTATTAACTGCCATCTTTTTACCAGGATCTGTCATATAAAGGATGACCGGTCTTTTCTCTCTCTGGCTAGCATTTTCTTAAATGTCTAAGAATGCCCCTTTCCTGAATATGCTAAATCCTTTTAAACAAAACTAAAAAAAAAAAAGAAGAAGAAGCAGCAAAGTATGCTTATTTTTTAAAGAAACATTTACTCCAGTGAGGCTGCCATTTCTTAAGACATTTGAAAAATTTCTCAGAACCAGTTCAGAAAGCTTCATTAGAATATCTGTCTATTACCCTCTTGTCATAACTTGGTTATGACCCAGATCAGTATTCTTCTGCTTTATTAATCTACCTACCTTACCCTCAGGCTCTGGAGGCATCTGGAGCTCATCCAAACAATGAAAACCAAAAATTGTTTGAACAAGAGCAATACTCCTATCTATGTGACCTTGGACAAAGCTTTTAACCTCCCTGGGCCAGTTTCCTCATGTGTTATATTAGATGGCTTTTGGGATCTTTTCCAGATTTAGGTCTTTTATATTGTTATCTCTCATCATCCTATGAAATCTGGAATAAACAGATTGGCTGCTGACGTGACTACTTTCTTTTTTAATATGAACTTTGCAAACATCAACAAACATGAACATTTCAATAAACAATTAAGGGAAAAGAAAATTCTATATGAAACTATGAACTTCTGTTATGAGCAATTTTTAAAAAAAGTTTATATTGAATTTGACACAATTGTGCAAAAACATCCTAAATGTCTGTGAAATGACTACCTTCAAGGAGACAAAACTCATCTGTATTCATAAATTCAAGCATGTCTGTTAAAGAAGTCTAACCTTATCAATTTGTAGTTATACATATGTGTATTTGAATGTCTATTTCTTTTTAGGAGCTCCATATGGTGTAGTTTCCAGGGCTTTGGCTCCTTCCTACATGAATTCTACCTGGTCACATTTTACATTAGTGCTCACAGAGGGATCCTGTGACCCAATCTCCACAATACCCCTCTGCAACTGAAAAGTGTGAAATATTTTTATTTATCCAATATTTTAAATGAAAACAAAGGAGGGAGGATAGGTGAGGAGAGGAACCTCTCTATTTCTCTCTTCTTCCCCCTGCAGACACACCATTAGGGACTAGGGTGGACCTACAGGACAGAAGCCTTTGTGTTGCCTTCAGGGTCTTTGCTGAGATCTATGAAAGGAGGAGAGAAGCCAGATGAGGTTCTGTTAACTAATCAGTCTGGGCCAAGCCAGGTGTCAAAGCCAGGAGTCACAGAGTTAGCAGAGGAAAGGTCCAAGGTCCAAGCCAGGCTTCAAGCTGCCAAAGCTGAAGTCAAAGCCAAAAGTCAGAGTTAGCAGAGCTTGGAGTGAATGTAACAAGATAGGAGCCAAAGCTGAGGTGGGATCCAAGCAGAAGTCATTCTAGGACCAGCACATGGGAACAACCCAGAGAATTGTTGATCCATGCCTGGAGCACAATCTATGAGGCAGGTGTGAGTTGATTTAAGGTTTGCCTGGGCCTTGTGCCCTTGGGAGAAATCTTGACATCAGCCCAAAAGACAGTCTGGAATTTCAATGCCCTTCCAACTGCTAGGAGGACCACATTGTAAGGCCAGGAACGGCCCTGGGAATAACTGTTAGTGGCTGCAGTCTCTACCACCTGAGGAATCAAGGAATATATATGAATACCTTGACTAAGAAAGAAAGACATGGCTGCTGAATTTTCTGTCTTTTCAGGTTACCCAGGTAAGTACCAGTCAGGTAGAAACTGTATTTAAGATTAATATAATAGGAAAAGTAACTAGTGCATGGATTCTGGGAATATACTTGAAATTCAGCTCCAGCTGGGATGAAGAATGATGACAACCTTTGAGACACATGTTATCAGCCTGAATCCTTCAGTGAATCTGTGATCTCATTGTTGTGGGTTTTGCAGTGATGAAAATCTCCTTCCTTTTCCCCTAGCAACACCCATCTATGCCTTCTTGTCCTGTGTAGTTCTTCTCCCTCTCCTCTCAAAGGGTTTCAGGATTTCATCTTGCAGAATGATGAATAAGACATTGGCAAAGTTACAAAGGCATTAACTTTTTGTGGACTGGCTTTTTATACCTTACGGAACTGGGAAGTCCCCTCAACAGCTTGGGTTATAACCCCTGACCCAATCAAATCTCATGGATGATGTCTTTACCTTTTATGGGAAATAAAATAAAATTGAACCATATGCCCATATGGCAGATATTGCTCCTACCATAACCCATACCTTGGTGGCACAGTCCTAAAGATAATCTAGAGAACCTACCACTTTAATGACTTGGACTCTTACTGGAAAATTCTAATCTTGGAAATATGAGAATTCTAGTCTAGGCAGCACTGGAAGAAGATCTTACTGCAGGTAAAAGAAAAACAAAGACAAAAAAATTAAAATGAAAAAGTCAGTGACTCCCAGGAGTGACTAAATACAGAAGAAAATTATATCTAGAAATTCCAGGCTTAGCTTTTTCCCTTTACAGAGACCAAGTATGGGATCTTAATGCTCTGGTTCATGTGTAGGTCTTTGCCAAATCTTTTCAGTTCACTGTGAGCCTTCTGATGTAAAGTGGTAACAATGAGCATTAGCAGCACTACCAGGACCATCAAGACCACAGTGTAGGTGATGATGCTTTGGGCAGTCACAGATCCTTATCATAAATCAGGAATATTTGTAATAAGGTAGCTTAGAGGCTATTACCCTCTTGAATAAAGTCTGACCCAGTGTCAGGGGTCAATAGTGAGAGTCTTCCTGTCCTTACCACCTGCTCAGTGTTTTCTGGTCCAATACCCAGGGCTTCCCCTCCATGGAAACCTTATGAAGGGGTGGTAGTTAAGTGTAAAATACAAATTTTTGCCCCTTTAGAGGCCTCTGTTGAGAGACTGCCCATGTGCTTAGGGGTTGGTTGTACAGTTTCATCTTGTTCCCATTGCCAGAAAGCAAACCATCTCTCTGTAGCCAGTCTGTGATCCTTTAAGCTCTCCCAGGGAAGGAGTTGTCTAATGATAATTGTATACTATAGTGGTAGCAATGTAGAGGGGCCCTACCAGTTCCAGATTACTGTAAGCAAAGAGCTATGTTAGGCCTATCTTTGCCACCATCCATTCCAATGTCTACACCAATGGGTGCCATGTTGCTGTCTAAGCTATTGCCACTGTGGCTGCATTGCATTTCTTTGCCGTTGTCTCTGAGGTCTGTGGTTTTATTGGCCACCCTCATGCTGAGGACTGAGTGCTGCTCCTCTATGTGGGGATCTACACTGGGACTCATTCCATGGGAGTTCCTTAATAACCATGGACCTCAAATTATGAATTCCTGCCCTAGGAGAATGTAAGCTCCTAAATGTAGGGCAGAGATTGTCTCCAGCACACACTCTTTGCTAGATGCCATTCTAGAAACTAGCACAGAGCCTGGTAAATAGTAGGTGCTGAATAAATGTTTGTTGGTTGATTAAAAAATCTTGTGATGGAAAATGCTAACCACATCCAGAGAAAGAACTATGGAGTCTGAATAAAGATCAAAGCATACTATTTTCATTTTTTTCATTTTTTGTTTTTCATGGTTTTTCCCTTTTGTTCTGATTCATCTTTTACAACATGACTAATGTGGAAGTATGTTTAACGTGATTGTACATGTATAACCTATATCAGATTGCTTGCTGTCTTGGGGAGGGGAGAGGGAAGGGAAAAAGGGAGAAAAATTTGAAACTCAAAATGAATGCTGAAAACTATCTTTACATATAATTGGGAAAAAATACGAATGCTATTTTTTAAAAAAAAGAATAAATGTTTGTTGGTTGATTTATACCAAAGTTTATAGACCACGGGGAGTCACAGAAAAGGCAGAATTCTAGTTGAATCTTGAAAGAAAGATTAGGTATAAAAATGGAGAGTAGTGGGGATGGGGAGTGGAGATCAATTTAGGTGAGAGGAATGGAATAGATAAAGATACGGCAGTGGATATGTGCATGATTTTTTTGGGTTTATAATGAGTACACCATGCTGCTTCAAATACTGAGAGGTTTTTTTTTGGGGGGGGGGAAGGATTAAGGAGGAATTAACTATTAGAACTGGAAGAAACTTTATACATTACCTATTTTAAATGTCTCATTTTTACAGATTAAGAAATTGAGGCTCAGAAGGGTTAAATGCCTTATGAAGGGGTGGAAGTTAAGTGTAAAATACAAATTTTTGCCCCTTTAGAGGCCTCTGTTGAGAGACTGCCCATGTGCTTCTTAGGGGTTGGTTGTACAGTTTCATCTTGTTCCCATTGCCAGAAAGCAAGCCATCTCTCTATAGCCAGTCTGTGATCCTTTAAGCTCTCCCAGGGAAGGAGTTGTCTAATGATAATTGTATACTACTAACTAATATGTTACCCAAGGTAACTCAGGTAATGGCAGCATAATGTAGTCAAGAGTATTAGATTTAGATGACCCATATTTGAATTTATTGCTTCCTATGAATTAGTAAACACCTCTACTTTTTACTGCACCTCTTCTCCTCAGTACCTGGTTTAGCAGCTGTATATGGATCCTTTTTTTCCTTTTCCCTACCTGTCTTGGTTTAAAAAACCCACTCAATTAGATTAGCCAGTTTCAAACAAATATCTTGCTCACAATATTCATTGACTGTATACTCTGTTCATATCCTAGAGCTGATCCATTCCTGTATTTTGTGCCATACCCCGAAGAACCAAATGTAATTTTCCAGCATAAGGTCATAGGATTGTAAGGGTCTTAAGATTGTAAGGGTCATAGGCTTTAGAGTTGGAAGGCATATTACAGTAAGGATTTGCAAAATGTGGCCCGAGGGCTAAATCCAGCTGCCTATTTTTGTATGGCCCACTCTATTTTAAAACATGAAGACTTTTCTTAGCTGGGTGCCACACAAAAACAGGCTGCAATCTTTTACCCTTTCCCCCTCCTGGGTTGCCAGCTTCTGTGTTAGAGATTATCTAATCCAGACACCATCTCCTTAGTCAGCTGTTCTCTCATTTTACTTTCTCTTCTAAAATGCCTACCTTACTTGGCAGCTCTCCTGCCTCCTGTGCCCTTGAAGCCTGCAAGTTCTTTTTCATGCCTTCTTACTCCTTGGAGAGCCTTTCTAGGGCCTGTCTGGCTGTATCCTATGTTTCTACATGGATCACTGGTGTAGGAAACAGTTCATAGGGTCTGACAAGTCTTTGAAGGCTTTCTGTCATCTTGAATACACTCTCTGGGAAGATGACAAACCTCATGCTAGGGTATCCTTTGACCTCCTTTGCCACAAGTAGGGATTTAACTATCACTTTTTTTCTAGGACCAGTATCAGATACCTTCACTCTTGGTGATATCTGTGACTCTTTTTTTTTATCCTTTTGTGAAATACTAAAATGGCTCAGAGGCATTCTCTTTTGAAAGAACTTCATATTAATCTGTAGATCCAGCTACTCAGGGGTGTCTTTTTTTCTTCTTTCTTTGATTTTTCTGCCCTCCAATCTCTAGGATTCTCCTCCTTTTCCTTAGATTACTTCTTTTTCTTCTTCTCTTCTTCCTTATTCGTCTTCCTCCTACTCCTTTCTTCTTTTCCTCCTCCTCCTTCATAAAGCCAAGAGTCAGGGGGTACCTTTTTAACCACATATGTTCTCTAAAAATGTGCTTCAATTCATTGTACTTTGAGTTTGAGTCCACTCTTCTTGTGTGTACAAGGGGAGAGTCCACACAAGCTCTGTGTGTGTGTGTATGTGTGTGTGTGTGGGTAGCCGGGGAGTTAAGGGTATTGCCTTTATAATTTCTGATGTTACTATACTTTCTCAGTAAATGCCTTTTCTACAAGTTAATAGAGGTCTACTGGTTGAATGATAATATGGAGCATGCCCAATTGGGGCTTGTGAGTGATAGTAATAGAAAACCTAACCCTCTGGGATTGTTCAGAAAAGAAGAGTATTCAGGAGCCCTCTGGAGACTCTCCTGTGGGGGTTGGGAGAGTGTACCTAGAGGAGGTGTTGTATCTATTTTTACTTAGCCATAATAAGTAAACCTGCTAATGAAATCTTTGGGTACACAAAGGATAGAAGTAATATTCATCTACATTTCAAGAAGAAACAGACCCAGATATCCTAGCTATATCATGAGCTTGAGTGGTAGAGGTGGGGAGATGGACTTTAGGCTAGAGAGAGGGAGAATAAAACTGGAGTGAAGATATTTGATTGGGGTTGGCAGTGTGATGGGAGAACAATGAGGATGATGTGTGAAACTCCTCCCAAAGTCTTCCTGTATGGAGGGCTCACAATCTTCCTGAAAACCCCATTCCCTATCAGGCCCTCTGCTTGGCTTTGATTCCACAAAACAACCTGCCCCTGCCTAGGGTACTCCCACCATCTTTTTTCAGCTCTCTCTTTTGTATCCTCTTCCCCTTTCAGATTGTAAACTGATGGGATTTTTTCCCAGGTTCCTGGGTGGGGGATCAAACCACTAGAAGTCAGCACCCTGAAAGGTAAATTGGCCATGGTAGTTTATGATATAAGAATCACATAAGTAATGGAAGTACATCTCAGATCAACCGGTTAGTTGACTTTATGAAGATGTTGGCAGAGCTGGGCCTAAAAACGTGTCTGTTCTCTACTTCCTTTGGAGTGTTCAGGCCACAAGCCCATACTACCATTCAAAGAACTAGTGAATCTTATGGCAAGTGTTTCTTGAAACCAAGTTACATTCTTATATTTCATTTATTTATTGAAATATGGTTTTTTGTTTTTGTTTTTGTCTGCACTTACGATTTTGTCAATGTAGAGAACTCCTATCAAAAGTTGCCTACAGCATTGAGAGAGTAAGTGACTTGCTCAGGGTCGCACAGCTGGTGTGCCTCAGAAACCCATGTCTTTCTGACTCCAAGGCTGGTTCTCCATCCACCACACCAAGCTACCTCTTACTGACGCAAATTAATGCAAATAAACTGAGAAATAGGTTAAAAGCTAAGCAACTAGTTAACACAGTGGAGAGACTTCAACCTGGAGTCAGAAGACCTGAGTTTGAATGTTACCTCAGACTTCCTACCTGGGTGACCCTAGGCCAGTTACTTAAACTCAGTCTACCTCAGTTTCCTCATTGATTAATTGAGGATAACCTACATCTCAGAGTTGTTGTAAGAATAAAACAAGATAACATTCAAAGTGCTTTGTAAACTTTAAAGGGTTATATAAAGCACCATTATAATTCTTAAAAACGGAGATTTGGGTTCCTGCCATCTTAATTTTCTTCCTTTCCCTCTCCATTTGGCTTAATGTCAGAGGTATTAAATGTCTTCCCCCATGTGTCTGGCGCAGGGTTTGTGCACTAACTTGGGAGAGCTGGGAAGGAAGGAGGTACTCATACTGATATGTTAGAATAAGTAGCAGGGTGGGTTGTAGACAACTTACCCAAGACATTCATGACTCTAAGTTTCCCAGTGACTTAAAGATAAAAAATTGTTTCATCTGAAATACTGGATTTTTTTGTTTGTTTGTTGACAATCAGAGGGTTAAGAAGCATCACTGACAGGCACTGACAGATTCTCCAAATAAAACACCCCAGACTAAGTATGTTCAAAGCCCTGTTTGGCCAAAATCTGATCCTGCAACAAGTGAACAAGGAAAATTGACTGAAACCATGTCCTCATGTCTCTAAAAAAAAGCATGTGATTCATTGTGGCTTTCCATGGGTTTTGAAATTTCAGTTCAGCTCAGTTTAACAAATGTTTGTTAGTGCATACTGTGAGCAGAGTACTGTGCTATGTGGTTAGAAAGTTGCTGGGGGTTTTTTTGTTTTTTGTTTTTAATCCAGGCTTATGATTTCATTGACCTTGGGAATTCCTGGGTGAGGAAACTTCCTTGACAGAGGTGGATCAACAACTATTCTGCAAACTTAAAGTCTTAGAGATTTACCCTAAAGTTAAGTGACTTGCCCATGGTTTCACAGTCATTTTAATTCATGTGTCAGAGGCAGGGCTTAAACCAAGATCTTCCTGACTCAGGGGCCATCTCTCCATTCCATCACTCCGAGATGAAGAGATGCTAAGATGGAATAAGAAATAATGCTTTCCTTCATGTAGCTCACAGCTTCTTCATCTTGATGAAAATCTGAGAAAGGAATAGGGAGACTATAACAAATATTTTCTACAGTAGGCCATATCCTCACACTTAGACATTTAACCAAAAAGTGTAAAGAATACAAAATCCTTCTGTGTTTATTGTGGGTTGTCTGTTTTTAAAAAGCATTTTATTTGATGGAACATAACATCTGCTCTCCAACAGGGAATCTCCCAGGAGCATCTAGGTGGTATAACAGATAGAGCACTGACCCTGGAGTCAGGAAGACTTGAGTTCAAATCTAGCCTCAGATACTTCCTAGCTGTGTGACTTTGGGTAAATCACTTAATCTCAGTTTCTTCAACCATAAAGTAGGGAAAATGATGGCATCTCCTTTGCAGGATTTTTGTGAGATCAAATTAGATAAATATTTGTAAAGTGCTTAGCACTTTACATATAGTAGGTACTTAAAATATTCTTATTTTCTTCCCTTCCCCATGCATATATTGAGATCACATATGATTTCTTGATAATGGCTGACTCTGATCAATGATCCTCTGATAATCAGTGGCAAAGGAGGCAAAAAGTTGTGAGTCTTATGTTTACTGAGAATATTTACTACAGTCATGGCAAATGTTCTATACTAAAGCCAAGTGAAATGAATTCTCTCTCAGCCCCCAGGTTCCCCACTCCTGCATCTAGATGGTGAAGACAGTCATGTACTGTCATGAACTAATAGATAACGTGCTGAATGCATCAAGTTCCAAATTACTACTACCTTTGCTAGGAACTCCCTAGCCACTCAAAAGAAATCGTCCTAATAATCCACACGGGAAAAACCGAGTGGATCAAAAATTCTTGCTATCAAGGTAATGATCTATCTATATCTATCTATCTATCTGGAGAGTCAGTTCATTGAATCAACGTATTAGCATGTATATTTTGAGTGGGTCCTGCAGATGAACAAGCTGATCCCAGAATAGAACAAGAGGAAGAGAGTGGGTTAGATTGAGTTTGAGAAATTGCTTAGAGTTTTTAATGACCCCAAGATGCCCACTGACATAGGTACCTCTTAAAAAAAAAAGACCAATAGCCAAATGAATGATCCCCAAAAAGAGGTAGAGTAGTTATATAGTAAGAGAGATGTAAAGCCTGAATTTTGCACCATTACCCAGATAAAGTTTCCTAACACATTGTATAGATGTCCCTGTGGAGGATATCTAGTACCACACAGACCAGATTGCATGGGGTGAGCATGTATGAATAGTCTGTGATCTGTATGCATTGCTTGAGGAGATGGGCACATTAATGACGGCACAGCATAGCACCATACTCAAGGTCTGAATGTATAAAAGGTTCAAACAAAGCACTATGGGAGATCCAGGGGAAGAAATGTCATTACCTATTGGGTGAGGGAAGAGATGGGCAATTAAGGAGGGAGGGATGGAATTAGAACCCAGACAGCAATTCATTAACTGGAAAAGAGGAAAGACATTTCAGGCACAGAGTAGTTTGGAGGCATAGGAGAAGGTGTATAGGATATATACAAGGGATAGTAACTAGTTCTGCTCTTCTAGAGTTTAGGCTACATGAAAAGGAGGCCAAGAGAAGGCTAGAAAAGATAGAGTGTATGGCAAAAGTTGCTTTAACCTCTGAATCCCCTCTTTTTCTGACTTGACTCACTGTTATATACTTCTGTCATCTAAATATTGCTTTGAATTGAAGTCTTCTATCAAGCCTGTGGATGAGAACATGAAACTTTCTCCTTTGCCTGACTCCCTGAAAGCAGCATGGAACCCCTCTAACAGAGGTTTCAAAGGGATTTAAAAGGAAACAAAACAAAATGAAGATCTATGATTTTGCAGCAATTGGGAACTACTGATGAGCAAATACTTCTACTCACGTAGAGAAAAATAAATAAATTGACCCTTTTTCCACGTCACTCTGTATATTGGGTCCATTACTCCTCTGTCAGGAGGTGCCACCACCAGCTTTCTAAAAGGCCTTGTCACTGGAATCATCTAGGCCAATTCTGTCTAGGTGAGATGTTAAATCAATTCTTGGTTTCTTGGCAGTTAATCCGGCTTGGCAAAGCTGTAAGGGGTGTCTTTAACTTTTAGAATATGTTTCATGGGTTCTTAGAACCTAAAAGGGTCTTCATTGATCACTTAGTCCAATCATTTCATTGTATAGTTGAGGAAAATGAGACCCAGAGAGTACAGTGCCTTCATGCAGAAATGTTTAATTAACATTTGTGAAGTTGAATGACTTATTCAGTTATAGAAGTAGCATAACTGCAGAGTTGTGACTTGAACTCAGGTCCATACTCTCTTCACTATCCCAGTCCCAAAGCATTCAGTATAAAAGCAGACTTGTCTTTAACAAATACTCTGCTATATTTAGCCCCCGTTGAAAAGTTCTTTTCTAGACTTCTATTCTACAATCACCTTAAGGTGGTTATAGCCAGCTTCCCTTCTCCCTGAGGCACAATTTCTCCTGATCTTTTAGCAGTCTATAGGTTTTCTACTATCACTCCTTCCCAAGCTCCTTTTCTTGCCTGTTGCATAGCAACCCTCACTTCATCAAGCTAGTCTGCCCTAGTTCCAGATACCCAGTCATCCCTGGAATGTTGTCATATTCCCAACCAAGCCTGGGCTGAGAGAGAAATAGGAGAAGTCTTCATTGCTACCCTTAAGCCAGTAGGTACATTATCAGTCTTCATCTTTGGACCGGAGCTTTTTTTGTTTTTTACCTCACCTCAGTCCTCCCATCTATTTAACCCATTAGCCACCAAAACATATTTTGGTTTTTATTTTCTGCACCGACACCTTTGGACAGCTCACCAGCAAGTTATATATAGGTACCTAAAACATTCCCCAGGGGACATATACATACACAGGGACACAGCAATGGGCGTGTAGGGATAGCAACTATTTCTGGTCTTCTGGAGTTTAGGGTACATGAAAAGCAAGCCAAGATAAGGCTAGGAAGATAGGGACAATGTTTCTAAGGATATATGTTGTCATTAGAGAAGCAAGATGGCATAATGGATAGAAGGCCATCCTTGAAACCTGGATTCAAGTATACCTCTCACATATACTGACCCAGGACAAACCACTAAAACTCTTAAGTGCTTTTGGCAACTCTCTAAGACCATCATCTGCAGAAAAAGCAAGGACCTGCCTTGGTAGACAGAATCTACTCATTTGGGAGTTCCTCATATGCATTTCATACTAAAGAAATCACAAGTCCAGTTCCTAAAGCTTTAGGCGTTCTTATAAGAGAAGATAATCCAGCAGAGAAAAAGTAAAACAAAACAAAATACATTCTCAAAGGGAAGGGCATCTGAGGACCCAAAACACTGTGATTATGCTGTCTTTCTGCACTGTTTATCCTGCCCTCATTTTTGGAGAACAGGATTATTGCTAGTTCAATGAATCAAAGTAATTTTGTTGACGTAGGCATCGCCTCCAGTAGAACAGTTCACTAGACACTTGTACCTTCCCGTCCTGGGTGACTCATCCCCATGGTCCACAGAAGCTCTGTCTAATTTGTTGCAAACTTTGTTGAAGGCCCTTGCATTTCCCTGGGCACTGCTGTAATGTGAAGGTTTTATTGATCCTCTTTAGTCTCCCTTCATGACTGTCCTGTCTCGTGTTCTGGTTTTATATCTCTTTGATGAGATCTTCTGCATTGCCTGTTGTTCATAGTTCTATCTTGGTAATATGTCTAAGGAGGCAACTTTGGTAGTGCAGTGGTGTTAAAGTCAAATAGAAATCAGGGCCATTCACCTGTACATAAAGATCCCTGTAGGCCACACAGTGGCTTAGTTTTTTAATGCACTTATACCTGGGTTTCCTCGTATTTTTAGAAGACTTTAAAAATATTTTTTTCTATTTGTATTTATATTTTTCATATTTTATTTTTATATGTTTTGTTAAATATTTCCCAATTATATTTTAATCTGGTTCAGGTCACACTTGGGAGTGTTGCTGGGCCACACGTTTCACACCTTGGGTGTAGTGAATGTTGAGCTGGTGTTGGAATCAGAAAGACCTGGGTTCAGGTTTGGCTTCTAACATTTATTGTGGGTCCCTTGGCAAGTCATTTAACCTCCCAGTGTGTTAGGCATGTAGAGAGGGCAACTATTTCTGATCTTCTGGAGTTTAGGGTACATGAAAAGCAGTCCAAGACAAGGCTAGGAAGATAGGGACAATGTTTCTAAGGACATATGTTGTCATTAGAGAAGCAAGGTGGTATGGTGGTAGAAGGCCATCCTTGAAATCTGGATTCAAGTACTGCCTCTCACATATGCTGACCCATGAGGGTTGTTGCTGTTGCTGTGAGGGTTTTGGCCTGTGGTGGTGGAGAGAATTTTCTCACTGGAGAATTCTCTGTACCACTGATGTCACAGGTCCACTCCCTAACTTTATCCTAATGATATGCAGCCCAGTAGACGACCCAAATATGAGAGCCAGTACCATAGACACCGAAGCTAAACAATGAATTGGGCCCTGAGTTGAATAAGAGGAAAAGACTGGGCTGGATTGCTTTTAAGAAACTGTGGAGTGCCTTTCGTTTTGCCAACGTTCTCCTGGAAACAAAAGCCCAGCTTTCCAACCCTAACACTCTTCTAGTGTTGTAGAAAGAGCAGTGAGTCTAGTCAGGAAGACCTGAGTTCAAAATCAGCCTTCCTAGCTGTGTGACCTTGGGCAATTCATTTAACCTGTTTGTCTCAGTTTTTTCAACCGTAAAATGGGGATTATAGTAGCATCTTGTAGAGTTATTGTGAGGACCAAATGAAATATCTGTAAAAAAAAAAATAGTGCTTAGCCCGATGTCTGACTAGGTGCCATGTAAATGCTTATTCTCTTTCTCTCTTCCCCTCCTCACCTCCGAGTCACAGAAGAGCTTGTCCTCTGAATAACCAAATTCATAGGTCACCCAAAGGACAACAGAAAGATAAGTGGAGGGCAAAATTATCAGCCATGATCTTGCTCTTTTCAGATTCATTATAGAAGTTTATTGAAGCCCCCGGTGAGACAAACATCAGTTTTGCTCCTGGCTGTGAAGTGAGAGGGTGCCTGCCTCCTCCTGCTGCCCGTGGTTCTGCTGAACTGATGGTGCTAACATCTCAAGTCACATCTGTGTGTAATGGGGGGAAGGGGCGGAGCACAGGTTACTTCTGCCATTAATAAATGGTTGCAGTTCTGCTGTAATTTGGCTCCAAGTCCTGAGAGATATACGTGCGTACATGTATGTGTATGTATGCATATACACACATGCACACATATATACACACATATGTGTGCATACACACATGCTCACATACACATACACATATAACCCAGCGCCTGGGATCAGGCACTACATTATCTGGGCCCCATAGATTCTGGTCAGATGGAGGTATTGCTGAAGAAACAGGGAGGAACAAAGGGAGAATGAGTCCACATACCCTTTTTCTCCTGTTCCCTTAACTAACAGTGATAATTGGTTGATAAGCTAGAGTGGAGAGCAGAGATAAGTAGGCCCTGATTGAGTCCCCTGTTCTCTGGGGGCCCAATGGCTTCAGGGCCATAAAGGCCATTAGGACATGATCTTTTACCAAGCCTGACCCAAACCCTTCCAAAGGCAGATTTTGTTTTTTGTGTAAAAAAAAAAAATCTCCATCACTCTCCCAGCAAGTTTATACCATCATAGGTTCTAGAAATAAAGAGACACCTCCCTTACAGTTTTATAGATGAGTACACTGAGGTTCAGAGTGGTGACCTGTCTAAAATTACAGTAGTAAGAATAGTGGAATTTGTGATTAGAACTCAAATCTTCTCAATTTAAAGTTGGTACTCCTTCTAACAGTGGCTTCTTGGGAACCCTTTGATAAACCCAAAACCCTTTCAGGGGGTCTGTAAGGTCAAAACTATTTTCAAATATTACTAAGATAACTTAATTTTTAATATGGTAAATATAGATAATTATAGCCCTCAAAAACAAAAAAAAATTTTGGGGGGGGGTTCCTCAATAATCTTTTCGAGTATAAAAGTCTTAAGATCAAAAAGTTTGAGAACCACTGTACTATACCAGGTCTCTTTCTTAATATCCTTCTTCCCAGGTTATTGGCAGAGTGGAGAACATATATACCTGAAGGCCAATGAACAATGGATACCTTTTTTTTCCCCAAAAATTTCTTAATCCTTCCACTTTAGTTCATCCTTTCTAGCTGCTTTCAAACTGCTGTGTCATCATCACCCCTTGGAGCCCTTGTCCTTAGAGACTGGCTTCTTAGATTACATGTTTCACAATTAAGAAATTCTTGGCATGCTCAGTAAATCACAATAAACAATTTTTACCAACCATAATGAAAGGTCATGGCACCACAGGTATCGCAGGATTCTTCTACATTTGTTCCAACTCCATGATATATCGCATTTGTTCAATTTACAGTTCAAGAGGTGACTTTTCTCTACCCTGCACGTTAAAATTCCACCAGGATCTGTGAAATGTGCCGTCTTCTTTCTGCCTCTCTGTATTGTCATTAATAATCAGAATTTATAGCTGCTGACAACTTGCTAATAATTATTCACAAGGAATGAGATCTGTTCTTATTCTCCCTTTGCTCTGCTGGTTCCTTGTTGCAGACAGATTAAAAATAGGCTTCTTGTCAGTAAAATAAATAGACAGAACTCAGGGGCACATAGGGAGGAGATGGGTTAAGCTAGAAGCTACCTGATTTTTGGGCAATGTTTTTTTTTTGCTATTGCCAAACCAGATAAAAGAGGCATGCATAAAGATTCTGTTGAGGGTGTTCATAGAATTCAGGGTGTTTAGTCAACTGTCTTAAACTCAAACCTTTTCAGCAGCATGCAACAGAACACTACTTCTTTGATGTATGCCCACAAGCTATATGCCATCCCTTTTTGGTATTGAGCAAGATGCATATATGCATTTTTTAAAACCATAAAGTAAAGCTCTAAATTCAGCCAACAACCACCATTGCAGACCTGAAAAATTTGCTGCACCAGTTACAAGAATAAAAATACTAAAAAACAGCCAGTGTGATATGTTGTTTACAAAGCTCTCCTCCACAGAAAATCCCCTACATTCCCTAGTGTGTGCTTTGTAGCAGATAAATAGAGCCAGAAGAAGGTCTCTCCACTCTTTCACCTTCCCAATAATTAACAAAGATCATCTCTTGAAGAAATATTGTTTCTTCAGGTGTCTAACTGAAATGTAATAAGCCCTTTGTATAGATGTGCCACCATCATCTCACCCATTCCACAGTGGCAATGATGCTAAGGCTAGAAAGTGAAGACTGAGATCTAAGCCCAATCACTGGCTTTAACTGAACTTCTGTATTGGAAGAAGGAAAAACCTCTTTCTTGAAGTTCCCCTCCCTTAGCACACAAGACTACAACCTGTAGGTCAATCTAAACCACTGGTTACTTTGCCAACCTCAATACCCATTTCCTCCCTTCAATCATCAGAGTCACCCACGGGACAGGCACACCCCTTTAGAAAAGCAAAGGGGGTTTATATTAATTTGTTTGTCCATAGACACCAAAAGGGAAGAATAGAGCAGCAGAAGACATATTTGATTAGGTTCCCTCTGTTTGGGTTACTCACTAGTGAGGTTAGTATTGACAAGCATCTCTGGTTCTCTCTCATTAAGTATATAGTGCTCAGCAATTTGAAATTAAAGAAACTGACTTGGGACCCCAACTTTGCTACTTACTGATAGTGTGAACTATTGTTGTTATTACCAGTGTGATCGTGAGTAGTCATTTTAGTTAGGCAACACAGTTTTCTCAATTTGTAAAACAAGGGAATGGGACTAAATGATCTTTAAGTTTCCTTCTAGGAATGAATAAATGAATGAATCATTGGATAAATGAATAGATTAAAAATAATTATTAAATGCTTATTATTTACAAGGCACTATGCTAAGTGTTGAGGATAAAATTACAAAAAAGCAAGACAGTAGTTGTCCTCAAGTAGCTTACATTTTAATAGGGGAATACAAAACATCTAGCGTAGTGGTGGCCAAGAAGAGGTGCTTTGGTTTGGGAAATAATAGAAATGGTAAGTAGAGCTATAGGGTAATTGATTTATTTGTCCTTTCCTGGAATGGTAGTGTTGATTTGATTATTAGTCAGCCAATAGGTATTTATTTAGCCCCTGTTATGGTGCTGTGCTAAATTCTGGAGATACAAAGATAGTCCCTTCTTTCAAGGAGCTCAAAGTCTAATTGGGGAATGCAACATTAAAACAACTAAGTACAAACAAGCTGTATTAAAGCATAAATTAAAGATAAACAATGCAGGGAAGGCACTAACATTAACGGAGATCAGGAAAGTGGGATTTTAGCTGGAACTTGAAGGAAGTCGGGGAATCAGGAGGTGGAGAGGAGAAAAGAGAAATCTGCAGGCATGGAGAATAGCTAGTGAAGAGGCACAGTTAGGGGATGAGTGTCTTGTTCAAGGAACACAAAGGAGGTCAGTGCCACTGGATTGCAGAGTCTGTAGAAGTGAATAAGGGAGGTATAAAAAGACTGGAAACATATAAAAGTACCAGGTTCTAAAGGGTTTTGAATGCCAAATGGAGAATTTTATATTTTACCCTGGAGGTGATAGGGAGTAACTGGAGTTTGTTGAATAGGAGGATGACATGGTCAAACATGTACTTTAGGAAGATTACTTTGTCAGTTGAGTGGAAGAAGGACTGGAATGAGGAAAGATTTGGAGCAAAGAGACCAACCAGAAGGCTTTTGCAATAGTCTAAATGATGAGTGCACTGAGGTGGCAGTGTCAGAGAGAAAAGGACATATGCAAGAGATGTTTAGATGGCAAAATCAACAGGACTCACAGCGTGTTGGATATAGGATATATATATGTATATATATGTGAGTGAGAAGTCAAGATTACCCTAGGAACTAAGGATTGTATTTTGAGAGTAGGTTACTGGGAGGATGATGATACAGTTAAAAATAATAGGAAAGTTTGGAAAGCAGGGAGAGGAAATGATAATTAGCTCAGTTTTTGGACAAGTTGAGTTTGAGATGTCTATGAGATATACAGTTTGGATTCCATTAGTCAGTTGGGGATATGAAACTAGAGGTCAGAACACATGTTGGGGCTGGATAAAGAGATTTGAGAATCATCAGCATAGAGATGGTCACTGAACCCATGAGGACTAATGAGATCAGCAAGTGAGATAGTATAAAGGGAGAAGAGAAAAGAGTCTAAGACAGAGCCCTGGGGTATACCCATGGTTAATGGGCATGACTTGAATGAAGATCCAATAAAAGAGACTGAGAAGGAGCAGCCAGATGATTGTGAAAAGGTCACTGGATATGGCAATTAAAACAGTACTAGTAACTTGGGAGAGAAGAGTTTCAGTTGAATAATGAGGTTGGAAGCCAGATTGTAGAGAGTTAAGAAGAGAGTGAGAGGAAAGGAAGTCCAGGCATGGATTGTAGAAGGCCTTCTCCAGGTGTTTAGCCGCAAAAGGAAGAAGAAATATGGGACAGTAATTAATGGGGATGGATGAAAAGATTTTGGAAAATTGCAGTGGTAAGGAGAATAGTGAGTGAATTAGGGAGGTATGAGAGCATTGCCTTGCTGCAGTGAAGATGCACTTGAAACTACATAACAAATCTGTAATGAATCACTCAGCAGTTTTATGGTTTCTTCAACTTTGTTCAGCAGTACTTGCTTGAATAGGAGTGAAGAGAATGGGTGGTGTATATAATCTAAGGTTGAGGCTTAGAAGGACAGGATCATTGATAGGATAACAAGGTAAGGGGCTTGAGAGAAGAGAATAATGAAAAGTTGAACTGGTTCACAAAGGGGTAATGGAAGGGAAAGGTGATGAGTGCAGAGGCAAAGGCCTGGGAAATAACTGAGGGGTCATGGTGAACTGGAGGTCATGGTGAAGGTGAAGAATAGGGTTTGGAGTTGCAAGGCAGAAGGAGAGGTGGAATGTCAATAGAATATGATCAGTTACCAGAATTTTGAATGGGTGGTAGATATGGGTTTAGTGAACCTGAAAGGAAAATTGCTCACTGAGTGGTGGTAGAGGGTAATCTTGGAAGCGGTGCTAGGGAGCAAGAAATATCCCAACTCCCTAACCTCGACCAGTGATTTGAGAGCAATGAGTGAAAGTGTAACCAGTGTGGGAAATAGTGACCAGGAAAGCTGGGTCTGTTGGGAGGCAGCCAGGTCTTAGTGAGAGCCAGGAAAAAGGAAGGAATGGAAAATAGAATGATTCAAGATGAAAGTAAGTTTATTACCTGTGGAAGAAGTTTTCCACTATGATTCCCAAAGCAAGATGTGGAAAGGGTGGAGTTGAAGGCTGGCAGTGAAAAGAGTTAAAGACAATATTACGGTCTGGGTCGGGCTAGATGGGGGAGAACTCTCATGAACGAGGAGCCCAGGGCTACAGGACTGGATCTGGAGTGACTGGATGGGAGTGAGACCAGCGAAACCTAGACTTGTTCCCTTCTCTAACCTAGAGGTGTGAGTGAGAAATGAGTGGGTATTGTTTGAATAAATGGTAGGTGGGGGCACACCCTCTATGTCAGCAATGTTCTCATTGCGGTGTAGAACCTCAGGATTTGGCTTCCAAGAGGGGTGGAAGTCTTTGGGGATCCCAGAGGCAGGTAGATGGCCCAATGGATAGAGTACTGGGCCTCAAAGTCAGGAAGACCTGAGTTTAAATCTGCCTTCAGACACTTCCTAGTTGTGTGATGCTGGCAAGACACTAAACCATTCATTGCCTGCCTCAATTTCTTGCTTCCTGGGGGCACCAGCCAAAGAATTCCAGCCAGTACCAGCTGGTTGGGGGAAATAAATCCACTAGATCTTTCTTTCACTTTTGACTCTTCTGACCATGTTGTTTTCCACGATCAAACTCGATCCTATGTGGCCCTGGGACTCTGGCTGGCATAGGCAAAGAAGATTAAAAAAAGTTAAAATTATAAAAAGATGTGCCTCTGGGCGCCAGTCCTTAAATTCCAACACCGATTCTTCATGGTAGAATGTGGAGCTGGAGGAACAGGATATATTTTTTAAAAGAATTTTTAGTCAAAAAGATAAAACTGAAAGGGTTATTCTTTATTTTTTGATAAAGGAAAAAGTTGGATTGAAAGGACCCCTTTGTAAAATTTGCATTTTAAATTAAATTATTTTTTAAAATGTCATTCAGTTGTTTTGGTTTCTTTAGTTTGGTGAATGAAAATAATATCCTTTATGATTGAGTTTTTAATAAATGTTCACCTTAAAACAAAATAAAATTCCCTGGGTATACACCCTAAAGAAATGTTCTGTGCACGCCTTTGAATTAACAGGCATGCCTACACAGGGTCTGAGTTCTTCAGAGTTAAGTACAGCGTCATCCAGACGTTGGGAACAGACAACAAATACATTTCAGAGATGACGATGATGTTAATGGAGGGAATTTGGTTGTAAAAACTGGTCCCCAGAGCACTCCGACATTGAAGTTCCTTGCTATTTTCCCCAGCTGTAGCTCGGGTGGTTTGGGCTAATCAGTCTTGCAAATCACAGCCCAACCCCCCACCAATACAACAGCGTCTATTTACGGGAGGAAGATCCACCAACCCACTGTGTTGTTGTTTTTTTTTTTAAGTATTTAATCAAAACATTAAATCGGTGTAAAAAACAAGAGGGAATTAAATAATACAATGTTCACTGCCCCCTTCTACAAAAGGACATAATCTTTTACACCCCTAAAGACGAAGAAGAAAACCCCCAGGGAAAACGTATGAGGGTGTGAGGAAACGATTTATTAGCAAGTGGGCGGACAGGACTGACAGAAAACTGGCAGTTATTCCCTCATTTTCTCTCAGCCTTTTCTCAGTGAGTGCAGTGGGAATCTGCTACAACCCTTGAGGCCAGCTTCAGCTCTGGACTTCTAGCTCTTTCCTCATGGAGTCAGTTTCCTGGATCCTCATCCTCCAGGTGTAGTTGAAGGACTGGTGTCCCCATGTTAGTCTGTTCATCCTGGGATCACTGCTCCCAAATAATCAAGAGCATTCTAAAGGTATCCCATTTCATTTTCCTTCTATCTCTTATTTTCCTCTCTTTTCTATAAGGTTCGACTCTCTTTTCTTCCTTTGACTAGTTTACCCCTCCTGATACTATCCCATAGGATTATGATGTCCTAAAGCCTCCTCACATGATCTGCCAGTCTCTTCCCTCACCATTGTGTGAACTCAAAGTCTAATTGAAAAGCTCCCTTTAAGGCAGTGGTTCTCAACCTGTGGGTTATGTTCAATTTAAATATATCCTGCATGTCAGATATTTACATTATGATTCATAACAGTAGCAAAGTTATAGTTATGAAGTAGCAATGAAAATAATTTTATGGTTGGGGGTCACCACAACATGAGGAACTGTATTCAAGGGTCGCAGCATTAGGAAGGTTGAGAACCACTGCTTTAAGGGCAATGTGACATAGCTTTATTTACTCTATATTTTAAAGATGGGGTCTTTGTGAGTCACCTTGATTTAGTCCCTCCACTGGACTCCAGTGACTCTGGAGGAGAGAGTGAGGCTGATTGACTTTGTACAACTCTGTCTCACTTAAATCCAATTCACCAGCAGGTCAAGACATCACCCTCATGATGCTATTGATCCTCTTCAAGAATGAAGGGTGAACAACAACAATTTTTAAGGTATACTATACGTTTTAAAAAGTTACTTGGCTTTTTCCCAAAAAATTCCACCTGTTCCTCAAGTCACATAAACACAACTTTAAAATATAAGTCACTTAATTTTTTTCAGAATCAGAATATCAGTAACCACATTATAAATCTGGACTTTGTATTTCAACTGTCCATTTCTCAGATGATTGTGTTATGAAAGCATCTGTCCCACAAAGCTCAGAGATAGCCATTGCCTTAGAGAATAATGCTACTAGTGCCATTGGGAGTTGCCCAGTTTCAACTATTTTTTGGGAGGTGAAAAGGGTGATTCTGCCTTCTGTGACTGGGCCTAGCAATATGCATACTTGTGTCTGTAGGAAATGGAATGCAACAAAACCACCAGACCTTGTCTTTTTTGTTTATTCCTTAGAATCTGTAGCCATACTGCTAGTGGCTTCTGCTTCTGATATGGACACTGTCTTTCACCTTTGCCCCTCAACTGAGTACTCTGCATTGTTGGCCATTGACTCCAGCTTTTGAATATACAGCTCTATATATTTAGGCTAGAAACTTTGGGTCTAGGTACCCTTTCAGTGCCTTGCTAGTGGTTTCAGCCATGGAAGATTGGGAGATGGGAGATTTCAGCCATGGAACCCTTTATCTCAGCTCATGACATGTACCATCCCTAGCCCTATCCTGTAACAGGGCCAGGAAAAAAAAAAACACATAAAGTATTGTTTCACTACATAAGATCTTGTTCTTAACTATTTTTATTTGGGCAGCTAGGTGGCACAGTGGATAGAGTGCTGGGCCTGGAATCAGGAAGACTCATCTTCCTGAGAGCAAATCCAGCCTCTGACACTTAGTAGCTGTGTGACCCTGGGCAAGTCACTTAACTGTTTGCCTCCATTTCCTCGTTGGTAAAATGAACTGGAGAAAGAAATGGCAAACCACTCCAGTATCTTTGCCAACAAAACTCCAAATGGGGTTACAAAAAGTTAGACATGACTGAACAACAACAAAATTTAAATTCATTTTTACTTATTCTCTTTATATTTGCTCTGTATATTGCCTCCCCATTAGAAAATAAGTTCTTTGAGAGTAGAGATTTTTACATTCTTTGTATCCCCATTGCTGAATACACTTAGCTTTGTCACTATTTTTATAAATAAATAAATTTATTTATTTTTAGTTTACAACATTCAGTTCCACAATTTTCTTCCTCCCCCTTTCCTTCCCTATTCCCCTCCAAGATGACATGCAATCTGATACAGGTTCTACATTTACCTTCACATTAAACATATTTTCACTTTAGTCACGTTGTGAAGAATTATAACCAATGTAATGAACCACAAAGAAGAAGAAAAAAAACAAAAAAAGAGAGAGCCAATAGTCTGTTTAAATCTGTATTCAAGCTCTGTAATTCTTTCTCTGGATGCAGATAGCTTTTTCTAACATGAGTCTTTTGGAGTTGTCTTGGAACCTTGGATTGCTGAGAGGAGCCAAATGCATCGAAGTTAGTTTTCACAGATACAATGTGTCTGTAATTGAGTACAACAGTCCCATGGTTCTGCTCTCCTCACTCAGCATCATTTCATGTAAGTCCAGGATATTCTGAAGTCCATCTGCTCATCATTTTTCTTTTTCTTTTATAAAAATTAACTTTTGTTTATTTTTAGTTCACATCATTCATTTCCACAAGATTTGAAGTTACAAATTTTCTTCCCATCTTTGCCCTACCCACCACCCGAAAACAGCAATCCCACTGTATACCCCCTCCCCCAATCTGCTCTCTCCTACATCCTCCCCCATCACCCCACTGACTTTCCGGTAGGGCGAGATGGATCTCCCTACCTCAGTGCCTGTTATCTTAATTCCCAGTTGCATGTAAATGATAATGATAATGATTAATAATAATATATTTTTAACATTTGATTATAGAACTTTAAATTATAGATTTTTCCCTTCCTCCTTCATCACCCAGCCCCACTGGAAAGACAAGCAATTCAATACAGGCTGTACATGTGTAATTACACAGAACATCTCCATAATGGACATATTGTGAAAGACTGACTATATTTCCCTCCTTCCTATCCTGCCCACCCCCTGTTCTATTCTTTACTTTGTCCCTGTTTCTTTACAGAAGTGTGTGCTTCTAACAACCCTGCCCCCCAACCTGCCCTCCCCTCCATCATCCACCCTCTCATCCCCTTCCCCCTGTGGGCCAAGATACCAATTTAGAGTTTATGTCATTCCCTCCCTAAGCCAAATTCAATGAGGGTAAGATTGACCCATTCCCTTTTGCCTTCCTGTTCTTTCTCTCCTTTGTACCAGTTATCCCTTGCCTCTTCTGTGTGAAATGATTGACCCCATTCTGTCTCTCCCTGTCTCCTCTCATTCTGTTTCTCTCCCACCTCTCAATTTTACCTTTTAAAATATCATCCCTTCCTATTTAGTTGATCCTGTACCCTCTGTCTAAGTACACATATATACACACACTCACATATGTATTCATATGCATATATAAACCCTCCATATAGGAGACCTATGTGTACATACACACACACACACACACACACACACACACACATATATATATATAAATACATTTGTATTCCCTTCACCTATTCTCATACTGAGAAAAGTTTCATAAGTTATAATTATTGTTTTTCCATGTTGGCAGGTAAATAGTTCGACTTTGATAAATTCCTTATGATTTCTTTTCCATGTTTACCTTCTCATGCTTCTTGTATTTGAATGCCAAATTTTCTATTCAGTTCTGGTTTTTTCAGCAAGAATGCTGGAAAGTCTTCTACCTCTTGAATGACCATATTTTCCCCTGAAACATTATACCCAATTTTGCTGGGTAGGTGATACTTGGTTTTAATTCTAGCTCCCTTGATCTCTGGAATATCATATTCCAGGCCCTTCAATCCCTTAATGTAGAAGCTGCTAGGTCCTGGGTTATCCTGGTTGTGTTTCCACAGTATTCAAATTGTTTCTTCTTGGTAGCTTGTAATATTTGCTCCTTGATCTAGGAACTCTGGAACTTGGCTATAACATTTCTAGGAGTTTTCTTTTTGGGATCTTTTTCAAGAGGTGATCAGTGAATTCTTTCAAGTTCTATTTTGCCCTCTGGTTCTAAAATATCAGGGCAATTT
>CM053591.1:131271766-131287801 GCA_028646515.1 Pseudochirops corinnae
ATTTGAGTTAATCTATTTTTTAAGGTGTTATTTTCTTCGGTCAGGTTGTTGACTCTTTTCATGATTTTCTTGCATCATTCTCATTTCTCTTCCCAATTTTTCCTCCACTTCTCTTACTTGGTTTTCAAAATCCTTCTTAAGCTCCTCTATGGCCTGTAACCCGCTTACATTTTTCTTGGAAGCTTTTTGTGCAGGAGTTCTGACTGTGTTGTCTTCCTCCTGTTCCATGCTTTGATCCTTTTTGTCCCCAAAAAAGTAATTTAAAGTTGGATTGCTGAGCTTGGTTTGCTTCCTTTGCCTGCTGGTGTTGCCAGTCAATTAATTTGATTTTTGAGCCACAGTAGAACTCTGCTTTCAGAGGGGAGAGCTTTTTCCCAAATCACTGGTTTTTGCAGCTGCCAGTACTATTAGGAGGTGTAGTCTCTGCAGCCCCCACCAGCTTTGGCTCACTGAAAACACACCTCAGGACCACCACCCAAGACCACTATCCCAATCCTATTCCAGGCTGGTTAAGAAAAGAACATTTAGCCTCTGAATGATTCCTGGGGCCCCCTGCAATCTGCAGGCCACAAGCTCTGAAACAGCCATGTGGAGGCAGCTTCAGGGCCACCACTTCTGCTGCTTTCTTGCCCTGGGGGCAGATGGCTGGACTCACTTTTCTTCCTCAAATTTAGTAGAGTTCCACTGGCCTTTCACTTTGTCCTTGTTTCTTTTGGGTTGATAATTCTGGAAACTGCCACAGCTGCTGGTGATCCACTCTCCAGAGTGTTCTAGCTGAGGTTTGTTCTGACAGCTCTGGGGCTAAGCTGCAATTTTGGGCAGGGCTGGGCTTGGCTCCCAGCACTCTGCAATGAGCCCTTCCTGTCCCACCTGCTGGACTGTCCTCAGCGGGAGATGTGTTTCTTTGTACTTTTGTGGGTTCTGGAGCTCTAAAATTTGGTTAGAGTCATATTTTGTAAGTATTTGAGGTGGTTATAGGGGGAGCTGTGGAGTTCTTCTGCTTCTATGCCACCATCTTGACTCCGCCCCCCCCTGCACATCATTTCTTACAGCACAATAGTATTCCATTACATTCATATACTACAGCTTGTTCAGCCATTCCCTTGATTTCCAATTCTCTATCACTACAAAAAGAGCTGCTATGGATATTTTTGTACATATGGGTCCTTTTCTCATTTGTATGATCTCTTTGGGATAAAGCACTAGAAGTGATGTTGCTGTTTGTCATTATTTTTATGCTACATTGCAAATGTTACTGAATGTTGGTATCATCTTTTCCTCATAAATGGATATATATATATTTATACACATACGTATATATATATATATATATATATCCATATAGATAGATATTTGGAGGGAGAAAAGCATTTAGATCTATGCAACAAAAGCTGTTTAAATGTACCCTAAGTATTATGTGTCTTCTTATCAAATCCAATGAAGTATGATCAGTAGATTCCAAGTACCTAGTCACAGGACCTTAAAATTAAAATCTTATTAATCTACTGTTGATTGGTACAAGTGAAGGTAGAAAAGCATCATTCACATTGAAATTCTTTAGTCTGAGGCCTTTTCTGAAAACTCTGAACCTCCTCACTCATGGTCAACAAATGTCAGGCATTCCAAGCATCATGATGTCACTTAAGTTTGATTAAGTGCTCCTTGTGACAGAAAGATACCATGAAGATGTACTTCCCTAGGAGATGATTCAAGTTTCTCACCTTGCAAAAGAACAAGATCATTTTTCACAGGACTTTTTTTTTTTTTTTTAGCAGACTTTCAGTCTAGTGGTCCTTTTGAATGCTTTACTCCCTGGATCAATTAAGATATGAAAAGGTAGAGATTGAGTGAAGATGATAGAGAATATAACTTCACTGGGGCCTTTCCTGGGGAAGGCTGAAGACAGGAGAAGTAAAGAGTGATGGTTGCCTAGGTGCATGCCTGTTCTGTCCCCAAGGACATCACATAGGATATCATTAATTCCTGAGAGTCTTGAGATACAGAGTCATACGGGGAAAGAGCCCCGGACAGTAATGAGATCTGGGTTGGAAAATTATGTCTGATATGTAATTCCTCCTCCTCCTCCAAGCTGGCATTTATAAAACACTTTTTAAAGGTTTGCAAAGCATCTCACATGTGTTATTTAATTTTATCTTCACAACAAGCCTGGGCAGTAGGTGCTAGTATTAGCCCCATTTACAGATGAGGAAACTGAGGAAGATAGCAGTTAAGTGACTTGCACAGTGTTATATAGCTAGTAAATGTCTGACTACAGATTTGAATGGCTCTTCTTGACTCCAGGTGCAGCATTCTATCCACTGAGCCATCTAGCTGCCTCTTAACTATATATATGATGGGTAAATCATTTACCTTCCTGAGTTTTGATTTGTCTTATCTGTAAAATGAAGCTAATATATTTGTACTACCTACCTCACTGGAATGGCATATGGAGATCATCTTGTAAAGTTTAAAATTCTGTATTATGAGTTACTGCACATATTTTATACCATCATGAAAGTTCCAAGTGACTTGGCATCCTGAGAATTTTCCTAGTCTTTAAAGGAAGCATTCTACCCTTATCTTCAGTCAACCAGAATGGTATTGCCTCTATGAATCGGGAAGGGTAAAAGTGAGGTGGAAGTGATGGAAAATCCATATTCACTTAAGTAGCTTGAGAGAAGGAAACTTTGTCATGGAGAATAGTTAATCAGTCAATCAGTGCAAGTTCTTTGGACATCTTTCTTTCCCATTGGTCCTTCTGGATTCTGCATTATTATATATAGAAGACCTCAGAGTCTCCTCAAGAGAGAAGAGAGGATAGATTGGTCAAATCTCAAAGTATTTGATTTAGATTTATAAATCATGCATGGATAGATTTCTGAACCTATTTGATTATTGAATGGAGGCAGAGGTAACTATTTCCCAATTCCTTGCTCTGAAGCAATACCACCATCCTTGAATTTCCCAATTATTAAAAAATCATTTCTGATTATTTTTTCCATTTATATACATTTTATAGTATATTTATATATTATATTTATAAATAAGTATATCTTTATATTATTTTTCATATTTTCTTGCTTTGTTCCTATGAATAGCTAGGTGGTACAGTAGATATAGCATTGCACTTGGAGTTAGGAAGACCCTTGCTCAGATCTTGAAACAGCCTCTTAGCTGTGTGACCCTGGGCAAATTAATTTATCAGTCTCATTTTCCTCCCCTTCAAAACTTGGATAATAACAATGCCTAAGTAATTTGTTGAGTAATATGTAAACTTTCCATTGCTATTTAAATATTCATTATTGTTATTTTAGGTTTAAATTTTAACTTTTTAGAAGTTTAAATAAATTTTAATCTTCTTTTTTTTTTTTTGCTTTTTGGAGGGCAAATGGGATTAAGTGACTTGCCCAAAGTCACACGGCTAGTAAATGTGTCAAGCATCTCAAGGGTCTGAGTCCAAATTTGAACTCAGGTCCTCTTAACTCCAAGGCCTGTACTCTATTCACTGTGCCACCTAGCTGCCCCTAATTTTAATCTTTTACATGTTAATAAATAGTGGGGAGATAAAAATAGAAGGGATAGAAAGAATAGGAAAAAAAAGGAAAGGACAGGAGATATAAGATTTTGAAATAGATAAACTAGAGACAAAAGTGTTATTTCATTTTTTAAGTTTAAATTTTATTTTTTTAGTGAACAAGAATCTATTTTTTATCTTCTCTCCCTAATGACACTGGAAAAACAAAAACCAAACAAACAGATAAACAAAACCCATGTAAAACTGGAATTTTACTGCTTTCAACTGAAATAACAAAAAATAACTCCCAACATCACAAGTTCCAAGTAATTATCAGCCAGTCATCTCTGAAGTTTGCCTTTGGCCCATGCCATTGTATTACTATTCCAATTTTAATGTTGGTGTCAGCTTATTGTATAAACCATCCCAATTACAATACTGAGTGGTACAGAACAATGTTCTTGGGCTCTAGCAGCCAGGTGGCACAGTAAATAGATCACTGCAGCGGGAGGCAGGAAAACCCGTGTCCAAATCCTCAGACACTTACTAACTTTGTGCTGGGCAAGTCACTTAACCACTATTTGCTTGAATTTCCTTAACACTAAGATGAGAATAATAATGGCGCCTACCTTACAGAGGTGTGAGGATCAAGTGAGGTAATACTTGCAAAGAGCTTAGCACTTTCTTGTTATCACATTGTTGTTTAGTCATATCCATACTGTCCATGGGGTTTTCCTGGCAAAGATGCTGGAATAGTTTGCCATTTCCTTCTCCAGTGAATTAAGGCAACCAGAGGTTAAGTGACTTGCCCAGGGTCACAAAGCTAGTAAGTGACTGAGGCTGGATTTAAACTCTGGTCTTCCCGATTCCAGGCTCAGCGCTCTATCCACTGAAGGGCCTAGCTGCCTGTCACACGGTAGGTACTAAAGAGATCCTTAATTCCTTGTTTCTCCCTGCTTCAATTTATATGTCCTATCAAAGTATCTCTCAATCTCCTCCCTTTGTTCAGTGGATATCTTAAGCTATTGTGTTCAAGCTTTCCCGCATCTTCTACCTGTCTGCAAGTGCTGTGGATTCCCCATTGAAAACTTCCCTCACAACCAGCACTGTGCTGGAGCCAACTCAAACCAGCTCTCTGGAGAGCCGATTTTTAAATAGTCTGTGTGAGCATTTACACCTCAGATATTGGCAAACCCTACAAATTAGGGCTTGATTTATTGTTTTGTTGAGTATTTAGACTTAAGAAAGTGATGGAAGAAGATCAAACTTAAAAGCATCCTTCCCCCCCTCCCCAGATCTACTTTTAAACTTTCAAACCCTCTTCAGCAGAGGGTGGGTCTTTCCCCCCCTCCCACTGATTAAATGATAGAGGCAGAAAGATAGGGATATTCCTTGTTTCCCATTGTTGCTGCTAGACCAAGGATTCTTAACTTTTTTTTTGTCATGTGTGTTATAGACGTCTTTGCTAGTGTGGTGAAACCCATGGGCTACTTAGAAGCCTCCCCAATCCCCCTTCATTCTAATGCCTTCCTGCTAAGATTATCTTCTCTTTACTGCATCTTGTTTGTTCGAAACTGTGTGCATATCATCTCCCCACTAGACCGTGAGCTCCTTGCAAGCAAGGACTGGTTTTTGCCTGGAATATAGTTGGTCGTTGCTTGTTGACTTGACTTCTCAGAATAGTGATACATGTAAAATAAGGCAAAATTTTAGAATTCTTAGAATCATTTTCTGAATCAGAATCATTTTCTGGTCCAAGTTCATGGATCCCCTGAAATTTGTCCACGTGGGCTCCATAGACCCCAGGTTATGAACCCCTGTTCTAAACCATGGATCTGCCCTTATTTAATAATCCATCTTTAAAAGTCATGCCACTGTATGAGCAAGAACCCTAGCATACCCAGGATGGCTGCTAGCAGAGGTTCTTAGATCTGCTTTTCTAAAGGAAAGCAACTCAAAATGGGTTAACAATCTTGCTTTAGTCAATCAAACATGTATCATTTACTTAGTTCTGGGGAAAAAGTCAATACCCTGAACTTTAGAAAATACAAACAGAACATAAAGAGAAGTTACCACCAGAAGTTACAAGCAAAGAAACAAATCAGCAGATAGGCTTCCAGTCATCTGACCATTACATCCATACCTAGTTAGTTACCAGAGAGGGAAGCACCACCATCTGGGTTTTCAAAGCCAGGGGGCTCAATGGCTACCCAGAGTCTCATCTGGCCAAATCACACAACTCTTTCCAAAGTGAGCCCCAAAGCAAAAACTCACATCAGGGTATATATAGCCTTCTCCTGGATCAGAGAATGTCACAATTCTCTTGACTAACTGCCACAAAGTAATAAGGCATGGGTGTTCCTGAAGAACAAGCTTCCTGCCACAGGCTCAATGTGACCACATTCAGCCTATTAGGGGGCAGAGTATATTTTCAAATCAGGGAAGATTCTCAGAGTCACTTAATCTATCAAAGGGTGTAGGGGCAGGGAAGATCTTCAGATTCCCACAACAGCCGTCTGATCAAAGAGACAGTATGACATAATGGATAGAAAACCATCCTTAAACTCAGGAAGACCTAGGCTCAAATCCTGCATCTGACATGTGACCCTCTGGTCCCTGAACCAGGAGTTTAAACTCAATGTTCAAGGTAACTTTCTAAAACTATGAATGTCAGAGAAGGTGCTGACCTGAATTGGTAGAAGGAGTTTCTTTACCTGAGAACTTTAAAGAGAACCAGTGAAATTCCAGGTCCAGTTCTATCCCATTTAATTATATCATCTTCTTACCATTTCCATCTCTCCTAGTATCCCAGGATGCTTACTCACCTTCCTCAGTGACTTTAGCATCTTACTCACAGTCTTATTTTACATTCCCTGATACCATTTTTGGTGACTTCATCATTCACATTAATGTCCTTTCTCACACTTTAACCTAACAGACCTTGACATCGTCAAGCTGAATGAATTCAGCTTCACTCCGTTTCAGTCACCTACAAGCATGACTGCACCTTGAAATTCATCAACATTGGGAATTGCTTGAATTTTAAGAGGTACAGTGGATCTTGTCAGGTCATAAGTGGCAAGTGGCTATTCAGGAGTGGGACTGAGGAAAACTGAGATGTGATCATACCAAGGTCAAAAAGCTGGAGGAACAGTCCAAGTGGGAGGGCGAGGAACAGCCACAGGGGAAGCTCGAGTGTGCTCAACAGAATTCATACTTCTACATGGCTTCCTTTGAAGGGGGAACTGACAGGCATCCTCCCCTCTGCCTCTGAACAGAATCAGCTTGTCAGAAGAAGAGATCTTGAAACACCTCCTCTTGACTCTGCAGATGAGCTCAGTGACTACTCTAATGAGAAGATTAAGACTATCTGATGCTTCACTGTTTTCCACTTGAAAATCTTTCTTCCTTTACCCACCTGATCCTCTTTCTCTTTTGTGGCTAAGAAATATTCTTACTCTTTACAAAGCTAATCCTCACACCTGTTGGGAGGATTTGATCCTATGTTTTTAATCCTGTTTTTGATTCTGTTTCCTCCCACTTCCTCTGAATCCTTCTCTCAATTAACCCCTCTTTCTGGCATCTTCAGTTTTCCACTTCATTAACTCTTTCCCTCTGCCTATAAATAGTCTCTGCTCTCCCCTAGTCTAAAACAACCCCAACAAATCAACCCTTGCTTAAGTTTTGTGCCTTTTCTTGAATTATCTGAACTGTCTTTCTTTGCTCACTGTCAAAATCCTCAAAACTAATTACATTCATTGATTTCACTTATTCCTTTCATCATCATCATCATCATCATCATCATCATTTCTCTGCTCAGCACCTTGTAATCTGGCTTCCATTCCCATTATTCTGTTGAAACTACTCTCTTAAAGGTCATCAATGACAAATCTCTGAATTTAATGACTTTTTATGAATTTTTCATCCTTCTTGGTCTCTCTGAGATCATTTCCTTATTTTTGAAACTCTCTCTTCTCTTGGCTCCTATGATACCTCATTGTCTTGGTTCTGCTCTTAGATCTGTGATCACTCTTTATTTTTCTCTTTTTAATTAAAAGTAGTATTGCTCACCAGCACTGCTCTGGAGTACATAGCCTACCCTACAAAGGGCATCTTCTGTAGCCACAAAATGATCCAGGAGGCAGATATACTGATGGGGGAGGGGGTGGGGTATTCCCAGTTGTACCTGTGGCAGCTGCTGCTGTGGGTACTCAGGTCATGATGAGATTATAATTGCCCAGAAGACTTAAACTCAGAAAAGGGGGTAGTGTAGAGGATCATGATATCACATAATTTGAGAGATGGAAAGGATATCTGTGACCAGCCAGTCTAGCCCATAAACAAAAAGAATCCTTGCCATAATGTACCTCACAAATAGTCATCAAGACTTGCTTGAAGGTCCCTCCTCTAAGAAGCTGTGACTCATCACCCCCAGGAAGAAGTCAATAACACTTTAAAACAGTTCAAATCATTAGGAAGTTTTTCTGGACTTGCACCCTAAATTTTCCTCTTTCCAGATTCCACTTGTTGCTTTTGATCCTGCCCTCTGGGGCTAGACAGAACAAGTCTGATCAATTTTCCCTATGACAGCCCTTCAAAACCCTGAAGATAACTCTAATTCTCCCTGAGCCTTCTCTTCTCCAGACTAAACACAATCAGTTCCTTCATTAGATATTCATGTGATGTAGACACCTTTGTTAACCCTCCTCCAGACATTCTCCAGTCCAGTTCTTACACTTCTCATAAATTATGCTGTTTGGAATCACCTCATTATTGCCACGTTTAATGCAACCCATGTTCACATTAGCTTTTCTGGCTGCCACATCCCACTATTGACTCATCTTAGCTTATGGTCCAATAAAACTTTAAGACCTTTTTTAGGACAACTGTCTATCTCTGTTTCTCTCACCTTAAACTTTTGAAGTTGCTCTTTTGTACTTAAATGCAAAATATTACAATGAGCAATGTTGATTTCATCTTATTTGATTCAGCCCAGCACTCTAGTCTGTCAAGAGCCCTTGGGATCCTGATTCCATCATTTGTTGTGTTAGCTATCACTCAGCCTAGTGTCATCTGGAGGTTTGATGACCATATCATCTATGCCTTTATTACAAGTCATTGATAAAATTGCTAAATAGCATAAGGCTAAGCACAGATCCTACTGCTGATATCTTGCCATGTAATTTAATTATTAGCAGTTATTATTTGAGTAATCTAAGCAGTTCTGAATCAATCTGATTGCATGTAATTCATATCTCTCAATATCCTCTACAAGTATAGTGTGAGATACTTTATCAAAAGCTTTGCTAAAATCTTGGTATACTCTATCTAACATTCTCCTCCTCCTTTTTACTTTAGTGATGCTGAGAAAGAAGGAAATGAGGATAGTCTAGTCTTGACTTGTTTTTGATGCAACCATGCTGGTTCTTTGGGATTACCACTTCCTTTTCTAAATGTTCATCCACCATCCCTTTAATGCTCAATTCTAGAATTTTTCAACCAAGTTAAGTTTAATGGACTATAGTTCAAAGACTGTTTTCTTTTTTTTTTAATTGAGACATTTTTTCTTTTGCTATCTTGTGCTTCCTCTCCTGTCCTTTACAATCTTTTTAAATATCATTGATAGTGGCTCAACAGTTGCATCTGTTAGTTCTTTAAGGACTCAAACGTGGAGTCCATCTGGGCCAGGTGACTTGAATTCATTGAGATCAGATAGATACTCTTGCTGTCTTATTACATGTCATGAGTATCAATTCTCTGTTTCATTCTGTCATTTTCAGTGTCAATGCCAGTCTCTTTTGCAAAGAAATAAATAGAAACAAATGTAAGAATTGAACAGTTCTGGATTCTCTGTGCCCCATCCAAAGGCTCCATTACTTATCTGATTCTCATTTTTCACCCAATATAGCTGAAAAACACCTCTTTTTGTTATCTTTGGGATCCCTAGTCAGCCTCAGGTCATTCTTGCATTTTTTACACTGGTCATAAAGAATCACACCTTTTCTTATATTCATCTTCTGTTCATGCTTCCACCTTGTGTATATTTATTTTAAAAATCTAAGTTGTTTGGTGAATTCTATATGTATCCACATTAGTCTCTTCAGGCAAACCCCTTTCCTCCTTCCTCATTTTGATTGCTTTCCTTTGTGTCTTCAAAATTTTTATTATTAAGAGTTTCCCATCCTAAGTAGCAAAAAAAGGTCAGCAATCTCTGCTGGAGCACACTAGTAATTTTTGTCTGACTTTTATTTAAGAATCTTGAACTCTGTGTTTAGGTACTCCTTGATTCGTCATCATTCCTTTGTTCCTATAGCCATCACTTAAATTAAACATAATAAAAAGGCAAAAAAAATTTCCCATCCCTCCCTGGATGACTTCCCTTATAGAATTTTACTTCATTCTTATTTTTTTTTCTGAATCTTTTGAAATCAGCCCTCCCAACATCTAGGGTACAAGCAAGGCTATGCTTGGCTTTCCCCTTTTCTCTCATAGACTCTAGGAGGAAGTAATCACTTTTCCCAAGGTTCTCATTATTTCCACCCAGCAATCAGTTCCTCCATGTAAGTGAGTGAGAATCAGATCCAAAATAGAATTTTTCTTTGGTGATTCTTCCACCTTTTGAAAGATGAAATTATCATTACACCAAATCCAGAAGTTACTAATCACCCTCTTTAGACAGAGAGCAGATTTCTGGATAAATAATTCCCTTTATCACTGCTATGAAATTCCTCTGTGCCAGACTTGTGATATTCCTTAAAGTCTTCATCTATTTCCTCTTTCTGTCCAGGTGGTCTATAGTATATTTTAATGACAACTTTCTTCCTTTGACCTCACCAAATATTTTCTTATCACCTAGGTGGTGCCACAGTACACAGAATGCTGAGCTTGGACCCAGAAAGTCTCATCTTCATGAGTTCAAATCTGGTCTCAGAAACTTACTAGATTCATGATTCCGGGCAAGTCACTTAACCCTACTTGCCTCAGTTTCCTCATCTGTAAAATGAACTGGAGAAGTAAATGACAGAGCACTCAGTATCTCTGCCAAGAAAACCCCAAATGGGGTCATGGACAGTCAGACATGACTGAACAAAAAAATATTTTCTGTCATACTTTTCTACCTCCCTGTCTCTGTGTCACAATTGAAACAATTTTTGTTGTTTGACTATGCTCAGTTGTTGGAGGAAATTTGTTTTTCTTTTCTTTTTTTTTCCCCCAATGAGGTAGGGGATAGAAGGAGAGAAAGATTTCTCTTAAATGTGAAAAATAGAGAGATGAGCTGGTAGAGTTACAGATGCGAATTATTTTATATATTTTCAGATGAGGTCACTGTATTATTAGTTTTATTTAATTTGTTACAAGAGATCTCCCACAAAGTGGGAATGGTCTATAAATGTTTGCAATGTGAAAACAAAACACATTAATAAAAGCTTTTTTTTTTTTTAAATCATGCATCTAAACAGAACTGGGAAAGGCTGGAGACATAGCAGGAAGATCTTGATATGACCTAATTTGAGGAGGACTGAGGAAGCCCTCAGCTCTTCCAACAAACTGACAGATATTTTATCAATTAAAATGTATCACATCTATGTTGAGACACATTTTCCCTCACTGTGATTATTTAAAATGGAAATTTTGTGAAGGTAAGGCATTAAGCTATTGATTTATAACACTTTAGCACAAATTAGTTTATTGGAGTGCTTTCCTCTGGTAGAGTAGAAATAGTTGAATTTAAAGTCAAAGGGTCTAGATTTACATTCTAATGACTAGATTTCCTCTCAATTTTGCAGTTGTTCAGTTTCAGTTGTGTCTAGCTCTTCTCTTTGTGACCCAATTTGGGGTTTTCCTAGCATGGATACTGGAATGGTTTGCCATTTCCTCCTCCAGTTCATTTTACAGATGAGGAAACTGAGGCAAACAGAGTTAAATGACTTGCCCAGGGTCACACAGCTGGATTTGAACTCCAGAAAATCAATCTTCCTGACTCTAGGCCCAGCTAGCACTCTGCCACCTAGCTATCCTGTTTATGCAGTACGCAGGCTGGGACCTATTGTCAGCCAATATTTTTTGGGCCCTATTGGCTTAGAGTGAATGCTAATAGTAATTGTTCCTCTTTTGCCAGCAACCCTGAGGGTCTTTCCCTCCCAGTTTGATTTTTTTTTTTATAATTAAAGGGGCCATCCCTTGACTCACCTCTTAAACATTCCTAATCACTGAATGCACATTGCCTCACTCAAAGTGAGAGCTCAGAAAGACTTTAGCTTCAAAAGGTCAAGGTCTCCCACTGCATTCTGGACCTCCTCCAGTTGATCTGATCTATATCTGGCCACTGGACACAGATGGCTCTAGAGGAGAAAGTGAGGCTGGTGACTTTGTATAGCCCTCACTCATGCAAGTCCAATTCAATTACAAGACATCATCTTCCTGATATCATGGTTCTTCTTTGAGAATAAAAGACAAACTGCACAACCACAATTATTTGTGCAGCATAGTAGTTGCAAATTTTATTATCCCCTTTTAATATCTGAGGAAATTGAGGACTTGCTCCTGGTCATTGAGCTAAAAAAGTATCAGAGTCAAAATTCAAAGCCAAGCATGCTAACTCCAGTCCTACAGTTCTTTATTCTATACCATGGTGCCTCTCTGAGTTCTGGGCCAAGGTTAACTCTACTAAGGTTCATCATTACCACCATCACCATCATCATCAATATAACAGCTAACAATTTATATGGTTGACACTTTTAGCTTCACTCATTTGGTCCTCACAACCCTTTGAGGTAAATACAATTATTAACCCCATTTTATAGATGAAGAAACTGAAACTAAGAGAATGTAAGTGACTTGAGCAGAGTCACACAGCTTGTACTAAGACAGTATTTGAGCATATGGCTTCTTCTTTTTTGAGGCAATCAGAGTAAAGTGACTTGCCTAGGGTCACACAGGGTTAAATGCAGGTCATTGGATCAAGAACAAGAAGAGAATTTAGAGATTATTTAGTCTAAATTCCTTATTTTACAGGTGAGCAAATGGAGGTAGAGTGTGGTTGTCCAAGGTCACATGATCAGTAAGCAGAAGAGATGGAATTCGAACCTGTGTCCTTGGACTCCATGTCCAGTGCTCATTCCACTACACCAGGAAGGTGGTTGTGTTAACTCTTGGGAATCCTCCTTTGGATAGAGAATGGTAAAATTAGTGATAATAATAGAACCTAATATCATATAGCACTTTAAATTTTGTGAAGCATTTGGCAAATATAATCTCATTTTATTCTCACAACAACCCTTGGGAAGTGTTATCATTATCCCTATTTTTCAGGTGAGAAAGACAGAGGTTAAATGACTTGCCTGTGTCACAAGAAATTACATGTATGTCTATCACTTTTCAAATACTTGATGCTCAAGGAACAGAAAAATGGTAACAAGTTTCCATCTCACCTTCCTAAAGATGGTGAGATGAGATGCAGACAGGTTGCATTACGCTATGTTTCCCTGAGGTCCTTAATGTGCAATTTCTCACAGTTTTCAGTCTACTTTTTCCATTCAAAAGAAAATTAATTCAGACCCATTTTTGTGGAAGAAATATTCTCGCTTTCTAATGATTCTGACAAACTGAAATTAAAAAATGTTTTTGTACCCTAACCCCTGGATCTATCTCTTTCTGATTTTGGCATTGACTCTTCTCACAATGTGTTGACTTCTGGGTTGATTTTGGACTTCCTGATTGGTCCTAACTAATGTTTCCATCTAACATCAACTATTTACTTATTACCCATCTTATCCCTTTCCAATATCTCCCTCTTTGGAATCTTCCAAAGGTTGATGACTTGGCTACTTCCTTATAAATTCTGTCCCATTGGTTTCCACTAGCTTAGAAAAACTATAATTGTGCTTGAGCCCCTTCACTGACTTTCTCATCCTGTGTACTGACTGTTGACCTTAATTGCTTCCTATCTGTTCCTAACGATCTGCTAGCTACTCCCTACCTTAGATCACCCACTACAAGGACTGTGCTATTTGTACTTCAGGTTAACTTTTGGTGTGCTGGCAGCATTTACTTGAAGCTGATGGGGTAAGTTTTGTGGGACCAAGAATTTGCCAAAATCATAGTCAAATGTCCAAGTTGTGAAGACTTCTTGTAGTTCCTGATATGAAATAGAGAAGACCAACAGAATGCTATGAGCAGAGGGATCTGATAGGTCTTGTATATGGAAGTAAGGGAAAAAAAATTCCCTGCAGACAAGCCCTTTATATTCAGATCATTTGCCTCACATGGAGAAACCTCATAAACAAGATTATACAAGAACCAGCAAATTACCCCTGGTCAAAATCCTGAGGATTCAAAGAAGTTGGAAGGAATTATTAAGAGTATTGCTTCTCTCAACACATCCTCACATTTCAAGGTTGTAACTTTCAATTTTTATTCCCAACTCCAAACATCTGTGGTTACCTCAATGGGGTTACTCCTTCTACTGACACAGGTTACAACCTCTCTATGGCTCAGAAAGTCTTTAAGAGTTTCTATGGTTGAAAAATTCATCATCCTATGAACCTGCTAAAGAACCTCACCAAAGTTAAGTGAGTTGATCTTTGAAATTAGAGACCTACCATCTTTCCCTCAGCAAGGAAAGTCAAGTGACTTGCCTATAGTTACACACCTAATAAATATAAAAGCTCTATATAATTGCCAGTTATTGTAACCTTATATTATAGTCATATACTATTTATTATAGCATATAACTATATGTTATATACAGATGTTACAGTATTAAATAATTGTCAGTAACTTGTAATTTTGTTAATTACCAATACCTATTAAATAATATAAAATATAATTATAATAAAATAATACCTATAGGCTATGTTATATTATAACTACTATATTATTATATGTTACTTTATGTTATAATGTATGATAATAGCTATATTTAATGTTACATTACAACATATTAATTAATATATGCATGGGTTATTGTTATATTGTCACATGTTCATTTATAATGTTATGACGATATAATGGTTAAAACTTTCAGATACTGCTGTATAGAGAAACATCAAGCTAAATCGCAGAAGTCTTTGTTTATATAGGCTGGCCATTTATTTTGTTTCTCCAACAGAAAATAAATCAGCATCTTTCCACACTGCTGAAAAAGGTGGGACCTTTGTAAATGCTATGAGACAAGAAGGAGGGTGTGAATGTCTTGGAGGGGACATACTGATAAGGGAGAAGAGCATGCTATGGGCACAGAGATAGATGAGGGCATTAAACAGTATCTTGTAATGAATATAGGCACATTTTCCCTAATGTTGTCCCTGGGCTGACTTGACATGAACAACTGATGGTTGAACACCATGTGGTAGCTGATTACACTGGTACTCCTACCAGGATATTTAGAAGAACCAATTAATGACCTCTCTGGGTCTTTATCTACTCATAAGCAAAATGGGGGGGTGGGGGTGGGGGAGGGGATTGGACTGCATGTTCTCTAAGGCTCCTTCCAGCCCTAATGTCCTATTCCACGTGAAGGGGGCTGCTGTCTCTTGGACTAAACCAGCCTGTATGTGATTATGAGAAAGAGCAGATGGCACATTGTCAGACACGGCCAATGTGTTAATATGTTTGTTTAATTGGACTTTGTTGTGAGGTAGGGTATGGGGGTAGGAGTGTGATTGGGAAATGGAAGGAATATAAAAAAGAATATACATAAAATATGCATATAAAAAGATGGAAGTCCACCCTTCTTCCTATCTGCTTCCTTCCCCTCCTCTCCCCACCCCCCTGACAAAATAACGAGAAACCAGCATCATCCTAGATCCCAGCAGGTGAATCTTACTGTCTACCCTCTTGTTCCCCCTTTTCATCTGGAATAGTGAGATACTTTGCAGACTTTAACTTCCAGAGGCCAGACAGTCTGAGTTTATCCACTCAGTTATGGGATATCACGCTAGGACTGAGCTCTCTTAATTGATGGGTGAGTGAGTGGAAATTCAATTAAACAAATTTATCAAGCTGGTCCATACCATCCTTTATATCTCATCTAGCCACCCACCAGTCAACCAGATCCTATCCAATAGGGGGATTATTGTTATCTACCCTGCTTTATATACTTTATATCCTTTGTAATACTCTCAATCTCTCTCATATATACATATATACACATACACATACACACTTAATATACTTTGTAAAGTATAGCCCCTTTTTGTTTTCCTTCCTCCTAGCTTTTCATTTTTTTGCACTTACTCTGGGAAGGTCACATAATCAATTCTACCACCCTAGTTCAAGTCCTAACCAACTCTTGTCTGATTTATTGGAATGACTTCCTAATCAGACTTCCTATCTCAAATATCTACCCATTCCAATCTAATCTCCACATACCTACCAAAATGATTTTCTTAAATGATCATGTGTTCCCCCTTTCTCCTCATTAGATTTCACTGGCTCTCTCTCATTTCTAGAAACATATATATACACACACATATATATATATATATACATATATATATATATATATACACACACATATA
>CM053591.1:131288301-131310850 GCA_028646515.1 Pseudochirops corinnae
GTGAGTGAGGCTATAAGCATCTTAAGGACCTAAACTAGGGTGTAGCATGAATATGAGACATAAATTATAAGTATAAATTGATGAAATTCCTCCTGAGTCTTTGATTGTAGGAGGCAATTCATTAGAATGGATTTTCTCCCTTTATCTTCCTTCCTTCCTTCCTTCCTTCTTCTTTCTTTCCTTTCTTTCCTTCTTTCTTTTCTCCCTCCCTCTCTTCTTTCTTTCCTGCTTCCTTCCTTATCTTCTTTCTTTCTTTATTTCTTTCTCTCTCTATGAACATCTGTATAGGGATTTTCTTGTATAGAAACACCTTCCTTTATAAATCCTAAAGTATGAGAGAGTTAGTCGCATGTGTGACTCAGAAGTTAAGTGACTTGTCCATAGTCACACAGCTAGGATGTATCTGAGAGAAGACTTAAACTCAGATTTTTCATCCATTATGTCACACTGTCTCTCTTTCCCATAAGCATCTGATTTTTTAGAACATTCCAATTCCTAGGCCTAACCAGAGCTTTTAAGATGTCAAAGGGGAGGACTCAAGGGCTTTGTAATAAATATCCAAGCAACCCTTGACCTTTTGTTAACTTCTCATTTTTTTGTGTGTGGAAAACAAATTCCCAAATTTTCTTACTATCATATTTGGAGAAAATTTTGAAGAAGAAAGTATTAAATGGAAAAGTTTTCAGAAGTGGGAGGAAAAGCAATGATTAGCTTAATTCATTGATTAATTCATTGATCAACACATATTTTTATTGAGTGACTACTATTGTGCTCTGTCCTATAAAGACCTACAAAAGTTCAAAGCACAGTCTCTGCTAATGGAAAGTTTAAAATCTTGTTAATTTTTTCCCTAAATTAATCCATTGGCAACTATTACTGGGATGGGTCTTTTGAAGGCATGAGTCATGGCTACAGTGAGCCACTGTTTAAGATTTTATAAGATAAGTCCCAGGAATACTTACTTGACCAAAGGTCTCCCACCCTGTTATTACCATGTGTATCTGGGTCCAAGAGAGGGAGTAGAGGTAGCATGGCTACTGTGGGATAGTGAGAATTCAAAAACTACCTCCACAGATCTCTGCCCTGTGGTCACTGGAACAGAAGTTGTTACCTCAAATTACAATAGCATCTTTGTGCCCCGTGATACAAGTTCTACCATAGACTGGTAATATAGCAAAATCTTAAAGGTTAGAAAGCACAAGGTATGTACATGGAGATGGAATAAATCAGTTTGATTGGAGCATAGGAGATGAATTAGATGAGCCTAGGTCAAGGCAAGGTTGTGTAGGCCTTCTAATGCCAGACTGTAGCTTCTTAGGAAAAAGGGTATCCCTGGTACACATATCAGAGCATAACAGACAAGGCCTTCTTCAAGTCCCAAACCTAATAGACTGCTGGGTGAGGTGGAAAGATTTATTTAAGAAAGGACAAGTGTTCTATTTAAGGATGATTCTGCTTCAAACATGGGGTCTAGGGCAGGATTTTTCACTTTTTGTGACATGGACCCTTTCTCAGAATCATGTTTTCAAATGCATAAAATAAAATATATAAGATTACAAAGGAAAAGAGTTATCGAAAAATAAGTTCATGGACCACATTTTAATAAGTTATTTTTAGGGTCTTGGTCTTGTTTATCTTTTGAATATCTAAAATATGTAACCATTCCTCTTTTTAAAAAATGTTAAATAGAAGTCAAAATGTGAACTCTTTGGGGACAGTAGGTTGGAAAAAGTGAAATGCATCTTTTCCTGAGTTGTAATACTGAGGAAAATTAGGAAGGGGAATTAAGGAACGAAGAGATCAGCACTTTCACTTTTCCTGACTTCATGGTTTCTCATTTTCATGCTTTAAAAATACTCTAACTCATTACTTTGTCCCAGTCAAGGAGGCATCCATTAGATGGTGAGAACCCAGAGCAGGCTATAAACTGTGACTCTTTTTTTTTTAAATTGACATATGTAAATGAATTCCCTGAGTCAAGCTAAAGAAAAATAGAGTTTGACTCAGTAGACTCTTACCCATGGATGGAAGCCAACTACTTCAGTTGTGTTCTCTCTCAAGGACCGGCAGCCAGTGGCATAGAGCCAGCACGCCCTCTTGTCAGAGAGTGAGTTTGTTGTTCTCAGTTCCTAGCATCACTCAAACTCCCTTCAAACAAGCAGCCAGGAAGTCTGGAACCCATTCAATAGTGGTCTGGAAGGAAGCGCTTCTCTGCCTCTGCTTTCCCACAGAGGGCTTTATATAAAGGAAAGTTGGTGGGCAACGAGGGCTGATGAAATTAGCAATTTATAGAAAATACTAAAGGGCAATAGAACACTCTCACTCCTTGCAACAATGAGCAGATTCTTGTGTAATCAGGAAAATGAAAGAGGAAAGACATATGTTACTGTATTTTTCTCTATTTATTATCACGAAGTGGGTATGTCAGGGTAGGAGTGGTAAGTTTTCCTTTTTTTGCCCAGGAGAATGACCTTTGGACCAGAAAAGACAGTGCAAAAATGGTGAATAGGGAGCTGATGCAAGTAAGTAAAGTCATGGTCATAGAACATTTTGGCCCTCACTGTCCTTGGTGAATTCTAATTGTCCAGTCCAGATGAATTCCATTGTCCAGAACAACAGGGAGCTAGATGCTGTAGGGATCAGAGTGCAGGATTGGGAGTCAGTACAATCTGACTTCAAATTCTATTTTAAACACTTATAAGCTGTGTGACCTTTTACAATTCATTTGGCCTCAGTCTTCTCATCTGTAAAATGGGAATGATAATAGATTATGGTTATAATAATGAAATGAAATAAACACTATAAATATGGCAATAAATATGGCAAATATTAATATTGGAAAAAGGTGTTGGATATTATAGTGAAAATTTCTGTAGAATGGGAGAGGGACTATGAAATTAGAACAGAGTAAATCTCTCTTTCTCTCTCTCTCTCTTTTTCTCTCTCTCTCTTTCTCCCCCTCTCTCCCTCCCTCCCTCTTTCACACAATGGTAAGATAATAGAATCTAGAATCTACAAACTATATGTCAGGGTGTTTGACTTAAGTTCTGGCAAAATGCCAGGGAAAGAAATAACCATCTCTTTTAAAGTGATTGAATGCCTTAAAAAGGAAGAGGTGATCACAACGTTAGCAAAGAAAAGGTCATGCCAGACTGACTTATTTCCTTTCTTGACAAGGTCATTAACATGATAACTCAAGGGAATGTCATAAACATATGTGACACTGTCTTCCTTTTATGTGCTTTTGGGCTAGGTCTGTGTGTAGAGAGCTCGGGGAGGAACTTCTGCTGGCAATACTTACTAGGGGCTTCTCCATAACTTGCAGTCTTAGGGAATTCCTGGGGTCCCTGAAAGACAAAAGGACTAAACCAGAGTCATGAAACCAGAATGAGTCAGAGGCAAATATTGAATTCAATTCTTCACTCAAAGGCCAGCTCTGTCCACTTTACTACACTGCATCTTGCTTCTTTCCTTAAACCTACCAAAAGATATGTAACTTAATTAATTACACAACAGAAGAATTTAGTTGAGTATTGCCCACCAAATGGCACTCTATTTTAACTGTCTTATCTGTGCCTTCTCCAATGCATATGCCAGAGTTAACCCATTTTTTTTTGTGGGGGAGAGGGAGGTAATTGGGATTAAGTGACTTGCCCAGGGTCACACAACTGGTAAGTATTCAAGGACTGATTTGAACTCAGGTCTTCCTGACTAGGTTGGTGCTGTATCCACTGTGACACCTAGCTGCCCTGGATAATCTTTTTTCCGAAGAGGTTACAGTATCCCCAGTGATCACAAGAAGGTACCCATCCTGCAAGTGTTAAGACTGCTTCCCACACAGCCAAGTCCATATTTCAGGGACAGGGTTAAACTGACTTTGACTAACTTCTCACTTACTGAGTCTAAAATCAAGAATTATAAAACTGTGTATATCCTTTAACCCAGCAAGACCACTATTATATCTGTTTCCCAAAGTGATGAGGAATAAAAGGAAAAGAATCTATATATTCTAAAATATTTATAGCAGCTCTTTTTGTGATGACAAAGAGCTAGAAATTGAGGGGATGCCCACCAATTGGGGAATTGCCAAATAAATTGTCATATATGATTGAGATGTAATACCACTGTGCTATAAGAAATGATGAGCAGGTTGATTTTAGGAAAATATAGAAAGACTTGCATGAAATAATGAAGAATTAAAAGAGCAGAAAAGAGAATGATGTATACCAGCGGTTCTCAACCTGTGGATTATGTTCAATTTAAATACACCCTGCATATCAGATATTTATATTACAATTCATAACAGTAGCAAAATTACAGTTATGAAGCAGCAACGAAAATAATTTTATGGTTGGGGGTCACCACAACACCAGGAACTGTATTAAAGGGTCATGGCATTAGGAAGGTTGAGAACCACTGGTATATACAGTAACAGCAATATTGTTTGAAGAGTAAAAGTGAATGACTAAGCCACAGGTGGGGACCCTGTGACCTCAAGGCCACATATGGCCCTCTAGCTCCTCAAGTGCAGTCTTTTGATTGTCAGACTTGACAGAACAAATCCCCTTAATAAAAGAATTTGTTCTGTAAAACCTCAGTCAAAAAGGCTACACTTGAGAATCTAGAGGGCCATATGTGGCCTCGAGGCTACAGGTTCCCCACACCTGGACTAAACTATTTTGAGTTATGTGAATATTGAAATCAACTACAAAGGACCTATGAAGGAAGATACTATCTATGTCCAGAGAAAGAACTGATATATAGAACTATGTATTGTGTAGTTTCATATACATACATATACATATGTATATACACATACACATACATATGCACTTACATATATATATATAGATATAGATAAATAGATAGATAGATAGATAGATAGATAGATATATCTGTGTAAAATGTTGGCCTTCTCTAGTGTAGGGTTGGGAAGGAGAGAGAGAAATAGCTTTGAACTAGAATCTAATAAAAATTAAATTAGAACTTAAAAAATTAATCTATGGAATTAAGTTGAAAATTGTTCAAAACATTAAAATGTGAAATATACTATCTATAGATAGCTCAGAGCCCCCACCCCCATAGTAGAGTTTATTTTCTCAGTTAACTTTTCAATGCCTTCATAGATTCAGTGATTTCGTATGCTATAGATCACATAGTCAAACATACATAGAATTAACTGAAAAGGAAACTAGATAAAACACTTCTGAGTGGAGATGTAAGCCTGCATTCATCTCTTAGCCCTCCTCTTAGTACCCTCCTGTTTCTTGGGTTCAGAGGAGAGAAATATCAATGAAACACAACCACAGATCTTGGCAAAGGATGAAACAGAGATTTTCATTTGCCTTTGCAGGGTCAAAGACTAAATAGTAAAAGCAGCTTCCTTGAGTTTACCAGATAAATGAGATGTATAATAGTTGGCAATCTCAGAAAATTTGGCTCTTTCTCTTCCTGATTTCAGTTGATGTCTGTGCTAGAGCTGTAACAGCTTTCCCTTGTTCACTAAAGGTGCCCTCATTGTCCCTTCCTTTAGACACATGGAAATCATAGCAGCTACTAGACATTAGTTAGTGGTTTCCTATTCACCAAGATTTCTTCCATCTTCTTTCCAAGAATTCCAAATGACAAGGTCACAGGGAGGAAGATAGGAAGCAAAAAAAAAATGGGTGCCACAATATGCAGATAACATACTTTTATCCTATCTCATTTCCCCCATGTTCCAAATTAGAAGCTCATGGAAACCTCAAAGAAGAGATGATTGTTTTCTTCCTTGGAAATTTCTCTTTCAGTCTCTGTCTCTATGAATCTTCTTTTATGGTCCATGGGAAAAGAATGTGAACAGAGGCACCAAGCCACATACAGTTTTATTTAGATTTTAGTAAAGCGTTTGCTAAAGTATTTTATGTTATTCTTTTGGAAAATATAGAGAGATATAGGCTAGATTTAAACCTAGGTTTTCTAATTCCACATCCATAACTTTTTTTTACCTTTATCACAGAGAAACAGAGAGAGAGAGAGAGAGAGAGAGAGGGAGAGAGAGACAGAGAGAGGGAGGGAGAGAGGGAGCAAACTAAGGCTCAAGGGCTAAATCTGACCCATACAAAGAATAGACAATAGCCTGGATTTGGCCTTTGAACTGCAGTTTTGTGTCCCCTGAGCCAGGCGATGATATGTTTAGATGTCTGACTGAACAGTCATTAACAATTCAGTGTCAACTAGGAAGAAGATCTCTAGTGGAGCATTCCAGGGATTTATGCTTTGTCCTGTTCTAGGTAACATTTTAAAATGATTTGGACAAAGGCATAAATAGCATGCTTGTCAAATTATAGAAGACACAATAAAACAGCTAACCCCCCTCTACAACAGTCAAGATACAGAACTATCATGAAAAGTTACGACGTTCGGCTGAGCTTAATCAGATGAAGTTTTAGTAGGGATAAATGTGAAGTTTTATACTTTAGCTCAAAAGATCAACTTCATAAATACAAGATAGGGGAGATGTCAGTTAGACAGCAGTTAAGTTGAAAAAAGATCAAGGGTTTTAGCGAACTGCAGACTCAGTATAATTCAGCAGTTTGATATACCAACCAACAACCAAAAAAGGTAATGCAAACTTGGGCTATATTAAGACAAGTATAGCTTCCAGGAATAAGGAAGAAGAGTCCTGTTGTATACCTTCCTGGTTTGATCACATCTGGAGTTCTGCGTTCAATCCCCAGTGCCACAGTTTTTACACACACACACACACACACACACACACACACACACACACACGTGCGCATGTGCACACACACATGCACATATATACCTATAGTATTATGAAGTAGAAAGTTGTCAGCAATTATGAACATTTTCATGTGCAAAACATCCAGGAAAAGATATAAAATCATGAATTTATTACATAAAAATTTTAAAATATATATATTAAATTTAATGTGGTAATACCAAGATTGCCTTGCTTATCTGTATCCCCTTCTGAACTTCTTCTCTATTCTGTATATTTGTAAAAGATTTCGCTGATGATCTTTTCATTTTCTCCTTTTTTTTATTACTGCCACTACTCCTCCCCTTGCTCTCCCTGCAAAACTCTTCCTTCCCAAATTAAAAACTCTCATAGCAAATAATTCCAATCAAGCAAAACAAACTTGTGTTATATTCTGTAACTAGAATCTATCACCCCTCCAGCAAGAAGTGAGAGGAATACTTCATCATCAGTCTTATGAATGAATGAATAAAAAGGATTTATAATCACTTTATGATGTACCTCGTGTTGCACAAAATGCTGGGGATGTGAACACAAAAGCAAAGCCAATCCCCATGCCCTCCAGGAACTTACATTCTAATGGGTAAAATAGAATACATGGGAATGGGGTGGCCAAAGAGAAACATTTAGTTCAGAAAGTCACAGGGATGATGATGAGTAGAATCATAGAGAAGTGGATTGGCACACCCTATCTAGGCAGACATTATCTCTATTTTCAAGTATTTGAAAAGCTGCCATACGGAAAAGGGATTAGAATTTTGTGTTTGGCTCTAGAGGGGAAGTTGCCAAGAGACAAATTTATGGTAGTTCTCCTTCATTGGTCATCTTTAAGCAGAGACTAGATGATCAAATTTGGGGTGTGTTTTAATGGGAAATCTAATTCTATGAACTGAACTCTCTCTCTCTCTCTCCCTCTCTTTCTCTCTCTGTCTCTCTTTTTCTCTGTCTCTACCTCTCTCTCTCTCTCTCTCTTTCTTTCTCTCTCTTTCTGTCTCTCTCAGAAAGGTAAAAAAAAAGTTATGGATGCGGAATTAGAAAACCTAGGTTTAAATCTCAGCTTTCATAGCTATCAACAATGTGACTTTGCATAAGTCATATCACTTATCTGAGCCTCTGTTTCTCTATTTGAGAAATGGTTATAAGGCTTACAACACATACCTTGTAAGACTGTTGTGATGAAAGGATACTATGAAACTTAAATTACTATATAAATGTGAACTGTCATTTTAAAACTTAAAACATGTCAAAGGAAAATTATATTCATTATGCAATGGTATACAGAGCAGACAAGATTGGGCAACAGGACTGTATGTATCCCTTAAGTGTCATATCAAGGTAGAAAGGGAGAGCAAAAGGAGTGGCTAGAGGAAGAGAGTGAGGGAGAGGGAGAAAGGGAGAGAAGGAGAGAGAGAGAGAGAGAGAGAAGGAGGGAGAGGGAGAGAGAGAGAAGGAGGGAGAGGGAGAGAGAGAGAAGGAGGGAGAGGGAGAGAGAGAAGACAGAAAGGGAATTAAGAGTAGAGGAATGAGAAGGTATTAGAAGGAGTAAGGAAAAATAAAATTGGTGAGAGAGAGAAAAAAAGGAAATAGGGAGGAGAGGAGGAAAGGCACAAAGAGACAGGGAGATAGAAATGGAGGGATGGAGTGATGGAGTGTGACAGAATGAATTATGCTGAGTAAATGCTGAGGCAAAAGGGTTAAGGATAAATCCTTCTTGTTACAAACTGATCACTTGATTAGCCACTTAATTTGTAGTCTATAGAATAAACTGTCTTCTTTTTATCACTGACATTTGAAATCCAAATTTTTCTCTCCAACAATTTTTTAATGTCCTTTCTGCCTTGGGAAACAGCTTGTCTGGTTTTATATTCAAAACATTTAAAAAGATTTTTCCCTATGGCATTCTGTAGGTTTTTACATATGTATGAAGGGATGACGTTAGGTTTTAGAACCTTACTTTAGAAATTCAGAGGTGCCTAGACATCCCTTCAAAATGAAAAAGTTATATGACTATTATATCTTTGATCTTTGTGGAATTAATGTTGCTTTGCCATTCCATTTCTGAATTATAATTGAAGCCAACATTTATTTCATTGTTCTGAATCATTCCCATGCCCCTCCAAATTATTCCACTGTTCTGATCTACTTGAGCCTCAATTGTTATTATTTATAGAGACATGAAAAACCAGCAACAATAACAAATAAAGAACTTTAGTGCATAAGATCTTTAGAAACAAATGGACTTGCCATTCTCCATAGTTCTTCAAACCCTCTAATCAAAGTTTCAGAGGTTTCCCCTCCATTGGGAGAAAAAGAGCAACACAATGGTGAGAAAATTATTCTTTGAGATACATGATTGTTTTGAAAATATTATTTCCTTATGTAGAACCTCCTAGACACTGAGGGCCTATCTATAGAGCTAAAATAGATGTATATGGAGGGATGTGATATAATGACTTGCGAGGTATATTCTGTGAATAGTATGTATCATATAGTATTGTTGTAATATATAGAGATTATAAATTATTAATGAATTGATATATTGTGATAATTTCTAATTTTATCTGTTTAAAGTACAAATTAGTCTTCTACCTAGAGGACATGAAAAGGCTTCAGGGGCATCTTTCCCAGACAAAAACTTAAATTCATATCATGATCTCTTTGGAATTGACTCGGGTAGATGAATTCTCTTAGTATGCTTGAAAAGAAAGATAAATTTACTCCAGAAAACTCTTATCAGAAGACTTAGACCTTATCAGAGATGATGAAGGGGTTTTTAAAGAAAGGAAGAAATGATTGAGGAATAAAACCAGAAAGAAAGATCTTGGAGTGGGTAAGGAGGGGAGGGGAGGGAAATATAGTAATTTATCAAAGGTTATAAGGATCAAATGAGATCATTTGTGTAAAGTGTTTTGTAAATCTTAAGGTTCTACATAATGTTAGTTATCGTTATTATTGCCAAGGCTCATTAGCTTTATAAATCGGTACTGCCAGTTCAAATGGGAATAAATGACATAGGTAGAAATCTGAAATGCATATGTAGATACTTTAAAGTTCTGTGTAGAACCCTGAAGGACCCCAGAGCAGTCTGACATTTCAATTTAATTATTTGTTTGACCTGATTTTATTCTTTCTAAAACCATGTTGGTTCCTATTGATCCTCACATTAAAATAAAATTACTAATAAACAATTCCCTTTCTAACATTTCCCCCAGAAACTTAGATTCTGTTTACCATTCAATAGTTTCTGAAAAACTCATCTTGTAGAAATGTGGACATTGTGCTTTCTGGTCTTTATCTCGTTCTTTCAACTCTTCTGTACATATCAGGTGTTCCAGACTTGTCACCAGATCATTTAAACACAGATTTCTTCATCAAGGTCCCTCCTAAAATGTGGCATCAGAACTAAATACAACCCTGTGTGCATGTCTGACAAGTCGAGAATATATTGAGACTATTAATCCTCTTGTTTTGTTCATTACACTACTATTCACTTGGCCTAACATCACATTCTTTTTTTTGGCAACTGCATCATACAGTTGACTTATATGGAGCATGAAATCAGCTAAAATCCCCAGATATTTTTCACATGAATTGTCTTCTAGTTTTCTCTCTGCTATCTTGCACTTGCGGTTTATTTTTTATCCGACATGGGGGATTTAACATTTGCTTCTGTTAAATTTCATCTTCTTACGTTAGTCCATTGTTTCAGCATGTCAAGATCTTTTTATTTTCCTTTTCTGTCCTAAATCTCTTCTAGATTTACCTAATCTACAAATCAGAGAAGCATGCTATCTGTGTTGTCCTCTGAGTCAACGATAAAAAGGTCATGTTGTTGTGGCATGTTTGTAAGAGGCGCTGGCAAGTAATCTCCTCAAAAACATTTCCCCGTTAGTTTGTCCACCTTAGTGAAATTCATTCTTCTGAGTCAAGGTAACCTTGTAAAAGTGCAATTGCCCTTGGAATTGGGTATTCATGCCTTATTGTGGATGACTTTGTAACCCTGAGTTTGCCCCACCAACTCTGGAGTCGTTAACTTGGAGACTTGATGAACCAATATAGACATCCTTGTAAGTAGACAATACACACGTGTTCCCCAAGTTCCAGTGAATCTGGTTATAAGTGATTATGGATGGGAGACAAAGGGTCTGGATGAAACCTCAGCCAGTTCTCCATTATAATCTATTTGAGCTGGGACCTGAATAATGACTGATGGCTCTCACTTAGTTGACGGAGACAAGTGGAGCCTGTGGAGGTCAAGATGTCAATGAGAATAGGAGAGAGTGAAATGTAGGCCAGATGAGTTGCTTCCTACCAACCAGTGGAAGAAGGGGAAAAGGGGCCAAGGGGAGAAAATCCAATTTTGTCTTTTCTCAGCTACAGCCTCATGTAGTCAGTATTTAGGTAAGTTAATGACTGATTGCTCACTTTTGTTCTCTCTCTGCTATTCAAAGATGTTATTAAAAAAAAAAATAGAAGGCTATCAACCTGTGCTTGTTTGGTTGCTGAATGTGTGGAATGAGATTAAGAAAAGGAGGAAGTTAAAGCCTGACAGGGAGGAAGAAGATTTATTTATTTATTTTTCTTCAGTCAAGGGCTGGGTCTGTGTGTGCCAGCGGGTGGGAAGAGCTGATGAGAGAGAATGTCTGCTATTTTCATTCATTTTCAGAGGGTATGTGTATCCGGATCATACCTTAAACACACACACACACACACACACACACACAGACCCCCTGAAGACAGCTAGTCTAAATATCTCCCATAATAGGCAAAGGAGTCACTTCTTTTGTCTCAGGGTTCCCTGGAGCTCCTGGCTCTGTAGCAAAGCCTAATGTGTGACCTGGGAGTGGGGAGGTAGAACAAAAGTAGACAAGCAGACTATGGTGATACTAGGCTGGGTAACTGTCTTTATCTGGCACTTAAAGGATTTCTGGTCTTACTCTAGCATACCTCCAAACAAGTCTCTTAACAGATTACTTTTTGCCTTTCAAATAGCTATGAGCCAGATCCTGAGGGAATGGGACTTTTAGAAGGAGCAAACAAGGGGTTAACTTTGGAGCAGGGGATACTACCTGAACCAGGCAGTTGTGGAGTAAGAGGGCTTATGGCAGAGAAGTCTGTAGAGAGGCAGAGAGACTGAGATATCAGGAGGTTGTACAGGAGCACAGAAAGGGAAAATGTAAAGACTTTGAGCTTAGTTTTAGCTTTACAATTCACATTTCTTCTGCCTGGGGCCAGACCTGGGTCCCAATACTGAAGCCAAATGATTGCATGTTGTCAAATTAAATCTAAAAATCTTGTGTAGATGTGCGTTAAATTAATAAAATTATACTAGTTTCCAGGATGCAGATTGGGTGCCACTTTCTAAGGCTTATGAGGACTTTCCTGATAGTACCTTCCCCTTTATTACTTAATATATATTTTGTTTATATTATATGTGTATATAAAAATATACATATATAGTGTGTATATATATGTATATACATTCATAGACATAGACAGACATAGGTATAGACATAGACAGACATAGACAGACATAGATATAGACATAGACATAGATGTAGACAGAGATAGAGACAAAGACCTAGACCTAGACCTAGACATAGATCTAGCCAGAGACCTAGACATAGATATAGACATAGATATAGACAGACAGAGACCTAAACGTAGACATAGAGACAGAGACCTAGATGTAGACATAGACATAGACATAGACATAGACATGAACATAGACGTAGACTTAGATATACATGTTATTTCCCCCAAGAGAGTGCAATTCCATTGAATGCAAGTCTCATTTTCATTTTTGTCCTTGTATCCCCAACACCTTGGTTGGAACGTGGCATACAGGAGAGGCTTGCTTAATGCTTATTGACTGATAACTTGGTTATATAATAGACATTTTCCACTTTTCTTCAGTCTTTCTTCACCAACATTTCTTGGCAACTTGGACAAAAACAAAATTTATGTTTTATCTTTCTCCTCTAAAATGTATACTATGAACCTCAGTATTTTCCATCTATTCTAGGTGAGTCCTTTGAGAGGGGTTTCATTGTCTTACGCTGACCGAGAAAAATTTCTGTATCTGCTAGAGCTCTAGAGGGCCAGAGAAGCAGCAAACCATAATGGATAGAGGGCTGGCCTTTGGAACAGAAGACCTAGGCTCAAATCTTGCTTCTAACACATACTGGCTATATGACCCTGTGCATGTAACTCCTCAGTGCTCTCTAAGCAATTATCTAAGGTTTTAGGGAACAGAGTGTTGAAATCGCAGTCAAGAAGACCTGAGTTCAAATCCTGCTTTATATTCTTCCTCAATGAATGGGCCAGGGCACTTCCTTAACTGCTGTTTTCCTCAGTTTCCTCATCTGTAAAATGACATAATAATAGCACTTACCTCACAGGGTTCTTGTGAGGATCAAATAAGTTAACATATTTAGAGTGCTTTGCAAATCTTAAAATGCTATATAAATACTAACTCTCTTTATTACTATTAAGTTATAGGAAGGTGCAGAGCTTCAGTAAGAAGAAGAAGCTCTGTCCTATATTAATGATGTTATAGCCTCAGTCCCAATTCTGCTGGAGTTCCAAGTTTCTATAGGGAGATGAGAAAGGAGTCATAGATGAAAGCCAGGTACTTTACCCACCTGTGCTAGGTGGCCTGGAGTCAGGAAGACCTGAGTTCAAATTTGGCCTTAGATACTTACCCAGCTCTGTGACCCTGGGCAAGTCACTTAACCCTGTTTGCCTCAGTTTCCTCATCTGTAAAATGAACTGGAGAAGGAAACAGAAAACCACTCCAGTATCTTTGCCAAGACAACCCCAAGTTGGGTCACAAAGTCAGACGTGACTGAACAATGACAACAACATTCAAACATAGTTATAATATGGATGTTGAAGTTCTCTACAAGTTGGGATTGAGATGGTCCTGCAAAACATCATTTTCCAGCAGATGGAATCAAAATAAATATTTATGTTATTTTTTGAGGGGATTTCCTTTACTTATGAGTCATAGGATATGCTGATTTACGTAGTTTTTTTTTAAGAGTAATGTATTCATTCTGTTTGGCAAGATTTGTATTTTTCCCTCTTTATGTCCTTTTTAACTTGCCACAAGTCAGAACTAAATGAAAGAAAACATGTGGACAGTGGTTGGATATGGATTCCCTAACAAAGGGATTCTGCTTTTAGGGCAGTCTTTGTCTTATTAGAAGGTTATAATCACGCCCTGGGACTGAGTGCAGGGGACAGAGGGAAGGATATGTATGCATATGGGGAGCTAGAACCTTGACTATGTTCCTTGTAATTTATTTGGCTTATCCTTAACTATACATGTCCTTAGCTGAGTTGACTTTTATTCTCTCTTCCCATTTTTGCTTCTAAAAATGATCAGGACTTTACGAGTTCTTATTACTACCTTGGAATAAAGTAGAATGATTTGTATCTGGGTTAGTCCAAGAGTTAGAAAGCATTCCATGAAGTTACTACAGCAGTCTTCTTACAAGGTACAGTTTTGGGCTTGTAAGATAGATTTGAGTTCAAATAACCATTCCACCAATTTCTATGAGTCCTTAGATAAGTCACTTTTTCAGATTCTCAGTTACCTCACTTTTAAAGCAGGAATATTAATTAATTTTAAATTTAAATAAAATGAATCAATCAAAATTAAATCAAAATTAATTAAAGCTAATTAATTACCCACTACCACCAACAACCATACAGGGTAAAAAAGGATGAAGCTTTATATAAGTCAGTAAGTCAATAAGCATTTATTAGCACCATACCATGTGCTAGGTATTGTGCTAAGTGCTAGGAATAGATAAAAAAGCAAAAATCTATCCCTGCTCTCAAAGTCTAATGGAACAGACAACATGAAAACAATTGAACAGTTATATACAAACAAGATATGTACAAATAAGATATACATACACACACACATACACATGGCATAGTAGAAGGCACATTGGCTGTGAAGTCAGAAGATCTGAATTCAAATCCCGTATCTGAGGATTACTACCTGTAAGACTTTGGGAAAAATCACTTAATTTCCATGGACCTCAGTTTCCTCATCTGAAAAGTGAGAAAACTGAACTAGACCATCTTTGAGGTCCCTTCTATGCCATGATCTATAGTATTAATTGTGAGCTGTTCCAAAGAATGGGACTAAGAGCCATGAATATAATATAACTGAACTGAACTGAATGCTTGGTTTTTAGGTATAGCTTATTGTTTACAAATTGTCACAGTGCCAGATGTTAGCCACAGTGCTTTTTTAAAAAAATCATTGATAAGCATAACCTTGTACATCCTTATTGTTGAGCAACATAAATCGTTTGCATTTACCGCTTTGTTTATATGCACGTTTTATTCTCTGGGAAATCAGAAGAACAAAGTCTTACAAGCTGGGTCCCGAACAAATGGAGACTTGAAAGGAATTTCTAAACAAAAGGGTTTTAATCATGGAAGTTTGTAAGATTGTTTTGGTTCATCAGGTGAAACACCAGACATGAGGACTGGATGCCAGGGGATCATAGAAATTGAACTGGAGGGGAATCCAGGGGTCAAACAGACTACCAGAAAGGCATGATCACGTATGCATTCCAGAACCTTTAATCAACCTTGTACAGCAAATACCTGGCCTTTCTTAATTCTTCAGCAGTCCATCACATCACTCTCCCATTGCTTGAGGCCTGATGGGCTTTAGCAACTTGCTAAAGATCATGGTTAGTGGCTGAAATGAGACAGGCACCCAAATCTGGCTCCCAGTCTAATTTGTTTCCCATTACCCTCTATTGTTCTAGGTCCTTGAACCTGCCTCATAGCAAGAAATAAAAGACCAGCTAAAGCCATTAGCTGATTTATCTAAGATTGTGTCTCTATATACCTGCTGTAGCCTGTGTATCTAGACTTTAGAGATCTAGACTTTGGGTCAGGAAGATCTGAATTTAAATTTCTGCTTCATGCACTTACATGTGTGAATCTTGGCAAGTCACTTAACTTTCTGGCCTCAGTTTACTCATCTGTAAAATGATAAGGTTAGACTTAAGGACCTCTAAGTTCTTTTCGGGTTTTAAATCTATGAACCTATGATTCCCTTTCTGGTTGTCCTTCTATCACCAGCCTTCTCTGAACTTGAGTTCTCCATCAGTCTTTGAAGGAAAGGAGGTACACTTTCTACTTTTTTCCCCTTCACCTGAAAAGAGTACATTATATTTCTCTCAAGAGTTTTGAAGAGTTTTACTATTAAGCTTCTTAATCTTCTTATGCCTAGACTTCAACCCCTCCACTCCTGAATGGATAAATGACCCATATGTGCAAAAATATTTATAGCTCTTCTTTTTGTAGTAGTAGTTAAGGGGAGGCTCATAAATTGGGTAATAACTGAACAAATTATGGCATTTAAATGTAATGGAATACATAATTCTAAAATGTCATAAGAAAGAACGAGAGCTTCAGAAAAACCTGGGAAGACTTGTATGAATAGGTACAGTGAGAAATGGAAAAAACTAGGAGAACAATTTATACAGTAACAACAATATTATAAAAACAAACAACTTTGGAAGACTTAAGAACTCTGAACAGTGCGATGGCCGACCAAAATCCAGAGGACTGATAACGAAGCATGCTGCCCACGCCCTGTCAGAGAGGAAAGGGACTCAAAATGCAGAATGAGACATAGATTTTTTGACATTGCTGATGTGGCAATTTGTTTTCCTTTCCTTGACTGTGCATATTTTTACAAGAAATGTTTTTCTTTTTCAATTGAGGGTTGAGGGTAGATGAGAGAAAGAAATAAACATATATTAATTTTAAAAAGTGTTTTTTAAGAAAAGTTAATGTTTTAAGAAAAAAAATCATTACTTGGTGACCGAACTCTAGTGATGAACTTCTCCAAAATTACTTAAGTAAAGACATAGAAGTTTTGAGTGCCAAGCACAATGCTTTGCATACAGCACACACTTAATAAATGTCTGTTGAATTGAGTGAACAATTAATCCTAATCTTAATGTACACTCATAGTGAAACTATACCTTTTTTACTTCTTAATTCTTCTTCTTTTGGCTAATTGACTCTCCTTTATATCTGGTCCTTGAAGTCAGTTGGCCCAATCTTATCTAGGCTGGATATTGGATAAAATTCCAGGGGTTTGACTGATAATCTCAGTTCTGCAAAGCTTTTCAAAGTAGTTCCAGATGTGGGATCCCCTATCTGCAGCAACACTCCACTTCCTGTGGATGCATCAGAGGAATCCTTCTCTCAGGTGTTAGACCTGCAAGAAACATACACTCACCTCCTTTATGCCTAGATTCTCTTTTTAGAAATTTAAGGGACATTCTCATTTAGAGATTGTGGAGCCCTTGGCTACCACGTATCCACTCCCTTCTTTACTCATTCTTCATCAATGACCGAAGCAGTATTGCTAGTATCTCTATTCTGGGTGGTATGTTGAACCTACTGAGTAATGGACAATTTTGTTCTTATGGTGGAATTGGCTTTTCTGTTTTATTGTCCTACACTTAAATCTGTTCTGTAAGTTCTAGAAGCTGTGTTATCTTAGGTGTTCTAGGCTAGAGGGGTCAAACATTAGACCATTGGGCCATATATGTGGCCCACAACACTCCTGAATATGTCCTGAACCAGTTAATGTAATTAAGAAATATTAAACAAAATAAAATAAGAATACAATAAAACATAGATATTACATTTTAAAATGAAGTCAACATGAGGCCCGCATGACTCCTTCTGTATGGATCAGTGGTTCCTGTTTCTATTTGAGGTTGAAACCACTGGGTTAGGATACCATGACCTTCTTTTCCAAACTGTAAGATTCTTTGCTGGTTTTCAGAATGTTTCTCTCTTCATCTTGAATTGTTCCCCTCAGTAGATAGTCCACAAAATTCTAATCTAGAGGGTTCTTTCATTTCCAGCCCCTGGCAAAGTTGAGATAACAGAGGTACTCCTGGGTCAATAAGCAAGGGTCACATTATCCTTGTTCAGTTGCTGGCTCCCTCCAACCACCCCTTAGAAATGGGTGTGGAGCCCAGGTGGAATGATTCATTTAGCCTTGGAACCAAAATGAGCTAAATCAATAAAGATACAATATTTAGGCAAGATCAAAGCTACAATCAGCACTGGGTTACATGTATGTCAAGCTGACCTACCTATTCCTTGGGAGATGCACAGTGCAACTTGTGCACTGTGTGAAAGCCAAGGGCCAGGTAAGGCTGCAGGGAGTTTTTAGCAACTTTGAGTGTCAGATGTTAGCTATGACTGCTGAATCACTGGGATGGGGATCCAAGAACTCAGGGGCTATGTCAGTCTTTCCTGGGATAGCTGCATGTGGAGATGCGATTGAATCCTGAGAACTCCAGAGCTGATACAAATCAAGGAGATCTCAGTGATAAGGGTGTGTTCAGAAAATTCTTCCAAAGACATGACAGTCTGAGACAGAAGGGAATCCTCCCATCCCTAGAGAAGGAGGATCCAGCATGAGTATTTGACATCATCACCTTGTATCCATAGTACATCTTCAGATGTCCTTCTTTTTCCCCCAGAGGGGATCCCTTAGAATGGCTTCACAGGAGGAGGAAGTGGTAGAAAAGGTAGAGAAAAAGAAAGAAGAGGAAGAGAAGGAGAAAATATTTAGTATAATTAACAGCAAGTAATCCTTCCCATAACTAAGAGCCTGCCTATAGACATAGATGATATAGATATAGATATAGCGTCACAAGCATACTTGAAGTAGTTAGGTTGTTCAGTGAACAGAGTGATAGATCTGTATTTAGGAACACCTGAGTTCAAATCCTTACTCAGATACTTACTAGCTGTGTGACCCTGGATAAGTGTCTTAATCTCTGTCTTCCTCAGTTTCCTCATTTGTAAAATGGGGAAAATTATAGCACCTATCTCTCAAGGTTTTTGTGAGGATCAAATCATATAATAATCGTAAGGTGTTTAGCACAAGACCTGGCATATAGTAAGTGTTCTATAAATGTTAGCTATCTATTACTATTGTTTTATTATTGACAAAAACATCTTGACATTGTTGAGTGGCCCCCACCTAGAAGCCTAGAAGCAACTAGCACAGAAACTGTGCATCTGCATATGTTAATATTCCTAGTCTAGGTCAAGCTCATATGACTTCCATTTATCTAGTGCCTTATGAAGCATTTTCCATACAATCACCCTGTAAGGTAATTAGTGCAAATTGTATTATCCTCAGTCAGTCCAAGATCTAACCATGTTTCACTCTGTCCATCTTCCTGCCATCCACCCAATTTGCCACCCACTCCTTCGCTCCCATTTTCCACCTCTTGTTCTAGGAACAGAAATCTAATCTATATTACCATTACTTCTGGAAATGACCTGTCTATTGACTGCCCTATTTTCCCACTCACCAGCCCTGTGACTTCCCAGATGAAAACTCCTTTCCAGGGCTACCACCCCCTCTCTGTGTTGCCCACCCTCACTAGAGTATGAGGGTAAGGACAATTTCACTTGTTTTGTTGTATGCCCCAGAGTATAGCACAATTTTTGGTACATAGTAAGCATTTCATAATGCTTTCTCATTCGTTCTTTCATTTGCTCATTCATCACCCTTTTATTGTTGAAGATGTTGAGACTCAATGAGATTAAATGACAATTGCTATCCAACTGTTGGGGTGACAATAATTTACCAGAAGAGGAAAAAATTTGGTTAGTTGCTTTGTCTCTGAGCTGTAACTTCTGACTTAATCCCCTGGTTACTGATAATTTCATATTACCTGCTCTGATAACCAAACTATTCTATTCAAGGAACACCTCCTATTTTGTAGCCTGAATAAACTAAGGCATCATCATGGCAGACTGCTCCAACCCCATGAGGCAGATCCTCTGATGTTGCAGCCCATGCCCCATAGGCTTTTAGTCAGAATTGTTTCCCAGTCCCACCTCTGGGGATGATGAGAACTCAGAAATCCTCAAGGACAAAGGGTTGCTGAAGATTTCAGAATTCCCACTTGCCTGATTTCAAAGAACCTGAGTCTCTGGTATGAATCATGGAATGAACCCTAAGCAGAAGCTTGAATAGAAGGAACAAATGGAGTCAGCTCTAGGAATCTTAATACTTAAGAAGCTTTGGGGTCTAACTGCCTTAGGCCTTACTATTGGCAGCCGGCCACATATTCTATACACTCCTTCAGAAAAAGGGTATCTTGCCAGCTTTCTGCACTAGGTAAAATTGAAGAATGTTAATAGGGGCCTGGAAATGAACAGTTCTATTCAGGGAATAAATTTAAAATCAGGGCACATCAGCCAACATTTTGATGTAATGTGTCCCTTTTTCTCTGTCACCACTCCCACCATAATATCACTACCCCCAACTCCCAACCCCCACCCCCCCATATGGGGAAGAAGTCAACTCAAGAAGAATGAAAGGCAGCTCCTAGGTGCTCAGCCAACAGAGTGTTGGGTCTGGGGTCAGGGAGATGGAGATTCAGATGAGGCCTCAGGGTCTTTCTAGCTGTGTGACACTGGGCAAGTCACTTAATCTGTCTGCCTCCATCTCCTTAACTATAAAAAAGGGTGTTGAGGATCAAATAAGATAATATTAAAAAGCACTTAGCACAATGCCTGGCACATAGTAGGTATTTAATAAATGTTTGTTTCCTTTCTTATTTCCTTCTGTGCTCAGGATGGTAGCCCAGATATAGCTCAGTAGGATCACAGAATAATTCTTTTTCCTCTCTCTCTCCCTTCCTTCCATTCCTCCTTCCTTTCCTCTTTCCTACTGTATGCCTTCCTACACAGTACTAATGGCTGGAAAAACAGAGAAAAGCAAAAAACAGTCCCTACTGCCAAGAAATTCACATTCTGCTAGGGGGACAGCATTCAAACCACCATATACAAACAAGAAATGCACAGGGAAATTCAAGATAAACTCAGGGGGAAGGCATTAATATTAAGGGGGAATCAAGAAAGGTTTCATATTGTCAGGTAGACCCAATCTGGTGAGGTGGAATGAGGAAAGGGGTGTCTTAAAGGAGTAAGGATCTGACCTAGAAGAAAAGAAGCTACATACCACAGGTGGGGAGCCCCAAAGAAGGGCATCTGGGTATAAATGATTGACTCAGAAGCTGTTCATATACAAATGCTACACCCACAGATCTGCTCAAACTGATATAAAGGCTCACATCTGCATAGTGATTGATGGACCACATGTGATTTTCACCCAGAAACCTTACAAGATAAGAATTGATGTTATCATTGTCCTCATTTCACTGGTGAAGAGACTGATGCTGAAACGTGTGAACAGACTGATCTGTACTCAAGACCTAGTAAATGTCTGAGTTGGGTTTTCTGCATTCTATTTCTCCTGTTGACCTGGGAAATCTGTCACCTCCATTCACCAACTCTTCAGCATTCCTGAACTGCCAGGCTACTTGATCCACCACCACTGATTCCATCCTTGTCCTCTAGAAGCTTACATTCTAATGAGGAGTTAACATACAAAAAAGTAAGTACAAACAAGAAACATACAGGAAAAGTATATGAGATAAACTTAGGCAAGGCACTCACATTAAGAGGAATTAAGAAAGGCTTCAGGGAGTCATAAAATAGAGCTTTCCTTGATTAAGCAAAAAACCAAAACAAAACCTTTCAAAAAGATGAGGATGACAAAGTAGGAAGCACATCTTCCCAGCAAACTTTTCACCATTGCAAGCTGACATTCCCCAGGGTTTCAAAGTGTGGACAGAAACAGGCAGCAGGCCAAGATGACCTATTGGCTTGTTAGATGAGTCATAGGGTATTTTTTTAGACTTACCAGACACATTTTTAAGATTAGATTTACTTTGGGAGCCAGGAACCAAAGTGTATGAACTGTGATGTGGAAAGGTATGATTTCAAGGACCTGTCTTAAATGCCAATGTGAGAAAGGTTACATAGACTAGTTCAACTTTGGGCCAAATTCTCAAGTGTTTTCTAGAAGCTTGGTTGGCCTTAGACTTCACTATTCATCAGGAAGCTTCAAGGGAATTTCCAAAAATAAATCTACCATCCCTTTTCAGGAGCTCAATGTAGAATTTCAATCTAGCATCCTCTTACCCAACAGATGCAGTGCTTTTAAACTAATGTAACAACCTAAACTTATGCCCGAATAAAACCATGAAAATTGGTGGTATTGGGAGGCCAAAAGGAACCTATATTGCCTTTGCAGACCACATGAAATAAGAAGCAGGGATGGGGAATACAAAAACAAAATCCAACCAAAGAGTTAAAATAACAATAACATTTGGTGTTTATGTAGCGATTGCTCAACCAAAGCACTTTTCCTGAAAATGAGTAGCACTTGCCACATTTTTAATGGGAAATTTCAGGCACCAAGGTGTTGAAATCACATGACAAATTAAGGACAAGAAAAACACCATTGTGAGTGGTATGTTGTAAGTTGGATGGCTGAATATTTTTAAAAGCCATAATTGGGGTGGGGATATAGTAGGGATGAGGTGGAAGGGCAGAGGGGCTAGGGAAAGAAAATAATAGGAGGAAGGTTGTAGGAGAAAGTTTGAAGTTCTGATTGCAAGATGATTAGGGTGGTTTCTCCTCCCAAGATCATAGAACCTTAATCAACAGTGAGGTAGCCTTCACCCTCATCCCTTTGCCTTTAGGCAGAACCATACCTGGACCAATTAGGATTTAAAAAAAAAATAAAACTCATTCAGGGAAGGAGATTCCATGCCTTCTTCAATAAACTATCAATTCTAATATTCAAAAACTTTACCAGGGAGAGTAACTCATATGCCTAATATG
>CM053591.1:131311350-131408060 GCA_028646515.1 Pseudochirops corinnae
GCCTTTTCCCCCTGGACTAGGTAAATGATATGTTTGATTAAAGTAAGATTGTTAACCCATGTTGAGTTGCTTTCCTTTAGAAAAGCAGATCTAAGAACCTGTGCTAGGAGCCGCCCTAGGTATGCTAGGGTGCTTGCTGTTACACATGTAGAGTTTAAAATTGTCCAACCTATAATAAAAGAAACTGAGGCAGAGTTCTGAGACAATGGCACTTTATTAAATGGTCCATGGTCTCCCCTAATGAAGTGGACCGCAGACCTTCTCGGTTTGAGATGCCCCCTTCCTCCAGAGCATTATTTATATAAGATTTCATACCAGATTTGATATCTGACCACAGCAGAGAGGGACTATGTAAAATACAGAACCCCATTGATTGATACTTTGCTTCAAGAGCCAAAAATGATATATCGGCCAAAAAATGGTATATCAGCAGAGGTGTCATGGGGATCTCTACTGACTAAGTGATCATAAGATGGTCACCTGTTCACACTGGACAAGAGAGGGTGATTTGGAGGTACGGGTACTTTCCATGTAATTGAGTCACCTCAGCCATGCAGGGCTTGGTCACCATAATAAGGAAAAACAAAGGTAGGGGGCCTCTTTTTAGCTTCCTGTGATTAAGCAAGTGAACTGACAATCTGTAGTTCACAGTTCCAGGGACCTAATATACAGAACTTATAATCACTACCCCTGTGGAATCATATCAACCTGATTTATACTGATTGGAAAAGCGTAGGGGTCCAAATGGATCGTCCAAATGGGTCTCATTCACACACATATTTTTTATGCCTGTGATTTCATTAGAATAGGAAATGCCAATAAGGAAGATTCCAATTACTCTGAAATCGTTTTAAAGGATTACTTAGGGCATTGAGAGTTTAGTGACTTGAGGAAGTTCACTTAACCCCAATTGTCCTGCCCTCCCTGCTCCAAAAAGCAAAAAAGAAAGAAAGAAAAAAAGAAAGAAAGAAAGAAAGAGAACAAGGTCAGTGGAGTCAGAGGACCTGGGTTTAACTCTATCTCTGTCACTTCCAGTGTGACCTTGGGGAAGTCACTTAATCTTGCAGGCCTCAGTTTCTTTAGCTGTAAAATGAGTATGTTGGATTAGTTAGCTTCTATCGTCCTTTTCAATCCTAAATCTATGATCCAGGGTCGCCTAACCGGTATATATTCCAACAGAACTGGAACTCAGATCTTCCCGGCTCTAAGGCCAGCTCTCTAGGCACTAACGTAGTTGATAAAGCCCTGGGCCTGGAGTTGGGAAGATCTGAGTTCATCCAGCTTCATTCAGCCAATAAACATTTATCAAGTGTCTACCACAGCCAGGCACTGTGCTAAGCACCCCCGACACTTATTAGCTGTGTCAGCAACTCACTTCACTTATGTTTGTCTCAGTTTCCTCAGCTGTAAAATTGAGGATAAGAAAAGCAGCCTCCCTCCCCCCACCCCAGGTTGTTGTGAGGATCAAATGAGATAATGTTCAGTGCCCCGAATATAGTAGACACTTAATAAATGCTTGTTTCCTTCCTTCCCGTTGAACAAGATGCCTCTCATGAAAAAAATAGCCTTCATAGGAAGAGACTATTAGAACAAGAAAGAGCCACAGAGATCATTTGGTCCAGTCTCCTACTACAAACACAATCAAAAATGATTCTTTACCTTAAAAAAAAAAATCTAGGCCTGTAATTTCATCAGTACAAGAAAATCTGTGGAAGTAAACTCTGTGCATGGTCATGTGTAAAATCCCATTCATCCGTAAGGCTTACTGCCTTTTATGGTCATGTAGCTCACAGAGAATATAATTTTATGCCATTTTATATACATTATAGTTGGTAATATATTGCCTCCTATTTAATAATAGCTAGCTACTCTTTGTACAGTGTTTTAATGTTTGCAAAGTACTTTGCATATTTTATCTCATTTGATTTAATGGTTGAAACAACTTATAAGAAAGATGCTATAGTTATCCCTATTTCACAGATGGGAAAACTGAGGTTGAAGAAGTTAATCAATTTGCCCAAGGTCATATGCCTAGTTAATCTTTGAGGCAGATTGAGCTCAAGTCTCCCTGACTCCAAATCCAACACTCTATCTATTACACTGCCTCACTACCTGATTCAGAATGCTTTATATTACCCGCTGAGTGGATTCTTCTGAGATGGTGGTATCCCTTGATTGCAGCCATATGTACTTACTAGAAGAAAGCAGAGGCTTAAACCTTGGGTTCGGGATAACTGAGAAGCTTGGAATCGTGGTTAGTATAAGCGTACCTCATAGATATTGCGGTTTTGGTTCCAGAACACCACAATAAAGAGACTATCACAATAAAGCGAGTCATATGAATTTTTGGGTTTCCCAGTGCATATAAAAGTTATATTTATGCTATACTGCAGTCTATTAAGTAATAGCATTATGTCTGAAAAAGCAATATACATACTTTAATTTAAAAAAACTTTATTGCTATAAAAATGCTAACCATTATCTGAGCCTTCAGTGAGTCATAATTTTTTCACTGGTGGAGGGTCTTGCCTCGATGTTGATGGTTGCTGACGCATCAGGGTGGTGGTTGTTGATGATTGGGGTGGTTGTGGAGATTTCTTAAAATAAGATGATAGTGGAAGTTTGCTGCATTGATGGACTCTTCCTTTCACCTGAACAATTAGGAGCCATTGTAAGACTATTAATTAGACTTGTTTTAATATTGTATCTGAGGGAAGAGGGACACTCAAGGATAGAGAGATGGGAAAGGGCCTGTCAGTGGAGCAGTCAGACACACCAGTATTGACTGTGTCTGCTGTCTTATATGGGCACAGTTTATGGTACCCTAAAATAATTACAATAGCCTTCAGAGATCACTGATCACCGATCACCATAACAGATATAATAATAATGAAAAAGTTTGAAATATTGAGACAGTTACCTAAATATGACACAGGGACACAATGTGGAAAAATGGCATCAATAGACTTGCTCAAGGCAAAGTTGCTACAATCAAATTTGCAAAAAAACCCAAACCAAAACAAAAACTATGGTATCTGCAATAATACAATAAAGCTAAGTGCAATAAGAAGACGTATACCTGTATAATGGAATATTTACCTTAAGGTTCAAGGAAAAGGTAGAGAGACCTAACCACAGGTCTCTTGGGTAGAAAACCAATTGCCCCAACAGGTGAGCTTTTACCTTATCTTTCCAGGATCCAAAGTACCATACTACTTCCCTTCTATCCTCCCACTGCCACTACCTTCCACTATGTTCCAGCTCTCTTCTTATTTTGTCTTCCCCCTTTAGAATATAAGATCCTTGAGACTGGGACTGTTTTATTTGCTTGTATTTTTGTTCTCAATGAAGTGCTTGGCATATATTAAGTATTTAACAAATGCTTTACCTGTCTATCCATCCACTCACCCCCACCCACCTTATCTATCTAGTATCTACTTCTTTATTGTCCTTCCTTCTTTCCTTCATTCCTTCCTTCTTTCTTTCCTTCTTCCCTTTCTCCCTCCCCCTCTTCCTCCCTCTCTTTCTCTCTTCCTTCCTCTCTTTCTTGCTCATCATCCATCTTTCTACTACCAATCCACCTAACCATATACCTACAATATTTACAATTTATTATCCATATTAGGAATCTTTAGGTCTTAACAGAGGTCTAGAAGAGGTTGCTTGTTGGTTGTGAGTGTTAATGGATTTAAGAGCTACAAAGACTTCCTTCCTCCTGACAACTCACATAAGTTGATAATATGTTGCAGGTTTATACTCTGGCCACCCTGACAGGTACGTCACAGGACGTTATTGCAAAATGGATTGTGAATGAACGTTCCTGGAAGTGGATCCCTCTCCCACTGTCACATTCTCATGGAGATAACTTTTGAGATGTCTGTCTTTTCCCCATCGTCAGATAAACATGCAATCCACTGAGGTATGACTGCATATCTCTCAAGTTATTTTCAACTGTTGAAAAAGTTGCTCTTGTAACTTATAACTAAGTGACATAGTTACACCTAAGCTGAAGATGAGGTGCTGTGAACTGTATTAATTCAGTGGTGTAGGGTTGTTTTTTTTTATTAATGCTTCTGTGACAAAGAACTCACTCACAATGACATGCAGGTGCACATTTGTGTTGAATTTGATTAAGCTCCTATTCCATGCAGAGCACTTTACTAGATGCTTGTGAGATACAAAGACGAAAAAATTACAATCCTAGCTCCCTGGGAATTTCTATTAAGTTATTGGGCATAGAATGCATATACAGCAATATTTTTTTTAAAAAAAGGGAGAATGTTGGGTTGGGTAGATCTAGACAAAGCACTCAAGGGAAATTTAAAAAGAGAGAACCTTCACCTATGGGGTTCAATGTAGGCTTCATGGAAGAGATGGGGTCTGAACTCCTATCAAGTTATCTTTTTCAAATCACGTCTCTCAAGAGCCAGTATAGATTGTTTCCCCCTTGATGTTTTCAGTGAAAATCGAGAACATCTGGTTTTTGCTCTTTCGTGTCAAAGCTCCCTGTGTAATAGCCCAGTTGATAAGTTGCCTGTGTCAGTTAAAGTACTTGCTGAACAAGATATTGAGAAATAGCTGAAGAATGTTTTAGTTCAAAAATCTCTGTTCCCTTAGGGGATAATGGTGGAGAAGCTTCAACCATTATCTCGGCATTATTGTCAACATTGATGTTGAGTGTCTAAGATGTGCTATGCTTGGCATTGTATAGCAGTGGAGAACCTTACCCTTGCTTTTAAAGATCCTGGTAGTTTGTAAGAATTCTGATCCATACAGTGGCCAGCTTCACCTCCACAATGATGAGGCACATTATCTGCATCCTAACACAGTGGTGCTAGACGCACGATACAGAAAGAGACAAATATTTTCATATGTGGCCAATGGGTAGATTTGATTTGCTTGACTATTTATTTATGACGAAGGAGTTTTTTTTTTAATTGGGAGGGAGTGTCAGTTGGGGGATAGTGATTCCAAAAGGGAAAGAAAATGATTTAGAAGGGAGATTCATTGAACTCTGTTTTTAAATGCACAGAACAGAAGGAAATTCAGAGGGAGACACTGGCAAACAAGACAGATTGGAAACTAATGTGTTGAATTTATTATATACTTTTTTAAAAAGCAAGCTGTATATAATAAGCCACCATCACAAGAATGTCAGGGAATGAGGGTAGTAACACCTGGTGGTCTTGTAACTATTATGATGCCCTGGGCATGTGGTTCTTTAAAATGTTTTTTTACCATACTTACCTTCAATTTTCCCACAGCAGAACTGCAGGATAAATAGTCAATGTGTGTAGATTGGGAGCTGGGTACCACTAACTATAGTATTTGTGGTTTCACATATAATCCTTTTTTTCTGTTCTTTGGGTATGAAAATATTCATGGTTGTTAGTGTTTGTCAAGTTTAGAATAAAAAAATTTAACCACTTCAAATGAAAAACAAACCAAAAAAAGAGGCTAATAATTTAAGGAAATAGGATGGACATTCATCCATATTTTATTTTTTTACCTGTTATATCCCAAGATGGGTTTACATGTTATATCCTCTTCACAGAATCTCTGAGATGGAGGCAACCTCAGAAGTTATTTGGTCTTTTACTGAAATAGGTATTCCCCCAGCAAGTTGATACCTAGCCTGCCACCATGGGGGAATGCTCTTGAGTTAACCCCTCCCCCATTAGATAGTTATAGTAGTAAGTGTCCTTATATCATAGCTAAATCTGCCTCTCAGTGACTCGTTCGTTGCTCTATGCATTGCAATCAAGGCCATTTGCTTACTCTCTGCTATACACAACCCTCCTGCTTCCACTTTCAGGTCTCTATGGCCCACCATCTTCTTTCCATCAGACTCTTTCTCTTTCCTACCAAAAACCTGCCCCAAACACACTTTCTCCATGAAGTTGTCCTGGGTCATCCCCTAAAAGAAGCATTTTTTGATTCCTCTAGTATTAGTGCTCCTTCCTTCCCTCATGATGCTGTATTTATTTTGTATTTCCTTATTTGTATACATTTTTTTTCCTTTCCCTTCAGTAGAATGTAAACTCCTTGAGGGCAGGGGACTCTTTCATTTTTGTTTTCCTAACCTCAGTTTGGCATAGTGCCTTTCATTTACTCAACTCTTAATATCTTCTTGTTGAACTTAATTAAATGAATCCTTCCCAGACCAGTCCACCCAACTCTGGGCTCTCACATCACCTTAATAAGCTATTAGCATGTGTGAAACTATAATAAAAGCATATCAGATTTTATGTTTCTTCTGATGGGTTCCATTTGAATTGGTCTGATCTCCCCCTCTTCTGGATTGTCATCAAACAACCACAGAATATCCGAGTAGCCATCAGTAGACCTCAGAAGCCATCTAGTTCAATTGAGAAGTGAACCAGAACCCCCTCTCTAGGGTCACTGAAGATCTCTGAGGGTAAAGGAGACAAAGGAGAAGAACCCAGTACCTTTTCCATTACCCTAGAAACACCTAGGATGGTCCTTAGAGCAATATAGGTGTTTGTACAAATACATGTTGCTAGCTGACTCTTACTTATTAATTAAATGGTAGAACAGATTTGGTTTGGTAGACAGGGGAGGGGAAAATATAAATCTTGTCTTGGGAAAGACAAAGAATTATTAGGATGGAATATGAAGCCCCGCCTTAAGATTGCTGTTCTAATGGAAGAGATCAGTACTGACTCAGGGCAATATCCTTACCATCTGACAGCTGTTGGCCCTTTCCTGCCTTGTGCTCACTCATAGTTTAGTTCCTAGAGCACATATGCCCTACAGACTTCAAGATACAAATAGAAAGGGATTACATTTTTTTTTAAAATGTGGTTTCCAAAAATAAAACATAACTAAGTACAATCCCGTACTGACAGAGGGAAGGAAAGCCAAAGCTTTTAAACCTGTCATTGAAATTGTTCCTGATCCCACATGGAACATTTTGTTCAGTATTTTCATTGAAGTCAGGGCTGGAGTAATGAAAAGCAGTTGAGTTTGGAAAACTAATTATTGCATCATTCTATCGAGTCTCTCAAAGCTTTCAAAGGATCAGATTTAATGGAGAAATGAAATTCACATCATCAATAGCTTAAGGTTGGGGTGGGTGGGACTGGCCTTGTGAGAACGAAAGAACAAGGAGTCTTCATCTGTTTCGTAAATGGTTCACTCTAAGACTTCAGGTCAGGCAGTAAGAGAGTTGTGTACACACAGCAGAAGCCACCATCACAAGAATGTCAGGGAATGAGGGTAGTAACACCTGGTGGTCTTGTAACTATTATGATGCCCTGGGCATGTGGTTCTTTAAAATGTTTTTTTACCATACTTACCTTCAATTTTCCCACAGCAGAACTGCAGGATAAATAGTCAATGTGTGTAGATTGGGAGCTGGGTACCACTAACTAATGTTTTCCAGCTTCTATTACATTGTTAATTGACTAAAGTATTTTATTGAAATGATTTCCTTAAACTTGTGGCCTCATGCTCTTTAAAAGCAATCTGAAAAATCTACTTAATAGCCAATTAAATAAATTTCCAAGTGTCTTTAAACTCTGTGGGTCTGTTTTTCAAAAGAGAGTGTAATTACCATATTTACTTATTTTACTAACCCCCCCTTGATAATTTCTGCCAGCCTTCCATTTTGAGGACAATATCAAGAAAACTCTTTCTCTAATAATCCTTCCCACTTTTTTTTCTCCCTGCATTGAAACAGCAACTCTAGCTCCCAGCAGGGGCTGCTTGGGGACTTTCTGATCATCCAGCTGTGAAACAGCTGGAGGAAGAGAAGTCTAGATAAGAACATAACCATTCTTTCCAAAAAATCCTTTTTTGTTTCCTACAGCTCAATTTCTTCAGTGAGAGGATCTTTTTCTCATTAAGTAGAATGTGCTTTGTCTTTGCCAAAGCAGGCAAAGGTTTGAATGAAATGGATACTAAACAGCCCTCAACACGGGCTGCTGGGCATTGGGGAAAGTGGGAGCACACCTGAGCTCATTACTCTAACCCAACTGACTTCTCTATTGCCTTCTTTTTTAGTCTCCCTCACCTATCTCTGGGGCTTTCAGCACCAAGTGTGGCCAGCGGTGAATTGTGGTGACTACTCTTCTTCAATGATTGCCGCATGATTGTACTCCCCATACTGTTTGCTCCAAATTTTCTCTTTTACAGGTTAAGTCACTATCGTTACCATTATTCTCCTTCTCGTTTGTTTGATGACGATTGATAAGAAAATTGAGGCTAGCTGTATTAAATCCCCCATTTTCTCTCATTCCATACCTCAAATCCCCTCAACATTCATTTTTCCTTTTTTTCCAGTCTTGGAGGAACAGATGATTCTTCTCCTTGTTCAGGCTAACTCCTCTGCTTGTGCCCTTGTTCCTTTCTCCTCTCATCTATGGAAGTTTACCCCTTCAACCATCACTTTTTATATTCTTTAATATCTATTCACTAACTCTTTACCTACTACCACATTAGATCACACCCTTATCACCTTTTTTCAAGATTATTGCAAAAACCTCCCTGCCTCCAATTTTCCCCTTCTGCTGAATGAATATTCCTAAAGCACAGTTCTAACCCTGTCACTCTTCTGCTCAAGAAATTTCAATGGCTCTCTATTGCTACTGGAATAAAATACTAATGTTCTGTTTGGCACTTAAAGTATATCTTAATTTGACTTCTACCTATTTTTTTCCATGCTGATTTTACATTGATCCCCTTGTTGTACCAGCTAAAAAAAAGTCCTATTTGCAGTTCACCCCATATTTGACATTCTATATTCCAGTATGGTGGAAGTTTTATAAAAAAAATTTGTAAAAAATACTGTATCCCATGGCTAGAATGATTGCCCTTCTCACATCCACCTCTTGGATTTTCTAGTTCTCTTCAAGGTTGAACTCAAGCTCTTGGTCATTCGTACTGTCTTCATGGTCAATTCTTTTGTGTATTTTTTCCCAGCCATTTATTCAAGTCTGTATTAATTCCCCCCAGTAGAATATGAACTCCTAGAGAACTCAGATCTTTCTTGTTTTTGATGTGTTCTGAACCTATCTAGTAAATGTTTATTGAGCTGAACTGAATTTAGAAGATTTGGCTGGGAAACAGGAAGAGTAATACATCCATTGAGCCTTTGTGGCGACAATGTACCTCAATCCTAAACCCCAGACAAATGAACTAAGCCCTTTCTGTTCCTTGGACCTAGACCAAAGTTGATTAAACAATGAATTTGAAACTTGAAAGGAGAGAGCGTCCTAAATGTAGACACCAATTTTTAATCATCGCAAATTACTATGTGCTCATGACTTCTCTTCCTCTTGTCTTTTTTGCAAACATGATCATAACATTTAAAATTAATTGTTTCAAGAAATTGAATTGAACTGTTTAGCATGTGCAAGACACTGTACTAGGTGCTCTGGTGGATATAAAGATGAACAACAATGCACATTTTATAGTACATTAAGGTTCATAAAGCAATTTTATCACAATAACTCTAAAAACTGGGTCAGGAGTGTGGTCTTCTGGGCTCTTAAGTGCAGCCTTTTGACTGAACCCAAATTTTACAGAACAGATCCTTTTAATAAAAGGACCTAGAAGGCCACATATGGCCTTAAGGTCACTGGTTCCCCATTCCTGAAGTAGATAGTGTGAATACCATTTAATAATTGAGAAAACTAAGACTTAAAGCTTACTGGAAAGGCTGGACCTGAGTAAGAATGTTCTGAGTTCAAATCTAGCCTCAGGCCCTAACTAGCTTGTGGCCCTGGGCAAGTCAATTCACCTTTGCCTACTTCAGTTTCCTCACCTGTAAACTGAGGATAAGAATAGCATCTAGCTAGTACTTCATAAACTTTAAAGTGCTATATAAGTGCTGGTTATTATTATTATTATTATTAAGTATCTTGTCAAAGGTTAAATAACTCAGTGGCAGATTAAGGATCAAACTCAAATTTCTAACCCCAAATTAAGTACTGAAGGCAAGGTATACAAAAGAAGAGATTTGGTTTAGGAAGAGAGCAGCTAGCTATGAAGGTGGTAGCTGAGAATGGAATTTGGATTTTGGGATTTAGATGGCTTAAAATAATGGAATGACAAGCTAATGACCAAGGATAGGGGGACCCCCACAAAGGCTAATGAGAATGTATGTGCTTGACATCTTGCAAATCTAATCAAAAGGCCTTTCAAATAAGGTTGAGGGAGACAGAAAACTACCTATTCTGCATCTATCAAGTTAGATACCCCAAACTGTAGCTAGAGCAAAGAAAGACTAGCAGCTAAGGCACCCAGTGGTTCACAGAAGATAAAATACAAGAAAGATCCAGCAATAAAATCCACAGATCCAAATGTCCATAGACAAGTTTGCAAAAGTTAGACACCAAAGAAAATGAAATAGAAGTCTTAACTCAAGGGGGCAAATTTAACCTAATAGGAAAAATGGAGATTTGGTAGGATGAAATTCATGATTGGAATGTAGCTCTGGATGAAAATACATTATTCAAAAGAGAACACATAAGTGAAAGTGAAGGGTGGAACACTATGTATTGAGTTGATGTAATCCAGAAATAGGATGGAGGAGGCAGTACAAAGTGAAAAGCATTTAGTTAAACATCAATGGAGGGAAAAGAGAAGCCATTTTGTCATTGGAATTTACAAAGACTTGGTGACTTGCTCAGGGTCATACAGCTAGTAAGTATCTCAGGCCAGATTTGAACTCAGGTCTCTCCTGACTCTATACCCAATCCATTGCACCACCTACCTCTCTTATTAAGGTGAAAGTTAGTAAAAAGAAAAAGGTACAGATTACAAAGAGTCTCATGACTTTATCAAGAACAGATCATACCAGATGAGTTTTAATCTGTTGTGTTTTTTTTTCAACACTTATTAAAAGTGGTACACAAAGGGAATTTTCTAGATATAGCTTACCTCAATTTTAGCATCCAATTCAACGAACATTTGGAAAATTTTATTCAATTTTATTTTTTGTTATTTGCATAATTCTCTATCTACAGGATCATTCATCTAGATTTAGAGCTAGAAGGACCCTCAGAGGCTACCTTGTCTAATACCTTTTTCTTACACATGAGAAAACTGAGACCCAAGAAGACTTGACCAAGGTCATACCATAAATGGTAAAACAGGGAGTCAAACTCAGACCATGTGACTCAAAGCTCTTTCCGCTGTACCATTTTGTGTCTTACCAAGTCAGGTCAAAACAACAAATATTTGTTAAGGGCCTCCGACATGTCAAGCACATGAGCTCCTTGAAAGCAGGGCATACATCATATCTGTCTTTGTATCCCCAGTGCCTTGCAGTAATTCTTAATATAAGTTTGTTGAAATGAATTGACATCGATCAAGGATGCATATCAAAACTTCCTAAACTTGCTTTTACTCTTCTCTTGCCATTCTTAGCATGAACTTGAAGGTGGCATTTTAGAACTCTGATATGTTGTTCTTATTTCCAGCTTAACGACTGTTAATGATAATGCCTTTGTCTTCCAGTGGCATTGGCAGTATTCTTCCATGTTTCTTTGCTGAAATATTAGTGGCTATCCTCCATGTACTTGCTAGAAAGTCACCATCTGATTGAGTGTCCTCCAAGATGACTGGAAGAAAATCTTTCAATATAATTATGTCTCATCCTCTTTGGAGAGATCCCCCAAAAAAGGTTTGAATCCTGGCTCAGCTACTTCCTTTGTGACTTTGGGCAACTCACCTTAGACTTTAGTTTCCCTACCAATAAAATGAAGGGTTGGGCTTATCAATTCTAAGTCTCTGATCCTATCATAGTAAGGTAAGAACACCTTGAAAACCTTTAAATGTTGCACAGCTCATTAAAAAACAAGAAGATAGGGGTGGCTAGGTGGCACAGTGAATAGAGCACTAGCCCTGGAGTCAGGAGGACCTGAGTTCAAATCCAGCCCCAGACACTTGATGCACTTACTAGCCCAATTGCCCTCCAAAAGGTAAAAAAAAAAAAAAAAAAAAAAGCAAAAAACAAGAAGGTATTTCTTAAATGTCTTTATGAAATTTCATTCTGCTTTATGACCAATCCAAGTCCCTCTGATTTCCATTTTGACTTCTATAGTCTCATTCCAGCCTCAATGATGGTGGAAAACAAAACTATTAATAAACCTGTCCATTATTCTTACTTTAGCACAAAGTAAAAAGATTACCTGGCTATACTTGCTCTCTCTGCCTGGATCCAGGCCCCCTTTAGTCTTCCATTGTTGAGGATTTCCCTATTTTTCATTCGCAGTCATAACTACTAGCAGAGACATTCAGTGTTCTTGCCTCATCTTTGCCCCAGGCCATGTTAACTTTTGGACATCCTACTTCATATGGACAAAAGTGACCACCTCAATGGCAGCTGTCAGATTAGCTGGGATTGTTATCAGGCCAGTCATAGACACCTGGCCAGAGACATCACTCTTCTTCCAGGAAACATAATTTCTTTTTGATGACACGTCAGACTTCAATTCCTGGCATCTTTCCTTCATATCTCATCTCACAGATCCTACTCCATTTGTGACATCCAGCTAAATCCAATAGGTCTTGCTTGAGTGGGTCAAAGGAGTTACTGTGTGATCCCACAGTCTCACCATTGTCTCTGGAAACTCTACCACTAAATTCAGGTGACATTTAGAGACCATGCTGGAGAAGAGACAAGATGGGCTTATTCTCAGGACAAAGCCCAAACAGGTTTAGCCTTAAGGAGTCCAACCATGCTGAATTCCATTATAATTCTCTCTCTAGCAGGTTGCCAACAAGATGTACTTGCCAAGGTTTTTGTAGGAACCACTGCTATTTTCCAAGGTTTCAGCAGCAAAGATCAGATTTGATCACTTATTCATTGTTCCCCCCATTCATTTTACAGCCCTGAACTTTTCAAATTCTGTGAAAGTCAAATTGGGGAACAACCCCTGCCCCCAATGCAAATTCCCTGGACCCTGGAGTCTTGAACCTTTACTTGAATCATTATTTCAATTTGCTCTTTAGCTCCAAGAGTTAACTCTGCTGTCTTTTCATCGCCCACCAGTGACTGTCTCCCATCAAGGCCTGTTTTGCAGTGGAGTCAGGACACAGATCCCAGCACCATTGGCCCTTAGCCTGCTGTGTTCCTCAAGCAGTCACATAATTATTTTGGCTTCTCAAAGCACTTACTGCTAGCTGAACAAACAGTCAGAAAACTATCTTTTTCAACAGGGGGAGAGTGAAAAACAATGAATCAGAGTTTCCAGAAAAACTGTCCTAGGAACGTAAGAAAATGGTAAATTGCTCTTGCTTCCAATTTCTTGCTTAGCTGTTTTTTGTGACTTTTAGGTTCTAACTCTTTACTCACTTTTTGTTCTCTTCACAATGTTAGAGACTGAGTATTTGGCTCGGAATAAGGGAGGTTCTTCAAATGGTTCTAGATTCTCAGGATGGAGGAGTCTGGGTTTCTCTAGTCAATGTTTCCTTCTTCATGACTGGCTACCATTCTCCCCTCTTTGGAGTCTAGTCTGGTTCCCTTGCCTCTGTAAAGGAAAGGGGATTTTCTGAGGGCCCCCAAATGCTTCTCTTTGGCATTAGATTGTCCTACGCTTTCTTGCTGCCACCTCATTTCTTAGGATCATAGACAAGGCTGAAAGATGTCTTAGAGCTCATCTGCTCCAACCCACTCATTTTCTAAATGAGGAGGCTGAGACTTTGAGATATCAAGGGATTTACCTAAGGCCATATAGGTAGCGAATAACAGAGCTGGAATTTAAACCAGATTCTGAGTCGAAATCCAGTACTCTTTTCAATATACCACCTTTGCTCTTTCCTGGACATTTTTATGGTCTCTAGCTTTAAGAAATCTTATTTGTTTCCCTGGCACAGGGTAACAGCTCTGCCTTCTTCCATTTGGTTTAGCAGATGACTAGGTGGCACATTGGATAGAATGTTGGACATAGAGTCAGGAAGATTTGAAATTTAACCCTGCCCCAGACGTTTACTAGCTGTGTGACCCTGGGCAAGTCACTTAATCTTTCTGAGACTCAGTTTCCTCATCTGCAAAATGGGAATAATACTTAACTCCCAGGGTTGCCTTAAGGATCAAATGAGATAATACACACAAAAACATTAATAAACCTTAAAGTGTGATTTAAATGCTAATTCTCCTTCTCTTCCTCCTCGTTCCTTTCTTCCTTCTCCACTCTTACGACTGACCTTGAGGTTTGCTCTGGTTCAGGAGCCTTCTACAGAGTATGTCTGGTCTCATCTATGCTTAATCCTTCTTAGCATGTTCCTTAGCTGACTGTTAAGGTGGTTGTTGTTGTTTCCTTTGAATTGTAAATAACCTCCCTTACCTTCTGTTTTATCTGGTCCTACAGGCACACAAGTCCAGTATTAGAATGAAATAAGGCACTCATTGGTTATTGAACAATTAGCAAAAGGAGGTTTACTTCAGCTGTAACATAGAAAGAATATTAAATAAGAATACTATAATTAGCTTGAGTAGACACAGTTCCCCTTACCTCCTTATGGAAATGTTTCTGGTCAGTAGGGCAGAGTGTGGTGATTTACATGTCTAAAATGTTCCTTGCAGGTAGGTCTTTTTACACCCTTAGGTGATCAGAAAAGCCTTGTCATGTTCAGAAGCCACTAGGAAGCTGCATCAAGAGAGGTCAAAGGATCGATTGAGCCCTGGTAACAACTAGGTCACCTTTTAGAGAGAACTAGCCTAACCCATCTTGTAGGGGAATGAGAAAACTGTGGCAGACATTGATTCTGTCCCAATCCTGAAGAAAGGCACTGTGTTGCCCCCTTTTGTTTTCTTATGTGGTCTACTTATTAGTCCTCACTTGCTCTGATTGCCCACCAGCCAAGAAATGAATCAATTCCCATTTCTAAAACTCAAGTCTCAGTTCTGCATGAGTAAGTCATCTGGTTCCTGTACTTGTCATCTGATTTTGGTTATTTTCTAGTGAGTGGTAACCCTCATTATTTCCTGAGTGGTAACCCTCATTTACATTTGAATAGCTAATCAGCAATCTCTGGATCAAAGAAATGATCATTACTCTCCATCATTGTTCTATTCCCTCTTCCCTATGACACAGTTCAAGACCTAATTATCCACTCAAATCCTTAATTTTCCTAGGCTGAATATGGGGACATTTATAGCATAAGGTTCAGCATGAATAAAGGCAAAGAGATAGGAAACCTCAGTTTTTACATGGAACAGGTAGTGGTCTAGTCTGGTTGGAACATAAACTCTGTCGGGGTATATGTATATGTGTGAGATAAGACCAGAAAGATAAATTGTGACCCAGACTAAGGAGGTTGATCTTTATTTGGTAGGGAAATTCCTTGGAAGTCATGGAGGAGTCTTGAGCAGAGGAGTAGAATTTGGTGGTAACACAACAGATTAGAGCTTAATTTTCTCAGGTGTCTGAAGGACCTAGATCATCTTATTTTATTGTTGTAAAACAAAATTTTAAATATATAGTGAAATTTAAATACAGAATCATGGCTAGCAGACAAGTAGACGGAGCACTTATAAGGTAGATCCTTTCCCAGAAGCTCTTTCCAGTGGGACTTCCTCCTAAGAAGTGTTTTGTGCCGTTGGACAAGACTCCCTTAATTCCCTCTTTCCTGGGCTTTTTGGTGGAGAATGATGTTCAGAAAGCAGTCAGCAGCAGCTCTTTTTCCTTAACCCTAAAGATAATTTTCAGCAACTCTCACTCTTGTGTATTCCTACTTGGTCTGGGTTTCATTGTTAGCATTGCTTTTCTTCCTCTTCTACTGGCATCCACCTGAGTGATCTCAAGACTTCTTCATGAAAAGATTGGAAGTCCCTAGCCCAAATAATTCTCACTAAGGGACGTGGGTGGGGTGTCTCTTTAGGTTAACCATTATAATTTATTGCAGCCACCAAATCTACTTTTCAAGGTTTTAAAATGAAGTGTAACCCTACTTCTTCATGTCACAGAAGCAACTGAAAAACGGAATATCCATTCAATCCATCTGATATTTTTTTACATGAACTGACAATCAGTTTAAACTTCACCTCCCCCTACATTCACTACACTGATCAGTACGTAAATGACATGTAGACATAAGTGCCCATACACTCCACTATTTTAAAAAAAATCACTGAATCAGAAAGAGCCATTAGTTATATTAAATTAATACCATTTTAAAGATCAAAGGGCCCTTGGAGATGATTCCATACTCTTCGTTGTATAGCTGAGGAAACTAAGTCCTATTGAGGCAATGATTTACTAAAGATCACAGTTAATTAGTGGCAGTACCAGAACCAATCTGGGTCTCCTGACTCTGAGTCCATTGCCCTTTCAAGAAAGGGAACATGGTATATCAGTGGTAGGCATGGACTCAGCTCTTGGAAAGATCTTTTGTAGAATCCTTTAGAGGATCAAACCTGAGTCCCAACATTGTCTCACATGTTGTTGTTCAGTAGAGGAAAAAGCCAAAGAGTTTTTAGTGTCTAGGTAGAGACAAATTACAGGTACTAACGAGGTTTGTCTTGCTCCCAACCAGGAAAAAACTGAGCCTTTTCCTTTAAATGTATCTTCCTAGGTGGGTGACCATTATTATTCTCTACATTTTGATTTGAATCAAGCATCTGAAAATGGCTTTGGTAATTACCACTTCCAAAAATATTTACTTCAGTTGAAATTTCACGAGTTTATCATGGATGGATTTGGAGTCAGGAAGACCTAAGGTCAAATCCCACCCCTTATAACCTGGGCAAATCATTCCTCCTTTCTGAGACTCAGCTGCTTCATCTGCAAAATAGAGTTGACAATAACATTATCCTTACCTCACTCGGTTGTCTGGGAGGGTCCTATGAGATAGTGTATTCATACAAAACTTGAAACTCTATGTAAATATCAGCTAATAATAACAGTGACAATAATGTTAGCAACGCCCATTACATTGTATACCCTTAGTATTTATATATTGAGAAATACTATTAGAAATCAGTAAGGATAATAATATAAGAGGAATTTGTCACAGGTTGAATAAATTTACTATTATATAATAAAAATTCTCATTTTTCTCTATGCCATCTAATGTCCCACAGTTAATAATATATTTAGTTGATCAACTCAATACTAGCATAATTTGATTTTATGGATTCAATTTACTATTTGGAAACCAACTGAATAATCTACAACAAAAATGAAAATCAGGCTATTGTCTGCTCACATGTAGATTTCAGAATTCTATTAAGGAAATATTAAGGAAACCATAGAGAGCTGTGGCCATGGTAAGAGATCTCTAGATGAAGGAAATTTAGGAGAGACTGGGAGACAGGGCCTGGTCCTACACAGGTTGGCTTAGAAAATTATATGAACCAATAACCTAGCAGATTAGAGCTTTCTATGTCTAGCATGAGACTTTATTGCTTACTCCACACCAAAGCCTTGATTCCTGAACTTTGGCTTTGACCTAACTTTATCTTTGGACTATTACTGCTTTGGGCTAATGTAGCTCTGAAAGCAACCAAGCTGTACAAGTTTTGGCTTCCAAGTCAGACATCAGGACCACCTGACTCAGTTCCAAGCCATATATCTCCAGCCCCTGATTTCTGCCTAATTCTGCAATAGAGTTGTCCTTCTTTTGCCCAGAATCTATGGGCTAAACCTGTTGTTAGACTTAAATAGCTTGTCCTGCCCACCCCTACCTCTGCCCAACCAAAATAATATGGCAACATAGAAAAAGCACTAAACCTGGAGTTGAGGTCATTGTTCAATCATTTTGGTTGTGTCTGACTTTTCATGACCCCATTGGATGCTGTCTTGGCCAAGGTACTGGAAGGGTTCGCCATTTCCTTCTCCAGCTCATTTGACAGATGAGGAAACTGAGACAAACAGGGTTAAGTGACTTGCTAGTCACTTAGATTAGAGAGCTAGTAAGTGTCTGAGGCCCTTTTTGAACTTATGAGGCCAAGTCTTCTTGACTCTTGGCCCCGGACTCTATTCATTGCACCACCTAGTGAAGGAACTGGGTTTAAATCCTAGATCTGACAGTTAGTACCTGTGTGCAAGAGACTTTACCTTTCTAGACCTCAATTTTCTCAACTATAAAATGAGAGCAGTTGGACTAGAAAGTAAGATTTCTGCCAGTTCTAAATCTAAGTTCCCTTCCAGTACTATGAATAAGAGAAGGCTTCAGTCAGCACCACACATCCTGCCCTACTACAGCCCCTGTCCAGCCCTGGGGTGGGGCTGCAAGGAACAGGACAGCCTTAAGAAGAACATTTTAATCTGAATAGATCTATAAATACTACTGGTATCTAACCCACCATAGGCGTATCATTATCGGTGGTTGAGACTAGTCAGACATTACACATGACTATGCCATGAACAGGCAAGGAATATGACATTATCAGGTGTTAAAAATAAGAAAAACATGATAGGTGCAGAACACAATTATTCATGATACCACAGATGGAGACACGGAGTTTAAGAGGGAACTCCACCCCTAACCCCCCTCCTAGACACACATATTCAAGAGCTTAGTTCATTTCTTTTTATTTTAAAGTCTATCTTTGCCTGTCAGATTTATTTTTCAAAGTATTTTTCTGTGGAGTTTATTGATCTTCTGACAAAAGGGTGGATTTTTTCACTGAGGGCTACCTTCTTTCACTCCTCTTCTCCCTTTCCAAGATTCAAGATATTCCACTCCCTCAGAGCATACAATTTTCCCATTTCACCTCAGATCCTGTCAATGAATATCTCTCCTTCACTTTGGAAGGAAGAAAGCAAACATTTATCAAGCTTGTTCTATGTCCCTTGCACTCTGCTAAGCTCTTTATAAATATTATCTCATTTAATGCTCACAATAATCCTCACAGGTGAGAACTATTATTACCCACAGTTCACAGTTGAGGAAACTGAGGCAGACAGAGGTTAAGCATCTTGCCCAAGGTTATATAGCTAATAATTAACAAAAGGAAGGCATTAGAATTAAGAGAGGTTGATGAAGGCATCCTGTAGAAGGTGAGATTTTGGTTGGGACTTACAGGAAGTCAGGGTGGTCAGAAGTCAGAGGAGGGAGAGTGTTTCAAGCAAAGGTGACAGCCAGAGAGAATGCCTGGAGCCAAGAGAGTGTCTCATTCATTGAACAACCAGGAGGCCAGTGTCCCTACATTAAAGAATACATGTTGGGGAGGAAGATGTAATAAGACTGGAAAGGTGGGAGATAGGTTATAAAGGACTTTGAATGCCAAACAGAGCATTTAGTGTTTGCTCCTGGAGACAATAGAGGGTGACATGGGTCGTACTTCTGATTTAGGAAAATTACTTTGGTGACTGAATGGAGAATGGATTGGAGTGGGGAGAAACTTGAGATAGGCAGACCCACCAGCAGGCTATTGGAAAAGTCCAAGCATGAGGTGATAAGGGTCTATACCAGGATGTTGGTAATGTCAGAGAAGACAAGGGGGAGTAATTGGGAGATATTGCAAAGGTGAAATCATCAGACCTTGGCAATAACTTGGATATAGAGGGGGAGAGATAGTGAGGAACCGAGGATGACTCCTAGATTGTGAACTTGAGGGACTAGGAGGATGATGTTCCCCTCATTCAACTAATAGGGAAGGTAGTAGGGGAAGAGGATTTAGGAGGAAAAGTAATGAGTTCAGTTTTAGACATGTTGAGTTTAAGATGTCTACTGGATGTCTGAGAGGCAAGTTGGAGATGCAAGATTGGAAGTCAGTAGAGAGATTGGGATAGGAAAGGTAGATTTGAGCATTATCAGCATAATAATGGTAATTAAATCCATAGGAGCTAAGTGAAGTAATATAGAGGGAGAAAGCCCAGAACATAACCATAAAGACACCTAAGGTTAGAGGACGTGAATTGGAAGAAGATTCATCAAAGGAGAAAGAGGAGATGTCAGATGGGTAGGAGGAATGATTAATAAATCCTTATTGATTCATTTATTTTGCTCCTTGAATATACAAAACCATATCAAATTATTGGTCTTCTTTGTTTCACACATTGAAAATCTAGAACTGTCTGGAATTGGATTGTTATTCTTAGCCATAGGAAAAAAAGGGTTCTCTGGTACAGGATCAAGGAATAATTTAGCAACTTCCTTTGGCTTGTTTTATATACATATTTCCTGTGGGCCTCAGTCTCGAATGCCACCTGTCTGAACAATTGGAATTTCTATAGAATATTCAAAATGAAAATAATACCAATTTGTAGCACTCTCCAAAAATACTTAGGCTTCTTAGCATGTTTTTCATGTCTCTCCAGTTGCTGAAATCCAGACGGAGTCCTGCTGGAGGGGAAAGAAAACCAAAATATGTATGTCCTCCAAGTATTTTCGACCATCCCCAGTAGTTACCTCGATTTCAGTTCGTGGGTATAATTCACAATGACAGTACCTAAAGAATTGATTGCAGCTTCCTATGGTTTTTGGAGGACTTGTCAGCATGATACCTGACTACTCATCTTGTAAGGAAAATAGACTATACTGCTGAACCATTGAGGCTTGCCTGCAAATGGTCATTTGCCCTCCCTGGACGTCCATTTCTTCATCAAAATGATATGGTCAGGCTAGATGGTTGCTAAGCTCTTTTCCAATTCTAATACCTCAGTCAACATTACATCGGTCAATTTCACCCCACTCCTGGGATGTCTCCCCATCTGCCATGTTGCCAGCACCAGAAAACAACCCCCTATTATCTCCAGAGCTCTCATTCTGGGACCCTGCTGTAAAGATTGGTGGTTGCTTCAGTCACCCACTACCTTTAAGCTCCACTCGAACCATGCTCCATTTCCTTCCCTGGCCGTCTCCTCTTTAGCAACCTGTCCTCCACCCCCTATTCCTGGAATCAACTTGCCTCACTTTTAGAAAGGGTAAGTCAGTCTATAGTTCTGATTACCATCCTTGTAACTTTGCTAACTAAATATCTTCCCCTGGTCTCCAAGTCACCTGTAGGTATTATGTCCTCCTATTAGAATGCATCCTCCCTGAGGGTAGATTTTGTGTTTGTTTTTATATTTATATTCCCAGAGGCTTAGCACATTATTTGGTATATAGTAAGCCTTCAATGCTGCTTCATTCATTCATTCATTCATTCATTCATTCATTCATTCATCTGGACCTGTAATCCTAAATTGTCCTAAACATTTCAATGTAGGTCCTACTGGCATACATGAGCCTCTCAAAGCACCCTTTCCATTTTGCCACCTAGTTCTGTTAGATCCAAGACTTCTATCTCCCAGGAGCAATAAAATTCTGGATGCTCCTGCCTTCTTAAACATCAACATCATTTTTGGAGTGTTATGGGGGCAACTGGGTAGCTAAGCTTGGAGTCAGGAAGACTTGAGCTCAAATTCAGCCTCGGTTACTTGGCGACTATGTGACCATTGGCAAGTCACCCCATCTACCTCAATTTCCTCAATTGTACAAGTGGGAATAATAATAGTCCCTACTTCCCAGGGTTGTTGTGAGAATCAAATGAGATAGTATTTGTAAATTGCTTAGCACATAGTAGGCAGTTTTAAAATGCTTGTTTCCTTCCTTTTTGGGCTGGGAGAAAAGAGGAAGTTTGAGATCCAAAATTAGGGTAGAATGCTTAGTTTCCTTAGTTTCCAGGTTGGTTCATATTGATCTGACAAACATTTATGTTGTGAGTCATTGAATTCTAGTGTTGAAAGGAACCTTGGAGGACACTTAATCTGCCTTCTCTCCAGTCACCCAATTTACAGGTTCAGAGTCTTAGTGACTTGCTTAGTTAGTGACAGAGGCAGAATTAGAAGCTGGCATTCTTCATTCTCATCCCAGTATTCTTCTACCACATCCTCATGCCATCATCTTCTCTCCATATTTAGGTGCTGGTGTTGGCCTGCCCAAACCCTTCAGCTAAGACGCCCATCAACATGAGTAAGAGGGATTGTGGCAAACCAATAATTGCCTTTGCTTCCTTTTAGATGCTAGAATATTGCCATGCCTTCACACAGAGTGAATCAAAAAAAGCAGATTATGTTCTTGGTGGAAATGTGATGCCATGGAAAGTATGCTGAATTTAGAGTCAAAAGATCCGGTTCCAAATCCCACCCGATATTCACTTCCTTTGTGACCTTGGACATGAGTCACTTGTAACCTCTCCCGGCCTCTGCTGATTCATCTGTGAAAGGATGGATTCTGTTAGATGGTCCCTTTCTAGCTATTGATCTAGGGTTTTATGATCCCAAGTTGTTTAACATATTTTATACTTCTTTTTGGAAGAAATACTGAAAACATTCTGTTGCTAGTAAGAAGGAAAGAGAATCATAGAAATCATAGGATCTCAATCTTTAAATGAATAGGAACCCCTCTCTATAATATACACAGTCAAATGCTTACCTGACTTCAAGCAGAAGTCTTCCAGTGACTCTAAAGCCAGTCAGCCCAATCCACTTTGGGCCGCTCTAATCTGTAGGAAGATTTTTTCTTTATATTGTGTAAAAAAAAAAAGTTCCTCTACAACTTCTACCCATTGTTCTTGTCCTGCCCTCAGGGGCCAATCAGAATGACTCAAATCCTACTCACCTTTCTCTTTTCTAGGCTGTAAACATCCTGTGATCCTCTTATGGTTTAGTGTCAAGGGCCTCCACCATTATGCTCATCCTCCTCTGGACATACTCCAGTTTGTAAATAAGTGACACTCAAGACTGAACACAACACCTGAGACGTGCTTCGACTAGCACAGCAGAACACTAAACAACTCGTTAATCACAAGTTCACAAAATTAACTTCCCTTTATCTAGATATAACTTTTCTGTTTGTTTGTTTATTTTTACCCATGCAATTACAGGCAACATGGAATAATGGAAAGACTACCGGTCTTAGAATCAGGAGAAATGGGCGCAAATCACAGCTCCCTGATGGTTAGTAGTTGTGTCACTTGATAAATCCCATTTCTCTGAGCCTCAGATTCCTCATCTGTAAAGTGAGAATAATAATTCACTCATCAACAACTTTCCAGGGTGCTCATGAGAAACATTCTCCATAACCTTTAAAGCTCTCATAAAAATAGAAATTCATCTCTTTTTTCAATAGCCACATCACATTGTTGAGCTTGTAGCCCAAAATGCCTGCATCTTTTTCAAACAAATAATTGTCTAGCTAAGTATCCCCCTACTGTGTACTTGTGAAGTTGATTTTTTTTAATCTCAAATGCCCTTTAATTTTTATAGGAATAAAACAAAATGATACCTATTATATTAGCATCTGACAATAATTTTTGTATGTAAGCTCAGAAATGAGCAGTTTGATGATAGAAGTACTAATGTACTAACAGCATATTTTGGATTTCAGATAATTACATAGAAATGCACATAATTAAAATACTTGCATTTCAGAAAATCTTACCCCCATGCAACATAAAAATGATAATCTGAGACAAAAACCTTTTTGTGTATCTGTATAAACAGATAAAATAAGCATAAAAACACAGAAGCTGATTTTTTTTTCACCCACATGTAGGTAGAACTTCCTAGTTAAACCTGTTAAGTTCCATTGGATTTGATATGGCCCATCATTCTAACCTGTTTTCATCATTCTAGCTCTGTTGTCCAATTTATTCATGATCCTTTCAAGCTTCATGTCATCTGCAAATTAGATAAACCAGGTGTTCTTTACCTCTGTTCACTCATCTTGGGTTTTCAGTTTTCCTCTTGGACAATTTCATTCTATCCTTCAGTGAATCCACATTGAAGCTATTGCTAATTGAGTTTTAATGAATACTTTTGAAAATCTACCAGTTTGAGTTGGATGTTGTCAGGATCATTAAAAACAAGCAGAACATTTTCTTCCTGCCTTTGAGAAGCTTTTTCTGTTTGTTTGTTTTTTTCTGCCGTGCTCTCAAAAGATAATATATTTTTTCATCTCTCGCCAAAGTACTCTCACATATTATTTCATTTAGGTTAGACTTTGCCTTAGCAATTTGCAAGTGGGTGGAGAAGATGTAGAGCATGCTAATACATTTTCAAATGTTTTATTCATACCTTTCTGCTTTTCTTATATTAGCACATTTCTACTTTAAATATCCATCATCTACTGTTCCTCCATTGAAACACTAGATTTCTAAATGTGTGATAAGAGAATAACTGGGAACAGAAAGGCCAGGGCATTTTATAGGACATTGGGGTAGTCTGGCTCCACATTTCTTTTTGCTAACAGAGTTGCAGGGAAGGTGAGAAAGGGAGCTGCATCTCAGTCAGTTAGTCAATAAACATTTATTGAGGACCTACTAGGTGCCAAGCACTGTGATAAGACTGGAATATAAATAAGAAAAAGAAAGACAGTCCCTTCCCTCAAGGTATTTATGGTCTAAGGGGGAAGACAACTCACAGAAGAGAGCTGAAAAGCTGGGGGAGGAAGTACAGTGCATAGGGGATGGTGGAGTCCAAGTCCAAGAAGTGAAGCTTGTGGGGAATGAGAAGCCAGAAATCACAGTGCCCCTCTAGCATCATTAATATTAGGACATCTTCAGTGTCAGTAAGACAGAAGTGTATCCACCAAGCCAAGGATAGTGTAATCCCTTTGGTTCTGGACACCCCCTACCCTCTCAAACTGCATTTTTTTTTTCCCTGACCAAACTTGAGAAGGAAACATTCCAGGAATTTTCAAAAGCCATTTGGGAGATAAGAATAAAGTCCATCAATTTTTCCAAGCTATTTGCTGTCATCTTCTCTCATTTATCTTGAGAATCAATCCCTCCATACCCTCAAAATGACACTACCTCCAGCAGAGGCTTCCTCTAGGTAAACTTAGGTTTGTTCCATTTTGTTTTCTTTCATACCGCCTCTACTTGTCATATGGTACATTTGGTGCTGTGACGTTACAGTCCAAACATGGTAGTTACACTGTAATTGCTAGTGGGAAATAGCTTGTTAGAGATATTTTGTGATGGATCTTGATATGTTTTTCTAATTTTAGTCTGTTTTGTTTTCCCTCCTTCTAGTTTCCTTCTTAAATGCTCCTGGGGTGATTTGGCTTAATTGAGTCTTTTGTCAAGCTTTCTGCAAACTTATTCTGCTTCTACTACTCAGTTTCTTACTGCCTAGTAGGCAGCTAGGCTATTGAATGATTGATTAACTCTCTGTCTAGATAGTGCTTCATCCAAAGATCCACTAAGGCACCCAAACCTGCCAATGTAAGCATCTTGTTATCTGCTCTTCTTCCATATGTTATGCGTATCTATTGGTTATTGAACTGGACCCGGCATTATGGAGATCTGAGTTCAGATTTGCCCCCCACCCCTCATTGGTTGGGTGGTACTGGGCATGTCCCTTAACCTGTGTCTGCCTCAGTTTCCTCTTCCATAAAATGGGAATGGTGCCTACTTCCTAAGATTAATAATAATAAGAACTCCTACCTCCTAGGATTGTTGTGAGGTTTAAATTTGTGAAATGTTTTGCAAATCTTAAAGCATTGTACGAATGTTAGCTATTTTAATAATCTTCTACCTTGCTCTTCAATATGAATTTACAGATGAGTTTATATTCTTAAATGACTTGGCTACCATATCTTTCCACTTGGCAAGGGTGTCAAATGCTACCTTGCTGGGGGAATTTGGAGATAATGCAAAGTAGTATATAAATATCACTTATTATTATTGTCATTGCTAGACTTTTTTGGTTATGTCATTGTGGCAATTGATTTGAACTGACTACATTTCCTTCGAAAACATGGTCATCAGGGTGGCTAAGTGGCACAGTGAATAGGGCACCAGTCAGGAGGACCTAAGTTCAAATCTGGCCTCAGACACTTAACATAAAACTAGCCATGTGATCTTGGGAAAGTCACTTAACCCCAATTGCCCTGCCTTCCCCCTCCAAAAAGAAAAAAAAAAGAAAACATGGTCATAATCTGTCAATGTCTTTCTTTAAAAGTAATTTCCCATTGTTTCAGCATAAAAAGTTCATTATAGTAGTTTAGGCTGAAGATAGTTTAATAATGTGCTGTATTTTCTTCTCACATTTATTCTTTCTTGTAACTTGGTGTTAATTTTTATCTTTGATCTAAAAAGTTTGTGATCTAACTGTACACAGACTGATGACTTGGAATCAATACCTACATCAGTATCTACTTTCCTCCTATTTATAAAGTCCTGGTCTTTCATTTTCTTAAATGTTGAGTTTTTTGGTGCTTTGCCCTGTACCATGCTTCCCAACCCTCTTATCAAAGCCAGTATTCATGAAATATAGTTATTAGACATTGGTGTGGTCTACAAGCTTTTGAGCTCTTTCATTTCTTAATCCTTAGCCATATTGTCCAACTTTTTTTTTTTGCCATCCTTCCCTAAGTCTACTTTGAATTGAAATAACCAAGTATGTTCATTTAATTTGAAGGGTTTTATATATTTCTTCATAGACTTTCCTTACCTGCTGAAATTCTGTAATAGTTATTTTTCCACTAGCTGTAGTTATTTTCGCAGCTAAGAATCCTGTGATGTCCCAAAGGCAGAATGCACAGGATTAAGCAATTTATTAGATGAGAGAGCAAGAGACCTAGAGAGAGGGGGATTGGGGAGAGAATAGAATGATCCCTAGGTGACAAGTCTAGGTGATTGGGAGGATGGTGGTGGCCAGCCAAGAGAAGTATATCTTATTATAGATACCATTGATTGTGGCACAATTTGGGTTGAAAAATCTGGATTTCAGGCCTCTGGCACTGCCTCTTCTCATCCTCTTCCACTCCCCATGGCTTGAAGAGCTATGACAATAGATAGGGGTACCCTACATATTCAGACAGTAAATCCAGTTCCTGGGTGATTTCTCTATATGTGACTTGGATAACATCTTTAGCCTCCACCTAAACTCTCTTCATTTGGTATAGAGTCTCCACTCTTTGACTTCTTGGTTTTAGACATTGACCCTAAAAGCTTCCCATTCCTAGAACAAAGTTGCTCAACCTAAACTATCCTGTAGACTGGTAAAATATCCATAATCCAATAAAAACATATTTAGCATTTACTTTTTATTTTTTTTTAAATTATTACTTATTTTTAACATTCATTTCTTCTTAAATTTTGAGTTGCAAATTCTCTTCCTCCCTCTCACACCCACTAGGAAGACAAGAAATATGTTATCAATTATACATGTAAAATCATGCAAAATATATTTCCATAATAGCCATAGAAATACCTCCTTTAAATCAAATAATCAACTGACATTTATGTAATCCCTGCTATATGCCAGGCATTGTCTTACATGCTGGCGATGCAGATTTTAAAACGAGACAATTCTTAGCATCCAGGCATTTGCATTCTACTAATGAGCATACATTATGTGTCTGGGAGGTGGCTTAGACAGTTACAGTAATTGTGAATGGATCCCCAGTAAATTATCACATCATTTCTAATAGCAGTGGTAATACTGATTTGATTATTGTTCCCTGAACAAAGGTAGAAAGGTGGAGTGGGGGGAGGGGAGTTTGTAGATGATACACATAACACATGTTAGAAGAACTGATAACAAGGCACTTGCATGGGCCAGGCTTTGGTGCCCCAGAGGATCTTTGAACGAAGCACAGTCTGGTTACTATTTAGATAGGGAATCTATCAATCATTCAATAAGCATTTGTTAATCAATTATTAATTTATTTAATGTATTAATCCTTCCCTATTCTGTGCTAGTCACTGAGGATATAAAAACAAAAATGAAATAGTCCCTGCCTCAACAGGTTTACATTCTTTTAGGGAAAACAATATAATCAAATCTACTAAAATTCTATCTATACACATTACTAAATATACAAATATATACATATATTTCATATATGTGTATATGTATTATATATGTGTGTACATATATATATGTCTACTGATATAAAATGTACTTAGCAATAAATACAAAGTTATTTAAGAAGGAGGGGCCCTAGCAATTGGGAGATCAGGAAAGACTAAGTAGAAGGTCAGTCTAGAAGGAATTAAGGAATACTGTGGGACAGAGGTGAGGATGTAGTATTCTCTAGCCATGGTGATGGTTGTTACAAAGGCTTACAGATGGAAGACGGGATGTTGTGTGTTAGAAACAGAAAGAAGGTTAGTTTGGTTTAAGTGTAGAGTACAGGAAGAAGACTAATGTACAATAAAACTGAAGAGGTAGGTTGGGTGAGGGCTTTAAGAGCCCAACAGAGGAATTTATATTTTATCCTGGAGGAAATAAAGAATCAATGGGATTGATTGTATATAGTGAGTGGCATGGACAGACTAGCTATTAAAAAAATCACTTCGACAGCTCAGTGGAATATGGATTGATATGGGTTTGAGGCTGAGAGACAGATTATGAAGCCTTATAGTAATCCAGGAGAGAACTGAATTTATAGGGGTGGCTGTATGAGTAGTGAGAAGGAGAAAAATGCAAGAGATGTCACAGAGGAGGAAAAGGTTTGGCAATTGATTGGATATATATACAAAGAGTAAGGAGTTGAAAATAATGCTAAATTTGCAAATATGGGAGACTGGAAGGATGGTGGCATTCTTGAGAAGTTCAGAAAAGGGGTGGGATTTGTGGATGAAATGAGTTTTCTTTTAGACATGTTGAATTTGAGATACCTTTTAGACATCTAATTTGAAATATTCAAAAGTTGGTGATGTGAGACTGGAGCTTCTGAAAACATAGGACTGTTTATATAGAACCAGGAATCATAAATATAGATTTGATAGTTGAACTCAAAGGAGTTTATGAGGTCATTAAGTGAAAGACCATACAGAAAAGAGAAAAGAGAAGAAGACTCCATATAGAGACTTGTGGTAAACCCACAGTTCAAGAGTATGATATGGATGATGAGTTAGAAAAAAAAAAAAAGACTGAAAACTAGTAATTGGACATGTAGGAGGAGAGCCAGGAGAGATTAGCATCATGAAAACCCAGAGAAGAGAGAGTATTCGAGGGGAATGAGAATCAACAACAGTATCCAACATTGCAAAGATGTCAAAAAGAATGAGAAAAGAGAAAAATCCACCAGATATGGAAATGAAAAGATCATTGGTAATCATGAGTTGTAACAAATTACAAAGGGCTGAGGAAGAAATGGGAAGCAAGGAAATGGAAGCAATTTCCTCCAAATATAAACAGCTTTTTGTAGAAATCTGGCTGAAGAAAGGAGGAGAGATGTAGGACAACAGCTTGAAGTTTAGTTAAGGTTTGTTGAGGTGTATGGGATGTTCAGAGAGGGCTAGCACTTTGGTATGAGGGCTTGCCAAGTCCTTTTCGGTACTGCCCATCCACCTTTGGTATCTACCTGTCACCTGGCAACTGTGGCTCCAAGAAGCTACAGCATGAGCAATGGCCACATTCCAGTAAAACTATCTTGGCAGAGGGGCTACACCAGGTTGACAGAAACCAACAGTCCTCAAATCCTTTGGTGAGTTGGGGGGATGTCTACCCCAAGCATGTGAGGACTTCTCCTGGAGAAATGTGTGGTTGAGAACAATTTGTTCCAATGGTCATGAAGGCAGTTGACACATACATGGTGGAGAAGTTGGTTAGTTGGTTGGTTCATTGTTGTCCTTCATTCTCAAAGAGGATTCAAATGACATCACTATGCTAAAAGTCAAGTTCCAATGTGTCCAGCTATGACTGATCAGACCAATATGAGCTCAGAATGCTCTACCACAGGTTGGACACAAATAGTCCATGTGAACATTTGGGGTGAATTCTCCAAATTTGGGCATCCTGCATTTCCTTTGAGCTGTTTCAATTCTGCTTTGCTCATAGAGCACAACACCTTCTGTGGTGTGGGCATGTCATGCTGAGCGGTCCTGTGCCAGTGTCTTCCATGTCACACAATCCATTCCAAAGTTCTTGAGAGAGACCTTGAAGTGTCCTTGTATCACTTCTTCTGACCACCATGTGAACGCCTACCCCATGTGAGTTCTCCATAAAACAGTCTTTTTTGGTAAGCGTATGTTTTACATTCAAATCAGCCCATCAAAGTTGTGCTCTTTGAAGCACAGTTTGAATGCTTGGCAGTTTAGTTCGAGTAAAGACCCCAGTGGCTGGTAACTTATCTTGCCAGATGATCTTCAGAATCTTCATAAGACAATTCAAATGAAAGCGATTCAGTTTCCTGGCATGGAGCTGGTAGACTGTCCAGATTTCACAGGCATACAATGAGGTTAGCACAGTGGCTCTATAGACCTTCAGTTTGGTAGTCAGCCTAATACCTCTTCTCTTCCATACTTTCCTCTGGAACCTGCCAACCACTGAGCTACTTTTGGCAGTGTGTGTATCAACCTCATTATCGATGTGTACCTCCCTGGAAAGTACACTACCAAAGTAAGTGAACTTATCCACAGCATTCCAAACTTCTCCATTTGCTTTAACTGATGGTTCCACATATGGATGGTGTGGTGGTGGCTGATGAGCATTTAGGGCTTGGTTAGACACCAAAGATGCCAATGTCATTCACTGCATCCTCAGCCATTGCCAGTAATCTTGACTTTTTTTGTCTTGCCACTGGACTCTGGAGACTCTGGAAGAGAGAGAGTAAAGCTGATGACTTTGAACAACTCTTCTTCATTTAAATCCAATTCATATACAAGTCAAGACATAGTCAAGACACCCCCATAGTGTCATTTGGTCCTCTTTGAAATAAAGGAGAAAACGACAGTGTTTAAGAGTAGGGAACTCTTGGGCATATTTGTAGTTAGCAGGAAAGGAATCAGTAGAAGACAGAGACTGAAGAATGGAGAAAAAGAGAATTCAAATATTCCGGAAGGCAATCTTCTGGAGAATATGGGAGAGGATGAGATCACAAGAACTCATAGAAAGATTGGCCGTGATGAGAATAAGGTCATCTCAATACCAGAAACTGGATTAAGGAATAAATACATAGTGGGAAATAATGTCAAGGGATTTGGGGATGAAGAGAAAGAAAGAGCAGAAAACTCATGGTGAATGGCCTGAATCTTCTCAATAAATTAAAAGTGAAGTCCTAGGTTAGTAGGGTATGTGGAGGAGGAAATGGGAGACTTGTGGAGAAAAGAGAATGTTTAGAACAGCCTAGGGGTGAGATAGAAAAGTAATTGGGGAGCAAATTTTTGTCCTTCTTCACTGAGGGTACAGTTGAGGTGAGATAACACATTTTTTTCTAGGATCTGGTCAGATCTATTATATCCAGAGTAATCTAGGGTTGGAATCTGAAAAGGCACAAACAGGGACAAGATAAGAGCTCAGAGCTCAGAGCAGATAGCAAGTAATTGAACTAATTAACTATAGGGCTGAGATTGAGAAGGTAGGAAAGTCATATCAGAGTAAGAGTAATAGAACAGGTCCTGAGGGGTGAAGGAGCTGGTGATTGAAGCATAGGTTTAGGAAGGGAGAGACCTAATGATAGGAGATTATGAACAGAGAGGGGAATGTCAGAGTTTGAGGTTTGGGGGTTGTTTTTTAAAAAAATTTATCAAAGATGTGCATGACCATCCTGGGTGCTGCTAATGGGGACTGGAGGATTAGGGCCAGGAATTTCAGGGGGATGAGGAACTGGGAAGTAATGGTATTTATGGGTGTGCAGAAGTACCATTTTACAAAGTCACAATTTAGAAATTCAATGAAAGGGGCATCTAGATGGAGCTGTGAATAGAGCATCTGCCCTGGAGTCAGGAGGACCTGAGTTCAAATTTGGCCTCAAACACTTAGCACTTACTAACCATGTAATCTTGGGCAAGTCACTTAACTCCAATTGCCCTGCCTTCCCCCATCCAAAGAAAAAAAAAAGAAATTCAAGGAAGACTCTGAGTCAGGTGCCCAACTTCTTGAGAAAGGAGGCGTGGAGAGCAGCCATCACCATCTAGGTAGAGTGATTTGGATAGAGTGACCTCAAAAGAGATGTTGTTGAATGTGGAGGCCAAAGGAATATGGATATGAATATGAATATATCCACTGCACAGTCTAGTTGCTCGTGAGTTAATTATTTGTCCTTCATTCTCAAAGAGGACCATGACATCAGGGAGGTGATGACATGACTTGCAGTTGACTTTGATTTGAGTGAAGGAGGGCTGTGCAAGGTCATGAGTTGAGATACAGAGTTTAAAGAAGACATAATCCCTGCCTTTAAAGAGACTGACTACCTCTTAGTAGCCTAAGAAAGACTGCTAGGCTAGTTGGTATCTCTAAAAACTCTATTATCTTCCTACTTTCCAAAGTGACTGAATTCACACTGAATAATTTTATCTCCTCTTAGACTTCACAACTGGTACTGGAAGGCAGGTGCAACACTTGTTTCTTGGCTTTGGTTCCATGTTCCTGTAGTGAGGAGAATTGCACAACGCTGATTATAAAATTGAACTTGTTTTAATTGTACACAATCAATTGGCAAGCTTGTTTTAGGCTCCCATTCTGTGCCAAGTCCTGTGCTAGGTGCTGGGGATACAATGACAAAAGTGAAACAGTCCCTGCCCTCAAGGGGCTTCATTCTAGGTGGAAGTGGGAAGAATAAGATATGTCCACAATTAAATAAATATAATATTCATACAAAATAACTCCCAAGTTATTGGGGGGGGGGTAGAGAGGAGGTGAAATAATTAAGTACCAGGAAAGGCCTCTTGAAGGGGATAATACTTGAGCTGAATCTTAAAGGGAGAACAGGATTCCAAGAGGCAGAAGGAACAACAGATAACATTTAAGGTGTGGAGGATAGCCTGTACAAAGCATGAGGGCAGAAGATGAATGCCACAGATAAAGATCATGTGAGTCACGGTGGATGGAATGTAGTGTCTCGTGTATTGTAATGTATAATCAGCCTTGAAAGACAGAAAGGAAGCCTGGAAAGACAGACTAAGTCATTGAACTTTTGAGCGTCACAGTGCATTTAAGAAATCATATTTGTTTATGTAGGGGGACAGGTGGAGCTTTGTATGGGTAATCTATATAGTTATCTGAACAAACAAACTAACCTCCACCTCTCATTGCTACTGGCTAATTTCCTTATTAACTTTCTCTCCAGGTTAAAAATAAATGCAGCACAGAGCATACATTTCTCAAATATCAATAAAATTACAGAAATTCTTTCTCTAGGTAGCTTACCTCTACTCCAGATTGAACTGGGTCAGGATCTCCTCTCTCTTTTAGGTTAGCACTCCCTTTTTATTGGCATACTTTATAGGTTTGGACAAGAATTACTGTAAATGGGCATGTATTTTAATAGGCATTTTAAAAAACATAGAAATGAAAACAAGGCATACTAAGTTGTTGATACTATGCTGTTGATATCTGGTTTAGTGTCCTTCCCTTACTCTTTCCTCTTCACTGGTCAGAAAGGAAACTGGGAATAAAGAGGTGGGGTGGGGGGTGACTTGTCAGGGTAGCACTCCAAGGGAAGAGTGCTGTGTACTGGATTCTGGCAGCCTCACCTACTCTATTGGTTCAGGCTGATCTTTGGCTGTAGAGGACCACAGGCCAGTGGGGCTCTGACCCTGATGGCTGAATATGCCCTCTCAGCTAAAGACCCTGCTACCAGGCCCGGATCATTTCCCCACACCCAAGAAAGGCTCACAGGCATGAGCCTGACATCCCCATGAGAAGCGTGGTATGCACTCTTGGCTTGGGAACAAGGACACTTGCAGTGTTCTCAGGGGAAAATACCATACTGTTGCAATGTAGCATGAACTAGATAACTAGAAGCCTTGGGCTCATGCCACCCTGTTCTAGGGAGGTTTGGAACATCCTGCCTGGTACTGGCACCCTGATAACCAGGATAGAGTACATGGCCATCACGTATGAGGTAAATGGGAACTAGAGCAATAGTGTAATCCCAAAGATAGTGGCTTATGAAGACTATGCAGTTTTTCACTATATATACTAGACTCTTAGCTGACTAAAATTGACTCAGTTTCCACCATTCTCAGAGTCTGGTCTCATTCATGATCGTTGCAACCTCTGGGTAAGTAACTCTTTCAAGTATCTATTTTTCACCTAACTTTTCCTTCCCAGTCCTGCTGCTGGTTGGCAGGGCTCCTCTAACACTATCTCAGCAGCTCTGCCACGGCATGGCAGAATTCCCCTGAACTTGGCTCTCCACATTTGGCATGCTCCAATCCACTCTTTCTATCTGGTCTAATCATATCTCCTTTCATCTGGTTAGCATTTTGTTGTGGCTCCTGGTCTAATTTCCAATGTGCCCTTCTCCAGCTCCCTCCTAATCATGGAAGGAGTAGCATGGATTTGGATGTGGTCATATTTCCCCCTACTCTGAGATTTTGTGTGGCTTTTCTCTGTTTCAGTTACATGGCTTCTCCCAAAAAATAATTCCTTTCCAAGTCAATTTTTGGCCTTGTACCCCCAAACTTGGGAAACTGAGTAATGATACATGCTTTTATTTAGAGGCCCACCAAGACTCCATGAATTATCCTTGAGGGAGGGATTACACATTTCAAAAAAATGTGAATTCCTTGTCACAATCTATAGTAATTAACATCAGTGATTTCATTTTTAAATGAATTTAATATTTTTTGAGTTCAGTCCTAAGCTGGGCCTATAAAGGATATTGAAGCAGAAAAGTTTCTGTTTCTGTTTCCTTCAGTCTAAAATCAAATCAAGAATTACACAGCATCTTTATCTCCCCAGTTTTGAACTTTGATAAAGTAAAGGTACTTGTTTAAAAAAAAATAGGTGGAATAGAAGAAAGTGATAAATGTGAGATCCAAGAACAAACAACAGCTGCCAGCTGAGGCTCATTATGTTGGAGCACTGGGGATGGTCTGAGACAGCCCGCTGAATGTTTATGAGGAAGTAAGGTAAGAGACACAGACATACATACAAGGGCATTCTGTAAAGAACAAATGGTCTTCAAATTCCTTGGAATAGGTCTTTGGCTCTGCTCCCAGTTTGGAATTCTTGGTCTTTGATCTTATAAAAGATTGTTCTATATATTGTTCCCTCACCAAGAGTTAACATGAACTTAGTTCTTGGAAACAGCTCTTGATTTCAAATCTCTAACATGCCTCCATCCAACACCCTTTATCCCACCATGGCTCAAAAATCCATAGATGTAAAGGCATGGTAGATACTGCTCTCCTGCTCCTGTATACCTGAATGGGGCAGCACTTCCCTGCTTCCAATTTTGTTCTTTTCATTAGTAAGACAACTCTACTCTTTCATTCCCCATTCATTTAATCACTGGCCCTGAAAGCTGCCCACCACTTGGCTTTATTCCCCTTCTGATTCTGTCTCCTAGAAACCTTTTTTCCCTTCAGTAGTACAACATGAAACTATCCACTAGTATGTTCTCTGTTAACTCTTGTTTGCCTGATGTTGGTTGACTTGCTGTGACCCAAAGAACTACAGCTTTATAGAATAATAAAATGCCAGAGCTGGAAAGGACTTCAGAGGTCATCTAATCCTTTCCTGAATAGGAATTCCCTTGACAGTATCCCCAGACAAAGGGCCATTCAACCTCTATTTGAAGATGGGGGAACCCAGGTCATCTCCATGGATGGAAAAACACAAAAAACCTGGAGGCAGCTCATTACACTTTTGGAGAGCTCTGATGATTAAATGGTTTGTGTTGTTGTTGTTGTTATTTTTTTAGATCTCTCCTGAGATTTACTTCTCTGCAACTTTTACCTATCATTCCAAGTTCTTCAATTTAAGGCCAAGCAGAACAAGTGTAATAATCCTTTCACGACATCTCTTTAAAAACTGGATGGTAACCATCACTATCATACTCTACCCAAGTTTTCTCTTGTCCAGTCTAAGCATCCCAGCTTCCTTTTTCAATGAATTTATCATTTTGGTTACCCTCCTAGCACTCAAGTTTGCTCTTCCTAAAAAGTAGCATTTAGAATTGAATTAAAGACAAGACCTGACAAGCACGGAGTACACTGGGGCTATATCTTTCCTCATCTTGAACCTTTGGCCTCTATTGGCTATTGAATCACAATGATGATTCATATTGAGCTTGCAGTCGATTACAATCCCCAGATCTTGTTTATATGATAGAGCAACACATATCCTATTCTGTATTTGTACAGTTAAATGTTAATAAATGTATATTGGCTGACAGTCTTCTTAGACTTAACTCATTTTTCTAGCCCCACCAAGATCATTTTGTATCCTGATTCCTTTAGCCAACATTTCAGCTATGTTTTAGGTTTGTCATCTACAATTTTTTAAAATTTTTTATTTTTGCTTTTTGGAGGGGGGATGGAAGGGCAATTGGGGTTACATGACTTGCCCAAGGTCACATGGCTAGTAAGTGTTAGTTGTTTGAGGCCGGATTTGAACTCAGGTTCTCTTGACTCCAGGGCCAGTGCTCTATTCACTGTACCACCTAGCCTCCCCACCCCACTCCCCATCATCTACAAATTTTAATCAGTACTGAAACATTGAGTCAGTCATTCATTGAGGTACTTGACAGGAATTTGAGAGTCTACAATTACACTACACCAACCTCAAAGAGATCCACAGAAAGAGTTTCTAATTACATGCTACTGAATATTCCCTTCTAGGCCATGCATATCACTGGAAGTATATTAGTCTTCATTTTAGGAGTTATAGTTCTCTATTGATCTGTGATGTCAGAAGATGGAGTTACACAACCAGCACTCTCATGATCTGGCTGTGGGGACAGCTACCACCTAGCTATGACACCCTCTCAGAAGAGCTTAGAAATAAACAAGTAAAACCATCATTATCATGCATTTCCTTGTCAATAAAATGACACCTCCAGCCAGAGATAAGAAAAATAGTGGAAAATACAACATAGTGGCTAGAAGAGAGTCACCCCCATTCAAAGTAGTTGAAAGATTAAGTAATTTGTCAATCTAGAAAATAGTCCTAAAAAAATAATCAGGGCCCTTTAAAGATGGTATGTTGCAACCAATTATTTACATTGAATTACAATGAATACAGGCAATGGCCTGAGGAAGAGTTGGACTGTTTGGTGACCAGAAGGACAAGGGTATTAGGTGAGGAAGCATTGCCCAAGAAGTACCTACTCAACAATTTAATGGACAGCTGGTGCTTTCCATATATTTCATATAGAAGGAATCCAGGGCAGATTAATAATAAGAAGAAACCATGTATTGGCATTTTCGTGAGGGTTGCGGTAGCTAGCCAACAGTCTCTTGATCTGAGGGGCTCATCTCATGGATGGTTATGTGTGAAAAAAGGGGAAAAGGAATAGAGATGAATACAAAGACATTTCTGGTTGATACCCCAGCTGTGAAAGTCCAGAGAGAGTTCAGGTCACTTAAAGAGCCTGTAGGGACTAGATACAGCACTGGTCAGCCTGGGCCATCTCTGTGAATTAGAATTGCTACTGCAGGCCAGAGGGCTTAGGTATACCAATTCATTCACAGATGGTACAGAAAGCCATGGATTAAGAAGGGAAAGGAGTCACCAAGAAGTGATATCTGCCTGAGCCTTCTTCCTCTCTGTTTCTAAGTTTCACTCAGGTACCACCTCTTACGGGAAACCTTTCCTAATTCCTATAATTGCTTATGCTCTCTTCTTAGTCAAATCATCAGGTATTTATTTTCTTTGCTTCAGTGCTGTTCTTCCTTCTCTCAAGTAGGCTACAGACTTTTTGCTGATGGCTACTTCACTATGGATTTAACAAGGATTGTATGAAGGGAAGTCTACGCTTCCTATGATGCTAGACAACAAGGACAACGCCATTGAATTAGAAAATACGTTTCCCACGATATCACAAACTGGGTCTGACGGCTGAAGGTTTGCCTCCTCATGGGGTGCTGCATGTGTGGTGAGGGGATTGTGGTCAAAGCAAGGAGATGGGGGAAGAAGGAATAGAATGCAAAAATAAATAGAAGAATGGTGAGAGACTCCGAGCTACAGAACTAAATAGATATGGAAGTGAGAATTTACTCAATAAACACCAACAGCTGGCTGGCTATGAGCGGCTGACTTAGCCAAGCTGTCCAGACTTTGGGGGCCAGCCAGTAGCAAGTAGATGAGGTAAGGCAGAGCTGAAGATCCACAGTCATGATCAATGGGTGCTCAAGGCTACCAGACAGGACATTCTGTCCCAGGTTGTAGGTAATATCTTCTTCATTGAACTAGGCTAGGAATGAGAAAAGCAGGAATATACTTATTTGGAGAATGGTAGCTGACAATATTTGTAATTTTTTTTTACATTTTTATCCTTTTTAATTGAGTGATTGTAGTAGTCTCTTGTTTGCCTATTTTTCTATTGCTAGAGAAACAACTGATTATCTAGACTTGAATTGTCATTATAATTCACTAGTTTCTTTATGAGGTGAGAGCTCAAGACACATGGTGTCCATTCACCAGAAAACACCCTCCCATAAGCATGAACCTGTGAGACTATGATTTGTTAATCCTGGCTGGTCCATGAATAATTCTTCTGACTTTAAAAAATTGTTTGGAGAAAAAGTTACATAAATCTTCGAGTGCCACATAAATCTAAATTATTATTATTATTATTATTATTAATTAGCTATAACAAAGCAGGAAAGTAGGACAGTTCATGAGGGAAAAACATCTGATTTTCATAGATATGACTGGGGGCATTTATCTGAATTTCTCCGCTTTGCAACTGCTATGGGAACCTGGCCAGCCCTTCCCCATCAACCAAACTAGAAGGTAAGAACAGTGAGAGGTTGAACTCATTCCATGGCTTTGTCACCATTGGATCATTCTTCATCTTGAGTGATAATTGACTTGGCTGACCAGATTTAGCCTGAAGAGAAAAACAATTCCCAGAATCTTGCTGGTGCATTGTGCTATGCTGGGATCTAGAAACATGATAACCAGCAAGAAGATGACTAGCCAGTCACATAAACAAACAGAGAAGGATGAGGGTCAGCTGGTCACAGAACAGTGAGTCTAGCCAAGAAAGAAGAGAACCTGAAAAGCCTTCCTACCTCAAGCTTTTGGTACCAGTTGAAGGGCTCATGACTTGGTGTCACAAATGATTTGCTGAGTGCCCCCATTGTGTTCTTGGACAGTTTCTATAGTATTTGGTTTCTTAGACTTCATTAAAATATACTGAATTCAATGAGATCTAAAACAGAGACTCAAATCCTTCTGGAACAGTAAGCTTTTCCTCAAGAAGCCTTAGCCAAATTTCTGGAAATAGCTAGGAAGCCTGGATGTTCCATGAATATTTCTGTTTGCACCACTATATAAAAATAAGCTTAACATTTAAAAAATAAAAACAAGGATGTCTTATATTTCACTGGTCCTACCAAAGGGTTTTGTTTTTCTTTTTTCTTTTTTTCCAATGAGTGGAGAAGGAGAATGGGAGGAAGAGGGAGAAAGATTGGGAGGGAAAGAAAGAACATATTAAAACATATATAAAAATAAAATGTTATTAAAAATCATCTCACTGGTCCTATCCTTGTAGCAGTAGTGATGTTAAAAACAATTGGAAGGGCTAAGTCTGAAAAATGATAGACCATGGAATCCTTCCTTGTCTCTAGCTGGAGCCTGGCTATTTAGTGCTGGGATTCTCAAGACTCCTGAAAGTCAGGTAGGTCATTAGTAATAGGTCATTGGATTTAGGGCAAAATCAATTTTGTACCCTCTAAAAAATGAAGAGACAGACAGACGAATGGATGGATGGATGGATGGATGGATGGATGGATGGATAGATGGATGGATGGGTGAATGTACTGTATATATGTCTGAATATATAATATATAGATATATTATGCACAGGATGTCCCAAAAATCTTAATTCAGTTAAGTTAAAGCTTACAGTGATCTGTCTATCCCTCTATTATATCTCTTTCTCTCTCTAGCTTTAATAGCTAGCATTCATATAGTGACTTAAAGTTTGCAAATTTATTTACAATTATTTTCTCATTTTATCCTCATGATAGGCTTAGGTAGAGTTGCTACCCTAATTTTACAGAAAAGGAAACTGAGGCAGGTGGGGGCCAAGTAATTTTCCCAGGGTCACACAGCTAGAATGTGCCCGAAGCCAGATTTTAACTCAGGTCTTCCTGATTCCAGATCTGGTGTTTTATTCACTGGGTCACAATCTATCTAATTTATATCATCTATACATATACATGTGTTTTTATGAGGTAGGTGGGGGCTTGAGACATACAGAGTTCATTTATCAGAAAATATCCTACCACAAACACAAACTTATGAGTCTATGAAGAGTTAATAATGGCTGGCCCATGAGCAATATTCATCACTTTAAAAAGTTGTTGGAGGAAACCTGAGTGCTCCTATATAAACAGTTTCATAAACTATACATGTATATGTATGTAAATATGTATATGTATATATATATATATATATATACATATATATATACACACACACATTTTACAAATGAAACCTTACAAGCAGCTATATACATATAAAATATAAAATACACATAAAATACATATATACATATAAAACACTCTGTGTGTGTGTGTGTGTGTGTGTGTGTGCTTCCTAGAGTAGGATCTTTTTTAGTCATAGCCTTTCTGCACTGAACTTTGATCTCTAGAATTCATGATGTCAACAGGGTTTAGCCTCAAGCTGAACTCAACAAATAAGTAACATCTCACTCAGTTAAAGATCAGCAGATCATCAGACTGGAGAGCTGACATAAAATTCTAGACTTCACTTGGGTCTCAAATAACAACTAACCTTGTCTACTGAAAACAAAACTCGCCTTTGATTTAAATGGGTGACTCAGATGGTAGACTTCCCATGTTTGCCTGGGATAAGAGTGCTGGTTTCTTCATTTATGTGAAGGGAGGGTTTATTGTAACCATCTGGGCAGAGATGGCTTAGATTGGGCCTTTCCAAATGTGCCTGGGAATTCAGTTCTCCTGCCCTTATCATCTGAAATCTCATATGGGGAACTTAGTTACCAAATATTAGCCCTGAAACAGCTATGGACAATCAGAAAGAACACTGGACTTGAAGTCAGATGGTCATGACGCCATGGAGTCATCTAAAGATGCTATCTTGGGATGGGGGCAGGGGAGAGATAGTGAGAAAATTTGGAACTCAAAACCTTGTGGAAATGAATGTTGAAAACTAAAAACAAATTAATTTAAAAAATTTTTAAAAATCGACTAAACTAATCTAACTTTGCAGATGAGGAAACTAAGGATCATACAGGTAGAAAATGGCATAATAGTGATTAAAAATTAGATCCTCTGACAGTATTGTCTCTATCATATAGGGGACATCTATCCAGACAAGTTAACTTTCTGCCCTGGTTCTCAGTTTTCACATCCATAAAATAAACAGAGGTATAAGAAAGAATTTTTTTTTACCTAGGGCAAAAATAAATGGAGCAGAGGTTGTGAGAGAGTGACTATCTTTAGAGGTATGGCAGCTCAGAGCATAAGGTGAGGAAGAAGCAGTGAGAGAAAAGACATTCTGACTATGGGTATATGAGTATAGCCTTCTTCTGGGACCATACATGGGATGGTGTAGTTGTTGGTTGAGAAGGAGGACCATTCCCTTCTCCAGCTTCTGCTGCCTTATCATCTGGGGCCCATTTCTTCAGAATCTTCACACCCCCTTAAGAACATGTGCTTGGGGCAGCTAGGTGGCACAGTGAATAGAGCACCAGCTCTGGAGTCAGGAGAACCTGAGTTCAAATCTGACCTGAGACACTTAACACTTATTAGCCATGTGACCTTGGGCAAGCTACTTAACCCCAACTGCCCTGCCTTCCCCCCTCCAAAAAAAAAAAAAAAAGAATATGTGCTGGCAGAGAATTATGAGGAGAATGCAGGGTCAGCTAGGAGAAGATATGTTTCCCTAGGAATCCCACCCCCTGGATACCAGAGTCTGAGACAAAGTCCTACCTGCCTCTCCCAAGTGATGGCTTACCTGCTTCACCTACCTTGGAGGATTATTACAAAGGTCAAGTGAATTAGTGCATGTGAAAAAGCTTTGTGAACTAGCCCTTGTCGTAAACTAGCTTTTTGTGTAGTTCTAAGGAGCTATATAAATTTAAGATACTGTTATGATCTCTGGGCCTGACCAATTCAATCAAGGCAGAATGTCAAGGTTTTTCATGTATTCTACAAAATTTCTTTCCCTTTCTCTTATTCCCATCTTTTTCCTCCCTAATATCTGACTTATGTAGCAAGTAAATAAACAATTACAAAATATGGCAGGTAGTTCCTTCTTTGAGAATACTCTGGAAGGATATGGACAAAGGTGTCAAAGCAGTCTTTTTAGACTATATTCATAGGATTGGTTGAGATCTCTTAACTGAATGGACCAGGCAACTTAATTAACACAATTAGTTTTTTTTTTAAAAGTTTGTCCTATAATTGACTTGTTAAAATTAATTGACTGATGAATTTAGTCAAAATGGACAACTGATCTTGCTTGTCGACACAACCCTTCTTTCCTTCACCTCTGTTACCTACTTAACTAACCTTCTTATATTCACAGATGATACTTTACTGGAATGCAGTGAAAATATCAATTGCCCAAACCATACTTTGACAAAAGACTGCCCTCTAGCTCAGAAGTTCTTAATATTCTGTGTGTCATGGACATCTTTGTCAGCCTGATGAGGTCAATAGACTTCTCTAGAAGAAACGGTTTTAAATACACAATTTTTTTTAAAGAAATAAACATATTTTCTTAAAAACCAAGGTTTTTAAGTCCCTCATTCCCTCACTATGGGGACATTTGTGTTTTTCTGCTATAATCTGCTCCTTCCATGGAGATACCTCTTCTTCTCCTTCCCAGGCTTTTGGGGTATACCTGTGGCTTTTTCTTCTAGTCCTTGTGTTTTTTTTTTTTCAACTAATCAGTCAAATAAGAATTTATTAAGTTCCTACTATATGTCAAGCATTGTGCTAGCATCGGGGATCAAAGAATTGACAATTGACAGACTCTGTCCCTGAGGAGCTCACAGCCTATTGGGGGAGACTACATACAAATAATTATGTACAAACAAGCTGTGTAGAGGATTGATAGGAAATAATTAAGAAGGAGAAGGCACTAGAATTAGGAGAGATTAGGAAAGGCTTTCTGTAGAAGGTAGGATGATTTCAGCTGGGACTTGAAGAGAGCCAGGGAAGCTAGGAGATGGACGTGAGGAGGGAGAACATACCAGTCATGGGGAACAGCCAGTGAAAATACCCAGAGTTGATAGAGGAAATGTCTTGTTCATGGAGCAGCACCAAGGTCAGTGTCATTGGATCAAAGAGTACATGGGGAAAGGGAGGAGGGATATAGAGTACAAGAAGCCTGGAGAGGTAGGGAGGCTAAGTTAGCTAACCAGCATTTATTAATTAAGGCTACTACCTAATATAATTAAGCCCACTGTGCTAAGTATTGGAGACACTGAGAAAAACAAAGAAACCAATCCCTGCTCTCAAGGTACTCACAGTCTGAATTTTTTACCCAATTTCAGTAGTGAACCCTAATTCTGATCTCATCTGCCTCAGGGTTTGACTGCCCCACAAAGTGAGAAGCTTTCTGGAATCTAAAGACCCCTTCTGTGGTGTGTGTGTGTGTGTGTGTGTGTGTGTGTGTGTGTGTGTGTGTGTGTGTGTGTGTATGTATGTAGAAGAAAAAGAGGAATTTCTGCTCAGACCCTTCATTTTTTCATGTTTCCCTTGCTTTTACTCTACCCAAGCTCCTCAGAACTCTTAACAGACATCTAGGACTCCCTCAGCTCTGATGAGAGACACACTGTATGGGGTCCCTTGGGTGCATCTGCTGAATTGAACACACACTCTCTGAACGTGAATATTGATGTGTAATAGCTTTCAAAGCCTTTCTCACCCCTTCAGCTCACACCAGGCCTGCCTATTAAACCCTTACTGCTGTCACCATCCCATTAAAATATCCATGTTGAATCCTTGCCAGCAAACCACTGGAGTCAGACCCTGGACCTCATGCTATGGAGTGTTAAGTAGGGCTGGTTTCTGCTTGGATGAGCCCCCTCCCCAGCCCCAAAGGAAGAAGAATGGCTAAGTGTTCAAGCTCAGATGGAAAATTTAGGACATGCTTCAGAAATGGTTGAGCCTCCAAAGGGGGAGAAGCAATGGGGCTGACTTGGCAGCAACCAGCAGCTAGCTGTGTCTTTACAGCTGCTTACTCAACCTGCCCAAGCAGATGCTGATGGGGCTGTTTTGAGTCACTGAAAGACCATGTGTCCTGAGGAGAGGGGGCGTTTCGGGGAAAATCATCCTGAGTCTTGTTATTGCAAAAGAAAAGCTACATAACCTTAGGAAAAACAAGCAAATGAAGCCCCCCTGCCTGGCTGGAGGCAAGCAGGCATTCTGGAGAGGTAGGAATTGTTCCCTGGTATACTTGATTGGGGAAGTGGAAATTCTTTGTCATTGACAGGGGAGCTTGCACATCATTTAAAACACACACTCTCTCTCACACACACACACACACACACGCAGACTCTCAAACACACATGCAGATTCTCAGCCTTCACCAAGGGGAATGGGGGTGGAAATGGTGGGGAAGGACTTATGGAGGAATTAGTTGCAGGGAATCCACTGATTTCATGGCCCCAGTATTCACTTGTGAAGTTGTAGAGTCCGATTGGTAGTAGCACAGCATTTAATATTTCCTTACCCTACCCCAAAATGCTATTAAATTAACTCTAAGAAAATGCCCAGCCCAACCCATGGAAAGGTCTGGATTTTATAATATGAAAATAAAAACTTAATCCCAATGGTACTGAGGAAAAGAAGCGTATGGAATGAGTAGTGGGTTTAGAGGTAGAGGACAGTGGCCTCTGCCAATTACTCCCCACGTGACCTTGGGGAAGTCATTTAAGCCAATGGTGTCAAACTCGAATAGAATTGTCACTGTGTATTGACTTAGAAAACCACAAATTAACATTATCTATATTGTACTATATTTTTATTTATTTTGTTAGACACTTCCCAATTACTTTTTAATCTGGTTCTATTATGTTCAGGGGTTTTTGCTGACTGGTTTTCAACCGGAGGCAGTGAGTTCAACACCTCTGAAGTTCTCTGGGACTCAAATTCATTTAGGCTTCAAATTCCTTATCTGCAAAGTGAGAGGCTTGATTAGATGTTATCTTTGATCTCTTCCAGGCTTAAAACTTTGACATACTAACTACTCTTCCACTAAAAAAGACAACAACCCCAAATAAACAAAAAAACACCTGACATCTCACCTCCTTGGATGCACGACCTTGCTATTATAGATAATAACATTAAAGAAATAAGAAGAGAACCACCACTTTCACAGCTATGGTTAGGGGGTCAATGCTTAACCAAAAAAAGAACAAAATCAATTACAAAAGATAAAATAGGTCATTTCAAGGACATGAAATTGAAAAGCTTTTGGATCAACAAAATTAATAGAGATAGTATAAGGAAGGTGATGGATTAGGAAAATTTTTGCATCTTTTATCTCAGACAAGACTCTAATATTCAAGATATATAAGGAACTAACAAATATATATATGTTTGTAAGTATGGAAAAATACATTCTCTAATGGAGAAGTAGTCAAAGGATATAAAAAAATTTTCAAAAGGTTTGTAAATTATTAGCAACTATATAAAAATGCTCCAAATAATAGAAATCCAAATAAAAAACAACTCTGAGGTTTCAAATCATATCCAGCAAATTGGCAAAAACGATGAGTTAGCTTTGGAGGGTGTTTAGAGAAGGGAACACTAAGGCACAAATTAAATGCCCATTTGCACTAATTAGCTGTTTAGCTACTCCGTGTTCCTTACAAGTTCAGTCCCTGGAACCAAAGACATTCCTTCTGAAGGCAAAAAAAAAAAAAAAGTCAGCTACAACCAAGGCTCTGAAAACTAATGGATTTTCCTTTCTTTGTGGGGAGGAAAGCAGTTGAGGATTTTTTCCTAGTGGGCACATGGAAGGAGAGTGTATCCTTAAAAGAAATGAAGCTTATTCCTCTAGGACAGTGGTTCTCAACCTGTGGGTCATGACCCTTTTGGGGGTTGAACGACCCTTTCACAAGTGTCACAGGGGTCTCCTAAGACCATCAGAAAACACATATTTCCGATGGACTTAGGAACTGAGACACCGCTCCTCTATCTGTCTCCAGGTGGGTCCGTCCACATGCAGGTATGCCCACATATGAGTATTAAAGGGTCATGGTATTAGGAAAGTTGAGAACCACTGCTCTAGGATCTAAGTGAAAAGAGAAGCAATAGAATCCAATCGACCTCCTATGGGGAGGAAATAGTCTTTTAGCAGAGGGCTTGAGCAGAAGCTATAAGAAGAGAGAAGTTCTATAACCAAAGACCAAGAGAGCACCTGACTCCTACTTTCCACTCCCTTAGAGATTATGTGACCAACAGGGAACAGATCCACAAGAAGGAACACACTGATATCAGCAGAAGACTATTGGTGGCCTTGTAGTGCTATACATGCTCATCATGTTTAAAACCTTGTATTTATGTCCCTTATGTCTATTCTTCCCACTTATGGTACGTCTATGTCCTAGGTTTATGGAAAAATGTTCTGTTTGATTAAATGCTTTTGCCGTAAGCTAATTTTGTCTTGTGGCTGACTGGTCTAAATAAATATGTCAATAGGTGCTTGGGTTCTATGGTATTGAGTAGATGTAGTTTCTAAGTTTTCTAAATCTAAGATAGCTTTTCTTGTGGCTCCATACGTGTGAATGGGCTGGTGGGGAGGATTGGCAACCTAAATACTACCAACAAATATAAATTACCTTAAGGAGTACAAATATTAGCAAATGAGAGAAGTAGGTAAGGACATGGTCTTGGGGCAAGATGGGCAGGACCCTGAGACTGAGCCCTGTAGGGGCATGGGTAGGGGCCTACCTGAAAACCCAGACATGAGATACAGAAGGTTGAATTCAGGAAACTGTTACTAGGTCATTTTGGCTGGAAGGTAGAGGTCATGAAGGGAAACGATGTGAAAAAGGTCTGCAAAGCTAAATCAGAGCCAGATTATATAGGTTTTTACATGTTAGACTGGGGAGTTTGCATCTTTTTCTAGAGATAATAAGGAATCACTGGAAATTTTTGACAGTGATATACTCAGACATAAGCCTGAGGAAGATTATTTTGGTAGCATGAAGAATGGATTGGAGAAAGGCTTGACTAGAAGCAAGAATTAAGAAATTATTGTTCTAATCAAGGTGGTAAAGAGGCTGAATTAGGGTAGGGGCTTAGATGAGATCATTGTGAGAGAATCTAGAGCGAAATGAGAAGACAATGATCTAACAGTTCCAGGAACAGTGATCAAGTACCTTGGGCAGAATGAATTAGGCGATATTTCTTGGACTTTTTTTTTTTTTTTTTTTTGCTTTTTAGAGGGGGGAGGACAGGGCAATTGGGATTAAATGACTTGCCCAAGGTCACACGGCTAGTAAGTGTTAAGTGTCTGAGGCCGAATTTAAACGCAAGTCCTCCTGACTCCAGGGCTGGTGCTCTACTTACTGCATCACCTAGCTGCCCCTGAATTAGGTGATATCTCTATGTCCAGAAGATGCCCAACAAGTGGAATAAGCATTTCTGATCCTGAAATCAGAGAATCCAGACAATACAGGCCGTCTAGTATGTTTGAGAGCCTCAGGCTCAGGATCTTTTATGAACCTACGCTGGATATCCTATGGAAAGAGTCTTTTGTACCCTATGCTTAGAAAGCTGTCCCTTCTCACCGCCATTTCTTGGAATTCCTAGTTTTCTTCAAGCATCTCCTTCTCCACGCACCCCTTCCTCATCCTCATAGTTGCCAATGTTCTCCTTCCCTGACTACTTGTATTTATTTTGTATATATCGTGTATATTTTTGTATGTGTACATCTCACTGGAAAGTAAACTCCTTGAGGTCAGGAACTGTTTCACTTTTGTCTTTATGACAAAGACACGTACATAAATACATATATGTGTGTGTGTGTGTATCTCAGTATTTTGTACAGTGCCTGACACATAGTAGGTCTTTAATGAATGCTTCTTGATTGATTTATTGATTAACCCATCAAGTATTCAGTAAGTGTCTACTGTGTGCTTATCTTGTACTAAGTTCTATAGAAGAAAACCATCTCAGTCAAACAAGTCAGCCAATAAACAATTATTAACTCCTACTGTGTGCTAAGTACTGAGGATACAAACAGATGCAAAGGACAGTCCTTGCCCTCAAGGACCTCACAATCTCATGAGAAGACAACACGAAAACAGATACATATAAGTAAACTGTATACAGGTATACCTCATTGTATAGCACTTTGCTCCATTGCACGTCACAGATGTTGCTTTTTTTTTCTTTACAAATTGAAGGCTTGTGGCAACCCTCCGTTGAACAAGTTCCATTTTTCCAACAGCGGGTGCTCACGTCATGTCTCTGTCCCATTTTAGCAATTCTCACAATGTTTCAAACTTTTTCATTATTATTGTATCTGTTCTGGGGATCTGTGACCAGTGATCTTTGAGGCTATTATCATAATTGTGTTCCAGCACCAAATGAACCATGCCCACAAGACGGTGAACTTCATCAATAAATGTTGTGAATGTTCTGACTTCAGCTGACATTTTCCCCACCCCCCTCTCCTCAGGTATCCCTATTCCCTCAAAGACAGCAATATCAAAGAATAGTACATAAATTTAGTTGATAAAACAGCAGCAGGGTTGAGAAAATTGACTCCAGTTCTGAAAGAGGTTTACTGTGGGTAAAATGCTATCAGACAGCCAGGTATTCTTCATTCACTTTTTGCTAGTTGCCCTTAGGCGATAGCTTTTTGTTGCAAAACAAAAAAGCAAACACCTCTTTACATTAATTCAAACAGACTTATTAAATAAACCCATCATCCTACAGGTTTCATGTAGGTCACTGCTGCTTTTGTTCAAACTGCACCGCTACATGGACGAATATCTCCTCCAAAGAGCTATCTCTTCCCTAGATTTAAAAATGTGTTGACTCATGAGATAATTCTACAATTCTGCAGTGTACTGGTTACTGCCTTCCCATAGAACTGAGAGAAATAAAGGAAGTTACTATTAGATTCATTCCTTTCCTCATAATCAGTTATTTTAATTCAATTAATTTAATTCAACAAACATTAATTATGTATTAATTGCACAAGGCTCTGTGCTAGGTGCTATGGACACAGAGGTAAAATAAGACATAGCCTCTGTCCTTCAAGATCATACAGTAGTATGATATAGAGGGGCAGCATATATACAAATTACTTTAGAATAGTGCTAGTGGTTTTCTTCCTCTGTTTTGAGTATGCTATGCTGATCTCCCACCTTGGGGAACCCCAGCCCACCATCTGCTTTCTCTATTCTTGCTTCTGGGTATCCACTAACCACCCACCAGAAGCCACTGGGCAAGTCAGGCACCCCGCCTGTTGCTACCCCCTTTATCCACACCTGGAACTGCTCTGCTTTAGAGCAGACTTCCTAAGACTATGCCTCACCTCCTTGAGCTAATCAGCTTTGGAATTCTGCCTGGGACTGAACTGTCTTAATTAATGAGTGACTGAGGGCAAACTCACCCAACCTACTGTATCAAGCTGGTCCCTAATATGCTTTACATCTCATCTTATCAATTAATCAACCAATCAACCAGGACATCAGGTCCTGCCCAGTGGGGGTATCTTGCCATCTGCCCTACCACAATGACTCTGCTCCATCCCCTTCCCCATCTCCTTTACCTCTTTTTTCCTTTTTCTCCAAATCAATATCATGTTGTTTCCTGAAAAGCCACGATAATCAGCTGTGCTATGGTTCCATTCTTAATCCCTATCACTCCGTAAACAAAAATTGTGTCCTTGGTCACCATTTCCCTATATGTGTTGCTATTTTCTATTAGACTATAAGCATTAGAAAATGCCATCCACCTCCAGAAAGAGAACTGATGGACTCAAAGCACAGATCGAAGCATATTTTTTTCCCTTTTGCTTTCTTCTCTTTCCTTCTCCTCTCTCCCCATCCCAGAACATAGTTAATGAGGAAATTTGTTTTGCATGACTTCATATTTGTGATGGGTTTCTTATTTCTTGCCTTCTCAGTAGGAGGGGGAGGGGTTAGTGTGAGGAAGAGAATCTGGAACTGAAAATAGAATAAAATTGAATGGAAGAAATAGAATGCTAAGCTCTTTGAGTTCAGGGACTCTGTTTCTTGTGTCTTTGTATTGCCAGTGATGAGAGCAGTACCTGGCTCATAGTAGGTCCTTTTTCATTCATTCAACAGAATTTTTTTTTTTAGTGAAACCATTATGACATACTTCAACAAGTTTCTGCTGCCCAACTTTAAGGAGCTGAATTTCCTCATTGCTGCTTTGACTTGGAATCTCTGAGTGTTGGTTGTTATATTCCTAGGAATTTTCATTTGGAAGTGATTAGTGGATTCTTTCTATTTTCACTTTGCCTTCTTGTTCTAATATATCTGGGCAGTGCCTTTTTAAAAATTATTATTACTGAAAGGAATGTGGTAATGAAGCTTTTTTTTTCATGGCTACCAGGAAATCTAAGATTCTTCAATTATTTCTCCTTGATCTTGAATATGAGATACTTTGTATTTTCTTCTATTATTTCAATCTTTTGACTTTGTTCTAACATTTCTTTTTATCATGTGGAATCATTAATTTGTGTTTAGTCTATTCTAATTTTCAGAGATTCTGTTTCTTTGGTAAGATCACATACTTTTTGTGCTGTTAATTCTTTTTTGAAGTTTTTCCTCCAAAACTTTTATTTCTTTTCAAATTCTTTACTTTAACATGTTAATTTAATTTATAAAATAATTTCATGTAATATATGTTATTATAAGAAAAAGAGAAAAAATATGCTTCAACAAATTCTTATTTCTTTTAGGAATTCTTATTGATTTTATGGCCCAGCTATCTTTCTTTGAGGCTTTGCTTGTAGGTGTTTTCGGAGTTATGGGCTTGTGTCTTGGGCCTACTGTATTACCATAATACCTCTTTATCTTTTTTCATTTGATTGTTTGTTTATTCATTCATCTAGTTTTATTTCCCAAATTTGGATTTTGTGTTAAGGCCAGGTCTGTGAAGTTCTTTTGGGACTGTTGTGGCCTTATATTGTCCTGACCCATTTTATCTGTGGTCCTGCCACTTCATTATCCAGGTATCAGGTATGCATTCTTCAAGTATTAAGTAGTGGATTGGGGCCAGGGAGCCACAAACTCTCAAAAGGTCTTATATAGTTTGTCCAAAGGCACACAGTCTGATTGTTGTGCTCTTGGGTTTTCTGGGCTCCAGACCCCAGTTTGGGTCTGGGAAACACAGCTGTAGACTTACCCCTAGGTGGAGCTCAAGTATACAGTTGGTGGCCCCAGCCCCTATTACCTGGCTGGAAGGTTCTGCAGGTCCAGATGTTGGAGCTATAGCTCTCTAGCTCTGTTCAGAGTCCAGGAGCTGAGTTCACAATTCCAGATTACCTTTGTTCAACAATACCTGACCTGACTGCTTGTCAGTGGGTCAAATTTGTTGTCTGGGACTGGAAAGATAACCAATATGATTCTACTTAAATATCCCAAACACCACTCAGTCTGATGTTCTTCACTGTAGGAGAGTTAGGCTGCCCTGATTGCTTCACCATCTTTTTATTTCCTTGCTGTTGCTTTAAAAATCCTTTTGACCATCTCTTACTTCCCTAGTGTGCTTCCCCATAGTTATTCCACTCTTTATAAGCTCTCATACTGACTCTTATTTTCCTGAACAATTTTTCATCTACTTTGTGTGGTGGATATGAGGATTCTAGCTTTGTGGCACATAGGTTATATAATATGCTTACTGCTCCTTAGGGGAAGAATACCAATAAAAAGGCAGAGAAAAGAGAATAGGAAAAAAATACCTTAGTGGAAGGCAGCTCCTTTGGTGAGTTTTTAGCTTTGCTTCATAGGAGATGGGCTGGGAATAGATAGAAATGACATGTCTTAGACTTGAAGGGGCAGAACAGCTCACTCTGCGCTGACTGACAGCATCATACAATGTTTGCACAAATACAGCAGCTTTTCATCCATTGACTTACCTAGTCTTAAGCGTGTGGGAAGAACAAACCAGGTAGATAACAGCATTTTCCTTCCAGCTTCAGGGTCCTCTTGCCAAAAATAAAATAAAATAAAACCTAATTTTCCTTTAATGACCATATGCTGTTCGTTCTCCAAAAGCTAAATCTGGATCCCTGCTTGTTTAGATTGAGAGTTGTCTACACTGAAATTTGATCTGTCTGTAGGTGATAGATTACACTGGGTAGTTTCTTATTTGGTGACAATGCTTTAATACCATATGTCATGACCCTATCTTGTTTACTTCAGAGAAAACCCTGGAATAAAATAACCTGAACATAGTGTGCTTTTTATCATTAGCTAATTAACTTTTCCCCCTCCCCCTCAACAGTGAATGGAGTAGGGAGTTTAGTAATTGGTGCATCTGTTTTCTCTGATTTATTCATGCCCCCCAAGGGAGCATTCAATCATTATGAGACTGAACTATCAACATGTGCCACAGAGGCGCTGTTCTCCCATTATTCATCCTGAAAAGCAGCCATTAGGCACAGCAGAAATCAATAACAGGAATGATTATTATTGCCCCAAAGTGAATGGAATTCAGCTGTCATCAGTTCATGGAGATGAATTTTGAACAAGTCAGAGGCTCCCTGATTGCCCAGGGATAAAAATGAACCCCCTCAGGACACAAAACACAGGTCCTCATTAAGAGATGAGGGCCTGATCCTAATTCAATTTTTAGTGGCTGTTTGGCAGGGAACTGGTATCATGATGTCATAGACCTGCCTGGTGAAGATTTCCACAGGTCCCTAAAAAGTTACTGTACTAGTCTGACATCCCTGCCACCTTATTGGATTGTAAGCCAAATAACATCATTAAGAAACTGTATTTACATGTCTGGTCTGACACTTTTCCCTGACTTCAGGGAAACTTTGGGGCTCAAAGGGGACACCACAGGGAAATGTTTTGATAGTATATCTCACCCCAGAAGGTAAACTTAAAGGGGTGTCCCTGAATATCTGGGAGACCTCATGAAAGACAATTTGCTTCTCCTCTAGAGGCTTCTGGACTAGTCTGGAGAAATTCAAAGAAAGTTGAGCCCAAACAAAAATCTGGAGGAATGTGATAAAGACTGTAAACAACTTAGATGTACATTTAAATGGACAGCTTTGAACGTGTAAATAAAACCTGCAATACTTGGAACCATTGAAACATGGTGTCTAGAATCATCCCTCTTGAAAATGGGAAAGCTACCTCTGGTTAAGGGTCTGCATACTTTCCATGGGTGTGTATTCCCTTAAATCCAAGCCCCCACCAATGTGTTTACTTTACTAGTTAACCAGAAGACACAGTTAGTTCAATGTAAAGGCATTTAATGAAATAACAGTGAGAAAAGTATCCATAAAATCTCCCCCCACACACACAAATCTGAGGTATGTTTTCTCATAGAGATTCCATCAGTGGAAAGAATGGACAAAGAGGTCACATGTAAGACACGTAGATAAAGGAAATATGCTCCCAGAAGATATGTGGGGGAAGGGATACCTCAGAGAGAATACATCAGCTAGGATATACCTTTGGTGAGTGCATACATAAAGTTAGGATATGCACAGAGGGACAAGTCATATCCCCAATCTCTTCAGGGTCACTGATTCTTTCTGTTATCACCATGATAATGTACCTATGGCTACTACCTATGCTTTTCCCTACTGGACCAGCCCTTTGGAGATTGCTGCTCAGCCTGGACCCAAACATCATTATGTGCCTGCTACTGCCTTAAAAAAAGGAGTAGCCTCTGACTCCTTTTTTTTTCTTTTAACCTTAGAGCAAGGGGTCAATCAATCATTAAATGTTCATTATGTATCTGCTATGTACCAAGAATACAAAAAAGAGACAAAAGACAGTCCCTGCCCTCAAGGAGCTCACAGTCTAATGGGAGACAGTAAGCAAACAAAGACATACAAACAAGCTTATAGGATAAACAGGAAATAATTAAAAGGTATTCCAGTTAAGAGGGATTGGGAAAGGTTTTTAAACTTTATTCCTTTTAGAAGAAAGACAAGTCCTTCACACCTCCAGTCATTAGACCAGGAAAAAGAGACTTTTTTCCCTTTTTAAGGAGAGAAATTTGTCATTTCTTAAAATCTTGGCCAATTTTGGACCCTAGAACATCCAGTCTGCTAATTAGAGACCATAGGCATTTAATCTGTCTAAGATGAATTATGGTCCATTGCTCTGGACAACTTAGTATAAGAAGTTCCTTATCATCTCCATTTATCCACTTACGGGAATAATATGCCCACAAAATTAGTTGGAGGAAGATCTGCATTTAAAAATACAAACATACACACACTTATATACATACCCACATACAGACACACAGACAAGGACTATAGGTTTGAAATCTCTGAATTTCCTTGGATCCTAGGAGATCCTGGGGTCTTCCATGCAAATGAATGGATATGGGAAAGTAAGAAGTGAGTGAGGCTCCTAAGAAGCTTTGTAACTCTCTGTACCATAAACCTTTTGTTCAAATTTCTGTCATTATTGTGTCTATGTGACCAGAAACATGCCTCTCCTGCTACAGAAAGATCCACCATCTTCTTTTCCAGAGATTTTCTGTTGGATAAGTAATTTCTGTGATCCTCTCTCAAGGACTTATTTCCTTAGCTATATGGCAATTAACTTGCCAATTTAAAATATTGAGCAATCCCCACTATTTTCTCTCTTATCTCTCAATCCAGGGCTTCTGATAGTGAACAGAGATTGTCACTAAATCATACACATTGGATCCTCTGCCAATGTTAACTATTTAATTTCATCGGGGTCTTCCTAACTTCTTAATGATCTTCTTCCATACTTCAACATCTTACCCCATATGCCACAGTGATTTCCAAACATTTTCCACTTTCCTTAAGCATTGCACTTTCAGGAGATGATCTTGCTCCTTTATTGAGAGGATAAGAACCAAGGATTGAACTCTCTGCTTTCTCTTTCTTCACTAAAAAAAAAAACTAAACCAAAAAAACCAAGCCCCTCTAAATCTTCACCCATGCTTTTCTCATTCTGTCCTCCTAGTTATCTAGATTGCTCTTGATGTCTGTGGCTCTGGGGTATACTATGTCTGGGCAATGTCCCAGACGCTCAGGTGGACAGTGATGGAGTGCTATTTCTAAGGGGCAGTGTAGTATAGGGGATAGAAAACTGAATTTGGATTCAGGAAGACCTGTGTTCAAATCTCCCTTCAGACATTTAATAGCTGTGTAACTCCGGACAAATCACATGTTTTCTCTATGCCTCAGGTTCTTAGCTTTAAAATGAGGAGTATTGGGCTTGATGGGATCTAAGATTCATTATAGCTCTAAATCTATCATCCTTATATCAGTTTGGATGGACACCTAGTTGATATATGAAATGGAATAGAGGAAGTTTTTTTTTTTCCGTTTGGCAAGAAGTGAGTAATGGAAGAAAACCTGACTTTAGGACCAGCTACTTCCAGTCATAACAGCAGTTATGAAAACAGTCATAGTAGTGGCACTTCTACCTAAATAACAACACAGCTGAGGGGCCCCAGTAGTGTTTCTTAGATGGTCACCATCACTGTTAGTTCAATTTGCTTTCTGCCTGGGCATGGGGCATCTAGGATTCGGATATGTTAAATTCACACGTCAAAGAATTGCTTTTGTATTGTGATAATCATTGTAATGAAAAATTATTGCCAGTTTCTTTCATCATGCTTCATAGGATCACTGAAATGAGTTAGAAGAAACCTCAGTGGTAATATAGATCAAAACATATTTGACGAAGAACTTCCTTGATCACATTCTTGACACGTGGCCATCCAGCCTCCACTTGAAGAGACAGTGGAGCACAAAAGAAAGACTATTGGAGAATGGGGTTTGAATCTTGGCTTTAACAGCCAGGTACAGAGAAAAAAGTGTGGACTCTTCAGGTTTGAGGCACTAGATTCCGACTTTTACTACCAGTATCTCTTCAGGAAAGTCCTTTGGATCTGCAATCTGGGCCACACCTTTTTCATCTGTATGTAAGACTTTGGCAAATTTGTAGGAGGTAAAGAGCAAGTAAAGGCAGTAAAATGTAGGGGTGAATCCCATTCAGACTTCATTTTTTTCCTTGTAAAAGGTGAACCCCTAATTAAAAAAAAAAAAAAGGTGAGCCCCTTTCAGATATGGATCTTTCTGTATCTGGTAAAGGATGTAAAACTTGGAGTAGGCTCGTTTGCATCCTGTAAACAAGGAAAGGTTTGATTAGCTCATTTGCATATGAAAAAGCTAGAAATGCTTCTGGGTAGCCAGAAGAGACAACGAATCTGTCCCCTGAGCATAGATTACCTTAGTACTTTTCCCCAATTCACTCATTTACATATTGGAGAGAATTAGAATTTTTTCTTCTTTTTTTTTTTGTTACAAAGAGTATTTTTTTTCTAATTACATGTAAAGATAGTTTTCAGCATGTGTTTTTTATAAGATTTTGAGTTCCAAATTTTTTTCTCTGCCTTCCATTTTTTCTTCCTAGATTTTTTTTGTCTTCTTTTTAGTTCAAAGCTATTTGTTGATTATTAGGCAACTGGTCATTTCTGGTTACGTCCTAGACTGCAGAGATGTAGATTTGGGAAGTGTACAGGATAGGTCCTATAAATTAGGGTGAAATCTGACTCAGCCTTGTGCTAAGGAAAGCCTAAATGTTGTTCAGTTGTGTCAGAATCTTTGTGACCTCATTTGGGGTTTTCTTGGCAAAGACACTAGAGTAGTTTGCCATATCCTTCTATAGTTTTTTTTTTTAAACAGATGAGGAAATTGAGGCAAACAGGATTAAGTGACTTGTCCAGGATCACACAGCTAGTGAGTGTCTGAGGCTGGATTTCAGGTCTTCCTGACTCCAGGTCTGGTGCTGTATCCACTGTAACACCTAGCTGCCCAAGGCTCAATATGATGTCTATTAGAACGTCCCAGCACTCCCACCTCCTGGGGATATAGCAGACCTTAAAACCCAGGCTACTACCAGTTCAATGGCAAGGGTGTCTGCTCTTTCTGAAACAGAACAGCTGTGCTCCAGCCTAGAGATGGAGAAAGGAGGTTTTGAGATCTGAGAGAACAGAATCGTGAGCAAAATTAACTGACATACAGAACAGGATCAAGAACCTAGAAGTATGGTCTGTTAAGGCACAAGAAGTCAAGAAGTATCTTGAGATAAGTTTTGCTGAAATCCCTCTGGGCAACAGATCCCAAATCTATATCTCCTCTCTTCCCTTGGTGTCTCTCACAGAAGCCTGAAGACTTTTCCCCTCATGAAGAAAGTTTGGGTTTTTTTGTTTGTTTTAAATGCTTATTTTGTCTTTTTAAATAATACCAGTCATAAGTATTTGCAATAAAAATAAATGTGTTTTTTTTTAATTATTAGAAATGCAGTTGGAAGGACACAAAATTAATTTGGAGCATTCCCTTTCTCCCAGAGAAAAGGAAGAGACAAATCTAACATTGAGGGCATTCTGACTGGGGGCTCAGAGCTTTAAAAAAAAATAGATTAGATTGTATTATATGTCCTTTGATTCAAATTCTCAAAGAAGAGAAGGAACATTTAAACTAGGAAACTCACTTAAGAAATGAGTCATTAGTTGCATGGAAGTGGGTAAATAGGAGTGACTGATCAATCCTACTTACCCACAGAATCAGATAAAATGAAAAGGTTATACAAGAATAATATCTGAGTTCCCTTCCAACTCTAGGCCTCTGTCTCTGTATGAAACCTTTATGATCTTGGACAAGTTACTCAATCTCTCTGAGCTCTAGTTTCCTCATTAATAAAATGAGCATGATAATATTTATACTGTATACCTCACCAGATTATCATGAAAAAAATCCTTTGAAGATCTTAAAGTGTTTTAGAAACAGAAATCATTATTATCTCCTAAGGAAGCTCACTGAGCTTTTGGATAATCATAGCTATTTTAAAGTTTTTTCCTTTATACTGAGTCTTTCTTCTCTCCAATGCTTCTCACTTTCTGGGTCCAAACAAGAAAAGTCTCATCCAGCTTCTATATTTCAAGGCTACATGTGGCCCTCTTGGTCCTCAAGTGTGACCCTTTGATTGAATCCAAACATCACTTCACAGAACAGATTTAGTCAAACGGCCATGCTTGAGGTCCAAGAGGGCCATATGTGGCCTCTAGGCTGCAGGTACTCCATGCCTGCTGCAGTCTAAACATTCAAAGTTCTTTGAACTGATTCTCAGATGGCACAGCCCTCCATCCCTTCAATATTGTGACTGCCCTTCTCTGAATGTATTCCATTTTGTCAACATCCTTCCTAAAATGTAGTACCCCAATATGAACATAGTCCTTCCACAATGGCTTGAGTAGGGCAGAATACTCTCACCTTCTTTGTGTTTTATTTCTGCCATCTCTGCTTCTATTCACACTGCCCAAGATAATGTTAGCTTTTGTGGTTATTGTGGATTTTTTAGCCTTTTTGGCTGCCTGTTAGGCCTTAGGGTTCCAAAGTGACATTGGTGTCCAATGTAGGGTCACCTAAAAGAGAAGATTTCATGTCACTGGCCTAAATAAATCCACCTGAATCTGAAAGAGAATGAGAAGACAGTATGTGGCTTTGGGAAGAAAAGAGGTGAGGTGGGGGGCGAAGAGGAGAGAAGAATAAGAAATCAGATGGATTTTAGTCAGAGACAAGGGATAAAAAGGGGGTGGAAGGCAGAGAATGTGGTTTGAGAGGAACAAATAGTACAGCAAGAAAACAGAAAGAAGGTAGCTCCTGCTGAGAAACAGAGAGGGAGGGGGTGCTTATTCAGAGGAATAGCTTCTTCTCACATCCAATCAACAAGAAAGGAAGGGGAGGGAGAAGCAAGAGAATTAAGGGAGGGCAAAGAGGAAAAGAGCAAGCTCAATATAAAATATTACAAAGAATTTTAAGAAAAAAAAATACAGGTGGGTGAGCATCCTAGTTCTTAAGATGAAGGGAAAGGGCAAAAAGAACATAATCTTAGTGGGAAGAGAAAGAGGGTGTTCAAAAGAAGCCATGAGTGACTAATTAAATCCATACCAATATGATGTATAGCAAAATTGAAATAAGAGCATGTAATATGAGTAGCATAAAATTAAAGAAGACCAGAATCACAATCTGAGCAGAGCCCTTACAATGCTGTGGTATTTGACAATGTTGTCCTACAATGGTACAACTAAATTCATTAATTATCAATTTAAAATATCATTGTCTATGTGCAGTAGAGGGTGCATGACAAAGTAGAGAGAAAGCTAAATTTGGAGTGAGGCTTCATGCCCCACCTTTGATATTTAAGAACTAATTATGAATCTGGGCAAGTCACAAGTTTTATGTGCCTCAGGAAGCTGCCTAGGACTTATCCATTAAGTTACAGACCACTTAATTCTCTGTTGGTGGAGGAAGACAAGATCATAAGTCCTTTATGCATGTATATACTATATGGAACCTACCACTAGACACTGAGGATAAATGAGGCATAATTTTATAATGCCTTGCCTATAGGTGAAAGCTCTATCCCAGTTAGACACACTTTTCTGTACCCTATAATTATGTCTAGAATCCCATTAGTACAAAATTCCTATACTAATTGCTATACTGGCTCTTAGGGAAGAAAAAATAGATAAACAGGAGAAGAAAGGGAATGAGAAATGCTGTGGACAGAGCTCTGGAACTGGAATCAGGAAGACCTGAGTTCAAATCCAGCCTCAGACTTAATAGTAATAGACTTCCTTACCTTTTGCTAAACATTTACCAACATATCCCTACCCAGAGATGATATTTGAGCCCAAGTCATCTGGTTGTAGATCCTGTATGCTTTCCACTGTACTATGTCTCTTCCTAACTGATGGTTTATATGTCCAGTTATAGTGAATATATTCCTGATACCTGATTCTTGCCTGAAATGGTAATTGACTATATCTTGCCCTTCAGTGTCCCCTAAAGAGGATCTTACCATTTGCCAGGGGACAGTAGCGGTAACCTTGGCCACAGTGAAGAAGAAGGAAAAGGAAGAGGAAGAGGAGAAAGAGGAAGAGAAGGAGGAGGAGGAGAAGGAGAAGGAGGAGCTGCCTATAGCCGGCAGAGGACTGTTTGATCCAATACCAATGAATCACTATAATAATTCGTCTTGATAAGGTTATCTCAGCCACAATGGATTTGAAGATGTTTTGTTCTTTAATATTAAATTACCTGTAATCATAATAACATTATTATAATAGTAATTGACTTACTTAAATCCTTTAAGGGTATTTTTATTCATTCCTCTAGTTACTTCCTCCAGTGATACAGAACACAATGTGTGCCAGCACTAGCAGATAATCGGCATGAGTTTCTGAGACCAATACTGTTGCCCCTCTACACACACATATCTGTCTAGTGAGTGCTAGGACAACCTTCTGGTGATAAGCCTCTGCTCTCCTCCCTAGGCTGGTGCTTAGAGGATAAGCATACAGTTCACAACATATTCAAAGCCTTTTGAGTTTAGGGAAACTAAACATAAATTTCGCTCTCTGCTTTGAAAATCCAGGATCGCCCTTCTGCCATAAGGAGAGATCAGAATAAGATGATTACTCATTTAGGGTTCTCTCAAATATTCAAATGTAGCTGTTATTTCATTAATTCAGGAGTTCCCTCCAATAATGCAGTTCACAACCCCATCCATGCTTACTTTTCCCAAAAGTTCACCACAAAAGATCTAGCCAACCTGTTGGAAACTTCCTCAATTTCCACCAGCATTATGAGGGTACCATTAGAGTATTCTGGCTCTCATCCACATCTCTTGCTCTTGCCATTAGTCCATCTTCTCTTTCTGTCATATGATTCTTTGAGGACATCCTTTATTTTCTTTCTTCTTCAGAGTTCTTCATTGATTATATGTCACCTTCTTCTTGCCACATCCACCAGGTACTTTTCCATGTCCCTCTGTGTGATTCTCATTGTCTGCTTTGGAGTTAGTGGTATTCCAAATCTTGATGCCATATAGCAACACCTGTAAAATGTTAGTATTGAAAAGATGGGCATTTGCTCAAATTAGGAGTAACTAAAAAGTATTTTGCAGTTTACCAAAAGGAATCATATCTTCTCTTCTTTTTCTAATCAGAAATCTGCTCATTATTCATCTAAATCATGTGTTTCAGATGTAGGTACTACTGGACAAGATCTTTAGCACATCTTTTCAGATATACTTTGACATCTGGACAATAGACATTCTTCATCCATTTGGTCTTTCCTGTGCAGATGAACAGCCTGAACTCTTTTGATTGATGAGAAATACCTTGGGACTTGATGCAATCAGCAATCTCTCTCTGTCTGTCTGTCTATCTCTATCTCTGTCTCTGTCTCTCTGTCTCTTTCTCTCAAATAGCAGCATATAGAAAACTTTATCATCCATAAGAAATCCCTTTTGGACTTGTACTTTATGCTGGCTCTCTTCCACCTCAGTGACAAACGCTTTTGGCTAGTATATATTTTTGCTATTTTATTCCTCATCTAATAGTTACTCTCACAGTCAATGAACAGTTATTTCTGTTTTATTTTCCAAGGAATCTTGACTTAGATTTATAGGTATAGAAATAGATATAGATGGACAGGAGACACTTTATGATAAAAGAATCTGCAAGATATTATCTTGTTTCTTGTCAAATGCTTGTCCAAAATCAATAATAAGCACAATGGAATCTTACATTTCTTGCATTTTCCAGTAAATTTTCACAAAGGGACTCATGATGATTTTGTAGATAGAAGAGGGAGAATGTAGGTCAGTAGTTGTTGATTTGTTCATGGTTACCTTTTTTGAGGTATCATCTTTGAAATCTTCCCTCCACTAGATACCTTGGGAAAAAGTCCTTCAATTATATCACTTAGAGCATATATATCCTCCAACTATATTTGACTCAATCTGATTGCTTTTCCTCTTTCTGTCCTCTTTAGTGCCTTCTGTTCCTTCTGTAAATATTTCAAAGACTGCAACGTTAGGGTTCAGTTGTAATGATTCCACTATCCTTGATTGAAAAAGTTTGGGTTTTTTTTTTGCAAACCTTTTAATTTTCCTTATGTTTGTACATATCTTTGCATTTTATCTTTGAATGCCCTGAGGATGACCTTGTTTTAGTTGAATATCTTGCCAAACTTTGCTTAGGCTGCTTTTACCCTCTACTACTTCTCTTGCTTTATGAGATCATACTGCTCACAACCATCCAGCATAATTTTTTGGTAAGATTTTACAGAAGTTTGTATTCTAATCTGATGTTACCTTTGGCAGTCATCTCTATCCATTTAGCAAATAGATAAAATGCTTGATAGCTAAGGTACTTTCTAGGTTCTTTTGGTCTCCTTATCATAGTGATTAATTTATGTGTGTTTAACTTCTGAAAAACATTATTATAGTTAGTACTAATGTCTTATCTCTTGTATATCTATAATTTTGGATTTTCAATAGCTTGTTGAAATAATTCAGGGTTAAATCTTATTAATTTTATACTACATATTTTTCAATACTATTCTTCTTGCTTATTATAAATTCTGATATTAACTCTGATGAGTCAATGGTCTGACTGTACGTAGACAGTTGACTCAGGGATAACTCCCACTTGCATAATAAGTCTTTTCCTGTCTGTTAAAATATACTCAATTTCAACCCACTATGAATAGTTGAAGGAAAGAAAAACTAAACACCAAAGAGAACACACAAAAAAGAGAATTCCTTAAAAAATAAAACACATAAAAAAACAAATAAAGGCTATATCAGAAAAAGGAAAATAAACTAGTTGAAAAAGAACCACTAGAGAGAAAAAAATAAACTCACACTGATGGTTTCGCAGAATGATTCTATGAAACTTTTAAGGAACAATTAATACTTTCGCTACACAAATTATTCTAAAAACTTGAGAACAAAAGCCTTCTATGAAACTCTTTTTATGACAAAAAATATTGTCTCAATGCCTAAACCAAGGAAGGATTAAGTACAAATGGGAAGCAATAGACCAATATAATTAAAGAATAGCAATTTTAAAATTTTAATCAAAATCTTGCTAAGACAAAACAATTTATCCAAGAAATCAATCATCATGACCAGGTTGGATTCATATCAGAGTTGCAAGGATGGTTAAATATTAGGAAAATGATCAACACAATTACTCATATCAAACCCAAAACAGCCCAAACCACCTGATTATCTCAATAGATGCAAAAAAAAAAAAAAAGCCTTTGACAAAGTAAAACACTCATTTGTGCTAAAAACCTTAAAAAAAAAAAAAGGTATTGCCATGGAGGAATCTTTTTTGTATACACTGAAAACCTTTTGGTTGGAAGCGTTATATGCAATGGAAACATACCAGAACCTTTCTGAATAAATGTAGGAGTAAAAGAAGGATTCATTCTCTCTCCACTATTATTTACTATGGTTCTAGAACCTTGAGTAGGGCAGAATACTCTCACCTTCTAGAAATTCGAGTAAAAGCAATGCCGAGAAAAAGAAATTAAAGACTTAAAGATGCATAAAGAAGAGTCAAAATTATACCTATTCACTGATGATATGATGGTTTACTTAGAATATCCTAGAGAATCTTCAAAGAAACAAATTGAGATAACAGATTCAGCAAAGTTGCAGGCTATGATATAAAAATCACAAAAAATAGCATCTTCATATATTACTGACAAAATCCAAGAAGCAATAACAGGAATAACTATAATAATAGAAATAACTATTTAAAAGAATGAAAAAAATGCATAAAACATTTGGGCATCAATCTATCAAACAACAATCAACACTTATATAGATTCAACTACACAATGCTCCTTAAAGAAATAAAGAACAAATTTAATACATAGAGAAATATTCAATGCGTAAGAGTGGGCCATGCCAATATAATAACAATAATATTATCATCAAAGTTAATTTACAGACAATGCTGTACCAATCAAATTACCAGAGAGACACTTTACAGGCTAGATAGAATAATAACATAATTAATTAAGAGGAACAAAAGATCTAGAATATCAAGAGAAAATATGAGAAAGTATATGAATGAAGGGGGATTAGCACTTCTAGACCTTAAATTATTATCATAAAACAACCACCTTCCAAGCCACTTAGTACTAGTTAAAAAATAGAAAATTAGATCAGTAGAACAGACTGGTCAAGGGAGATTCAGGAATAATGGTATTCAATAATCTACCATTTGATAAACCTAACATATAAATTACCTAGAAAAGAATTCCATGTTTGATAAGTATTTCTGGGAAAATTGGAAAGCAGTATGGCAGAAATTGAACTTAAACCAATAACTTACACCATTTTTCATAATAAATTCAAAATGGATTTGTGACCTGAATATTAAGGATTATACCATAAAAAACTAGAAGAGAAGCATGTCATATATATTTTCCAGTTATGAATAGATGAATTTCTGACCAAAGTATAGAGGCAATTACAAAAGATAAAATATATAATTTTGATTACAGTAAATTGAAAAGCTTCCATGTATATAAAACAAATTAATGTACCTAGTACAAGAAGGGAAGTAGTTGAATGGGAGAAAAAAAATTGTATTAAATATCTCTGATAAGAGTTTAGTACTCAAATTATATAGACAACTAACAGAAATATATTAGACTAGAAACCATTCCTCAACAGATAAGAAATCAAAGGATATGAAAAATCTATTCTCAAATGAAGAATTATAAACTATTAACACTATAGAAAAGAATGTTCCAAATCACCAATAAAAAGAAAAAGACAAATCAAACAACCTGGAAGTTTTATCTCATACCCAGAAAATCAACAGAAGAAAATAAATGGGAATCATGAATATGGAAGGAGCAGTGGAAAGACTGGCAAATTAATGAGTGGTTGGTGGAATTGGGAATTAGTGCAACCATTATGGAATGCAATGATAAATTATGTAAATTAAATATCTAAAGTGTTTATACTCATTGATCCAAAGAGTCCAAGGCTAAGAATGTACTCCAAAAAGGTCACTGACAAAAAGAAAAGCTCCATATACATCAAACACTTTTATAGTAGCAAAGAATGGGAAACAAAATGGATATCCTTTGATTGGAGAATGGCTGAATGTACCATGGTGTTGTTTAGTCAATTAATCGTGTCTGACTCTTCACAACCTCATTTTGGGTTTTCTTAGCAGAGATACCTGCAGTGGTTTGCCATTTCCTTCTCCAGCTCATTTTACAGATGAGGAAACTGAGGTAAACAGGGTGACGTGACTTGCCCAGGGTCCCACAGCTAGTCCGAGGACATATTTGAACTCAGTACCTCCAAACACAAGATCTAGCCCTCTATCTCGAGAGACAGCTGGGTGACACAGTGAATAGAATGCCAGCCCTGGCGTCACGAACTACAGAAGGGTCATGTGCTAAAAGATCTGACTGACAGTTGAAGCATTTGGTAACTAGAAACTGAAATGGGTCATCATACCCTTGATAAATAAACAAAGCGGCCAAAGAATTGCTTTTCTTCTCTTTGTGTCTCAGTGCTCAGGAAATGACCCATGCATGGAAGGCCCAAGGCATGGCTGGGTACATCACTGGCCTACAATTGTTAAAAGATGGATTTCATAGCAGTTTTTGTCAGATCTTTTTCTCCTACCATTTACAATATTCTTCTTCTTCTTGAAAAAAAACCCAAAAAACCCTCTAATTGAATAGTAAAAAAAAATCATATTTTTTGTTGTTGTTTGTTAGTCAAGACACAAAATGTGAGTGTGCTTTTTCGTTCGGTATGAAATCCTGGAAGCTATTGGGAGCCACTTTGAAGGTGTAATTCAGTGGTTTATGCAGGTAAACACCTGCAACAAGTACAGTATCGGGCATTTGGGCTTACTTTGCCTACTGATGAAATTCCATTTTATTCTATTATGAGAAAAACCTGACGAAGTCATCCCTTTGTCTGGAATAGTATTTGAGATTCATAGTTTTCAAAGTGGATATCAAGGAGAGAAAAAGCTCAGATTCATGAACTTCTTTAAAAGTTTATGAAGCTTTTCTCTCCCAATGATCCCATGACAAACCTACTACAAACCCCTTATCTTCTTTATCTTTTACAAATGAAGAAACAGAGTAAATTAAGTGACTTATATGAGGTCACAGAGCTTGTAAAGATCACAGCTGGGCTTTAAACTTCTTAGTCTAGTCCTTTTCTTGCTACATTATCATATGACCATCAGTGTTTATCAGAAATACAAAGATGTGATATTTACAAATATGTCATTTGCAAAATGATTTACACCTCCACAATAACTATAAATACGTAAGATATATGGAGCATTTTAACTCATCAGTTTTAGAAATCTTTGCTATGCTAGGTATAAACTCATAAGGCCCTGCTGTCCTTTCCCCCACTCAGTTCCAATGCTCCCTCTTCCTTGACTCCTATAGTTTCTAGTGATTCTTCCAAACCTCTCACTCACCTCACAGAGCATTTGGTTTGCACTACTTGTGTATCTTTTGGTATCATTGATATTGAGATCTATTCCACCTATGAGGTTATGAGCTCCATGAGGGTGAGGACTGAATTCTTTTAGTCTTAATACAGTGTTCTGCACATAGCAGGAGCTTTGCAAATGTTGTTCATAGTTGAATATCACCAACCTTGGAAACAATTTCTCAAAATCTTTAGGTCTTCAGAAATTCTTTGTTCCTAGAAAACTGCACATCTTCTTACAAACATCTTTCCATTCCCTTCCCTTTTTTTTTTTTTTTTGGAGGACTAGGCCTCCCTATTTTGTCCAGGCTAGAAGTACAACAGATACTCATTGTTGCATTCCCAATATTGATTAGTGTGGAAGCTTTGGTCGGTTCCATTTTTCTAACCTGAACTAGTTTTCTCCTCCTTGGGTGACCTAATGTTCCTCCACTCCTGGAGAGGGGTTAGGGGAACTCACCATAATGGTGCCAGTGCAAGCCATCTGCCAGTCTCAGCCTCCTGTACCACTGTACCCAGCTGTCCCTTCTCTCGTTGGCCCCCATATTGCTATGAAAGCCCTCAAAGTTACCACTCCATTCCCCAACCCAAATCTTAGTGGAAAGTGAACTAGAATGGATGAGAAAGAGGGAAGAAAGTATTTAACTTCTTTTAGTTTTGCTGAATTCCTTGCTTTAAGCCTATTATGACTTATGGACAACGTGGGTTGTTTATTTTCATAGCCAGCATTATCCATCATTGAAATGCCCTAAACCATCTGATCACTTCATCCTTGAAATCTGGAATGACTTAATGTAGAACAAGAAAGATAGTAACACAGTTAGCCAAAATAACCCTTTAATCACTATCCCAACAGGCTGCGACCTTGTTGGAACACTTCAGGAGGGGCTACCATAGTAGTTGTCATTCATTCATGTTGTCTCGCCCGTTAGAAGGCTTTTGAGGGCAAGGTCTGTATTTGTCTTTTTTAGTATCCTTAGCATTTAGCACAGCTCTTGGTACATAGCTGGCACTTAATAAATGCTTATTGACTGAGTACTTAGCTGCTATTTGGGGGAAAGGTGGATAAATTGGAAAATAGAATTAATTCAGAATAAGGTATAGGTTTGTTGTTGTTTCAGACTCTTCATGACCCAATTTGGGTTTTTTTTTGCCAAAGATACTAGAGTGTCATTTCCTTTTCCAGCTCATTTTACAGATGAGGAAATTGAGGCAAACGGGGTTAAGCAACTTGCCCAGGGTCATCCAAGTGTCTGAGGCTGGATTTGAACTCATGAAGATCAGTCTTCCTGATTCCAAGCCAAGTGCTCTATCTACTGTGCCACCTAGCTGCCCTGAATGCATTAGATTTGAATGATATCACTGATAGTATATTTTAGAATTATTAACCAGAATTGGAAAGGGCTGCATGCAAGTGACAAGAGCTGTACATCTAGAGCCAGACAATACATCTGTTAAGAAACACTGAGAATATCTCCCAGTCACTGACCCCATTCCTTTCAACCACCACAAAAAGTCAATTTCTCATTCATACTCTGATGACCTTTGTGAAGCAGACCAGTAGAATTCTCATCTTCCTGGGTTGAGGGATAGGACTAACAAATAGAAATTTTAGGGGACATGGTTTTAGAAAGATATAACACCCTATAAAATCTAATCTGCTTTTCAATAACCTTCATCACCTGCAGCCTATTACACCTAACAATATTTACTCAGCAAATATTTATTTTTCTAATTTATTTATGTTTTAAAGGGAACACCCAAATAATTATGCTAAAAGGATGTTGACTCAGACTGAATTTCCCCGGGGGAGCTAATTTAACAGCAGCTCTGGTGTCTCCAGAAAATTTAAATGGGAGAGATGGGGACATGAGTACATGTCTAGGATTACTTGGCTTCCTGGCTTCTTTTTTTCTTCTTTTTCTGAAGTTGCTTTGGTTTTTAGAAAAAAAGGTATACATACATACATACATATGTATATGTATATTGTGAAGGAGAAAGGAGAGTGTGGGGGAAGGGGAGAGAAAGAGGAAGGGAGACAGGAGAGGGACAAAGAGGGACAGAGAGAGAGAGGAAGGGGGGGGAGAGAGAGAGAGAAAGAGAGAGAGAGAGAGAGAGAGACAGAGAGAGACAGAGAGAGACAGAGAGAGAAACACATATACACACCCTTATTGAGACTTGCCAGAGAGCTGCTCCCTTCCCTTTCCTTCAGCCTGAGGCCCAGCCTTGCCTTTCTCGGCCTACTCAGCAAGGCTGAGTTCATACTGACCTGTTCCCTTCCTTTCCCCTCAATCCAGGAAGAATATTCTTCATCCAACCTAGTCCCTTTGTATTGAAGCCAAATTGTATCCTACCCTTCCTTTTGCAGCCACACCAAGCTTATCTTGGGTGGGCCTAGGGATGGAGTTTGCAGAGGTCATCTCTATTGACATGTCCTTTCTCCCTCTTCACAGATATCTTTAGTGACCAACTTTTCTAGCTAACCATAAGTCAAGGGCCAGAATTTCTACTAGGGTGGTCTATAGAACCTAATAGAAAGCATGCATGTTGGTTTAGGACTTAGAAGGAATCAGTCCTTGCCAACATACATCACTTTTGCATCTTGTAGGTCTTTTCAACCGCGTTCTGGCCATCCTGTGAACCAGTCAACATAAGGATTTGTGCTTCTTATCCTTTGAGCTAATGAGTTCATTAAGAAGTTCCAAATGCCAATGTTTAATAGACAAAGCATGGGTGGTCAGTATGTATGCTCATAGGAACCACTAATATTTTCCATGAGTCAATTACAGAAAGAAAATGGATACTAAAATTCTTTCAAAATAGGGAAGCCTAAATTTCACATTTCATTGCATGGATCTAATATGGCTGTAGCTAGCCAATGATAACAACTATATTAGCAGCTTTGTTAATCTGTGATTAATGACAAAAAGATTCAAACCCCAGTGACATACCCTTCATCATGACTGTTAAACAATCCATTAGAAACTGTTTTGATACAGTAAAATTTGCTTAAAACTCAATATTGTGGAGGATGAGTTACTAAACACTGGGAGAGACTCGTGAGGGTTTCTGGTTATTTAAATTCAAGTGAGAATTTTGTCTGTGTAGCTGGGTGGCAGAGAGGATGGTGTACTACTCTTAGAATCAGGAAGACTTGTTCTAATCCTGATTTAGACATTTAACTAGCTGTGTGATACTAAGCGAGTCACCTGACTGAGGCTCCTGTTCTCCATCTGTAAAATGATGGGCTTGGGGTCACCAGCCTCCAAGGTCCCTTCCAGATCTACACAGAGTCATGAGACCAGATTAAATATCTGCTTCAGTGAAAAAAGGGGCTGAGTTTGGACTCAGAGGACTTTGGTTCAAATGATAGCTCTTACAGTTGCTTGGTATGTGATGTTAGAAGTACCAGTGGGGGAAAAAACAAAAAAACAAAAACAAAAAACAACTGGATTTGGAATCAGAAGGCTGGGGTTCGAATCTTCCCCCAGATACTTCCTTATGTAAGCAGTTTATTGTCTCCACTGTTTCTTCCTGGACAACAGAGGTAGGGGGAGAATGACTCCTGAGATACAGTCTAGTTCTAGACCAACTAAACAATGTTCTGATATTGTAGTGGCATTTGGCCCACTTACTCTGCTTCCCCCCAACATTATAGTCTCATTCCTTCACTATTGGAGCTTTCTCTGACACCTTAGGGTTGCCCAATTAGGACATCAGGTCCTGAGTCTAGTGGTCTTTTATTATCAATCAGTGGCATCCCTTTGACCCCTGCTTCCTCAGCGGGAACAGATTTAGTGTTAGGTCCCAGCCATGTCCAAGATCCTTGAATAAGAGTTAGGGAAAGATGAAACCACCTTGAATTTACCTTAGCCTCGTATGACCAAGTCTCTGCTACCACTCTCCACCCACAAATGACCCATTCTCATGGTAGCCTTCTCCCTGCTCCAGGTTATTACAGGTTATGAGCTTTTACTAAATAAACCACCTCCTCCACCTTCTTCCAAACCTCCTGCTGCTTCCTAAGAGTCTATGGCAATGCCCTTTGACATTGCTGACCTCTGGCCCTGTTAGGACATTTTAGCTTATAAACCCGGACAAGGGGTCTGAGACCCCCATTCTTTGTAGCTTCCTCCTAAGCAAGGGCTGGGAGCATGATTCTTATTTCTTAAAGACTCCTTAAGTCTCTAACCTGTTGTTTCTCAAAGATGATCCAAGGACTCCTGGGGGTCCCAGAAACCCAGGTGGTCCTGGAATCAAAACTATTTACATAATAATACTAAGAAGTTATTTGTCTATTAAAGCACTCTTTTGGGGGCAGCTAGGTGGCATAGTGAATAGAGCACCAGCCCTCAGTCAAGAGGTCCTAAGTTCAAATCTGCCCTCAGACACTTGACACTTAACTAGCACTTAAGCCAATTGCCTTGCCTTCCTCCCTCCTAGAAAAAAAAATACTCTTTCCTTTTCCATCTACCTGTTTATGTGAGGTAGAATTTTCTTCATATTCTTCAACCAAAACAACATGTCACCATAGCTTGTCTGGAGAAGTTAGGCTCCACAGTGGACAGAGTGCTGGACCTGGATTCAAGATAGACTTGAGTTCAAATTCAGTCCCAGATACTTAGTGACTGTATGACCCTGGGCAAGTCACTTAACTTCTGCCTGTCTCAGTTTCTTCATCTGTAAAAGGAAGAAAATGATAGTCACCTCCCTCCCACAGTTGTTTATGTGGATAAAATCAAATAAAATTTGTAAAGTGCTTTGCAAACCTTCAAGTTTTATGCAAATGCTAGCTATTACATGAAAATACAGCTGTCTTCTATTAAGTCAGACATTAAAGAGATTTGCAAAAATATGTAAAACAATGCCACTCTTTATACCGACTTTTTTGTTTAGTTTTGTTTTGGAAAGTGGTCAATGTGTAATGACTTTGTTATTTTATAAATGATTTAATATTTTATACATTTGTCAGTTTTAATTTCTGGTATAGTAAATATGGACATAACACATATAAATAAAAGCTATTAGGGGCCTCGATAATTTTCTAGAGTGTAAAGGAGTCCTAAGACCACAAAATTTAAAAACCATAACTGACTAGATCTCAGGGCTGGGGCCATACTTGAGGACCTAGAGGGCCACACGTGTCATCAACGCTGCAGGTTCCCCACCCCTCGACTAGGGTGCCTGCCCTGAACCTCACAAGCAGAGCTTATAAATATAATGGGAATGTTTCCCCCCTTTTATTATGCTTTTATTCTATTAACTTATCATTCGAGCTTCTAATCATGAAGTAGTAGGTGATATTTCTAGTAGCTTCTAAATAGAATGGGTCAGATGATACTCAAGCCTTTCTGAGTTTTCCTACAAACAAATAAAGCAAGGGTTGAACCCTCCCATCTACCTCCCATGCTACACATGGGGGACAGCCCTTAAGTACAAAATTAAGAAGGGACAAATGGGAGGAGGAAGGGAGGACCAGGACCCGAACAATGAGCATTGAGGAAACCATCTGGTTGGCTTGCACCTCAACTGGGGAATTTTTCATCTCCTTGGTGAAAAGAACGGAGGAAGCACCTGGATGACTGAATTGTTCTCTGTGGTTGTCCTTTCTTTCTTGATGCTGGGCCAAGATTGAAAGGGAGGTGAAAAGTTCAAAGCTCAGTCCGTGCTGGAAAAGGGCAGCCAGCACTGTCCATGCTCAGCCCAGAGGGCCCCACAGGCCTGGAGGCAGCTCAGCCACAGCAGAGGGCCCTTTCCAAGCATCCTTACTTGGGTTAGCTCTCCCAGCCAGGGCCCCAGCTTTGAATGAAGGGGCCTAGGCTGAGCCAGTCCTTTGATCTTCCTCCCCCTATCTTTGTTACCACTGGGCTCCACTCAGTGCATGGGCTTATCCCGAGGTAAAACCTGTTTGAACTCTGGGGATTGTGAGAGGCTAATGGGGAGCTTCTTCATTTTTGGCCTAGATAATCACTTAGCATAAAGCCTCGGGCAAGGCTGCCAAGTTCTCCTCTCTGGGACTGACTGGCTAATTATTGACTTCAATTTCGTGCCCCGGTTTTGGTTTTTTTTTTCTTTTTTTGTCAGTTTTACTTCTGAGGGGGACCAGAGTCATGCTGTACTTCAATGGGAAATGTTCAGTTCTCATTCATCAGCTGTTTAAGCCTTTTTTTCTCCTCACTTCCTACATGAAGAGAGACTTAAGTCACAGACCCGCTGGGCAAAACAGCATGGTCCTGTCACTGAAGCTGGAGATTTTACAGTTCACGCATTGGAACAAATGTAATTGCTGCAGATAGAGAAATTCAGAAGGCCCTGAGTTGCCAGGGATCTATAGGCATCTGTTCTTTTCTCCCCATTGCCTTTGAAAAATAAAATTTGCAGCATTGAAAGCCTTGTAAGGACCATGTAGTTTAATAATAACTGACATTTACAGCACCCACCCTCTGAATTAGTTTCTACCGGCGTTATTATCTCTATATTACTTATACAAAAGGAAACAGGTTCAGAGAAGATGTGACATGACTGTTGGAGGAAGAATTTGAACTCAGGTCTTCTTGATTTCCTAGGTCTGGTATCAGAAGAACCTAGATGGTTCAGAGTGCATAGTGTGGACCCCATTTATTAGCTGAGTGACCCTGGCCAGTCAGTTAACCTCTGGGCTTCTATTTCCTGATCTGTAAAATGGGTGTAATTAGAACACTTACCGTGTAGAGTTGTACCAAATGAGATAACATACCTAAGGACCTTTTGTAGACTTCAAAGCACTATATAAAGGTGCTACATAAATGCTAGCTAGTATTATTATTTTTTGTTAGAAGCTATAACTAGCATTTATATGTGCCAAGCACTATGCTGAGTTCTCAAAAAGCTATGTAAATGCTCATTATTATTATTGTTGCTTTGTTAGATGTTATAGCTAATCATTTATATAGCCACACAGTTATATGTGTGCCAGGCTAAGGACTTCACAAACAGTATCTCATCTGAGCCTCACAAACAGCCCTGGGAAGTATTATCTCCATTTTACAGTTGAGGAAACTGAGGTAAACAGGTTAAATGACTTACCCAAGGTCACACAGCTAGTATGTCTCTAAGGCTGAATTTGAACCCAGGTCTTGCTAACTCCAAGCCCAGTACTCCATCTACTGTGTTACCTGGCTGTCCACCCTGCTAAATCTCTGGAAGCATATAAGGTGTTAAAAAGCTCTTCATTTCTGTTTATCCTCCTCATTTCCTGCTCTATGATTCCTTCAGTCAGTTACTAAACATTTATTAAGTGCCTACTATGTGCCAGAAACTGTGCTAAGAAGGACCCCACTAAGCATTTTCTATTCAATCACATAATGAAAATTTTCTGCTGCCGAACACAATGGAAACATTGCTTTTAATTCTAATAGAAATACTCGGGGACAAAATATGAAGTATGGATTTGTGGAAACTAATTCAATTATATTCCAACGATAATTTTTTTTTGTTCTGAATTTGTGATTTTACTGGGGCAGGGAATTTTCTGGGGAAGAAACTGAGGTAAGCAGTTGGTAGAACTAAAAGGTTGTTTGACTTGCCTAGGGTCACACATCCACTATGTTATCTCAGATAGTCCTCAAAGTCCTCCAGTTTCTGAGACAGGCTTTCCTGCCATTCCCACAGGGTTCATCCCACATTTCCATGTGTAGTACAAGGACATGACCAGAATGAGACCAATATGGATTGGTTAGATCACAGAGAAGAATCTGTAGAACAAAAAGGCTACCTTGCCAGAGTTGAGTTGCTCTCCATGTTTTAATCTTGGAGGATTGAATGATTGACTTTTTGTGATATATCCATCAGAGACATTCCTAGTGGACAAGATTCACTTTTATGGCACCCCATTCATAACAAGAAAAAGTATCCCCGGCAACTCCTCCTCACTGGTGGCTAACTACATGGGATGAAGAGAATGAACAGCCAGGTAAGTGAGGCTATAATCCAACAGTGATAACACAAGGCTGAGTGGTCCTCTGCCACATTATCCTACTCCAGTGACAGAGAAGAAAGGAAATTAGGAAGCGAACGGTCCAATTTGAGAAGGCATCGGAAAGGAGAGTCATATTGCCAGAGAAAGAAAAAGAACTGACTAGATTTCCACATAATACAAGAGGAATTCTCTTCTGCTATCCCCCCTTTACAGAATTACACAACTGTGAGGTCCCCTGTGGGGGAGTGTTGCCTTCCCATCTGTAGATGGGCCTTTCCGGGAAGCAGGATCCCAGACTCGATTAACTGGCACAGCAGACCAATTGTTCCCAATTGTTTGTGTCATGATTTAATTGTTGTAGTATGAGAAGGGCTCTGTTTTCCTTGGGGTGGTGGAGTGTGGGAGAGGAAGGAGGCACATAAGAAAAAGTTTATAGAAACAGCCCTAGGTTAGGAACAATTAATTTTATTTTTTATGATGTAGGAGGAGGAGGGAGGGAAAACTGAGCGGGTTGAGACAGACCATGTCTTCAAGGACGTGGATTGAATCCAATCTAACTGGAAAGCATTATTTTCTCACAGCACTACAGAAGCAGGCCCTAAAAAAGCATTGCTGAGGAGAGTTTTGGGGCATAGTGGGAAGAAAGCTAGACTTGGAGTCAAGAAGACCTGAATTCAAATCCTGCCTCAGAAACTTAGTAGCTATGTGACCCTGGGCAAGTTCCTTAATCTCTCACCTTGTTTCTGCATCTATAAAAAGGGGATAATAATTGCATTTACCTCCTGGGGTTGTCATAAAGATCAAATAACATTTAAAGTACCTTGGGAAACCTGAAGTGCTAAATTAATGGTAGTTATTTCTGTTACTATTACAAAGGAGCAGTACCCTTGCAAGAAGCAGAAATGGTCAAGTCCTAATAGATTATCCTGTCTGTAGGGTCTGTTGGCACATAAATGCTTTATCTATCTGTTACCTTTCATCTGGACTACTGTAACAGCTTTATAATTAGTCTCTCTCTTTTCAAATCTATTAAAAAAAACCAAAAACTATGACTTCCTGTCTCAGTCAGGCTGGAAGTACAGTGGTCACTCAACCAACTGACCCCACCACTACTCTGCAGGGAAGCAGACCTGTTCTGTCTTCAACCTGCCCCAATTCACTCCTCCTTAGGCAGCCTGGTATCCGCCTCCCCCAGGGACTCACCACACTGGGGGCAAGACTCAGGGTGAATGCTTCATCAGCTTTAGCCTCCTGAAACTCAGGACTCCTGAACTCAAACAATTCAGCAGCCTTAACCTTCCCAGTAGCAGGGATTGTAAATGTGAACTATAGAAGTGTGCACAGCTTCAAATCCATTCTTCACACAACTACCAAAGTGAATTTTTTAGAAGGGGGAAGGCAGGGCAGTTGGGGTTAAATGACTTGTCCAAGGTCACATAGCTTCTAAGTGTTAAGTGTCTGAGGTTGGATTTGAACTAAGGTCCTCCTCACTCAAGGGCCTATGCTCTATTCACTGTACCACCTAACTGCCCCAAAGTGAATTTTTTGAAACATTTGTTTGGTTATAACTTGCCCCTACTCAGTAAACTCCAGTGGCTCCCTATTGACTCTAGGATAAAATGTCAACTTCATTTTTAAAGTCCTTCATGACCCAGATCCAGCTTACCTTCCTAGCATTATTATACATTATTCCCCTTTTCTCATTCTACATTCCAGACAAACTGATCTTCCTGCCTTTTCTTCAAACAGCACCCTTTCCCTACCTTTTCTGTCCTCCACCCCTAAAATGCTCTCTACTTAGTTTTGTTTCTTGGAAGAGAATGGAACATACTCTACTTCTGTCTTGTTTCCCTCAAGACTAAGTTCAGATGCCATCTCCTTCATAAAGCCTAATCACCGAATGAGCATTACCTTACTCACAGGGAGAACCTGAAAAGACCTTAGCCTAAAAGGCCCATCTGTAGTCATCCTGATGAATATCTGGCTACTATACCTAGATGGCTCTGGAAAAGAAAGTGAGACTGGTGATCTTGAACAGCCCTTCCTTACTCCAATCAACGTCAACTGCAAGTCATGTCATTTCCCTGATGTCATGTCCCTCTTTGAAAAGGAAGGACAAACAAAAAAGGTACAATCTATGTTATAGACAGTAGTACGACTAGCAGAGCAGCCACCCAGCACATTCTAAAAGCATCACACCTTTCTCTTGAGCATAAAGATGCCTATTTATTCTCTGGGCTGAGAGATTTGTTCTCACTCTTGCTTACTCCAACCTGCCTTCATCCTGTTAAGTCTATGTCTGCAGAGAAGCACCACCACCTTATAGTTATGCTCAGATTCTTTCAGGGTCCTAAGGATAATCCTGGTCGAAATATACCACTTTAGCTTTTGGGCCTCCACAAATGTGTTTCTATTTGCACAAAACAGCCATTCACAGTAATGACATTTTTAAAAGATTTTAAACATAGCCCATAAAATAAAATAAATAATAACATTACAGGTACTGATATATTAAAATAACTGTATAATGATGGTAATAAACACATTATAATCCTGCATACACCTGGGTCACATTCTCCCACTAATGTACTAAGTATTTGGGGTAGGGGGGAGGACATGGGCAGACACTAAAAGGAATTTGGAAGGAAAACACCTAAGGGAGCAAAACTCATGTGCTCAGAATAACTTAAAGTTCTGAGGTTTTTCAGGCTTTGATGTCATGGTTTATTCAAAGAATATCTACCGCATGTAATCTCTACTCTGCTAACTGCTTGTCTACTGCTCCTTACTACCCTCCAGCCCAGCAAATACTCTTCTTTTCTATATTTGAGTCATGGTGACATTTAACAGGCTTCTTCAACTTTGTTGTTTCAGTCACGTCCAACTCTTCATGATCCCATTTGGAGTCTCTTCAACTTACAATCACCCTTAAAAGGACATTGGAAAAATGCTATACTCTTAATTTGAATAACAGTGCTCTTTAAGCCAGAAAACTGAAAAACTCATCGGGCTGGCTATCTCTGATCTATAAACATGAGCCTATTCACTCGCCAGGATGCCTGTCTTCTCCAATTAGAACAGCAAAACATCTTAAGTCGACACTGAGCGAGGTACATAAGCCTAGCCAGTTCTTTACTCACCAGGATTCTATGTCCTCTAATTAAATCTTATCATCAGCTACAAAACCTCTTTCTCCTATTGGCTTTTCTCTCTTAAACCAGAGACAGCAATTCTTTACTAAGCATTCACTGGGCTTATTGCTTATTAAAATAGGTGACAGACTTGACTCACGTTGTAGGTTGGAAAATATTTCAGAATATCTGCCATCTGGTTCCTTGAACTTCAAAGCAACAGAGTTTTTTTTTTTCCCCTAGAAGAAAAAAAGACACAAATTTAACATGCCAGTCAAAGAGAGGCACATTGGTTTAACATTATGGGGGAAAAACAGTTTCTCTAAAATTGCCTTCACAAAAAGCAATGTTTACACAACATTTTGTAAAGGAACAGATGTGGAATTCATAAGTTGTGGATGCAAAAATGCATCTCTTGCTGTCCACTGTTTATTAGTTTTGTTTCCAAAAGTGAAAATGAGGCAGGTAGATACTTGAAGCAATGATAAAACCTGGTTAGGAACTGTAGTCATGATTAATTAGCATAGAGAATTCCCAAGGGAGGAGAGTCAGGGGTTAAGCAACTAGATCAGAGTGGCTCAGTCAATGATGTCAGAAGTGGGTCTTGGAACCCAGGTTACCCAACTTTGACACCAGCTCTTATCACGTGGCCTTCTGATGGTAAAATGATCAATGATGATGGCGATATTTGACAGCAACAACAATTTGAACTACATGTAAAATATAATCTGAAAGTGTTACAAGCTAGTCAACATATATCCATTGTGAATCTTAGGATTTTGTACTAAGAAAAGGCAAGGTGATGCAACAAGCACTGGGGGTAATAAGGATATTAAGGAGACAGGAGATGTTATATGTCTGGGAGGTTGAAGGAGCTGGGAATGGTTACCTTCAAGAAGACGTGGTGAGGAGGAGATAGCCATGATAATTGTTTCCAAGGGCAGTCATTTGTCTCATGGAAGAGGGTTTAGGCATGTTCTACTTAACTCCAGTGAGCAGAACTAGAAATGGTAGGAGTTTGTCTCATGGAAGAGGGTTTAGGCATGTTCTACTTAACTCCAGTGAGCAGAACTAGAAATGGTAGGAGTTTTATAGAGTCAAGTTCAGGCTTGATGTATATATTTTTCTTTTTAACAAGCAGACTAGTTCAAAATGAGCTGCTCTTTAGAGGAGATCTTCAAATGAAGACTTGTGACCATCATCAAGCATATTATAGAAGTGATTTTAAAAATAAATTTTCTTGCCAGGTGAGCAGCTAGCTTTATTGTGGGCGTTCTTGGTTCAGCCTAGAGCTGCCTGCCTGGGCTGCTCCCCCTAGTCCTGTTTCAGGCTCAGCCTCTCGAACAGGTACTTGCCTAGGCGCGACAGGGGGTCTGACTGCACGTGCGGCAGGGTGATCAGGGTCACCCAGGGGCTTCAGCAGCTTCACCTCCTGCCCAGGTAGTAGCTCTCTAGGAAATCACAGAGGTGTGGGTCCCCTTGGCTCAAGCCCAGGGCGTGCAGCTTCAGGGAGGCCTCCTTCAGGGCAGCCTTCAGGGAGTCTGAGCAGCGTCCCCACTCATCTTGGGCAGGTTTCTGCACAGCCTGGAGGAAGACACGGCCCCCACGCTGGTTCTGGAGCTGCGTAAGGCGCTTGGCGCCCTCGAGTTTGTCCTTCGCCAGCCCACGACAGCCTAGGCAGGGCGACATCATCCCCGTAGAAATAGAAACCCAGGGACAGGTAGGAACAGGATGCCTGCAGGTACAGGTTGGCCAGACGGTTAATATCGGCCTCGACCTTGGAGAAGTTTTGGCGGATCTGGGAGCCAGAGTTCATGGTACCAATGGCGAAAGGAAGAGGCAGCTGGTCTTGGAGGCGGGCGGGGGGGGGCGGGGGGAACGAGGGGGGGGTGGTCCCGGAGACTGGGGAGGGGGTGGGGGGTGACGCAGCTGCTGGTCCCGGAGGCGGAGGGGGAAAAGTTCAAAAGCGACGGGAGCTGGGGGACCCCGGATCTGTTCAGTCCAAACACTGTTGAAGCAAGAACCAGAGCCGGGCGACGTGGTGCCAGAAGTGATTTCTCTATGGGTCTCGGTTGCACTAGATGATCTCTGGGTTCCTTTTCAGCATTGGGATTCTATAATTCTGTGGCAGCATGCTCAGTTAAAGCACTTTAAAAGTAAAGAAAGAAAGCCAAGTAGACAAAAATATTCCTCAGCTCTCTTTGTTTCCCCGCCTTCCCCAACACACCCAGAATACTCCTGCAAACTTTTACTCACACTCATCCTGAGGCCGGTAATACCCTCTTTGTTCCTTTTTGACTGGCCAATTCCAGCCTATCCTTCAAAAATTATTTTTAAATTTTTTTTTTAATTACAAAATTGACAAACATGAAGAAAACCACTGACAGTAACATGGAATTGATTTTTGCTTCTCTCTCCAATTTAAAGAAACATGTCAAGAATTTCATGAAAGCAGTTCAACTTAACTAACAGGCTCCCTTATTTATTGACTTCCCAGTCTCAATTTGTCGGTAACAGCTGTGGATGTTGTCTCTTTCAACACCCTATCTGAACATTGCAATTAAGGCCCATGATGAGAAATCATTGTGACAGGTACACTCTGGTTAGCACATCTGTCAGCTTACCCATTCTGTTTACTGAGAATAAAAAAGAGAGAGGATAATGCAGCACCCTCATAAAAATCGCAGTTTTGTTTATTTTCTTGAATTGTTACAGTCTGAAAGACCTCTGCCAGAGTCTAAAGTCACAGTTCATAGAACCAGTGTTCAATAATCTGGAACCATTTAGATGGTCAGCTCTTAGTTGACCCCATCAGCTATGATTCCACAGTTGTTTAGAGACCCAAGCCATATCAATGACCAGTGACTGCTTGAATTTGCAAAAGTTTCAATTAAATATGAAATATGTAGATACTATCTATGTTTAAACTATTTCAACTACTAAGGAATCTTTTTTTTTTCTCCAGAATACCTGAGTAATTGTATTTGTCTTCCTCAGCCAAGGAATATTTGGCATTTGTAAATAGTTATTGTGGAGTGGAAAGAACATTGGAATTGAATGAATGACTTAAGTTTTAGTGTGGACACTGTCATTTACTGGTTGAGAAGTGTGGATATTCCACTGGTAAAATACAGAGAGAGCATAGGGCATTCCTGATGATTGGTTGACTGGGACTGAGAAAAATGAACACTTTCTCAAATGAACCACTCCTCTCTATGGTGTATAAAAGCTCTCTCTTCTGGATTCCTTCATCTCCTTTTCCCATAATACTTTCTTCTGTAACTCAGAAAGAGGTAGAGAAAATGAGATTTCTTTTCTTCTCCCACTCTCTCATGCCAGGAATGAATAATAACTTTCTTAGGGTAAGAACACATGGAGGTGACATGTGCTTGCTGTAGTTCACTGACTAAAATCTTTGAGAGCAGACATTCCCAGCCTAAGAGATACTGATAGTCAAGGTCCTGCAGAAGCTTGGGCTCCTGGACTGCCCAGGGATCATCTCACTCACCAGCTAGATCTGTTGACTAGAGGTCAAATGATTTGATTTTACACCCACTTGGAGGACACCGTCAATTGGCAGCATTCTATGGCAGTTTAGGATAGATATGTAACACCTTTCATGGAAGAGGAAGGGATAGAGGCCAGAGGGTATCAAACAGGGAGAAAAGATTTTTTTTTAAAAAAGAGAGAAAAGAGGAGGAGGACTTCAGGGGAAATATTTGCCATGCAGCAGGCATAATTATTTATCGAAGAGGGAAACATTTTCTGTTCAAGGACAACGGAGATAGATCAGCCATTTTTATAACTGTTAAAGAAGTCTGTTTGATCTAAGATAAAAGAGTTGAGTTAATCATGACGAGAAAGTTACAATTGTTTCCTATCCAAGGGTACCAAATAGTTTAATCTGAACTTCCGTGTCCTTCTATAGTTGCATTTTATTTCTTCTCCACTTGCATGTAACTTCAGCATTTTCTGTGGATGTTATTAGATATGTGCTGAAATAAAGAATGTCCCATACCTGATATCCACATGCTACCTTCAGGTCTTGAACAGGAACTATGGAATCCTTTAATTCTTATTTGAGAAAATCTTATGACATGAGCTACACCAAGGTTTATTTTTTTAATTTTAATTTATTCATCTTTTACAAGAATTTATCTCTCTCCTCCAGTGTTTCCCCATCAAAAAATTTAAGGCAAGCAAAAAACAATAATCCATAAAAACATATACAGTTTGGCAAAACAAAGTCCTAAAATGTCTAAAAATGAATGTTTCATCCTGCATTTTAAGTTCGTCACTTCTCTGGAAGGAAGAGGTGGGTAGTGTGGTTAATATTCATTTCCCTGACTAATGATTTATCACTGCATTAATCAGAGTTCTAAAGTCTTACGAAATAATTTTTTTCTATATAACGTCATTATATAATTTTACTAGTTCTGTTCACTTCCCTCCACATCAATTCATGGAGGTCTCCCTAGTTTCCTCTGAAACTGCTTTGATTTCTTATGGCAATAAGGTTTATTTTTGAGATTTCCTTGAATAACTCCAGGTGGGGGCAATGAGCAAAAAACAGAACTTTATCCTCTTGGGGTTAGCCCCTAGGATCAAACCTAATTCATGTGAGCCCAGAATCTTGGAGGACCCTGAGCTAAAGGTTGCACAGGATTGTTTTGAAGATTAAATAAAATAATGTCCAAAATGAAGTTAATTGTCTTTCTCTTATACCTCCTACATCTAATTTCTCTTTTTCTGTCACTGGCGTCACCATTTTCCCATTCTTCCTTATATAAGACCTTGGAGTCACCTTTGATTTTTTCCCCTCCCTCACATTCCCTTCTAGCATTCAACCAGCCACAAATCTTCCTCTTCAATGCCTCTTGCCTCTGTCCTCACTTATCTTCCCACTGCCATTTATCCCAGTATAGATCCTTTCTACCGTCGACTCAAATGATCGCAATGGTTTCCTAACAGATCTTCTCCCCTCAACTCCCTGCCTCCTCTCACCCATCTCTATCTCAGCAAACACTCTTCTTTATACTTCATTGGAATTATCTTCCTTATGCACAGATATGTTCCTGTCACCCCTCTGCTTAAAAATCTTGCATGGCTCCCTATGGTTGACTCAGTAAAATTTATTCTTTTTACTCAGGTTCAATGGCCTTCACACTTCATCCAAACTGGATTATGCTTGTCCCCAAACATTTTCTGTGCTGCACTGCCCCTGTAACTATCTTCTTATCATTCCTTATGCCTTCGGTATCATCCCTTCCCCTTCTTTGCCCATCAAATTCCAACCAGTCCTTTAAATCCCAACTCAAATGCCACATCTATCACAAATATTCTCAGGTTCCCCCTGTGAATGATGATTTTACTGTTTGGACCTCACAATTTTTTTTGAAATTTGTACCCATTTAAAGCACTTACCATGAATTATACCTGTATATTAAACCTGTTCTTGTGTCATTTGTTTAATAAACTGTAAGCTCTATGAGGTCAGGGACTACTATTTTTTGTATCTTTCCCAGTGCTGATTCAATGATTCACACATAGTAGGCATTTGGTGAATATGTGTGTGACATGCCACATAAGCTATAAAGTATTATATGGTTGTTATAATTATTTTGTACATGGGACAGTTACCTTGTTAGACTTTTGTCATACATTACTTTGTCAATGTAACATTAAGGAAAATAATAAGGTCAAATTTCGGTCCAGAAGAAAATTATTTTACATCTTACACTCCCAAGATCTAACACTCCTTCCTCTAATGCACCACACAAATACATAACTGAGACCATGCATAACAAGATTAAAAAGGGAAAAGGTTAAGAGATATTTACATATTTATCAGTGTCACATATATGTATACACATGTATATTCTTACTGTTATGTATAACTTTGGAAGAATTCAATAAACGTTTATTAAGCCCTTACTACACGCTTGGTATAGTGCTAAGCCTTGGGGACACACAAAAAGAAAAAGAGATAGTCTCTATTCTTAAGGAGTTTACAATCTAATGTGGGAAGAAGAGAAGGCTTAGGGCATGGAGTTCTGTGTAGTCAAAGTCAAGTAGACTTGTAAATCAATAATGGAGTTATCTGAAAAGTTGTGAGCCCTCTATAAAGGCAGGCTTTCGGAGGAATTCAGTGTTCCACTCTCCAGTCCTCCAGCCAAAGGGGAGAAGCTGGAAAGGATGGTAAAATTATTTCCATCCTTTTGGTGTTCTAGGATTGAATTATTTTCTAATTACTCTGTCCCCTTCCTCTTATAAGTAGTATATGATGTATATCCACAAATATATGCTGTATATATGTATGTACATGTGCATAGATGCACCTATATACTTTTATGTGTAGAGATGTATATGTGTGTGTAGTGTGGATTGTACTGGAATACGCTGCCATCCTGTGGAATCTACCCATGTGGGGATAAATGTTAATAGGCTATCCCATAACACTTTCTCTGAGTTCCTACAGCAACTTCTGGAGGAAATGTCGCTTAACATTGAAGGAAAATGAAATTGTAAAGCAAATCCTGACTGGTCTCTTGGTTCCCCCCATCCCTCTCAGTGACGCAGCTTTGACAATATCCCTTTTGTAGAGAGGCTACATCAAAACTGCGTCAAAGAGGATGCTCCACTAAACTAGGAAGAGGCACTCAGTAAGCTATAGAAAAAGTGACTCTGCCCTTTGATTCCCTTCCTTTTTCTCACTGGAGCATGCAGCAGGTCTCTCCCTCACCCCTGCAGAAATAGCCCACTGCTTGCATGTCACAGCTAGAGTAGGGGTTCAGCTAGGTGAACTGAGCTTAAAAACGGGTCCTTCGATGCCTTTTCTGCTTTGTGTTTCTTTCCAAGAGCAAAGGTAACTAAACAGCAAAGAACCGAGAAGGACATTTCCAGCCTTGGAGGTAACCTAGCAAGTGTGAAAGGTCAGGAGCTCCTGCGTCCCATAGCTGGTACCAGCAGTATTATAGGAGGTGCTCCCTACAGGGGAAAATCACCATTGGAAAGAAGCTGAGCCCAACTGCTGGCCAAAAGACATGGACCTGAATGGAATCATTTGGATACTGCAGAATCCAGGCAGAAGTGAAAGGAAGATTCAGCAATCTCATAGAGTGTCTTTTGCTTTGATGTTTTAATTGCTAGCTTCTTAAGGACACTATAATAGCTGCTATAAGTTACTGCTTCATGAAAAGCTTGTGAGATTTTTGTGTTCAGGACATTTACTCTATGTGGAGGAAATAAATCTAAAAAAAAAAACCTAACCTTTATGTGGAGGTATAAAGAGCTAAAAGGTTCAAGAAAAGATACCCAACTCCTTTTTGGGAAGGTCAGGCTCAGAAAGAGGTAACCATCTGAAATTCTTGTCATTTTACAATGTCTTTCAATAGTGATAATTTATTTTTCCTTCACTTACATATACCTTCAGTAATTTTTGTGGGATAGCCCACATCTGACATCCATGTGCTACCTACAGTTCTTGAACAGGAGGAATTCCTGGCCTTGACATGGGACCCAGCCTCAAGCCAAGGCTGTTTGTGTCTTGTTACATACATATGTGTATATGTATAGACATTTATATATGTGTTTGGGTATGTAGCAGAGGTTCTTACCCTTGTTTTGGAAAATATTTTGATGACTATCTCAACATAATTGGTTTCCTTTATAATCCTATGTATTTTATTAATTTAAAACCATTATTCTAGAAAGGGGTATGTAGACTTTACCAAAGTTAATTTTGACGTATCATATAGGTACTTTCCTTGTGAGCCAAATCATTTTTAAAATTTGATATAATCCCTCCCTTGGCATCATCCATATAAAAAAAACCCTTAAATATGTGTACAGACACTGGTGGAGTGGAGGAGGTGATGTGTTAGTGGGTCTGTTTCAATTAAGAAAGATAAGCCTAGCATCCTCCATATTCAATAAGTCCCTTGGCTTAGGTGATGCTTCTCAGATTTTGGATCAAGTTCCCTTGGAGCAGAAAGTACAGGTTTAGGATTGAAAGCTTTTCATAACAGATAAATGTTTCTCATTAGATCATCCCAAGACAAAAGAACCTGGTCTTATTACTTAATAAATGTTCTCAATTTGAGGCCTTGCACCAGGGAAATAATGTTTCTGTTCCATCCTAAAATATGGTTGCATTAAACCTTAATGATGTACCTGCCATGGGGCCCAGCCAAGCATATTTTAATTGAGTGTTGCCTCTCACACAGAAGCACTCCCCAAGATTTACCTTTTCAAAAAGCCATAAACTTTAATGAACTCTCAGGTTTCTGTCTATTATTTTTTTATGTAGCCTCTGATTTATATGACTCTCCCTCTTGCCACTAAGCAGAAGGCATACCTGGAATTCTCTTTGGTCTTAAGATATTATTCTGGGTCCTTTGGCTTTGCATCTGGGGGAGGGCTATAATTATTGTGTTCCATATACTTAAGTTTACAAAATTTAGCAGTCCCTTCTGAGAAACAAACAAAAAAAAAACCTGATTGTGTCAGAAAAATATGATCTTTCCACAAGTAGAATGAATAGTCCCCAATCTTATTTATTTGATAGGTAAGGAATGAAGTACCTGCAGAGATACCTAACCATATGAAATTTCTTGGACATGCTTTAATCAATCAAGTTATCCCATCCCACTTCCCACTCAAGTAAGTGATTAAATGCCCAATCAGTCGATCTCAATCATAGGCTTAGACTAAGTACTAAAAGTCCTTAGAGCTGGATTGACATCACAGAAGAATTATATGTGGATAGGAAAAGAAACTTAGTCAATACCACAGGGGACAGCTATAAGTTATCAAGCTGGTTTAGAACCAGAGTTCTTCCAGAGTTTGGAGCAAACATGGCATTCTAATAAAACTCCTGAAAAGAAACCACCAGGGGTGGGGGGGGGAATGAAAGTGGGGAGAAGCTATGAACAGCACTGATATTTATATATTCATTATATATAGGTATAGATGGTGTTGTTGTACTGCTTGCCTTTTTCCTGGTTCTTCCACATGGAGGGAGGGAAGAGAAAAGAAAGCAAGAAAACAAAAGAGGAAGGAAGGAAGGAAGGAAAGAAGGAAGGAAGGAAAGAAGGACAGATAGAAGGAAGGAAGGAACAAAAGAAAGAGAGAAGGAAGGAAGGAAGGAAAAAGAAGGAAGGAGAAAGAGAAGTAAAAACAAGAAAGAGAAAGAGAGAGAGAGAGAGAGAGAGAGAGAGAGAAGAAAAACTGTCTACTGCTGAGAGTCAGAAACTGGTTTTATGCTGCCTCTTAAGAGACATGAGAAGAAATTTTCCACTCAACAATTAAAGAGGAAAGAAATGGCCAACTCAATGACAGGTCTGTGGTCTGGCTGGTTCCTAACACAGTCGATGCTTTTTTTAGATTTGCTTTATCCAAGAGATTTCGTCATTTTGAAATTTGATCTTTTAAATATTCTGTAACCTGGGAATTTTCCCATATAAAAATTCTAGAGAACATACCAAGGGACTGATAATTCTTGGTAAAACTTCTTTGTTTTTGTCTTTATATCATGAGAGATTTAAGTATAGTATTTTTATACTATTAAATAAAGAATGGAATCTTTGCCCTCAAAGATCTTCCTATATTAGAACTTTAAAACTTTGTGCACTTTCTTAATTATTTGTGCACATTTACTTATATTCATTATTCATCAAAATACTTCCCTGAATATTTAATACGGATATTATATTAAAATGTTGCTTAAGGCATGACATTTTTAAAAATTATAGAATATAAAATTGTAATGGGTCTCCAATTATCACCCACCAATAGTTTATGATGAACAACAATAGCATTTCTTCTTTTTTTTTTCTTTTTTCTGTCCTCACCTAAGTTCCTTCCTACTGTCCTTTTTTGGTGTGTATGTATCTTCCTACAGATAACTATTGTCCGTGTCTCTTTTGATCAGATCTTTTATTTGAATGAGATATATTTTCTAATGGCTATCTTCAGATCACGAGTTTCATCCCATCAAAGTCTTGGTGATAAGTGAGCTGATATTTACAAATCAGTAGGTGAGTGCTTACTGAATTCAAATCCAGCCTTACACACTTACCAGCTATGTGACCCTGGACAGATCACTTAACTGTGTTTGCTGTAGTTTCCTCATTTAAAAAATGAGCTTGGGCAGGAAATGGCAAACCACTTTAGTATCTTTGCCAAGAAAACCCCAAATGGGGTCACAAAGAGTCAGACATAACTGAAACCACTCAACAACAACAATGACATAATATATTGCATATAGTCATATTATATTAATATATAACATACTATAAAGGATATGTTATTGGCTTGCTGTTGATGACACGTGAAAAATTCAGATTTACATACAGATAACTCCATTAAAGTCCTATTCTCATGCCTCACTGTGACATAGAGCTGACCTTTAGTTCTTGAAGGCAAGACCAACAGGGTAAATCCTACCATACCTGAAAAAGTTCAAATACAGTCCTGAAGATGGGCTACATTTCTCTCCTAAGTAGGCAAAACTCATCTCCAGACAGCCCATTGCCAAGATAACAACAATAATAGCTGGTGTTTATATAACAAAGTGCTTTGCAAACAGCATCTCATTTTATCCTCACAATTACCCTGGGAAGTAGGTACTATTATTATTCCAATTTTGTGGATGAGGAAACTGAGACAGGTAGATGTTAAGTAACTTGGCTGGAGTCGTGTCTACTAAGTATTTGAAGCTAGATTTGAACTCAGGTCTTCCTGACTTTAGGCCCAGCATCTATCTACTGAACTACCTAGCTTCCTCTAAAGACCCTTTCCTGGTGATGAGGGATAAGTATAGGTGTTTCAGGGACCCCAGTGACCAGAGTCCCTGGGTGGACAGTCTGGAATGAATTTTTGGGCTCAAGCATTCTGAGTCAAGTTGGTAAAACTTCATTGTTATGCTATATAGTGGGCAGGAGGTCTTAGAGAATCTGCAACCTTAAAGGAGTCATAGGTATATTTTTATAGAATAATCCACAGTATAACCAGTGCCAATTATGCTAACTAGATGAGTAAGGGTGGGATTAGGGAGAAGTTAAGGAGTGGTCAGTGCTTAAAGGGACATGCATTTTTAACATCAGCTGCACAAGCCTATTGCCCATAATTCACTGGGAAATAGCCCAAGGGGGGGGGGGGTCTGCATGGAGGTGTGTTTTTAGGCTTGAAATGTCATTAAGTCAACTTAGGGTCAGGGTTGACTGAGAAGTGCCAGTTTGTTAGCCATCAATGTCCTGTTTGACAAGATGGATGTTGGGAGTATGCATATATCCCAAGCTAACAAGGGATCCAGGATGTGTATAATGAGCTAAGGAGTATACACATGACTGAGTCTACAATATATGTGATAGATAGATACCCGTACACAGCTGCTTCAGCCAGTACACAGTTGGGTCAAACCACTAAATGCTATAGATGCAGCTGACCACTGTAACAGGAAGAGAGATAAGTATTGTGTTAGGGCATGCTGCCCTTGAGCTAGGGAGAAACTGCCTGAGACAGCGTTTGGGGTCTAGGGAGACTTGAAGCTAGAGAGAAATGTGATTTTACAAACTGTAATTCAAGCACAGACACCCAAGCAACCCATCACTGGGATGGTATCTGCATTAAAGGAAGGAGATGAAATCATAGATCCTTGAAGTATCAAGAGTGATCAAATTAGATTTTCGACTTACCTTCTAAAAGAAGCCTTTCCTCAGTCTCCCCAGCAGTCAGTGCCTTCGCTCTGAGATGACACCCAATTTTCGCTATAAATGTCTTCTAGATATATACAAGTTGTTTACATGCTGTCTCCCCCCCCCCCCCCACTAGACTGTAAGCTTCCTGAGGTAAGGGGCTGGTTTTGCTTTTCTTTGTATCCTTAGTGCTTAGCACAGTGCCAAAGAATGACGTGTTTAACAATTGAATGAGATGTTTAAAGTTATTGAACAAATATTTGTTTTTCACACATCTCTCAGGAGAGCTTATTTTGTATGATTTGAAATTGAATACCTCATTAAAGAGCCTACTTATAAGTCGACAAAACAATAATATTTTCCTTTGACATCATATCTTAAGGTTTAATCAGTGTTGTTTTTTTTTCATTATCTCATTTGAGCTTTCCCATAACACCATATCATGGGGTTTCCAAATATTTTTATCCCCACTTCTCAGATAGGAAAACAGGCTCAGGGATGTTAAGTGACTTATAGAAGCACAGACTTAGAGCCGAATGTGACCTTGTAGATGATTTAGTCTAATTCCCTTTAAGAAAGAAAAAGAAATGAATAAAGAAAAAAAGGAAAGAAAGAAGGAAAGAAAGAAAGAGAAAGAAGGAAAGAAAGAGAGGGAAAGAGGGAGGGAGGGAGGGAGAAAAGAAAGGTCTTCTGACCCCAAGTCCAAGGTTTTTTTTCTAAGACACTAAAGCAAGTTCTTCAAAGGAAACACTGACTGAAAGCAAGCATCCATTTTGTATCTTTATGGTCCCCTGTCTTTTTGTGTCAGCAAGACAGACCAGCTTAAAGGTTTTACTCCTTCAGCCTCCTCAATTATCCAGTGACTTAAAAAGATTAGCAAGTATGGAAAACTCTACTAAGGTGGCAGTTTATCAAGGGAATTGATGGCTTCTTAAAGAACCTGCACTAAATTGCCAGCATGCTGGCACTTCCAGGATGCTCTCTTAGGCTCCATAATTTACTGAGAACCCAAGAAAGTAGGATAGAGAATCCAAGAATTATGGGGTGTTACAGATGGAAGGAATGTTACAGCCTCCAATACCCTGATTTTGCAGCTGGGGAAACTGATATCTATAGAAAATGTTTTCAGTTAAAAAAAAAAAAAGGTCCTTCTGCCAAAAGATAATATTTTTGTTGCAGCTGTGAAATGGGGGTTACAAGGGACAAGGGAACTTAGAATGTTTTGACTGAAACATTTGTGTCAATGGCTTTGCATAACTACACCATTATTCAATGAAATTCAATCTCTTGATTTTTTTCTTGCCCACCAAATTAGTTTGTATATATAGACACAGCCCAAGTTCTTGTCTAGAGAAAGGAAATTTAATAAATATTATTTTTAAAAGTATAACCAAAGTTACTCACTCACAGACTTATTTTCTTCATGCCTTGCTGTTCATGACCCCATATCAATCCCATCTTTACAAGGTTTTTTTTTTCTTCTCCTCCCTTTTCCCTTTTCTTTTTTCTCTGTTAATTCCCTTAGACCAATTAAATTATAGGTGTTGCCCCCTCCCAAAAAAACCCATTGTAAATAATTTTCCTTCCTCTTAAAAATAATAAAAATGCAGATGTTATAAATCTATTACACAGTACTCAAGAAAGCATCTCAGAATCTTCTTAAAATAAGATGCCTGCCCTCCATGTAGGGTTGTTGAGAAGACTAATTAGGTAGCGTCTGAGACTCTTAAAAGTCCTTAGAGACAGGTACAACATAAATAAGAAAGCAATGTTATTCCTCTGCTATGATAACCTCTTAAATCTCACCGTCAGCAGGTGGGAATCTTTTTGTTAATCAAGCTGGAGACAACCATTTTAGAAATGCTCTTTCCAGGGCTGGTTATTATAGCTTCCAAATTAGTCTGCAAACTCTCCTTCCTAAAAAGAGAATTGTTGTGACACTTCTGGCCATTTCAACAAAAAAAAAGAAGGCACGAATAGTACTCTTATCCAACAAGTTGACAAGTTCAGAATCACTTAGTGAAAGGCCTCTTGGAGCTATTAAAATGCTATTTAGATGTGTTTGCATCATGAAAAAAAGAAAAGAGAGAATGAAAGCTAGATTACTAAAAAGGAATATCCAACTGGAGTCCAGCACTAATTTATTTGCACTGGTACACTGATTTGAATGAACTGATTAAAAAAAAAACTTAACTACTTAATTAAAGGCTATGTAACAGGGGCTTTCTCATAGGGTTGGGTCTGTGTTCTGGACTGTGTACTCTCCAGATTGGTCTTTGTGTGTCTCTGACTAGGAGCTGGGTGGAAGATCCTTGGTGACTGAGCCAGAAACAGTAGACCCTGTAGCACGATGTAAGAGATATGGGGTTCATTTTTCCTTTCTCTCTTTTTGGGATACATCTAGGGTTGATATTGCAACATAGGTGGGAGTGAGGTGGGGAAGATTTCAAGCTCATGGCAATTTGCAAACAACATTGGCTTGCCTAGAGGAGTCCGGAAACAGGATGTAGCATCCTCAGCTGCCTTTTCTGCTTTGTGTTTCTTTCCTTGGACGCAGGTCACCTGTACAATGATCCTTCCAGGTAGATGTTTCCTGTCTCTAGGGCTACCTGGTGAGTTCAAGAGGTCCAGAGTTTCTGAGTCAGGATTGGCTGCCTAGCAGGAAGTGCATCCTACAACCACACCTCTCTAATAAGAGAAGATGACCAATGCCAAGATAATACTAAAGGTAAATGGATTTAAGAATGCCCAAGCATTTGGATTTTTTGAGTTGCTTAGATAGTACACATCTGAATTAAGTATGAAATATCAGTTCAGCACTCCTACAAATCTCCTAGGAGTCTTTACCTACTCAAAAAGAATAATAGAGGTGATGGGGCTAGTGTTTCATGTGTTAAGCACTTATTAATGTTGCACCTTAAGCATTTTATCTGAAATGGAAATCATAAATGTTATTCAGTAGTGTCTAATTCTTCATGATGCTATTTGGGATTTTCTTGGCAGAGATACTGTAGTGGTTTGCCATTCCCTTCTCCAGCTCATTACATATTTTTTTGTTTTTTTTTTTGTTGTTGGGGGGCAAGCAGGGCAATTGGGGTTAAGTGACTTGCCCAAGGTCACACAGCTAGTAAGTATTAAAAGTCTGAGGTCGGATTTTAACTCAGGTCCTCCTGACTCCAGGGCTGGTGCTCTATTCACTGCCGCATCTCTCCAGCTCGTTTTATAGATGAGGAAACTGAAGCAAACAAGGTTAAGTGACTTCCCCAGGGTCACACAGCTAGTAAGTATCTGAAGGCAGATTTGAACTTGGGAATATAAGTCATCCTGACTCCAGGCCTAGTGTTCCATCCACTGCGTCACCTAACTGCCCTAGAAAAACCCAAAAATCAATTACTTTTTGTATAATAAGAATGTTTTTCTGAATGGGATCCTATTCATTTCTTTTGAGTGGAGACACTAAACATGCACCATACTTAAAAGATTTTCTCTAGACCTCTAGGATGGAGTGCAATGAGCCAGAGTCAAAGAATGTACATGATCCTTTCTCTTTTAGGGAACAGCCCCCCCCCCCAAGACTAAACTCGGATCCCTGGGTCTCTTCTTTGGGTGGAGCAAACATCCCCTGCTCCAGGTCATGAGTGACAGTGACAACCATCCCAATAGCATTTTAACTTTTGTTTTGTTTAGTTCATGTAACCACTTTGATGCCCTGCCCCCACTTTTCTTTAAAGTTGTTTGTTATTTTTTTTTTTCCTTTGGTTGTTTCTGTTGGGGCGGTTGGTGGGTTGTTTTGGGTTTTTTTGGCTTTATGCTGAGTCTTTTTTAGTTTGAATTCTGTTGGTGTGAATACTCCCTCCATTGATATATATGGACAACAAACCATTTAAGGTTAAGTGGTTTTCCCATAGTCACAAGGGTAGCATCCATCAAAAGTGAAACTTGGACTTATTCACTCTCAAACTCAGTCCCCAGCCACAACCCTGAAACAGTCTTAGGCAAGAGCAAATATGTTGTCTTGCCATGGATGAATAAGATGGATATTTCATGAGAAACTGAAGATGGGCGCACTCATTGGTAGAGATCCCTCAAGGCCAGCTCTGATACATCTGCCCCTCAAGAACTTATGGTACTCTGATGATTTAGGGGGTTTCTTTTCTTTATTGCCATCAGCTTGAGGTCCCACCAACTATGTTTCTTCCCATTGTTAAGGACCAGCTATCAACACCCCCATTCCATTTAACTATTTAACATCATCTAACTTTTATAAAGGGATATTTACTTCAATGTTATAGAAAGAACGAATGTATAAATACCTCCCCTTATCCCTCAGAGGCATACTTTCCCCCACAGCCTTGGCAGGCACAACTTAGCTTAGTTTCCAGGAAACATTGATCCCATAGCTTGATGAGTCCTCATCTCTACCTTCACTGACTCAACTCAAGTCTAGGTTAGTCCTTGTTCCTTGGGGCATTGATGCTGGGCTGGCTGCAATACTTGACCTGGAAGTTCAGATCTCCTCCAACTCACAAGGTGTCAGGGGCTCTACTCCCTCCAGTTACAATGGAAACAAATACAAACTACTGGGGACCTTTCATGGGACAAATGGCCTTAGTGGAAAGAAGACTCCAAGGCCTTTCTTTTACAGCATATTCTCTTGCTGAACACTCTGATTGAATGATTCCCTCTTTTACCAAGATACCAACAATTGCACCAAGATTCCCTTGAGGGAGGGAGGGAGGCAAAAGAAGAGGTAGTTGGTGCTGACAGGCCTTTTTGAGTGACCCTAAAGACAGTCAAAAAGCCCATCACATTATTAGCTGACTGGAAGATCCACACATGTTCTAGTATCTCTAAGGCAGTTCCCCTTACCTTTCATCATGGCACTCCTGGAACCAAATTACACCTCATCTCTCCCCATGTAGGGACACCATCCCAGGTGCCCTATGAAAAACTTATGATTATATTAATTATCTAGATTAGGAAAAAACATAAATATTTTCTTTATGAGTAACAACAAAAGAATTCCTCTTTATACTAGAGAGGCATCCATCTTCATCCGTGAACTTTATTCCTTGGCAGTTCAATCCATTCATTCAGAGAGGCAAGCACTGAATTTTATACTATAGACCAGAGGAGTCAAATTCCCACCCAATTCCTAGGGAACCAGATTAAAATCTAATTGGAAACTGTTTTAAAAAATAAATAAACATACAATACAACATAGATAATGCTAATTTGTGTTTTATAAAGTCAATATGAGGCTGGAAGGAATCTGTTTCTATTGGAGTTTGACCCTTTGTCTCAAAAATCAGGAAGAGCAGCTCTGAGGATGTTCCCTGAGATTTTTGGGGGGCAGGTGTCTTTCTGTCATTTCTAGAGCCTGCTGTCATTTCTTGTTATATAGCATAGCAAGTAGCCATTAGTTTTTATTGTTATCTGTACTTACTAAATATTCATTTAAATGTATATTATTCTTCCTCAAATCTAATCTCTGAAATATTTGAAATTTGTGTAGGGTTTGGTTACTAAGAAATTTGAAAGTAAAAAAAAACTCTATGTTTTAGTCTTATAGAAATTATTTGCACATATCTTGTTAAAGAAAATAAATAGACTCCCCTCAAAACAGATGAATTGTCAATTAAATCCAATTTGGTTATCTTTGTTTATGACAAAAACTCTTTATTTCCAGTATCGTATTCAAAGTTAACTGGTATTTAATCCTGAGAAATAGATAAATGAAAGGATCTTAGCTCCCATATGGTCTTTTAATCCAGTATCATAGCAGTCATATGCACTGTCCTCTATCCTTGGGCACTTTGGCCCTTTCAATTATAATTAGTCATATAGTCATTGATGGCGGGCAAAGAATCAATCTCTTCCGAAATGAAGTACCTCCTTGACCGAAATCCTTTAAAAAAAAACAAACAAAAAACTATTCAATGTGTCAAGCACTCTCCTTTAGCTAGAGGTAACCTGTGACATTTAAAGAGTACTCCGCCCCCCATCCGGTTTAAACTGATGGACACTAACTGTCCCTGTGTCATACATACAGACATAACACTGTGTGACTAGTCAAAGGGAGAAAGAGGACAACCTCATTAATTAGTCCCCCACCTAATTTAATTCCAGTCATTTTGCAGAGTAAACAAACTAGCTATGATAAGGGCTGTTCTCTCCTCCCCCTGCATGAGGGCTGAAGGCTTATTGCCTAGCGTTGCACGAAGCTAAAGAAATACCAGCGTATTAGTTTACACATCAGGATATCTTAAGGCTATATCTGACCCTGCTTGTTCCAGCTAGGAAATGGTGCTGAGAGATTTCACCACATTATTCTAATCTCTCTAGCACTCACTGTCCTTTCAGAGACCCCAGGTGATGATTGTAGTCCAGAAATGTGCCCTACATATTCGACTGATGGAAAACCAAGAGGGCAGGGTTGGGGGGAGGGCGGGGGAGGGCAGGGATTTAAAACATGTTTGAACGTGAAGCTTGAGAAATAGAGCTGGAGCTCAACAACCTGTGTGCCCTCCCCAGTTTGAATCTTCGATATTCAGGAAGGTTCCATCCTTAAGGGAAAACCTCAAACTTCTTAGTATTAAAAGCAAAGAGAAGCAATTAAATGCACAAACCTGATGGCAAGAGGAGAGAGCTGGAGAATGGGGAAGCAGACTTTGTACTGTGAAAAAAATGAAACCAACACCTGATGTTGGGAGAAACTCCCAGTAAATCAAGACTAAACTGATCTGTTCCTGTGATTTGTGTTATGGGGGTGGGGGGAGGGAATATTAGTAATGCAGATTAAACTTTAAAATGGGCTTTATGCACATTTTCTCCCTCAGAGAGGCAGTTGTTAAACATTTATAAACACATCCCTTAAAAGCAATGTTGCTAATTCCATTTTGGAAAACAATTTAGAGCTACGTTCCAAAAGTTACAAGGTTGTGCATAGGTTGTGCATAGATTGTGCATAGATTTGCTCCAGAGATACCATTACCACCTCGGAAATGAAAGAAAGAGGAAAAAGACCCACAAGGACAAAAGTATTTATAGCAGCACTTTTGTTGTGTGCAAAGAACTGGAAACCAAGAGGGCACCCACCAAATGGGAAATGATGAAGCACATTGTATATAAATGTAACCGAAAATTGTTGTGCTTTAAGAAATTTTGAAGATGATGGTTTCAGAGAAAGTTGGTAAAACTTGTATGAACTGATGCTGAGTGAAGTAAGCAGAACCAAGAAAAAGATGTATATACAATGATATCATAAACACAAACAAAATTCTGAAAGATTCAAGGACTCTGATCAACACAATGAACAACATAATTCCAGAGGGATGATCACAAAACATTTTTCTCATCTCCTGACAGAGGTGATAAACTCAGTGTGCAGAATGAAACATATTTTTAGACATGACCAATGCATGAATTTCTTATGTTTGACTATATATTTATTACAAGGATTTTGTTTTTATTGTTTTTTGGAGGGGAAATAGATTTTTGTTGTTTAAAAATTGTAAATTTTAAAAATAAATGTAACAGGGGGGCGGAGCCAAGATGGCGGCGTAGCAGCAGCAATATATCGCAGCTCTCACA
>CM053591.1:131408560-131428507 GCA_028646515.1 Pseudochirops corinnae
TTTAATATACCCTGCATGTTTTTTATTCCACTCTATCCTTATGTCTACTTTTATTTATTGGTCTCATACAATCACCTTATAAGATTTGTTGCTATTTATTCACATCTGACTTTTTGTGACTCCATTTGGAATTTTCTTGGCAAAGATACTGGAGTGGTTTGCCATTTCCTTCTCCAGCTCATTTTACAGATGAGAAAACTGAGGCAAACAGGGCTAAGTAACTTGCCCAGAGTCACACGGCTAGTAAGTGTCTGAGGCTGGATTTGAACTCAGCAAGATGAGTCTTCCTGATTCCAGTGCCAGTGTTCTATCCATTGCACCACCTAGCTACCTACCTTATAAGTTAGTGTATCCCAACAAATAAAAATGTATTCTATCCTCATTTGAACATGCAGAAACCTAGAAGCTGAGAGTTGAATGAACTTTCTCAAAACAACAGAGTCAGCAGTATTCTGAATTTTGTTGGCTTTCAGAAATACTGACATTCTAGAGAGCAGTGGTTCTTAGAAACCCTTTTTGGATCGTGGACCCCTTTGGCAGTCTGGTGAAGCCTATGGGCGCCTTCTCAGAATAATATTTTCAAATGCATAAAATGAAATCCACCAGATTACACAGGAAAGCAATTATATTGAAATAGTTATCAAAATAATAATAAAACAAATTCATGGACTTCATGCTGAGGACCCTCTGCTCTATAGCCACTTAGAACCTCCTGGCCCATTACTCTTTCTACTAGTCTACAAAGCCTCCTTAAATGAAATGCTAGTCTAAATATCCAAACTAATGATTAGTGTAATAGCTATCACCTTGGTGTTAACACCAGGGAGACAGACTTCCTCCCCACAGGGGTCCTCTAGATCTTCCAGCCATGAGCCCCCAAGGCACCATAAAGGTCCTGCCCCACTCCAGGCCTTCCCTGTTGTGCCCAGTCATTTCCCCCTCAGCCTTCTCTCCCCTCTCTCTGTTTCTTCCTGGGGTGTTGCCTGGAACAACTGCCCTTGATTGGGACTGACTGTATCCTGTGCATCCTCCCCTGATCCCCACCCCAGTTCAAATGAATTTATCTTGGGTGTCCAGAGCTCCCCTTCATGCTCCAACAACCACCTTTTCCAACAATATTTCTCTTCATTATAACCTGGTTCATATAATCAAAATAGAAAATTTAAATTTCCAGGCTGCATTTACAGGTACTTGGGATCATTGCCTTTTGGTAACAAAAGGATTTTTGGATTTTCAAGACTGGTGACCACTTTTTGATCACTTAAATCATATTCCCTACCATCAATTTATTAGACCTATATATATGCCCGGCTTTCCTCTAGTCTAGGCATATTTCTTTATGTCTCTTCCATTTTTATTTCCCTGCTCTGATTCTCTTACTGCCTGCTGAAGGAAAACGCCCTTTTCCAGCATGATTCTCCATGTACTGGCTCCCCTTGTGTTTTCCAAGACAGAGCTGCCCTTTTGTTCTCAGCTCTGTGGGGAACAGACCCAGACACACCAGTACAGGGCCTCTCTTCATTCCAGAATATGTCCCTTCTTCAACCTAGTTTTGAGGGAGGTAAAAGTCTGTTGGAAGCTGGGGCACATGGCCAGGGGACCTGAGTGCCTGGTTTTTTTGTTCTGCTCTGTTTTTCCAGCAAGAGGAGAACGGACACGGTGTAGTTGTTCTTGCAGAAGCACAATTTAGAGCCAGTAATCTAAAGTGCTGAAGTCTTCTTGCAGGACCAGCCTCTCAGATTACAGCTTTATGATTTGCTAAAAATAAATCACCTATTTTAGGCCTAGACTCGAGAAAGAAGAAAAACAAAGTCTCAGGATAATTTTTTCCAAGTTTTCCATGGCACTTTCCATGACATGTTTCATGTTTTGTGCCAGGGGAGGTACAGGGGAGGGGGAAGCAAAATGAGGTGGCTTTTTTTAAAAATGGAGATGGGGGGAACCAAGCAGAATTTTTCCCCTTGGCCTGTTTATGAGATTGAATTTCCCTTATGTACCACTTTCCATTTTATGACTTACAAAACTAATTTACCATGTGTTAAAGATTATTTTAGCTCATGTCAGATATATACACACATATGGATATAGATATACATATATAAGCATGAATATATGTATATGCGTGTCTATATCTATATATAGTAGATATGTTAACTACACACACATACACATATCGTCAGAATTTTTTCCTCAGATTCAGCTTATTCTTTGTAGGCAGTGTTTGTGTTCTTGTTGCCACGGTGATGGAGAAGGGTTAAAATCAGGGCCTGAGGAAATAGGGAAACTGTGTGATAAAGTATTAAAAACTGTACACTTGCTCATTCTAAATATGCTTGTCAAATACTTCAAGAATTTTAATGCCACTTAACCAAAAAATAGTTTCCTGCTTCTGCTCATTGGTGCCTCTGAGAACAAAAGGAGGGGAGAGGGAGAGAGATTAAGCAAACAGCCTGAGAGAAACATTCTAGGGAATCCACTTTCTCCCTCCCCAAACCCTTCTCTCTCCCACAGCCATTTGTCTCCACTGAGACAGAATATGTAAATGCCCAGGTACTACCACTGCTTTTGTTTTTGGATATCCAAAGAAGATGCCCCAAAGACTATGAATCAAGTTGGTTTACCCTCGCTTTGAGGTCTCCCCTTTAAATTAGGAGGAAGGAAGGTTTGGGGGTTTTGTGTGTGTGTGTGTGTGTGTGTGTGTGTGTGTGTGTGTTTATGTGTGTGTGTTTCCTCTAGTTTGTTTAAGAGCTGGATAAACAGCCCTGGATCACACCGGACAGTGCCAAGATGTTAAACATTTACCACCTAGAGTCCTAGAAGAATTCAAAAGCTTCTCTTTATCAGCTAAGAGATAGCCTCCTGCAGACTGAAGGTCCTTCTTATTTTCTTAAACCTGGTGAGATTTTTTTTTTTTAACACAGGTTCGTTTTCCATCACTGTCACACAATGTGTCAAATAGCTATCATTGCTCTAAGGCACAGGGCCATTTCAACAACATTCAGTGCCTGGCTAAGTCAACAAACCCCATGGCATCATAGATTAGAGCTGGAAGAGGCCTTAGTCGGTCACCTAGTCTGCCCTCCCTCTTCTATAGATGATGAAACAGGCTTAGAGGTTAAGTCACTTGCCCCTGTTCACACAGATGGTGAAACTGAGCCAGGCATTAAACCCAGATCTTTTGACTTTAAAATATTGCCTTTCTTCTCTTCTAGCCATCACAACCAAGTGCCAGAGAAGGACGGCATCCTTGGCAAAGAGTACCCATCTATACTCAATATTCCTTTACCTGGAAATTGTCCAGAAGATGAAGAAGAAAAGGTTTCAGAAGCAAGTTTCAATTGAAAAGGAGTTTTGGTGATAGAGACGAAAGAATGCCAAATTTGGCATCTGAGGACCTGGGCTTGAATACCTCCTCATCTATATCACTGAAACCCGTTTTTGATTAAAACCCTCTTCTGAAACCCTTTTCTCCTTCTTCTGGACAATTTCCAGGTAGAGTAATGTTGAGTAGAAGTGGTCACTCTTTACTAAGGATGCTTTCCTTCTCTGGGCACTTGATAGTGATACTAGAAGAGAAGAAAGTAGAAAGAACACTGGATTTGCAATCACAAGACTTGAGTTTGAAACCTGGCTTGGCTACATTAGCTGTATGACCTTGGACAAATGACTTAACCTCTGAGCCTTGGTTTCATCACCAATAAAATGAGAATACTTCCACTACTTACCTAAAAGGGTGGTAGTGAGAAAAGAACTATAAAAATATGATTGATTATCAGAAACGTGTTGAACTGTTGACTCCATGGAGATTCCAGTCTTCAATCTCTTGCTTGGTTTTCTGGACCGTATTTGACAACTTCCTATAGCCCAGAACACTGACCAAGTACTCCTCATTCTTTTCCTTCTCACGGCTTACAAATAGCTCCTATTTGTTAAGAAATTTTTATAATAAATAGTAACCATAAATAGTTTATCACAGACAGTATAATCAAGACAAAATTGTTGCCCTGCATTTGAGCACTAGCATGTGTTTTGGAGTTTTTTCTTCTTTATACACATCATTTCCAATACCTGCAGTAGTAATGTGAAGTTTAACAGGGCTCTGGCTTTGATGTCTTGTCCCTTATCATGCCACCTAGTGGAGAAATAGATACTGGGAGATGAAGGAACTGATCAGGCTTTCACTACAGAATCAATCAATAAAGACCATAATAATATTAACTCACATTTTTATAGCACTCTAAGATTTACCAAGTGTCCTCCCCACAACTACCCTGTGAGGTTATATAACCTCATTAATTATCACATATTATGGAATATCAATTATGTTTAAGACACTATGCTAGGTAAGCCACCCAATTTAATAAGGTACAAAACACAATCCTTGGCCTTAGCAGATTTTTAACCTAGTGTTAGACAAGGTACAGTTATCGGACGCTGATTTTGGGAAGTCCATTGTATGTATGTCTCTGGGCCTCTGTTCTCTCTCCCGTAATAATGACGACTCACCTTTCTACAACACTTAAGGTATTTTATTATTGAAGAATTTTCTTCACAACAAGTCTATGAGGTAAGTTGTACAAATGTCATCATTCCCATGTGAAGATGAGTAACACTGAGGACCAGAGAGGTTAAGTCACTCATCACACTTATAGCTGTTAAGTATTAGAACCATGATTTGAGCCCATATGAGGGTAAGAGAGGGTAAGTCACTCATCATACTTATAGCTAGTAAATATTAGACCTAGGATTTGAACCCAGATGTCTCCTGACACAAAATCCAGTCATCTTTTCATTATATATTTCAGTTGCCTATCATATCCTGGAGGAACTGGTCTAGCTACTTTCCAGCTACAAGACTTTGAGGTATAACACAAAATAACTAGGAAGGCATTATTAGATCATAGCTCTAAATTTGGAAGGTACTTCAGAAAGCTATCTAGTCCAACACTCATTTTACACATGAAGAAATTGAGATTCAGTGCTCAATGTCATATAGGTAATACTTTGGGGTGGGATTTGAATCCAGAGATGCTGACACCAGAGCCAATAGTTTTGCCACTACATAATGCCATGTCTACAGTAATATAAGTGTCATATGAGTGGTAATTAGTGAGGGGTAAAGGACTTTAGAGAAATTACTTGGGTCTGAGGATACTATGTAAGGCCACAGATGAAATTAGACTGATGATGGACTATATATAAAGGAGTGGGTTCTATATCAAGTGAGAGAAAATTGATTCAATTCCTTATACCTGACATTTGTAGAGAGCAAGCATTTCATGAGATATAATCACAAGAGATAAGCTCACAATAAACAATTAAGGAAAATTATGATGCATAGACCTGAGCTAAGCATTTCTTGATTTTTATCAATAAAATGACGGTCTTGATTTCAATGATTGCTTAAGTCCCATATTTCTTGCTGTTTGTCAGTTTTCAAAGAGGTCTAATAATATCACGGGATGATGTTTTGACTCATTTGTGAATTGGATTTGTGAGACAGAATTGCATAAAGTCATTGACCTCACTCTCTCTTCCAGAGTCATGGAAGACCAGTGGCAAGACAAAAGTCAAGATGGCCAGAGGATAACCTTGCCATTTTGATGTCCATCCAAGCTATAAGAGCTCCGTAGTGCATGCTTAAGCCGTCTTCATGGCCATTGAATCAAATTGTTCTCATCTGTACATTCAACCAAGGAGAGTCTTCACATGCGTGGGACAGACATCCTCTAACTCATCATTTGAGGCCTGTCAGTTACCCTTAATTTGGTTTTAAAACTTCCAAGATGGTTTTACCAGGGTGTGGCCACTGTACACACTACAGGTTCTTAGAGCCATAGGGGAGAGTTGGGTGAAAGAGGGACACCAAAGGTGAATGAACAGCCCTAAAACGGACTTGACAAGCCCTCACACCAGAGTTGGTAGTTCTCCCTAAACATTCCTGATATTTCTACAATTCTACAAAAGCAACCTGGTATACTTCATGGTGCCAAACTCTAATAGGAAAGATCTCTGCCTGCATGTTGACTTAGAAAATGACTAACATTATCTGTGTTGCATTAGGTTTTTATTTGTTTTGCCAAACACTTCCCAATTACAGATTAATCTGGTTTGGGATTACAGGGGAGTTTTGCCATAGATAAAGTGCTAGGCTTAAATCAAGAAGATCTGAAGTCAAATTCCATCACTAACACTTGTGACCCTGGGCAAATCATTCAACTTTGTTGTGCCTCAGGAAATTCCCTAAAATTTACCTACTAAATTATAGACTGGTATTCATTAGCACTGGTGGAGAGAAGCCCCACAGTGGAAATTCCCCAAGCAAATGAAAATCCTAAGTTCTCCATATTTTTATGTATGAGAATAACAACCACTGTGGCCATATTCTCTTCACTCCCTTGTCTGAACTCCTATGGCCCTCACTGCCTGTATCACACAATTCAACCCCCACTTATTGCTACCTTGCATTGTTTCTTGAATGTTTCATATGGATGAGTTTTGACTCCTCCTCCATCTAAAGTGCCTGGAGGATGGTGACTATTTTCTTCCCTTCTTTTCTCCTTAGCACCCATCACAGAACTAAGCATGTCTTAGGAAAATAATAAAGACTTGCTAGATAAAGAGTTTAAAGTAAAAAGCAAAGACTTGACGTGAACTAGATTCCCTTTGGATGGGCAGGTAACTCTTGAATTAATGAGATGACAGCTCCATTTGAGGAGCGTCAAGAAAAGAAAGGGCAGGGTACTCCAAGTTAAAGAAGAAAAGTAATCAAAGGTAGGCAGGGGTGGGGAACCTGTGTTTTTGCTGGGAATATTTTTCTAGTACTTTTTATTGCTTATTTTGCTTCCATGGGGTGTGAACGTTTCATTTCCCCACTTCCAACAGCTGCAAACCTGCTATCACAGTGTACAGAGAGCTTGCCTATTATCTCCATCAAATAGTAGTTCTCATGTGCCACCTGTGCAGGGTTTTCCACTATATTAAATGTTATATACAGTTCGGTAATCAAGCTCTGTCTTCTGTCTATCCCTAGAATCATAAATCTAGACTTGGAAGGCCCCTCAGTGACCATAAACCGTTCTATAGTTGAGGAAAGGGAAGTTAAGTTAAGGAGCAGAGCTAGAATTTTAACCAAACACCTCTGGCTCCAGAGCTGTTAATTTTCCTACTATACCAAGTTGTCTCCATAGAACAACAACAACAATAATAATTTGAAATAATAATGGCATTTATGTCATACTTTAAGGTTTATAATGTGCCTTATAAATATCTCATTTTATCCTCCAACAACCTTGGGAGGTAGGTGCTATCATTAATCCCCATTCTGCAGATGAGGAGACAGAGGCAAACAGAGGTTAGGTGTTTTGTCTGAGGCCAGATTTGAACTCAAATGTTCCGAACTCCACACCCAGATTCATTTAGGATTGGTTACCAGAACTTTACTATGTTTCCCTAATTTTCTAAGAGTGAAAGGGCAGGAGGTTGGTCTTGTATTTATTTGTTCTGGACTGATTGAGTTTGGCATACTGAGGGGACACTCAGGTCTACTTCCTCTCTTCCATATAAGTGAAGAGTTATCTTAACATCATGATTCTCTAGTTCCATCATGCTAATGTTCTCTTCATCTCTATGTCTTTTCAACAACAAGCACTAAGTTTTTTGAAGGGTCAGACCTTCCTGAATAAACAGTTTTGAGAGAGAGAAAGATTTTAATGGAGATTAATAACCACATGGACTTTCATTCAGGAGAATTTCTGGTTCAGGATAAACATGAAAATCCATAAAAAATGACTCCTGTAAGTTGAAAATGTAATTCTTAACTGTAACTAAAGACATAAGACACAAAAATATCGCTGAAAGGAAGATGGGTGTAGATTACCTCTCCTGCCTTCTCTGACAGATAGTATAAAAGAGCAAGAAAGACAAACATCTGGTCCTTCCTTTGAGCATTATAGAGAGAATACCCTCGAATGGTCCCCCACATTTGTGTTCCAAATAGAAGAGAGAAGGGTGGAGAGGAGAAAAGGAGAAAATTGCCTTCTACTCTCTCTACTATAGTGGCAACCACACTGGCATACCCAGGACAGCTGCTAGCACAGGTTCTTAGATCTGCTTTACTAGGAAAGATAGCTGTTCAAGGGGTAAACAATCTGTTTTAAATTACATTCATTAGTTCAGGGGAATAATCAGCACCCCGAACTTCAGTGAAAACCTAAACAAAGAAAATAGAGAAAATACAAGCAGAGAAATAAAAACCAACAAACAGGGCTTCTAACTGTCTTAGAAATTTGTACAGATCAACAGACAGATCCAACTGTCTGATGAAGGCAATGCATACATAGTTACCAGAGAGAGAAACACCAACATCTGGGTTTTTCAAAGCTGGGGGACTCCTTAACAGCTACCCAGAGTCTCATCTGGTCAAATCACAAGAATGTTTTTCCAATGAGTGAACCACAAAGCAAAATGCTAATCTCAGAGTATATTTACCCTTTTTAGAGCCAGGGGGCATCACAACCTTTGTGACTCAGGGCTAATTAGAAATTAACAGAAGGTGTGAAAGCCTTCCTACAAACAAGTCTCCCCTCAGCAAGCTTCTCTTAATGGACTCCACCTGAGGGGAAGATCTTATATCCCATTAACATTACACCTACCCACCAGAAAAAAGAACTAGAGAGATTAAGTAACTTTCTCAAGATCACACAACTAGTAAATGTCTAAGGCAGGATTCAAAATCAGATTTTCCTAACTCCAAGTCCAGCACCACACCACCTAATGTGTGGTGTAATAGGTGTAATAGTGGGAGGTGTAATAGTGGGTGTAATAGTGGGAGTTTTAAGTCTATATGTTCTCTGAAGTTATTTCATGAGACTCTTACCTTGTGCAGTGTTTCTAATTCCTTATCTTGTGGATTCAGCTTTCATTTAATTTAATATTTGATGAATATGTCTTTTTTGTGGTAGTTAGATTGGAGAATTATGCAAAAACTACTTATCTGCCATCTTGCCCACCATGCGATACTTGGCAGCATCTCTCATGATGAACATTTGGACAAGATAGAGAAATGTGGGTTGGGTCAAGGACCTAGAGGGCCAAGTGTGACCTCAAGGCTGCAGGGTCCCCACTCTGGTCTATATTGTATCCTTTCACTATCCTGGTCCCCTTCCTCCATCTTAAAATCCTTTCTAAACTGTGCTCTTCAGAACTGAAGAGAATATCATAGATGCCATATGACCAGGGCATAGGACACCAGGATTATCATCACTTTGTTACTGGAAGCCTTGCCTTTCTTAACACAGTCCAAGATCTAGCTATCTTTTCTGGCTCTATATCACGTAACTCCACCCAATTCCAGTAGGTTGCATTCAGAACTAGATAACCTTGTCCAAAGATTGTTAATTAATTTCAAGTAGCATGACATAAGATTCAAACCTCAGTCCTGCTATTCTCAATATTTTTCTAAGTGGCTTAAAAATACTCAGAGATAAAGGGCCAGTTTATCAAATTTGCAGAAGAACAAAAAAAAAAACAGCAACTGGGAGGGGTCATTAATAATTTTTATAGTAGAATCAGGATCCTAAATAACTCAACAGTCAAGAAATAGGGGCTAACTAGTAGGGTGAAATTTAATAGGAGTAAATGTCAAATCTTGAAGTTACATTTCAAGACTTACTGCAGAAGTATAGGATAAGAGAGAGACTCCACAGCTGGAATGCTCTCATTCCTTTTCTCTACCTCCTAGCTGTCCTGGCTTTCTTCAAGTCTTAGCTAAAATTTTATCATCTATAAGATGTCTTCACCAATGCCCCTTAATGCTAGTGCCTTCCCCTGAAATTATCTCCAATATTACCTAATTATATGTCATAGTTGTTTATATGCTGTCTCTCCCATCAGATTGCAAGCTCCTTGAGGACAGGAACCATGCTCTTTTTGCTCAGTATGGTGCCTGGCACATAGTAAGCACTTAATAAAATATTTATTGACTTGACTTGGTGTAACTGGATTGCATTTCATGCAAAGAAGGCTTAGAGATTTTAGGATACTACAAGCTCAATATGCATCAATAGCCACGAAAAAAGTTAGTACAATCTTGGGCTGTCTCAGAAAAAAATACCATTTCAAAAACGAGGGCAGTAAAAACAGTACCCTTGTACTCAGGACTGGTCAGATCACATCTGGAGGACTGTGGTCTGTTCTAGATGCCTCATTTTGGGAGGGCATAGCTCAACTTTAGTGCCTTGGTTTTTGTTTTTTTGTCGTTCAGTTGTATTTCAGTCTTGTCTGACTCTTCATGACTTCATTTGGGGTTTTCTTGGCAAAGGTACTTGTTTGCCATTTCCTTCTCCAGCTCATTTTACAGATGAGGAAACTGAAGCAAACAGGGTTAAGTGACTTGTCCAGGATCACCAAGGTAGTAGATGTCTGAGGCCAGATTTAAACTCAGGTCTTCCTGATTCCAGGTCTGATGGAGCCAGGTGGCAGCCATCACACTGCCCCTTAACCCATCCAGAGAAGGGAAATCAGGATGTTGAAAGGACTTAACATGAGGAGTTGTAGATGTTTAATGTGGAGAAATGGAAGGCAGAAGAAGACATGATAATTGTTGAAGACAGATTGACTGTGAAGAAGAGAATTAGGGTCAAACGGTGGATGTTTTAAAGGGGTATGTTGTAATTAGATATAATGAAGAGTTCTCTATCTCCTCATCTTAAAGGAGTCTGAAAGTGAAATTAACTGTCCCATCACAGAAGATGTTCGAGAAGCTGAATGGTCACTTCTCAGGTATTTTGTGGAGTATGGTTGTGCATTGGGGTAATGCACAAAGGTTAACTTCCGGAAGACTTCCTAATTCTGGGATTCTGTGCTTCATTATTTTTTGTCTTTTCTTTGTATCCCACAATTGGCATGGTATTTGGCATACCATACATAAGCATTTAATAAATGCTTACCAATTGAATCTTTGCTGTGCATGTTTATAGTGAAAAGAAACATTTTAAAAAATCATGACTCGGGGGAAAATATTAGATTCCGAGAAACAAGGTAAACTATTTTTAAATAACCAGAAGGTCTTTGTATAAGAAGAAATGGAGTTTCTATACTTGAACTACCTCCAATTTCATTCCTTCACGGATTTATAGGGCTAAGGAGAGCTGAGTTGTGATAATGATTATCTTTCCCACAACAGATTCAAGAAAAGTGCTAGTCTTCTCAAATTAGATGAAATTCAATAATACTATAGTTCTCCCCTTGCATATATCCAAATGAAATCTCTCTCTCACTGCCACCAAATGCAGCTGTAAATTAAGGGGAATGTACCATACTTGTTATCAAATCACCTAGAAATTCCATGGAAAGGTGAATTTTTATGCCAACAAACTCTGGCTAGAAACCTTGAGGACAGGAGAGGGATACATTTCCATAGTAAAAAGTGGTTATTGGCAGAGTTCAATACTATATGTTCCTTTGTTCTCAAAGGGATGCTGCCAGAATAAAAATATCACACCCCTCAAAACCTATAATCATCAGTAGGAAAAACAATAAGGAGAGGTGATGCTAAAAAAAGGCAAGACTTAATTTGAGACATTGGTAGACTTGTGATATGATCAGTCTGTAATTTCGACATGCAACGTGGCTACTCTTGCAATCCAGAATAGAGGTTCCTGGAAGGCAGATGTGGTTGTCTCTGTAGCTCCTCACCCAGCACAGTGCCTAGGTTCTAGTATATGCTTGATGAACACGTCTCAAATTTAATTGCGTTACTGTAATTCACAGCCCATTTTCTTGTTATCATTTCTTCTGATTTGATACTTACTTTGACCTTTGCTCTAACCAGTTGGTCATTCAACTGCCCAGAACCAGCTGATTTTAATATGATTGCTGTATCTATAGACAGTTATCTCCTGCCCATTCACTCTGGTCTCTTCATTTTTTTGCTGCTATCCAGTGCTTCCCATGTCCAGTGGTTTCTGACTCTCTTCCTGGGGAAGGCATTCACAGCGAACACGTATAAGGCTCCCGAGTCATCTCCAAGACCCCTGTCTTCTTTCTTCTGACCCCAAGGCAGACACTATCAGAGGGAGAAGGACTAATGCACTACCTTAAACAGCACTGCTCAAGGCAATGCTGATAGTGAAAGTTAGCACTCAATCTTGGATGGGTGGCCCATTTCAGAATAGGCCACTGTCTCTCTGACTTCTATAACCTCTCTGAATAATGCTTTGTCTTTCATGTAATCTGTACTAACTCCCCTAATTTGGGAACCGTTGCTGCAAACTCCATTTCTTTCTTACAGCAGGTTCTCCAGCGACTAGTAAGTATCTGAGATCAGATTTGAGCTTAGGTCTTTCTGACTCCAGGCCTAGGACTCTATCCACTGAGTCACCTAGCTACCTCGCTATGCCAAATACTAGGGATACAAAAAAAGGGGGGAAAAAGACACAACAGCAATCCAGTCCTTGCTGTCAAAGAGCTCACAATCTAATAGAGGAAACAAAATACAAATGCAGCTTGGCATTGGGGATAAAGCTAGACCAGGAGTCAGGAAGACCTGAGGCCAAATCCTGACTCTGTGACCCCTGCCTTTCTCAGACTGGTTTCCTTCATCTATAAAAATGGGTTAATTATACCACCTACCTTACAGGGTGGTTATGAAGGCTGATTGAAATCATATACATGAAGCCTTCCCAAACACTAAAGGACTAGATCACACCCTCTTTTTCTCTAAAGTGTTCTTCCTTCTGGCCCCTGTGGATTTTCCTTCATTGCCCTATTCCCACAGCTATTTACTTATTGCATTATTCTATGCAGGTCCCCCAACCGGGTCTTAGTCTTATTTTCCTCATCTGGAAAATGGGGAAGGTAATAGCACCTACCTCACAAGGTTGTAAGGATCAAATGAGGAAAAAAAAATTTAATCCACCTTCTCCCAATCTACAAATACCAACCTCTAGAGTCCCTTGGCTTCTACTGGAACAGTAGGCTATAGCTCTATATTCTCCCTCTAGACCCAACATCAGGATACGGCATAGAATATTCTTGTTTTGGTAAATCAGTTTATTGGGAATTTTACTCTACCTACCCTACAGTGAATTAACCCATATGGAGACAGTCAACAAACTTCTCAAGTTCATCTAACAATATTGTTGCATTTAGTCCTACCTATGATTGTGATTGATGTCAAAGGGGTTCCTCTTCACATAGGTAGCTCCTCATTAGCTTAATATGTGATAGAGGAAAGTATCTACCACTCTGGTGGTACCAGATCTTGCCCATCCTTTCTGGAAAGGGTCTGAGTACCTACCACCTTGGCATGGGGTCATCCATGGATCAATTTACTTGCAATTGTAGGTAATGGTTCATGAAGTCACCTGACCAACCAATCTCATAGCTTCTCCTACCATTTACTTACCTCTAACCATCAATACTAAACTTTAAACTATAAGAAACTGGAGTATAGACAGAAAAGAAAGGGGCCAAGCACCTCCACCCCAATGTCTGATAGTCAGGTTAATATTGTTTAGCAAACTCAACTTCACTGTCACATTCCAGGTCTCATAAAGTGCAACTAAACTGCTGTCATGGAAACCATGATTTAGATACTGGATAAATTGGCCACTGTGCTAGGTCCTCCTGAAGATCATGCTTTATCATCTAGTGACCAGCCTTCTGAGAATGTGTTTTTCTGCCAAACAGTCTCTCTTTAATGGAGATAACATAAAAGTAAGCCTTCTTCTTTTGATTCCTCTATTTCATCCCAATAAGCGCAGGTCCAGAGAAAGAAAACTGATAATTCGAAGTATGTTTGGAACAATTTTACACACACACACACACACACACACACACACATTTGTGTCTAATGGTAGTCATTTCTAGGGCAAGGGAGGAGGGGAGAGAAGAAAAAAAGAAAAAAAAGAAAGTTACATGGTAACTTTATTGTATATTTAAAAGGAACAGCAAGTTGTACATGCTAATGGATGTAACATAAAAGTCAGCCTTTCATGTGTAATCTTTTTTATTCTACTATGTTATGGAAATGTTTGTATTATTTCATAAATTAAAAATAAAATTTTTAACAATGAAGTGGGAGGAACTAAGGAAAGGGAGTGAAAGGAACATCTGTCATTAGAACATTATTATTGGAGCTAATTAACTGCCTGGAAGGCTTAGCATGTTTACTTAAGTTGTCTGCCACTTTTGTCTATAAGACCACAGATGATATGGTGCCTGAAAATAGTAGGTGTTTAATAAATGTTTATTGGTTGATTGATTGATTGTTTAATGCTTAATTGTGAAATATGCAAAAGCTTGTCAATGGTATATAATGAGTATCACACAACTCTGGAATCTCATTACTACTCAGGCTAATACTCAGTTTGTATTCCCAACCAGTCTACCAATAGACCAGGCAGGACCTCCTTGTCAAGTAGCAAAGTATTTAATTAGGACAAAAAAGCCAGGTAAACAACAGGGGGAAACTGAACAAAAGGGACATTCTAGGCTCCATAGTCATTTATAGAGTAGAAGAGAGCATGATCATTTTTGGTTTTAAGGGTAACATGAATCATTTATTAATGGTTCTTCTTGTTCCACTCAGGAATGATTTGTCTGAAGGATTTTTGACTTCCCATCTTCTCTTTGGTGTCATTGGTCCCCAGGATAGCAGTGGCTACTGATGGAGTCAGTATGAAGACATGATAACAGCTGGACTCAAAGAGAAAAAGCAGATTTTAAGGTCCCATAATCCTCACTTTATGATTGTCTACACACAGTCTCCATATTGCCATATCACCATAAGATTCATGTTCCAAGGGACGGTTCTGCTTTTCACTCAAGCTAGAAACTCCTGCCTGAATCTATCTTGTCCTACCTTGTATAACTCATTGGTATGGTCTAAGGATTCTTTTGTTCACAGGGGCTGAGAAGAATGATCTTCTCCTGTTCTCTTGCCATATCAGGAAATGCTTGCCAAATCAGGAAAAGTTGCTATATCCTCAATGATTCTAAAACTACTAAGCTGTTTTATTCACAATGGTTTCATAACTGGCCACAGAAGGTGGAAGCAAGACAATCTCTTCCTTCCCAGACTTCCTGTTTCACTTAGGGAGGTATCTAGGCACTGTTCATACCTAGTGAACTAGAGGTGTGTTCTCGCCTGATAAATGTATCAGGGATAAACGAGATGGATTGATTTGAGTCCTACTCATATTACCATGAGGTGGCTCAAGCTATCCAGCTAGTCACTGTCTTCAGCTTTGTCACTGATCAATTCTTTAGTCTCTGCTCCACTAGCTATGGGACTTCTGTGACTTTGTCACTTACTCCCTGTGAGGACTTAGGACAACTGAACTCCATTTTTCTCTTCTCTGTATCCTTTTGACTTTGTCATACCCAACTTTCCCCAAACTAACTCCTAACAATTGACTGAAACTTCAACGTGCCTTTAGAAAAATACCAGTAATGCTGGGTAGGGAGAGGATGTGCTGGTGGTCCCTGCCATCATTTCTGCCACCATAGCAGAGGCAACTTTTTCTATTCAAAGTGGGATGTAGCAGCCTAACTTTGGGCATACCCTCTTATTCCACTTCAGTTCTATAATAGGACAATGAGGAATAAATTTTAACTAGATAAGGGTCTCACAATTAGCCAGGATGAAAAAACACCACTTATTCTACCCATACATAGGGTCAGTTCTGCCCATTGCTTTATTAAAAGCTTATTTTTTTGTTTATTTATGGATTTATCCATCCATGCATCCATTCATTTGTTTATTTGTTCATAATGGTGTATTATGGCTGTCTTATAAATGGTTTAGGCCATGGAGGGACACAGGTGTAGATGAACTAAAGGAAATAAACAGAATTTGTGTTAAGAGAAAGGGGGTAGTGGTAATCCTTCCTCTTCATTTCTGAAGAATTAGAGTCGTGGTCTGAATCTTCCCTGAGACGAAAAAGCATTCACCTAGCTGTACCTGAAGTCCCACTCAGAAGGAATCTGACTATTAAAGGTTTGTCTAAGCTTGTGGTTATCTCAAGAGCCTGACATACTGATCATTAAGCCAGTGTTGGGTAGCAGCTGAGTGTTACCATGGCAACAGGTACAGGGCTCTCCAGTCAGCTTGGGAACAGAAGCATTTTTATTATGGGTCATTAAGGGTAAAGGGCCTCATTTGAATGATTTCCTTTAAAGTACTGTCATTTCAGGTAAATGCTTCACAACCAACTATGCAACTGTTTCTGAAATGGGTGGTGTTGGCTTTTTGTTGTTTTTTTGTTGGGTTTTTTTTTTTTTTTTGCTTTGTTTTTTAAGAAAAATGGGGTAGAAACTGGCAATTGATTTCTATTGAACTGGGAATCCTAGTGTTCCATAGCTGGAGAACAGCATTTTAGCATCAGGATATGGGCTGAAGAGATGTTGTGTTTTTGTTATTTCTGTAGTTACTGTTGTTTGGTTGTTGTTACTGCCGCTTGACAGAGAATTTTGACTCAGAAAATGAAAGATCTTAATCAAATTTTTGTCTAAGCCTGAATCCCTCCTTTGATGGGAGGGAGCCTAAGGGGCTTGTGTATAAATATTGGCCAATTAGCACTCAGTCTAAGTGTCTCTTCATTCCTATTTGCCTCCCTGAGTTTCAGTCCTCAGCTTTGTCCAAATCTGCTTTTTCCTAGTTATGGCAGCCCCTCTACCAAGGTTTAAATTATAGGACCATAGACCTGGAGCTGAAGGTTGGAGATTAGTCTAACCCCTTCATTTTAGAGATGAGGAAACTGAGGGGCAGAGAGTAACTCATCCAAGGTTATACATGTAGTAAGCGGCCCAAATCCTCTGACTCCAAACCTAATGTTCTTCCAACTGTGGCCAAGCTGCCAAATCAACATTTCACTATTATGATAGACTAGACTGATGGGGGCAGAGAGAGGTGTGTGATGAAGAGAGGAGGAGGGCCATGCTCAGGACTCCTGTTTTCCCTTACAGAAGTGTATTATGGAGACAGTGTGGTGTAACAGGCACAAGGCATTGACCCGGGATCAGGAAGCCTGGTTCTGAGTCCTAGCTCTGTCAACTGATATATATCTATGTGTAGCCAAGTCATTTTACTTCTCATTCTTGATTTCCTCGCCTGTGAAGCAGAGATAAGCATGCCTGCTATACAAACTTGAACTTGGACTCCGGTCCTCAAGAGGCAGATCAAATATCTTTCATCCCTCACTTCTTTCTAGCATTGTAGACTTCTCTGGGGATATTTGTATGATCAGCATCTCTAGACTTGCCAGTCACCCTGACTGTTGTCTTACCACTGGATTCGGTGACTCTGGAAGAGAGAGGGAGGCTGATGACTTCATGGAACTCCCTCAAATCCAGTTCATGCACAAGTCATCACGCCCTTGATGTCAGTGGTCCCCTTCAAGGAGGATGAACAACAACAATCAACAATGACAACAATCTTTAGACTAAGGGCTCCTAACCTGGAGACCATGGATCTCTAGTGGATGTATAGATAGGTTTCATGGGGTTCAAACACTTGAATGGAAATATATATGTATATTTTTATATTATTTATCATTATAATATATGATAAATATAATGTAATATATTATTATATATTTTAGTATATAAATATATAACATACAACATAATTATGATATTATAACATATTAACATAAATGATATTTATATTATATATTTTTTATTTCAATATATTGGGTTTCCCTTATAATCCTATGCATTCTGTTTAATTTTTTAAAAAGATTATTCTGATTTGAAACTCAAAATCTTACAGAAGTGAATGGTGAAAACTAAAAATAAATTAATTAATTTTTTAAAAGGTTATTCTGAGAAGAGGCAATAGACTTTCCCTTACTACTAAAGTAAGCCATGACACACACACGCAAAAGCTTCCTGCTTTAGAACATGTCTTACCCTGCATTCTATACTGCACTATATTAGTAATCATTCCTTGTTCCATCTAGTATTTGATATATGGTAGGAGAAAACTGATTTCCTTTCTGTATAACATTACATGTGTGCACTTGAACTTGGGCACTAGCAAAGGTACTATCAGGTCCTCATTAACTAGAATTTGCCTGCTGTTTCCTACCATAAAAGGACTTGTGAATAGCCAAAGTCATGATCATGTGCTCGCCCCATCACTAGGGGACTGAGAATCATTAGGGAAGTCTGCATCTGTGTTTACCTTTTCTCATAATTCAGTCAAGTCAAATTTTCTAGTGTTTAGGATATGTTCAGAGTCTTCCTGTTCTGATAAATATTTGTAAGAAGCACCTAACAAAAAGTAGGTTCTTAATATTTGTTCATTTAAATTGAACTGAACTGAATCAGTCAGCAAGCATTTGTGAAGGGTCAATCAGAACCATTTTTATGATTTATGATTTTTATTTTTATGATTTTATTTAGAAACTTTCTGCCAAGAGGCTTAAGGTTTATCCCATCAGTTTTAGGTGCTCAGCAGGTGTTGGTCCTCACAGAAGGCAAAGGAAGAAAAGAGGCTGCTATGTCCACTCCAATACCACAGGACTGGGGTGGGAGGGAAGAGAAGAAGGATGAAATTCAGGGCACTTTCCTTTGGTTCACTAAGAAAAAAAAGAGCTCCGCAGGAAAAAAAAGAGTGATCTACAGCTTATCACTAGGTAAAGCACTTGGAACAGTGCCAGGCACATAGTCAAGCACTAATATAAATGTTAGTCATTATTATGGGATGGGGGAGGAAAGAAAAAAACAAAAAAGAAATCTACGTGATAACTTTATTATATATTTAAAAGGAATACAAGTTGTACATAACAGATTTGCAATTTCATGTGCAATCATCTTTTTTAATACTATGTTATGGAAATGCTTATTTTATTTATTTGTTAAATAAAAATAAAATAAAACAAATTTTTGGCAATGAGGGCTATCTCAGGGAGCATTTTTGACACAAAGGTGGGAACTTTGGAGCTTGCTTTCAAAGGTGTGTGATTTGTTTTTTGAGATGATGAAGAATCCCCGTATTGGTTGTGGGTGTTTAAAAAGGAATATCTCTACTCTCAGCTCTCTCTTCCCTTTCTGCTGCCTAAAGGTGAGCTTGTATATTCAAGAGGTTTGAAGGTAACTGATCTGTTTGGATAACTGAAAGCAAGGGGAGAAGTCCCTAGCTAGCCTACTCTAGCCTCTTAGACAGTTACAACCACTAGCCAGACGGTTGTCTCAAGTCTGCCCCTTTTACTGGAAGAACAGCCAGGAGTTGTTTGGACAGTACAGAGGTAAGTTGAAAGGTAAAGTGACTAATCATTGGTCCTGCAAACTACTTTATGTTCTGATGCAGTTTAAGTAATAAAAATGAATTAAAAAAAAAAACTAAACTAACAGACCTTCAAAAAAAAAGTATCCTCCTCAGACAGCATAATGGTCATAATATATTTTAAGGTATTCTGTCAATGTGTACTGTGAGTCTCATCTCCATCAGCCCTTTTTTCTTGTGTAGGAAATAAATGCCTGTCTATAATTGATTTAAATTGTAATTCCTTTTTACTTCCCACCTTTGGAGAGAATGTGAGCCACGATTTAAGTTTTAAATAACTTATCTCAAGTTAGTGGAAGATGAGAGCTTAATGAGTTGAAATGGGAGAAAAGGGAGGCTAGCCCCACCTTTCAGGAAGGGCCAGTAACCCTTAGGATTGAATTTGGTGTAAACTGTGTGCCAAGTTCCAGAGTAGTGGAGAATGGAACAGACACTTGTAGTGTGAAGTGAAGAATGGAATAGACACACTGTCCCAGTCTGTGATGATAAACAGCAATTCTTAATGTTAGACAGATGAACACTCCAATCTGGTATATCAGGAACGATCCCTCCTACATGAGATATACATGTAATACATACTACTCAACAACCCACATCAGCAGGCTCTCTGTGTGAGCCCACGTGTGTGTGTGTGTGTGTGTGTGTGTGTGTGT
>CM053591.1:131429007-131476633 GCA_028646515.1 Pseudochirops corinnae
TAAAAAACATGCAGGGTATATTAAAAATACAATATACAATATTAATATAATATTAAATATAATATTATAAATATTATAAAATATAATATAATAACAACATAATTAAAATATAATATTATAAATATTATAAAATATAATATAATAATATAATTAAAATATAATATTAAAGCTTAAAACTGCACTAAACTTTTAGGATGCTTTCTATATTTATGAAGTAGTTTACATTATGAAGTATTTCTATATTTATGAAGTGTGCCGGTAAATCTTTAACAACTGACTCTCAAAAGAATGTATCCCTGACATATTTTTAAGTTTAATTGCGTTATCATCATTTTCTTTATCATTTTAAGTTTACACAATAAAAAACAAAACAAGCCCTGATTTGTAGAATCTGCTGATTTGCATGTAAATTCTCACACTGAAAATTTAACAAACAGCTCCCTTTTGAGCTGGCTCAAGCCCATCCCCGGATATCAATCTCCTAAATTATTTTCCTAGTATATAGGAGAGGGCTAACAATGCTTTGTCCTGGGAGACAGTGTAACATAATGGGAAAACCAAGAGATCCCTGGGAGAGGAGACCTGAGCTCTGATCCCAGCTCTGTTTCTGTCTGGCTTTGTGACCTAGAGTAAGTCTTGTTTCCCCTCTCTGCGATTCACTTTGTTCACACATAAAATGAAAGGTTGGCTGAAATGATCCCGCAGGTCCTCTCCAGATGTTAAATTCTATACAGGTGGGAAATGAGGCTTGCCCTATGTGATTTTCCCAAAGAAACAATTCTTCTATCTATGTCCCCTAGAGACTCCAGTCCCCAGGCTGACTAGTAGCTCTAATAAAAAGACATTTTGGTGAAAAAAAAAAATTCTATATAGATTTTTTCCATTGTCAGTATGGCCGGGGGCAGGAAACAGAGCTAGGAGCTATTATTAATGTAACTGCTGTTCTGTCTTACGGCATGTTTTCCCTTAGAGTTTTGTCATCTCAGAAACCATGGGCCAGATGCTGCTGGGAAGAAAGTGGAGTTTAGTGTGGAAGCAGAGTGAGGGGAGGTGGGTTTGATTTACTCCCAGTCACGGTAAAAATACACCAGGTCCTACGAGGGGGAATCTATAAAGTTTACTGTTTTTGTGCACTCTCTAGAGGCCTCTGGCATAGCTTACTAACAGAGGCATAGCAGAGGGAAGCATTTATTAAGTGCCATTTGTGTGCTAAGCACATTAAAAAGATCATCTCATTTGAGACTCATCACAACCCTGGGAGGAAGATGCTAATATTATCAATGTTATCCCCATTTCTGTCATTTGGTCGTTCAGTCTTGTCCAGCGTTTTGTGACCCCATGAACCATAGCACTCCTGGCCCTTCTATCCTCCACTATCTCCCCAAGTCTGTCCAAGCTCGTGTTTGCTGTTTCCATGACACTCTCTATCCATCTCACCCTTTGCTGTCTCCTTCTCCTTTTGCCTTCAATCTTTCCCAACATCAGTGTCTTTTCCAATGAGTCCTGTCTTCTCATTATGTGGCCAAAGTATTTAAGCTTCACCTTCAGTATTTGTCCTTCCAATGAATAGTCTGAATTAATTACTTAAATACCCATTTTACAGTTGAAGAAACTGAAGCAGATGGAGAATAAGTGTCACATAAGGTCACACAGCTAATTTGTATCTGAGGTCAGATTTAAACTCAGGTATTTTTGACTCTGGGCCCAGGGGTCTATCCATTGCACCACATAGCTTACTGACAGGTGGAAATTATGCAGAAAAGATGACTGAATCAGAACTCAGAAGACGCAGGGTTCAATCCCCAGCTCTTGTCTCTTTTTCTGTTACATGTGACCTTGGGTAGGTCACTGATCCTCCCTGGGTCCCAGTTTCCTAATCTACAAAATTAGAGGGTTGGATTAGATGACTTCTGATCTCCTTTTTGACTCTAAAGTCTAAAATCCTACGACCTTGGACCTCAGAGTCTTCATCTGTAAAGTGAGGAAGTTGTCAGATGGCCCCAAAGGTACCTTCAAAGTCTATATTTGTGATTCTATGAAGTTTCTTCACAGTCAAGGCAAGATGCATGTATATGTTGTACAGAAATGTATAAATGCGGAGAATTATTGTTAGTACATTACACTTAATTGAAAATAACAGTGTGGGTCACACTTTCTGCCAACCATCTCCTCTTTATACTTCTAGATCATATAATAAAAATAAGGACAGGAATTATACCTATAATTTAAATGGTATAGAGAACTCTCAGATGAGGGAAATCTCTCTATCAATGTAGGATTCCATCCCTTAGTTGAGGAGACTGAGGCAAAGAGAGGTTAAGTAACTTACCTAGGGTCTCACAGCTAGTAAGTATCTAAGGGTGAATCTGAGCTCAGGTCTTCCTGACTCCAGGACCAGCCTATCTACTGTGTGATGAGATGTCTCATAACTGATTCATTACTTTGTTGATTGTTTAGACTTAAGAAAGTGATGAAGAAAATCTTAATAAAGCAGATTAAACCTAAAAGTGTGTTGGTTTATGGAGAGCTGGTTTTTAACATTTACCAGCATATCATTGTATATTTATCTATCTATCTACGTATATATATATATATGTATGTTTGAATGTGTGTGGATGTGTGTATGCTTGGTGCCCTGGGAAGAGCTCTGGAGGGGAGAATCAGAACATTTGGATTTAAATTTTAGCTATGGTACTTACTACAACCCTGACCTAATTGAAGGCCTTTTTATTCTCTGAGTCCCCATTTGTTCATCTGTGAAATGAGAGAACCAACCTAGATAACCTCGAAATTTTATTACAGCTCTAAATCTTTACTAGCTGTAGAGAATGTGAAGTTCCATCTCTTGCCCCTGTGGCACTGTTACCTCCACTAGGAGGCACCATGGCATTAACAGTGGCATTAATTGGTAGGGTCTCCACCTCTTAAAATTCCTAGCTTCCTTCAAAAATATAGTTCAAGTGCCACCTAATGCCTTTCCTGATCACCTGCCCAACCCCAAAGTAATAGCACTTTCTACATCTTGAAAGTCCGTTGTATGTACTTTTGTGTTTCCTTGTCTACATAAACAAGGTATATTGGTGGCACGAGGCGTGGCAGGGTTGATGATCAAGCCTAGTTTGCTTGGCTGATGCTATAAGATGTGGAAAGTGCTGTGGAGCCAACTTGCAGAAAAATGGGCCAGGTGCTGTGTTAAGCACTTTATAAATATTATCTCATTTGATTTTCACAACAACTCTATAAGGTAGATGGTATTATTATCCCCATTTTATAATTGAGGAAACTAAGACAGATTAAGAAGCTGAATGTACCCAAGGTACAAAGATAGTAAGAGTCAGAAGTTAGATTCAAACTAAGGTCTTCCTAATTCCAGGCCCAGTCCTCTATCCACTGCACCAGCTCACTGCTCAAAGAATCAGGTTACAAAATAGAATTTCAACTTTTGCAAGTTAAAGTTCAACATTATCTATTTTATAGATCTAGTTAGTGTTATTCTCTGCTACCCATGAGACTGTAAATTCCCTGAGGACAGGAACTGTGTTGTTTTCCATCTTTGTATTACTAGCACTCAGGATCCAGTCATCTCTTCCTCCCTCTCTCTGTCTCTCTGTCTCTCTGTCTCTCTCTCTATGTCTCTCTCTCTCTGTCTCTCTCTCTCTCTCTTTCTCTCTCTCTCGATAGACCTAATCTCTCCTCCTGAAAGTTTCTGAATTATAGTTCTCCATTTCCTCCCTACTTCTCTCCCCAACCCAACCAACAGGAGAACCCTCTTTTCCCCTTCCCTCTCCCATTATATACCACAGCAACTTGGGGGAGTTTCAACTGAGTGATGAAATCAGAAAGCAGATTTTAGGGGGTTAAAGAAGCAGTGAGTGGAGAGAAAGTTGAGGCAGTTGACTATTGACATAGAGATTTTCTAAAAAAAAAAAAAAAAGAATGCAGCAGTCAGCATGGATTATAGGATCAAGTAAGTGTTTTGCTTTTTTTTCTTTTTGAGGATAAGGAAAGTCTGGACATCTTTGCAAGCAGCAGAGATGGGGACAGCAGAAAGAGGAAGGATAGAAAATGATAGAGAAAGGGAAATATAGTGTGATCAATCTTCTGGGAAGGGATGGGGTCAAATGAGCATGTCAAAGGGTTGACCTTTGTGAAAAGGGTCACTTCTTGTTGCCCATCAAATGGGGAATGGCTAAACAAGTTGTGGTATATGATTGTGATGGAATATTATTGTACTATAAGAAATAACAAGCAGGATGATTTCAGAAAAACCTGAAAAGACTTACATAAACTGATGCAAAGTGAAGTGAGCAGAACCAGGAGAATGTTGTGCACGTAAGAGCAATATCATATGATGAATAGCTATAAATAACTTAGCTATTCTCAGGAATACAATGATCCAAAACAATCCCAAAGGATTTATGACAAAACATGCTATCCATCTCCAAGAAAGAACTGATATTATCTGAATACAAACTGAAGTGTGTTATTTTTCACTTTCTTTCTTTCATTCATTCTTTTTTTATTTGAGTCTTCTACAAAATGACTAATCTGGAAATGTTTTACATGATTGCACATGTATAAGCTATATCAAATTGCTTACCATCTCAGGAAGGGAGGAATAGAATTTGGAACTCAAAAGCTTTCTTTTTTAATAAAAAACTTTAAAATGTAACTGGGAAAAAACAAAGTATTATATAAAAAAGAAAAGGGTCACCTCTTCATCAGAAACTGGGAGGGAAAAAGGGAAATACTGGAAGATAATGTCAAAGGATTGTGAGATGAGGAGTAGGGCTCAGAGAAGAAGAGTTCAAGGTAGATAACCTTGATTTTTTTGATATAATATGAGGCAATAGCCTCAGGTGAGAGCATGGTGAGTGAAGATAAAGAGTGGGATAGAGAATTGAATAGGAAAAAGTAAAGGGGTGCCTTGCTGCAGTGAAAGACTATCTGAGATTAGATAGTATCACTTTGTCATGGATCCAGTCAGAATGGTTTTAGTCACTTCTCTAGTTCCATTCAATAGCACATGACTAAGAGTAAAGGAGGGAGAAGATGGGAGTAATCAAGGATTGGAGTTTGGTGAGGTGTGAGATGATGGGACCATGGATCAAGGACCTTACTTAGAAGAAAGTGAAGAGCTGAACTGGTTCAAAAAGGAATCAGTTTTAGGAAAGGAAGCCAGAGCAGAAGTGATGGCCAACCAGAATTCTGATGCATGGAGAGACTGTGAGTCAAGGTGAGGATGAAGAATAAGTTTGGGGAGAGTGAGCCATAGAGAGAAATGGAATGATGCAAGATTGGGATCAAATTTTTAAAAATGTGATTATAGAACTGGAGTGGCAAGACCAAGGATGTGACCCTCCCTAGTGTGAAGTATTAAGTCTTGGGAGTTGTAGAGACTGAAGAACTAGAAAATTAGGTAATTGAGGGAAATATCAGTCAGAGGAAACTATGTTTAATTATATAGTAAATTTTCTTAAATAGCAAATAAAGTCCTCATAAAATGTTTCCACTGTACAGGACTAGTCAGATCTTTTGGTGAAGTCCTCATGTTGTTCTACTAGTGCCTGATGGTCTTATGATGACTGCAAATAATGCACATAGTATTCAATGGAGTTTAGCCCTTCTTCTCCTGGAAGTTGCTCATTTCAGTAGCTTCTGTTCTGAATTGATCTGCTAGTCAATCAACCCTCAAGTCTTTCCTAAGTATCTCCTATGTATCAGGCACTATGCTAGGCATGGTAGATACAAATCCAAATAATAAAACACTCCCAACTCTTAAGGAGCTCACACTGTAACAGGGGAGACAACAAGTATGTGTGTATGTGTGTGTGTATGTGTGTGTGCATACTAGATATATATCTTATAGAATATAAACCAAGTAAGTTCTATATATACATAAGGTATTTAAGAATGTTTTTTAGGAAATGAATTGGAGGTGGGAAAGAGGATCAGGAAAGGCTTTTTACAGAAGCACTTGAGTTATTACTTCAAAGAATAAAGGGATGTTATAGTGTGAAAATAACAGGGGAGGGTATTTAGGAATGAAGGAGAGTCAGTGTAAAAGGCCAGAGATGGAACATGAAGGGTTTTGTATCAGGACAAGAGAAGACCAGTTTGTCTATACTGCAGAATATGCAATAGGGAGTCATTTACTAGGAAGAAAGATTTCAACCAACCTAGCTTTGAAAACTAAACAGAGAAATTAGTATTTAGGGAACCACTGGAAGTTATTGAGTAGCCAGGAGTGAAATAGTCAGATATGATCTTAAGGAAGATCACTTTGGGAGCTATATGGAAGATAGACTAGAGTGGGGAAAAACTTGAAGTGGTAGGAGAAATACCTACCAGGATCTCTGCCACGTGGTCTAGGATGGTGTGTTTTCTGCAACAAGTATTGAAATTGACTTTGAGACTTGAATGGCTCAGGGAACTAAAGGCCTGGTTCCTGGTTTCCTGAATACAAGAAAAGTTTGGACCCTAGGAGTTCCAAATCCCCTTAGACCAGCAGCATGGCCAGCACTGACACTGGAAAGCTATGTTCAGCTGAATCTAGGCTCTATCCAGCATTATCACAGAAGAAGTGATGAAATCCCCATGAGAGAAGGTAGAGAGAGAGAGAAGAACTCAAGATAGAACCTTGTAGGATACCCATGGTTAGGGAACAGAATATGGAGGATGATTTAACAAAAGGGACTGAGAAGGAACAGTTAAACTGATGGACCAGTAGGGAGTAGTGTCATGAAAGCCCAAGGAAGGGGCAGCATCCAGAAGGAGGAAATAGTCATAAATGCACTTTGGAGAAGACAAGAAAGATAGAGTTGAGAAAAGGTAATTAAGAGATCTTATGAACCTTAAAAGGTCAACAATTGTTGAACAAGCTGTTTTAGCTGAATGATGAGATAGGAAACTAGATTGGAACATGCTGAGAAGGGATGAGAGAGGAGGAAATGGCGGCTAAGAGTGTAGATATCTTTCTGGGAGTTTGACTATGGAAGGGAAATGTAAAGTATGACAATTTGAGGGAATGATATAATCAATTGAAAGGGTTTTTTAGGGATGAAGAATACCTCAACATGTTTCAAGGAAATAGAATATAGAGAGAAATTGAAGATTAAAGAAAGGATAATGGAAGGATCAAGAAAAGGAGTCTATGGACCTTGGTGAGGAGAAGGGCCATCTGGAACAAAAGAAGAGAGAATGGAGGATGATATTAAGATGTTTTGAAATGTAGATGAGTTAACTCATAATTGATAGCCTCTATTTTCTCAGAAAGTAATAGAATGAGGTCCTACAAGAACTTCCAAGTTCATGGGCCAAGCTCAAGCAGATGATCTCTCCTTCCCTGGTGATCTCATCCTCCCTTTTCCATGATTGAAGAAAATCTGGTACAGTAGAAAGAGCACTTCATTTGGCAGTAGAAGACCAAGATTTGAATCCAAATTATGTTACCAGTTACTGTGTAAAGTTGGCGTACCATGTTTGTAGTGCTTGCATGCCTGTTTAAGGCTGACAACCTTCTCCTCCCTCCTCTCATTGGCACATATACTTTATCGTTCTGGGCATTTCATTTCTCCTCATCCTGCCTTCACACTGACAGGTTAGGATTTCACCAGAGGTGGGGCAGCTCGTACATGTTACTACTCTTCAGGTCCTCGTGTAATGCTTATCGGTGACTATTCCTACTAAGAATTTAGCTGATGAGTCCTCATAGGTGTTTTTCACATTAACAAATCATCCAATGCTACTCAACATTTACTAAAACATTTACTGAAAATATGAAAAAAACATATAATATACAAAATTCCATCTATAAAACTGAATCACATTCTCCCACTTTGGAAAGTGGAAATATAATTAAAATTCCAGAGTTAAAGGCATATATGTAGGGAATTCATGTGGATAAGATAACTCAATTCTGAATTGGCTGGGGTTTTTTTTGTTTTGTTTTGTTTTGCTTTGTTTTTTTTTTTTGTCTCAGGTAGTATTTTTGTCTCAGCAACTGTCCATAAAAAAGTTCCTTGATGATCATAGCTATTTCTGTTCCTTGACAGCAACTGTAGTATCCATCATTTCCACCTTTATGCTTAGTTGATGCCTTCTGCTGAAATAGTATTAGATTCTTTTAGGCCCCAAAATTTAAGAAAAGTCAGTACTCCTTATTCTAATACTGGTAAAAAAAAAAAGTTCTTATTCTCAACAAGTGGTGGTAGAAAGCAAAAGTACATCCTTTCCTGCAATATACAATTCAGCAACTATTATTTCAAGACGTTCAGTAACTTCTTCTATTCAGAAATCTTAACAAAGACTTAGACCCCAGACAAATGACCTACCATGCCATCTACCTTACAAGAAGACTAGACTTGGAGTCAGAAAGAACTAGGTCCAAATTCTGCCTCAGAAAATTACGAGCTATTTAACTAAATGGGCAAAGCACTTAAATTCTGACTCAATTCCATCAGCTGTAAAAATGGGAAAAGTTATAATAGTACCTGCCCCACAGGGTTGTCATGAGGCTCAAATGAGGTTTCACTAGATCTCAGGTTCCATATCTGAAATGTAAGATTATTGAGGTAGATAATCTCTTGAGCTCTAAGTTCTAAATCATAAGAGATTACACGCACAAACTAGACCTCTTGACTAGTCTGTTGACAAGGCTTTGTTTGTCTAATAACCTTGGGTTTAATGTAATCTTACAATTAGGTGTCCTGTGAGTATCGTGGGACAGTGGAAACCTTTTGACTGAAATTGTACTTTTCTTCTTATGCTTACCACTAAAACCAGAAAAAAATTCCAAATAGATTTAGGAAGAGGAGTGACACCCAAATTTTCTCCTTCTTCTTTTGTGATATGTGTGTATGTACAGGGCCAGAGAAGGTAGGTATCACAAGTACCCTTAGTCTGAGATAGATTGGACTGCCAAGCTAAAAGTAAGTTCCAGAAAGGTTATTTAGTTTTTGTTTTTAAAAATATTTTGGGGAGGCTAGGTGGTGCCGTGAATAGAGCACTGGCCCTGGAGTCAGGAGAACCTGAGTTCAAATCCGGCCTCAGACACTTAACACTTGCTAGCTGTGTTACCTTGGGCAAGTCACTTAACCCCAAATTATCCCACCTTCCCCCCTCCAAAAAAAAGCAAAAAAAAAAATGCTTGTTGAATTTAGGGGTGGCTAGGTGGCACAGTGAATAGAGCACTGGCCCTGGAATCAGGAGGACCTGAGTTCAATTCCGGCCTCAGACACTTAACAATTGCTAGCCATGTGACCTTGGGCAAGTCACTTAACCCCAATTGCCTTGCCTTCTCCCCTCCAAAAGAAAGCAAAAAAAAAAAAATTGACATTGGGGAATTTGTAAATATTCTGGGGCCCAACACTTAGTCAGGGGGGAGCTATTTTGTTATTATTATAACAATTGTGTTACTGTTGTTATTATTTAGTTGGCATGATTTTTTCCTCATTAGCAATTGTCTGAATATAACATGGAACCCATGAATGAAATTGATTTGGAAAGTACCAAATCTAGAGCTTCTACTGTTCACTGCTTAGATCTGATGATGATGGCAAAAAATTCACACATATACCATACTACATATTTTACAAAAGATTTTCCTTTGAAGTAGGCATTTACAATCATTAGTAGGGAGTCAGTGTAATGGAGTGGAAGAAAAGCTAGATTTGAAGACAGGTGAGTTAAGTGAGGTTCAGAGGTAAAACAACTGAAAAGTTTCATAGGATTTAAAGGTTGAAAGTTTCATAGAGGTCATTTGGTTCACATCTCTGTAAAGCAGATGATGAAATTAAGACCCAGAGTTGTTAAGTAATTTGCCCAAGGTCACACAAGCAGAAAATAGCAGAGTCAATATTTGAACACGAATCCTTTAGGCAACGCAGCTAATAAATAGCGAAGGCAGAATTTCTGACTCCCAAGTCCAGTTCACTTTTCTTTTACATTATGCTGTTTTTAAAATTTGTGCAGTGTTCTGTTGGTGGAGTTTTGAACTGATTCAACCATTCTGGAATGCTATTTAGAACTATGTCCAAAGGACTATCTATACCCATTGATCTAGTAATACCCTTGCTAGATCTGTATCCCAAAAAAGATTTTTTTTAAAGGGAAAAGCACCTATATGTACAAAAATATTCATAGCAGTTCTTTTTGAGGTGGTTAGGAATTAGAAATTGAAGGGATACCCATCAACTTGTGAATGGCTGAGTAAGCTGTGGCATATGATTGTGATGGAATATTATTGTGCTATAAGAAATGATAAACAGGATGATTTCAGGAAAAACTGGGAAAAATCTTAAAATAATTGATGCAAAGTGAAGTGAGCAGAACTAGGAGAATGTTGTACACAGTAATAGCAATATTGTACAATGAAGAACTATAAGCTATGAATAGCTATTCTCAGCAATACAACGATCCAAGGCAACCCCAAAGGACTCATGATGAAGTGTGCTCTCCATGTACAGAGAAACAACTGATGTTTTCTGAATACAGACTGACATACTATTTTTCACTTTTTTTCTTTCATTCTTTTTTTCTGTTCAATCTACTTATACAAAATGATTAATATGGAAATGTTTTACATGATTGTACATGTATAACTTATATCGGATTGCTTACTGTCTTGGGGAGGAGGGAAGGGAGAAAGAAAAGGAAGGGCAGAATTTGTAACTCAAAAGTTAAAAAAAAACCAAATGTTTAAAAATTTTTTAAAAAATTGTGAAAAATTTTAACATGTAATTAATGAAAAAATAAATGTTTTAAAAAATTTTCCAGTGGAGTCTTATACCAAAATATATGGCTAGATCTTTCTTTTTTGTACCTCTAAACATTGGTTTTTTCATTTTATTTTCTTTTTTAAAAAGATATTATTACTTCAGGTTGGATACTGAGCTGGGCCTGGAGACAAAAAGAACTGCTGTCAAATCATGCTTCCAACACGATTTGTGTGATTATGGTCAAGTCACCTAATCCCCCTGAGCTTCAGTTTTCTCATCTCTAAAATGGGTATAATAAACATTTCCAAGTCTTACCTCACAGGGTTGTGTGAGTGTAGCATCCCCTATTAGATCACTCTCCCAGTCTTCAGTGGACTAGCAGACTGGATCTTCAGAAAGGGGCTGTGGATTCCAGTACTATTACTCATACTCTCCAGTATCTTTTCTGATATCAATTAACCAAGTTATATCAATTAGCTTTTCTAAAAAATTTTAAGATTTATTTTTAGTTAGCTATTACAAAAGTGTTTGGTTTTTTTTTTAAACTGAAATGGCATAGTAAGGACAGAAATACAAAAGTATCCCAGGGACAGGATGCTCTTCTCTGGGAAAGTGAGCTCAAGATCAAAGTACATAGCACTGAAGACCTATCTCGTGAACCAAAGGGCAAATTTTAGCTCTGGGAGTACTTTTCTCCCATACATTTTTCACCAGGTTCACTTCTGGGGTATAATGCAGCCAGTGGACAGGGTATTCTCTTGTTTAACAAGGCTAGTTCCTCAACAGTCTAAGTCAAGCAATAACTTAGCGGTTACGTGGTCTCCTTATTAGACTCCTTAGAAGACTCTTCATTTGCCTTGGGTGCTGAGGTTACTAGCAGATTCTGTTACCATCTCCTGTTTCTAAATCCCAGATAGTTCTTCTGACCTTTTAAAACTTACAGAGTCATAATCTGGTCAAGTTTATTTCTGAATATTCAGGCACCCACAGTCAGGAAATAATAAATCTGAGACAACAGAAACAGGAGCTCCCACGCTTTTGTGGCCACATGGAACCCAGGTGGGAAGCGAACCGATTCATCCCATTCCCACACCCAGAGAATTAAAATTCTTCCTTTTCATTTGAAGCTGCCAGGGCAGAAATTGACATACTCTATTTAAATCTTTTTGTATTCCCTCTCACTTTTGGCTCAAAAGTCAATTAAGAGGCTTCTCATTACTGTTCAGTACGCCAACAGGAAACAACCATAGGATACCTGCCCATAATCTGAGGTGAAGGGAAGGTTTCCTCTCTCATGCATACACAGAACCAGGCTTCCCTAGATAGGGTCTATTATACATAATCTAAGGGCTGGAACTGTACCCATTATACTGGGACAGTGTTTTGCAAACCTTGAAGTGATAGTATGAGTATAGTTATTATTATTTTTCATAATTCAAATTTTATTTCTTTTTTGAGCTTAGATCAAAGCTAAGAATTTGTTGGACCAGGACAAAGCAAACTTAAAAAATAGTAGTAGCAGCTGAACCTTCCAAAGCATTTACAATTAAAATAGGATGATTATGCAGCAAGAGATATTGGACTCAAAAAAAGAAAAGGATTTCTCAGCAGAACTCTGTTTTGAAAAAGATTGAAGAATGCTTAAGAAGCAAGACTGCTACAAAGAGTAATTCAACCAACTCAACTCAGTTCCTATTTATATAGCTCCTAGGTATTGAAACAGAAAGAGAGCTTAGTACAGAGGATAGAAAGCTGGCCTCTGAGTCAAGGAGATTTGGATTCAAGGGCTATTTCTGACATATACTGGCTGTAGGACCTGGGTTAATTGATTTATCTCTCAATGACCCTGCTCATTTCTTACCTACCCTTAATCATTGAATGGGTGTTGTCTCAGTCAGATTGAGACCTGTTAAAGACCTTAGCTGAGAAAGGCCAAGGTCACCTCCTCCATCCAAGGTCTTCTCCAGTTGTCCTGACCTATATCTTGCCACTGGATTCAGATGGGTCTGGAGGAGAAAGTGAGTCTTGTGACTTTGTGTGGCCCTCCCTCACGTAAATCCAATTCACTTGCAAGTCATGATATCACTTCCCTGATGTCATAGTCATCGTCAAGAACGAAGGACAAACAATAACTACAACAATGTCCTTAGATAACTCTGAGACTAGAGAAGGCTCATGAAGAGTTCCTTGCGCCCTTGAAATCCCAATGTCCTTGGTCCTATATACTTAGTAATGCTCTTTTCTCCATCCTTTTTAACCCCTCCTGACAATTTTGGAAGCAGCTAGGTGGAATTGTGTTTTTGAGTTGTGAAAACCCAAGTGTGAGTTCTACCTAAGATACCCACTGACTGTGTGACCTTGGGCAAGCCACCTAACTATGCTCACCTTGCTTCCTCATTTGTGAAAATGGGTATAATAACACCTTTATCACTATCTCACAGGGTTCCTGTGAGGCTCAGATGAAATAAACTATATTGGGCAGCTAGGTGGCTCAGTGAATAGAGTACCGGCCCTGGAGTCAGGAGGACCTGAGTTCAAATCCAACCTCAGACACTTAACACTAACTAGCCATGTGACCTTGGGCAAGTCACTTAATCCCAACTGCCCTGCCTTTTCCCTTGGAAAAAAAAAAGAGAGAGAAAAAAACCAAAATATATCAAACATTTTAATGAAACTTTGAAGCACTATATAAGTGTCCATGATTATTATTGCTGGGAAGGATAATAGAAAGTCGTTTTTCAATTCCACCAATGATTGTTAAGCACCTACTATATGGAAGATACTGAAGAGACAAAGAAAAGAAACAAAAAAGAGCAGTCCTTGTGTTCCAGAAACTCAAATTATACTGGAGGCATGTGCATAAGGAGATACGTACAATAGGAAGAGGGATCAAAGTCTTCCAGCAGTTTTTGGATGGAAGATAATACAGTTTGGTTGGAAGACTAACTGAAGGAAATACAACATGAAAGATAAGGCATCTGAAAAGCAGAAATGAGGAGGGCATGCCCTGTGGACATAGAGGACAGCCTGCAAGGGTGCATAGGGCTGGGAGTTGAATGTTAAATTTGAGGCATAGCCCATTGCTATTTTGGATCTGAAAGTAAGCAATGTGAGATGCATAGATATGGGTGTGCCCGTCAGTCAGAGGCAGACAGCCTCTAGGACACCTTAAATATCAGGCTAACAAGTTTGTCTTCTACCTCAGAGTAAATAAGATATCACTGAAAGATCTGAGTAGGGCCACAGTATATAGTTGGACACCTGTATTTAACACCATGCCTGGTTCATAATAAACGCTTCATAAATGTTTGTGGTTGATACCTTAAGAAGATTGTTTTTGTAGATTATCTGAAGGGTAGGCTGAAGAGAGAAGGCAAAGAAATCAATTAATAGGCTTTTGCAATAGGCTAAACAAAAATAATAATAATAATAATGAAGGCCTTCTGAGCTAGGAAAGTAATAACATGGACCAAGGGGAGAGTCCTAACACAAACAACATTTTGAAGGTAAAATTCATAAAATTTAGAAATTGATCAGAGGTGGGGGGTAAGGGAAAGGAAAGAATGAAAAAGATGATTCTCAAATTTCAATGTAGAGGGACAGGATAGAAAAGGAGGGTGTGGTGGTACCATCGGTAGAAATAAGGACGTTTACAAAAGGGATGAACTTTATGGAGGAGGGGAGGATGATTTATTCAGTTTTAGGAATTTTATGTTTGAGATACTGACAGGACATTCAGGTAGAATGTCTAGCAGACAATTGTCAATGTGGAGATAGAGTTCATGAAAGAGTATAGGGTTCACTTACATAGTCAAAGGATATGAAGAGGTGGTTCTCGAGAGGAGAAATATAAGCTATTAACAACTATATGAAAACCAAATGTTCCAGATCGCTAATAATAGAGGAAAGGCAATTATATTTTTCTCATTTTTTTTTGTGATAGGGCTAATAGGGAAATATGTTTTGCATGATTTCGCATGTATGATATAATTTTCTTGCCTTCTTGATGGGTAGGGTAGGAGTTGGAGAGAGGGAGAGAATTTGGAACTCAAAATTTAAAAAGAAAAGAATGTTAATAAGTAAATAAATAATAAATTAATAAACAAAACAAAAAAAGAAAAGATATTTTCTCAAATGGCATAGCCAGAACAGTAGTTACATATTGTTAACAGTAACATAATTACTGTTACATATGTAACAGTAGTTACATATGTAAATACATACATTTACATATGTAAATACTGTTACATTATGTAACAGTAGTTACATAAAGCTACTACCCTCCCTCCAAAAAAGACTCCAAAACTTGTAGTGAATTCTCCCTGGGTGTGGGGGGAGTGAACAGGATGAAGGGGACAAGCTTCTATTGTGATGGTGAGGTGTACATGGAGGAGCTGCACATATCCAAGGCTACACACAACCTGGAACAGCAGAGCCTCCTTTCTTTCTATGGAGAATCCTCACTAAATTCACTATGGAGCTGGGTATTGGTATCAGTGATGGCTGAGTCTCTGTCTCTGTCTCTCGGTCTCTGTATCTCTGTCTTTGTCTCTGTCTCTCTTCTGCTAGACTAGGTTAAAACATGGAACTAGGTCTTTACTAGTGTGCTGCTGCTAGGCTAGTTTGGACAGATCAATCTGACTTTGGATTCTTCACAGGGTGTGACATCTCTGCTGGACGGATTTATTCCATGTATTTCCTTGGCTCACTCTTTTATGGGGAGCTTCAGCTACCACCTGTCAGCCTCTAGCTTACCTGGGTATTATTGAGCCTTCTTCATTTGGAGGGACCATACTCTTTTTCAGCTGGGGAGCTGTTTCACTCTTTCAGCAAGAGCTATAACTCCTTACCCAGGACTGGAAGGCAACGCTCCTCTTTGACTCCCTAGGGACCTCATTCTGTGGCAGAAAGTTGGCAAAGTCTAGCCTCTCCAGTTTGACAATGTTGTTCTGGTTCAGAGCAAGTTCTGTCAGTGCAGGACTCTGCCTTTACTTATGTTGATCAGTCAGATTCTTGTTAGGGTCTTACGCAGATCAGTGACTAGGGACGTGGAGGTGGTGGTAGATTCTGTACTTAAAGGCAAGTTCGTTGTCTTTGTGAGCATTTTCTCATGCCATTGAACTGTTCAAGCCTGGGACCCTTTTTAAGGTGTGGCATGCTTCCTATATATCTTGAAAGAGCTTTTCTTTTACATTTCAATAAAAGGCATCAAGAATGATGTTTTCTGCTTAGTTTCCCCCCTCGTCTTACCTTCAGCTTCAATAGAGCCTAAAGGGGGCATACCCTTACACCAGGAAAACAAAAATCAACCAGAAATCAAATGGTTTACCTTTCTAGAATTCTTCTGGGAGATACATGTGTGTTTTGGTAGGCATTTCTATGGTAGTTTTTCCTATCTTTCTGAATGGCTTCATCAATCAACCAGCATTTTTTTTTGGTATTTCATATTTTTGTATTCATTATTTATTTATTTTTGTTTTCAACATTCACTTTTATAAGATTTTGAGTTCCAAATATTTTTCTCCCTCTCTCCCTTCCCTCTCCACTCCCCATCAAGATGGCAAGCAATCTGGTATAGGCTATACACCTGCAATCATATTAAACATATTTCCACATTAGTCATGTTGTGAAAGAAGAATCAAAACAAAAGAAAAAAACACAAGAAAGAAAAAAAGAGAGAGAAAATAGTATGTTTGAATTTGCATTTAGACTCCATAGTTCTTTCTCTGGATGTGGATAGCATTTTCCATTGAGTCTTTTGGAGTTGTCTTAGATCATTGTATTACTGAGAAGAGCTAAGTCTATCACTGTTGCTGTTACGGTATGCAATGTTCTGGTTCTGCTCACAGCATCAATTCAAGTAAGTCTTTCCAGGTTTTTCTGAAATCTTCCTGCTCATCATTTCTTACAGAACAATAGTATTCCATTAAATTTATGTACTACAAATTGTTCAGTCATTCCCCAATTGATGGGCCTCCCTTCAATGTCCAAGTCTTTGCTTCCACAAAAAAGAGCTGGTATGAGTATTATTGTACATGTGATTCCTTTCTCCTTTTTTGATTTCTTTGGGCTGCAGACCTACTAATGGTATCAGCATTTATTAAGAGCTTGTTACCTTGCTATGTATTGGGAATGCAAAGAAAAGTGAAAATGATCACTGCCCTCAAGGCACTTACATTCTAAATGTAAATGCCACTCTTTTGTAGCCAGCCCCACCCCCACCCCCTCCCTGGGTCCCTAAAAACAAGCCCAAGCCATGGAGACTGTCTCTGTCTTTTCTTTTAACTCAATGAACCCTTTTAATTCTCGACTTCTGTGACCTCAATTGCTCTTGTAAACTCAAATAACTTCTACTCTCCCACCAACTGGCCCTTTCCTTCCTCTGTCCTCAGGACATTTTCATGCTCTCAAGTTTTTCTAGAACCAGTGACAGTCCCGACATCTTACAATCAACCAACAGAAAGAGCTCCTCTCCCTCCTCCTCTGCCTTTGTCTCTTTTGCCCATCACATGCCCAGTAGTCAGTTTGTTCCCATGCTGGTTTCTTCATGAAACTAGCAATGTGAGTAAAATTACAGAAGAACTAAAACTGTTTCTAACCAAACACCCTTTGAAAATAATATGAAAGGAAACGAAGGGGGAAAAACAATCCTAGAAAGAAGAAATGAAACTATGGGCAGAGCTGTCTCTAGGTGGGCTTCCCACATTAGTCACCAGTGTGTGAATATCAACACTGCAGACCCGGATTCAGCAACAGAACACAAACAGCCCAGTGATTGAAAGGGAAGGAAGACAAAAAAACTCCCCTTTAAAGGCACAGTCTTTAACAGTTCTTGTCAATAGCTACAAGAGAGAAGAGTAAACATTTAACAGTGGAAGGAGGGGAAGGGTGGTTCTGAATCTGGTCCATGGGTGTCTCCCTTGTCCCCCCCCCCCCCCCCCCAAGAAAGCCGCATCCCTGCAAGTCAAAACATTGACTGAAACATATCTGTGGACTTGGCATCAGAAATGTGCCTCTTTCCGGGTCTTGGCCCCCGTGCCACAAATCAGTTGTGCTTATAATCACTGATTCAAAGGGCCAGGCTTGGTTTCAAGACTCATTGTGTTCTAGTTATAAACAGGAAACCAAGAGTACATTTCAGAGGCCAAGCTAAGTTAAATCCATCCTTCCGAAGCCTGATGGGCTTCTCTCCTAAAGGGTTACTAATAGTTCTTGTGAAGGGCTTTTGTGTGAACCTGATTTGGTTTTGTTCCCTCTCACCCCAAACAAGTCACTACCTAATCTCTTTCCTGCATTCACATGGCTCTTCCAATAGTAAGAGAAGATTCTGGAAGCAATTCTGAAGCTGCTACTTACTCTTATTCGGGGAGGCGTTGATATGATAGAAAGGACTTCTGGCACACAAAAGTATGAGCATGGGATGATTCTCTGCCCCTGGAGGAACTGAGGAGGAAGATCATAGATTTAAAGCTAGAAGGTCATTGAGTCCAAGCTCATCATTTTCCAGATGAAAAAAATTGGAAAGAGGATAAATTACTTGCCCAAGATCACACAGCTAGTAAGTGTCTGAGGCAGGATTTCAACTAAGGACTCCAAGCCCAGGACTCTACATTGTGCCACCTTGGGAGGGGGTTGATTGCATGTGAGATCTTGGTGGAGAGGAGACTTTAATGGTCTGCTATAAAATTTGAACTTGATACAGAAGGTGTGAAAGCATAATGACTATTTGTTCATTGATTCATTCATCTATCATACATTTATTGAGCTCTTGCTTCGTATGAGTCACCCTAAAGCCTACCCTAACTAACACTCTGATATCCCTAGCCATATTCTTTATCACCCTACACCCTGACTTGACCAGTCCATAATTGCTCAGAAATGTTATGGGACTGAGACTCTGGGTGATAACAGGGAAAAGGAGACCCTGGCTTGGACCTCTACCCTCCAGGCTTGCAAAATGCAGAAGGTTAAGTGACTTGTTATTCATCATTTCCTGATTCGAAGTCAGCTTCTCTAACCATGAAGCCACATTGCCAGATCGTCATGTTACCTCATAAAGTGGCAGAGCTACTCTCTAAAAATAAGTAAGGATATTAACAGTTCTCATTCTTGCTCACACACACACCCCCACACTCATATCTACATTGCAGAATCAAGCTTCCTATTCCTATTTTTTTCTATTTCTACTGATATCTTGGTAGCAACAAAATTTCATGGTTTCAATTTTGCATATACTCACATGTAAGTCTATATCTGCCCATCTGCTGATTGATTGATTGCACAATCTCTACTTTTCATCATTTGGGCTGGTTGTGGGAGGAGAGGTTATAGACAAGCAGCTGGAGGCATTCATGGAAAGATGGTTGCTTTAAAAAAGATAGGAATCAGGAGAACAGAATTAAAGTAGAGAAAACTTGAAATCTTACCCTCCAGATTCTAATTCAATAAACATTTATTATTAAGCACTTAATAGATGTAAGGAAAAAATTAAGTATATACTTCGGGCTTATTTAAGTAAATTAATTGTGCTTATTTTAGTATATTAATTAAGTATATACTTTAAATACTTTTCAAAGATGACAGATCATAGTCCTTGTTCACAAAACGCTATAAGAGCCCATAAATTAAACAGGAGGCTTAGGTGTACACAGAGATGAATACTAAAGGAAGGTTCTGGAAAGGATCGACAGAAGATAATGAATGAGAGTGTCAGATCAAAGCTAGGAGTGATAGAGACACTATGGAGTTTAAAGGCATCTAGTCCCACCCCTCTGATTTTACAGATGGGTTAATAGAAACCTATAGGATTAACCAATTGGCCAAGGTCATACTAGTAATAAATAGAAAAGTAAGGATTTGAACCCAAGCCTTCTAAGTCCAAACCAAAATTCATTCCACTATACCAAATTGATAGCGTTGGAATGGGGAGCAATGGGGAAGAGGGAGAGAGAGGGTGATGCTAAAATTTTTAGGCAATACAAGAGGGAAGCTTAGGCAGGCCATGTGGGATCATGCCGGTTTTCTCAGTGAAGTAGGAACCACATCACTCGCTATAAATATGTAGTATGTAGTCAAGGATGAGAGGAAAGAAGAAATGGTTTGGAATATGGGGAATGAAATAAGAAGTGTAGGGTCTACTGGGTTCTATTAAGATAAGTAATATAGTTCTGCCCTCAAAGACTTTGCAATCCAGTAGGATATATGGCATCCACACAATTAAATATAACACAAAAATAGAATCAGATAAATTTGCAAGAAAAGTAGATGTTTTTGAATCAGATATCATGTGATCCTTACCAGCTGAAAGCGTGGAGGAAGACTTCTGGTCACATTTACTCTTGACCTTAAAGGACAAATGGGATGTCTATCCATAGGGAGATATAGAGTTATTTATGGATCAATGAGGAGCAGCTAAGGATTAGACAGAGATACATGTGCACATGTTTGCCCAGGTACATTCTTTCTATTCATTTTCAAAATGAATTTAATTGCCTAGTGCCCAAGAATCACTGCTACCTGGAAATTCTATCTGACAACACCAAAGAGAACAATAATGGTTTCTCACTTCATTTGTTAAATTCTTCCAGAATAACATTCCAACACTTCAAAGGTCCCTGTTTAATTGGCGTGAGGATTCTGTTCACTGACACAGATAACAACCATTGTATAACACATGGTTGAGAGTTGCTATGGCCAAAAAAAAATCGTCCAATGATGACTCTTTATGAATTTATTGGGGCTAGATCTCCAGTGACAGACACTCAGTACATCACTAGATCAAGTTTCTAAGTCTTTCTAGCCTTGTAGGGTCTGCCAGAGATTGTACTTCTTAGGCATAGCTTTTAATGACCCAGAGTCAGCTTTGTACCACATTTACCAAAGAAGGACTTCAGTGGAAGTTTTGGAATGCTAAGAATTCATAGAATGGCAGATTTAGAGCTGGAAATTAATTTAGAGACCACCTAATTCAACTTCTTTATTTTACAGATTGGGTAACTGAGACCCCAGAAGTAAAATAACTTGCCCAAGGTCACATGGATAATATGTAACAAAGGCAGAACTCAAACTCACATCCCCTGACTCCAAAGTCAACACTCTCCCTGTTGTACAATGCTGCTTCTCTATTTTTTTATATATATATATATATATAGCAATTTGTCAATCTATCAATAAACATTTGTCATTGACCTGTGTGCAAGGCACTGTGGTAGGTTCTGTGTATACAAAGAATAAAATGATACTTACTATGTAGAAGTATATATCCTATTAGGGTTTATGGAGTGCTTTTCAGAATCTCTTTGGACAAATGCAATGAACAATGATGATCAACATGGAATTTCTCTTCCATCTAAGTTTTCCCTTGCCTTCCCCATCTTGCTAGTCATAAACTTTCCATCTAAATCTGTATCCATCCTCATTCTTGTTTCTTACACAATCGTAGATTTTTAACCCTATTACAGTGGTTCAGTGCCAGAGAGAACAACAGTGATTGCTTACTTCATTTTTGTTAAGCTCAAAAAAGTCTGGAAATTCAGATAACCTGGCTGGAGATAACCCTCACTGGTCATGCTGACTGTCATTCATCTCCCAAGGAAAAGAAGTTGGGGTGGGCAGTAGGAAAGAAAGGAGACCGATAGCTGACTGTGTACACATAGGATTGGATAGCAACTTGATAGAGTCAAATAGGGACCAGTCTTGGTTAAACCCAGGGAGTAATGGCCCCAGTGTCAATGGACCAGAGTAAAGTGCAAAGTCAAACAGGTTCAGATAAAAAGAAGGGAAGGGGTCGGAGAGTGGTAGCAATAGTAGAACAGAACAAAGTTCAAAGTCAGTCCTAATCAAAAGGATGAACAGTCCTGGTACAAATGGAAGCAGACAAGGGTGGAGTCCAAAGTTGGTCCTATCAGATAACCTGGAATGACAAGATGGAGTGATAATGAGGTCAAGAGCAAAAATGAACTCGGAAAAGAGAAGCAAACTGTGCTGATATCTGTCCAATGCAGTTAATTAACAGGTCTGCTGGCGGTCAGCTGTCTGATTATTTAAGAGACCAGGTCCCATGCCACAAGAATCTTCTGGGCTGGGGATAGGGGAGAAAGGATATCTTCAGAGAAGACAGGAGTCTTCAACCTCCCCTCCTAGACAGGCTTCCTTTATATTATTATTATTCAATTATTCCTGCTCATTATTCAATTTCTCATTATTTATCTTAATTATAATAATTTATTAATATTCAATTATCATTATTCAATTTTTCCTTTGATGTGGGGGACATAAATAGAGAAACACAGGCTTCATAGGACCATAGATTTAAAGCTAGGAGGGCCCTCAGAGGACCTCTAGCCTAACCCCCTCATTTTACAGGTGAGAATACTGAGGCTCAGATGATGCATGACTTGGTCAGCATTATACAACTGCTAAGTATCTTAAAGGCCTTGAGGTTTGAATTCTGATCTTCTGATGCCAAGCCGGGCACCCTATCCACTGAGCTACAGTATCTAATTTTGTATGTGTTTTGTTGTATCTGAGTAGAACCTTCCTGACACTGTGAGGAAGGGACAGACATAGGAAGGACTGGGAGGCTAGCCAGAACTGCAGAGTGGTGTGATGACCTGGGTTTTAGTCATCAGTGGAAGTCCAGAAAGTGCTCATTTTAGATCATTCATGCCATAATGAGGATGTGAATCTGAAGATCTGGGACTGAGAGGACATTCCATTAAGAAAAAGACACGTGGGATGTGAATATCATTGGCGAATGTGCCAACTAAATCTAAGATCTAAGGTGGATACCCAAGTAGGAACGGGATGGGGCGTAAATTGGTGCTCAAGTGGTCAACGCAGGAAAACACCAATTATCAGGGACCCAGGAACAGACTAGGGGTCAGAGACAGGGAACTTAGACACTGAGGACAGAGATAGTAGTCAGGGTATCCTGTCACTGGATAACTAAAGTACAAGGCAGGGAAGCCATTCACTGGGAAACTTGGAAACAAAGTATAAACCCTGTTACTATAAAACAGGGAAACCAAGGTCAGACCAGAGGGCTGCCAAGTTGACTTCTGTGCTGTTAGTAATAGTTAACATTATATAGCTCATTAGGGTTTGCAAAACACTGTTGCTTACATATGTTATCTCTTTTGATCTTCACAGCAACCCATGAAGTAGATGCTATGAGTATTCCCACTTTACAGATGGGGAAACTGAGGCAGGGGAGGTTAAGTGACTTGCCCAGAGTCATATAGCTAATAAATTTCTGAAGCAAATTTTGAACTCGGGTCTTTTTGACCATTGTTGTTCGGTCATTTCAGTCATGTCTGACTGTTTGTGACCCCATTTGGGGTTTTCTTGGCAGAGATACCAGAGTGGTTTGCTGTTTCCTTCTCCAGCTCATTTTACAGATGAGGAAACTGAGGCAAAGAAGGTTAAGTGACTTGCCCAGGGTTATACATCTAGGGTCTGAGGCAGGATTTGAACTCAGGAAGTGAAGTCTTCTTGACTCCAGACCCAGGGCTCTAACCATCTATCTACCAGCCCCTTTTAGACCACCTACCTGGTAAAATCTAGCATCATAGTAAAGGCAAAGCAGTGAGAACATGAAGATAGCAGATTAACAGCTGGGGTGAGGTCCTGGGCTATTGACACATCTCTGTGTCAGTGCCATCTTAGCTCTCTAATACTTAAGGGAAGGAAACAGTACAGACATTGCTAGTACCTACAGTAAGCCTGAATGACATAAATCTGTGGTTGCAGAAAGATTATGGGTGATTAGTGATGGATAAGGAGGATCCAGGCCTTATTATCACACATGGCTGAGTGGTACAGTTGAATTTTCTGAGGATCTTCCTTTGTCTGTGTCTGTGTGCTCTCAATATCACTCCACTCTGAAGGAATGACACTTAGCGGGTGTGAGCAGTCTTTATTATGTAATTATCTGGGCAATTTTTTAATCTGATATTTCATCACCCCAGAACTAAAGACATGACACCTTGGGAGTGGTCTGTAATGAGATGTGTAGCTCAGTTAGGAATTTTCTGGGTATTCAGCTGTGTTATCTGAAATACCTGTCCCTGTCCATAGGAAGTGAATTTGTGGGGGATAGGGATGGGACAGTAAGAAAATACTTGGTTACTGTTTTTATCTCCCTAGCCTATGGCTAAGATTGGTTTCTAGACTCAGGTGTTGGGCTGAGATTGCAGGTGAGAGCTGAATTCAGTTACCATGGCTGTAGAGAGATTTAGGTGGAGGGCAGAGACTTATAGGCTAGAACAAGAAAATTCAAGCATAAGCTCATTTATTTTAACTTGACTTCAATTCTTGGTCCTTGGAGGGGAAGGAAAGAGAGAAAAGAGAATTAATGGGAAAGGAAAAGAAAAGAAGGGAAAGAGATAGGAAAAGAAAAGGAAGGGGTGAGGATGAGAGAAAATATGAAAATAGAATGAATATAAAGGAATAGCAAATCTAATAGATTCACAGTTTCATATGCAATCATCTTTTTTATTATACTATATTATGAAAACACTTGTTTTATTCCATAAATCAAAAATAAAATAAATGAGTCCTGGATACTCAAAATCATCAGTCTATATCAGGGAATCAGTTTTCCAAATGAAACATGCAAACCTCAGTGCAGCTGGGTTAGTCCACAAAAAGGCATGCTCATGTATTGGGTAAGCCCTAGTCATTTTTTGTGTATTATGATTTTTTCAACACAATGCTTAGCATATAACAGGCACTTAATAAATGTTACTGATTGACAATCATTCAATAGTCACTAATTATTAAGTATTAACATAATGCAATACAACAAACAAAATGAAATAATTAATTAATATTTATTAAGCACCTGTTATATCCCAGACTCTGTGCTAGGTTCTGTTCTTATAAAGACAAAAATGAAGCTGTCCCCACCCTCAAGATTTTCCCATATTCCTTTGTTTTTTGAGTAGATGAATAAACAAGCATTTATGGAATACTAAGTGCCAAGTACTGTTTTAAGTCCTGGAATACATTTATAAAAAATGAAGATGGTCTCTGCCCTCAAGGAGATTACAATAGGGAGTGATGGCCAAGGAAGAATATTTTGGTTTGGAAAGTTACTGAGATGATGGATGAGTAAAAGTGGTAAATATTTAACAACCAATTCTCAAGAAAAAAAATGTATTCATAACATACTTTTATGTTTAACCTGCATTGTTAAAATTTTCTCCAACACTTTCTTAAGTCTTCTCTAGACAATTAACAAACAACAAATCAAGCCTTTGTACTATTTGCTAATTTCAAAGAAATTTGCCAGTTGGCTCTAGTTAGAGCTGGCTCTAGCGCACCCTTGAATGTGTCCCAAAGTGTATGGAACTTACATTTGCAATCACAGGTATGTACCCAAATCTCCTTTGTGGTATGTAGACATTCTTCATGACAAACAATAAGGTTGAGTAGTGAGCCAAAAAAAGTTTGATAATCCTTGATCTAGTAACTAAATGAATCTGGGTCTTTTTGCCCCAGGTGAATTATGCAAAATGTTACTTCAATAATCTCCATAATAATAAATATGTTTTTAGGTCCACTGAATGCCAAGCAAGAGTTCCACAACAATTGGACTTTACTTTTTTCCAGGTTCAAAATCTGTGTCTATTTCTTTATTTGTAAAATGGGAAAACTGCACTACCTACCTTGGGTTTAGATTTAGAATGAGGTGCCTCAGAGACCACTTAGTCCAATCTATATTTCAATGATGATTTCCTCTATCCCATTTTTGATAGGAGATGATCTAGTCTCTACCTGAAGCCCTCTAGGGACCGAAGAAATGAGAAACCACATAAAATATTTTGCAAATATGAAGTATGAGACATAGAGTGGTATATTTAGAGTCAGAGGACCAGGTTTTGAATCTAGATTCTGTTGTGTATTGCCTACATCCATTGGCAAATCATCTAACTTCCCTAAAGTTTCAGTTTCTGAGGATCATAGATTTAGAGCTGGAAAGGCCCTTAGAAGCCATGGAATGCCACCCTTTCATTTTACAGATAAGGAAACTGAGGCACCAGGGTTTCACGGTTAATACTTGTCTAAGGTAAGGTTTGAGCCCATTTCCCAATTATAAATCTAGTGCTCATATCCACTAAACCACATTTCATTTTCTGCAAAATGAAGAACCTCTGAGGTTCCTTCTGGATCTGGAGCTATGGTATAAAATGTAAGCTATAGATATGTTGTTTTTATAAAGGGGTTTACTGCTTTAAGTGAATCTCAGACTAAGGCAACTTGTCAGGACCCTTTGGAATCCATGATTTCATGTATCCATCTAACTTAAGGACAGCTAGGTGATTCAATGGATAGAGTGCCTGGTGTCAGGAAGATTCATCTTCCTGAGTTCAAATCCAGTCTCAGACATTTATTAGCTGTATGACCCTGGGCAAGTCACTTAACTCTGTTTGCACAGGGTCGCCCAGCTAGTAAGTATCTGAGGTCAGATTTTAACTGCGGTTTTCTTGACTCCAAGCCTGGTGCTCTATCTACTGTCCTACTTAGATGCCCTTTTAAATAAGTAATATTTAAATTTTAAGAAAGCTTCCAGTTATTCCTTTGCTTTCAAATGTTTTTTTTTAATAGGAATGGACATCGTATTTTGTCAAAATCTTTTCCTGCATCTATTGATATAATCATATGAATTTTGTTCTTTTTATTATTAATATGATCAATTATCCTGATACTTTCCCCAATATTAAATCAGCCCTGGATTCCTGGTATGAAGCCCACCTGGTAATAGAGTATGACCTTTGTGATATATTGCTATATGCTCCTTGTTGGTATTTATTTAAATTTTTTTCATTGATGTTCATTAAGGAAATTAGTCTATAGTTTGCTTTCTCTGTTTTTGCTCTTCCTGGATTAGGTATCAAAACTATATTTATGTCATAAAAGGAGTTTGGAAGGACTCTTTACCTATTTTTTAAAAAGTTTACATAGAATACATACATTGGAATTAATGGTTCTTTAAATATGTGGGAGAATTCACTTAATCCATCTGGTCCTGGGGGTTTTTAATTAAGGAATTAATTGACGGCTTGCTTAATTTTTTTTCTAAGGGTATTTAATATTCTATTTCCTCTTCTTTTAATCTAGGCAGTTTATATTTTTGCAAACATTTATCCATTTCACTTAGACTGTCAGTTTTACTGGCATATAATTGGACAAAATAACCCTTAATAGTTGCTTTAATTTAATCTTCTTTGGTAGTGCACTCACCCTTTTCTTTTTTGATACTGGTAAATTTGTTTTCTTCTTTCTTTTTTTAAATCAAATTAACCAATGATTTATCTATTTTTTAGAAATAAAACCAGCTCTTAGTTTTATTTATTCAGTAGTTTTCTAAAATTTTAGTTTTATTGATCTCTCCTTTGATTTTCAGGATTTCAATTTTGTTGCTTAATTAGGATTTTAAATTTGTTCTTTTTCTAGTGTTCTTTTAATTGCACACTCAATTTATTGATATGCTCTTTCTCTCTTTTATTGATGTACATATAAAATTTCCCCTAAATACTGCTTTGGCCGCATCCCACAAATTTTGGTATGTTGTCTCATTGCTGTCATTGTCTTTAATTACATTATTTATTTTTTTCTATGATTTGTTCTTTGACCCAGTCGTTCATTTAGGATTAGATTACTTAGTTTACAATTAATCTTTATTTATCTATTTTTAGTTTTTACCATTCACTTCCATGAGATTTTGAGTTCTATATTTTCTCCCCCTCCTTCTCTTCCCTCCTCCCCAAGATGGCATACAATCTGATATAGGCTCTACATATACATATTAAAGTATTTTCCCATAAAATTAATTTTAATTGATGCTTCCATAATCCTTCACTGAATGTGATTTTCATTTGCATTATGATCTGAAAAGGATGCATTTAATATTTCTGATATTCTGAATTTGCTTGTGAGGTTTTTTTTATGCTCTAATACATGACCAATTTTTGTAAAGATGGAAAAAGGTATACTACTTTCTATTCCCATTCATTTTTCCCCCTAGAGGTCTATCATATCTAAATTTTCTAAGATCTATTCATCTCCTTACCTTCTTTTTTATTTATTTTATGGTTAGACGTATCTAACTCTGAGAGGAAAGAATTGAGATCCCAACTAATATAGTTATACTGTGTATTTCCTCTTATAATTCAATTAACTTTTTCTTTAAGAATTTGAATACTATGCCATTTGGAGTATATATGTTTAGTACCAATATTACTTTATTATTTATGGTGCTTTTTAGCAAGATGTGCATTGCTTTGTCTGACATCATGATTGCTATCCCCACCTTTTATTTACCTCAACAATAATAGATTCTGCTCCAGTCTCTTTGTTTCAAGTGTGTTTCTTTTTAACAATATACTGTTGTATTTTGGTTTCTAATCCATTCTGTTCTCTGCTTCTGTTTTATAGGTGAGTTAATTCCATTTACATTCGTAGTTATACTTACCAGCTATACATTTCTCTCAATCTTATTTTCTTCTGTTTATCTTTCTCTCTCTGTCACTCTCTCCCTCCTTCTCCCCCTCCTTGTTCCTCCTCTAAAATCTGTTTTGCTTCTGACCACTGCCTTCCTTAATTTACTTTCCCTTTTATTATCCTTCTGTTTTCCTATCCTACTTCCCTGTTGAGCAAGATAGATTTTTATTGCTAATTGAGTGTATATATATATATATATATATATATATAAAATAGAAATATATATATGTATGTATGTATTTTTCCCTCTTGGAACCAATCTAGATGTGAACAAGATTAAGTGTTGCCTGTCCCCACCCACCATTTTCCCCCTCCACTGTAAAAACTCTTCCTGTGCTTTTTCTAAATGTAAGATCATTTCCCCCATTCTTCCTCTCCCTTTCCTTTTCTCCCAGGTCAATCCTCTTTATCACCTCCTCTTTTTTTTTTACATCATTCCAACATAATCAATTTACTCCTGCACCCTCTTTCTGTGTAGAAATCTTCTAACTGCTCTACTAATGGTGAAGTTCTTAGAAATTATATGTATTATCTTCCCATATAGAAATGTAAAGAGTTTAATTTTATTGACCCTTATTATTTCTCTTGAATGTTTACCTTTTTATACTCCTCTTAAGTCTTGAATTTGAAAGTCAGATTTTCTCTTCAGCTCTGACCTTTTCATCACAAAGGATTGAAAATCCTCTATTTCACTAAATATCCATTTTATTCCCTTGAAGGATTATACTATTTTTTGCTGGGTAGGTTATTCTTGATTGTAATCCCAGTTCTTTAGCCTTCTGGAATATCTTATTTCAAGCCCTCTGCTCCTTTAATGTCATAGCTGCTGAATCTTAAGTGATCATGACTATCTCCACAGTATTTGAATCATTTCTTTCTGGCTGCTCAAAGTATTTTCTTTCTTACCTGGGAGTTCTGGAAAATTTAACTACAGTATTCCTGGGAGTTTTCATTCTGGAATCTCTCAAGAGGTGATCAGTGGATTTTTTTTTTCTAATTTCTATTTTATCCTCTGGATCTAAGCTATCTGGGCAGTTTTCCTGGATAATTTCTTGAAATATGATGACTAGGCTCTTTTTTTTTTATCATGAATTTCAGGTAATCCAATAATTCTAAAGTATCTCTCCTCAATCTATTTTCCAGGTCAGTTGTTTTTCCAATGAGGTATTTCACATTTTTATCTATTTTTTTCATTCTTTTGATTTTGTTTAATTGTTTCTTGATGTCTCATGGAATCATTAGCTTCCACTTGTCCAATTCTAATTTCATCAATGAGCTTTTGTACCTCTTTTTTCATTTGGCCAATTTTGTTTTTTAAGGTGCTATTTTTATTGTTTACCATTTTCTTTTTTGGGTGGGAATAAAAATACCTATTGCATACCTGATTCATTTAATATCTTCAGGATCTTCATACTTTTATACCTTTATTGGAAGAGTTTTTATGTTAGGGCAACTAGGTGGCACAGTGGGTTGAGTGCCAGATCTGGAGTCAGGAACACTCTTCTTCCTGAGTTCAAATCTGGCCTCAGATTCTTACTGGCCATGAGATGCTGAGGAAGTCATTTAACTCTGTTTGCCTCAGTTTCCTCATCTGTAAAATGAGGTGGAATCCAAGTACTGCAGATCCCAGTTCCTTTATTGAGGATAATCAGTCAGAGCAATTAATGTGGCTAGCTACTGTGCTAGTTGAGTCAAATATAGACTGACCCAGGAACCTCCAAGTTCAAAGTTACCAATACTGGATCATGTTAGAATAATTTCTTCCAATGAGTGTACAAAATAAAAGAAAAATGGGATTGTTCTTAGAGATTTCTGAGACGTGTGAAAACAGAACCACAAATACCTTTGGATTCAGTCCAAACAGTTTGCTTCTCCAAGTTTAAAAAAGAAATGCCTGACTTTTTCCAACCCATGGCAGATCTTTCTGTTACTGTCTGCTTCATTAATGGTTCCCTGGTTTGTTTCCCACAAGGAAGTAAACCAGGAGTGATCACTGTGACATGAACTGATAGCCATGAAAGAACAATAAAGGGAACAGGGCAAAGGTGTTATCTCCTTAAAGACCTCCAGGAAATGGAAGGCTTAGGGCTAGTTTTGTACTGAATTGTAGCAGACGGCATATTGGCTTGTTGTTGTTGGGTTTTTTTGCCCCATCATTCTCTACTCAAGATAGAATTTAGTAGGATGAAATGTCACATACTCTATTCACTACTTGTGTGTCAGATACAGTATATTACATAAGCTGGTCTAAAGACTCATAAAGAGAGATCATTTGGGACTTGTCCATTTGACTCATAAGGGTACAAGGTAACAATAGGTGACATTTTGGTTAAATGTTTTGCTAAATACTCAAAAATAAAACTCAGAAATAATCTTAACCCATGAGCTTAGTTGGGGTTCTGATTTGGTTTTTAGATTGTAGTTTGTTTTTTTTTTGTTCTAGACATATTATTTCATTATCCTGGGGAACTCCCTAATGAGGAAACCACCCCACCCACAACCACACCAATATAGTTCTACAGAACAATGGTTCTGCAATTTAATCTTAGAGAATTGCCTAAGGGCACTGGAAGGATCCTAGGACTATAGCATCAGAAATTCAGAGCTGGAAGGGACCTTCTAGGCCATTGAATTCCACTCCCTCACTTTGGGAAGAGGAAGTTGAGTCTGAGAGATTTTAAGTGACATGCTTAGAATTACAGGTAGCAATTTGTCTGAGGCAGGATTTGAACCCAGGTTTCCTTGATACTGAAGGAAGTCCTCTATCCACTGTACCACTTTGTCTCTTTACTTTTGCATCTAAAGAGTATGCTTTATTATCAATGATAATTATATTGATATTAATAGATATTAGTTTACTAGAGTCATGGAAAATATATTGGATTTTAAATTGTAACTAGATTGCTAATACTCTGGTGGCAGAGACTATGTTTTATACTTACTTTCTCCTTGAATAGGCTCAAATCCCTAAGAGGACAAGGGCTGTCTTACATTTCTTTCACATCTTATCAGCACCTAGCCCAGCACTGGACATATAGTAAGCTCTTAGAGTGAACATTTGGTGATTTATTGAAATCATGGACAAAGTCTCACTATATTGCCTATAATAAATAAATATCATCTATATATTCAAGATAAAATCATAGCACAGAGTCCTGACATAACAAGGTATAATTTTTTTATTTAGTACTTTATTTTTTAATGTAAAAACTTTATGTTTTATATTAACAATATAATTAAATGCATGTGAATAAAATTAATAATATAACTGTATTTTATATTTTACTTTATATTTGATGTAAAAACAACTTTTAACATTCATTTTTAAAACTTTGGATTCCAAATTCTCTGCCTTCCTCCCTCTCCATCTCTACCCTCTTTTAGAAGGCAAGAAATTCAATATAGGTTGTGCATGTGTAGTCATGCAAAACATTTCCGTATTATTCATGTTGTGAAAGAAGACATAGACCAAAAAAAAAGACCTCAAGAAAAATAAAGAAAGTAAAAAAAAAAAGTATGCTTCAATCTGTATTCAGACACCATCAGTTCTTTCTCTGGGGATGGATGGCATTTTTCATCATATGTCTTTCAGAGTTGTCTCGGATCATTATATTGCCGAGATAGCTAAGACATTCACAGCTGATCATCTTACAATGTTGCTGTTACTTTGTACGCAGTTCACTTCACTTTGCATCAGCTCAAGTCTTTCCCAGTTTTTCTGAGAGAATCCTCATCATTTCTTGTAGCCAATAGTATTCCATCATAATCATTTCACAATGTGTTCAGCCATTCCTCAGTTAATGGCTGAATTCCTCAGTTTCCAGTTCTTTGCCACCAGAAAAGAGTTGCTATAAATATTTTTGTATGTATGAGTCCTTTGCCTTTTTGTTTTTTTTATCTCTTTTGGGATACGGACCTATTAGTGGTATCGCTAAGTAAAAGGGTATGCATGGTTTTACAGCCTTTTGGGTATAGTTCCGAATTGCTCTGTATAATGGTTGAATCAGTTCACAACTCCACAAACAATGCATTACTGTCTCATTTTTCCTACATCTCCCTCCAATATTTGTCATTTTCCTTTTCCGTAACAGGGGTAGAGTTGGCAGCATTTCTGATTAGACATCCCAGGACAGAAAATATTGTGAGATTTTGCATTAGGTTTTAATTAGTTTTGGGAAACACATGAGGAAGAAAGTAAAGTAGCTAAAGTAAATCTGCAATGAGCTGTGACCAGAAGTTGAACTCACCTGTGCTGCCTAAGGCCCAGAACTGAACTGGAGAAACAGACTTGGATGTCATGGTACCCTGTCTGCTAAAAGAGGAGACCCTGGATCCTCACCCTGCATGGAAGGACCAAGACTGACCTGGGGCAGGAGGAATTCCCACTACAGGACAGCTTTCAGCATCTGGTCTTACTGGTATGGCAGGGAATTAATGTAGTACCCACATGCTAGAGGGCCTGGGGAGCTATATTACAGGACAGTGATGATGATGCATAATAGAAGAGTCTTGTAGAGACATGTGGACATTTTGTAACTGGTTCTGGTCTGCTAACCATTGGCTAGAAGTTGCTGGACTGAACTTGGAGAATCAGAACTGGATGTACCTTTGAAAAGCTTCAGTTGGCCTCATGCCCTCTCTCTTGGTTTAACCCCTTTTCTTGGGTTGATTTTTGCCAGCTGACTTACTAGAGGGTATCTGGTAAGAGACTATAAGGGGAGAGGCCTTGGGACCTCACTATGTCCGAGGCCAACGTGTGGTCTCGTGAAAACAGGCCTTGGTTGTTGTCTTGATATTTGTTCTTTTGTTTTAGGAAAGTGGAGATGATAATCTTGTGAGTTTTGGAATATTAGGAGAAAAAGCAACCAGGAGTCCAATAGGCAAGTTCATGAAAAGTTTGACAACTAGACTACCAGCATCAGTACTCTGAAAAAAAGAAGAATACTCTTCTAACAGGGGTGGGGAACCTGCAGCCTTGAGGCCACAAATCCTTTTATTAAGGATTATTTATTTATCATTTATTAATTAATTTACTATTATTTATTATCCCCATAACAAAAGGATTTGTTCTGTGAAGTTTGGACTCAGAGAGCCACACTTAAGGACATAGAGGGTCACATGTGGCCTTGAGGCCACAAGTTCTTTACCCCCATGAGACCCAGCCTAGTGATAGTTGAGAGGAGGGCCTATCCAACAATGCTCCCACATTTGAACGTGAAGCTTGCTAGGTTCAATACTACGTAAAAGCTACATTCAGTCTGAACACATTATCTTGCGATACTCAAGTTATGTAGGGAAGAAGAGCATGCTCCCAAAGTGTTAAAGAGAAATGTTGGTACTTTTGTCCTGGCCCTGTCTTTGAAATCAACATTAAATTAAGGGTAACATACGTGGAATAAGGACTCAAGCCCAGAGTATTAGAGAAAGACACTCCAACCCCTTAGGGATACCCTTAGAAGCTGAGTGGAGAAGGAGCCAGCTTGGTTCTGGGATTGTGTGCCCAGAGCACACTCACTAAACTGGAATGGCAAAAAGCAGAAGAATCTGGCATGATTCTTCCTACCTTCTTCTCTGTGAGAATGCCTTGGAGATTGTGTACCATTTGCTTTCCTATCGACACAGTACTCTGTGGGAAATGATGCCTATCTCTGTATGGAAGACTGAAAATGATTCCAATGCTTGGCTTTCTCTTGTTATTTATTCCATGACCTGGTCCATATTAATCCTTATGGTTTGATTCATGGTACCAGCTTTGGGTTTTCATAGAGATTGAACTGGATAGGGCCATTTCCAATCACCTTCAGCTGCTAGAGTCTTGACCCTTCTCAATTTACTTTCTATATCAGTGAGAGCCAGAGTGAATTAGATTTAAGGCATGGTCTTTAAGAAGGAGATCTCGCCAGTAAACCTCAAGATATCTACTATGTTTCAGTCATCAAAATTTATATTCCTTTGGACAGAACACCCACAGATAAAAGCATGATACCTCATGTGGACAAAGGGAGAGGAAGAAGAGAAGGGAAAGGGAAGAGGAGAGAGTAGAAGAGAGGGGAAAAGAGGGTAGAGGGAGGAGAAAAGAGAGGAAGGGAGGGGAGTGAAGGAGAGGAAAGGGAAAGGGAGAGAAGACAGAAGGGGAGGAGAGGGGAGAGGAGTAGAGGGGAGGGGAAGGAAAGGGAGGAGAAGAGCTGAGTTGCCCAACTGCAATTGGCCAGTTGCATCCCCAGTGGGCACCCAGGACTGCTCACAAGTTGTTGTTTGTTCTTCATCCTCAAAGAAGACCAATGACATCAGGAGGGTGATGTCTTGACTTGTAAGTGAATTGGCAAAGTCATCAGCCTCATTTTCTCATCCAGGGTCATCTGAGTCCAGTGGCAGGACATCGGTCAAGATGACCCCAGATGCAGTGGGACACCTTGGCCTTTTTAAAGCTAAAGTAAGAAGGAAGGTTTGTGTTGAGCAGGGAGGTGGAGGAGGTGATGTCTCAGCAGTGCCCTGAGAGAGAAAAACCAGCTGTGATATTCACATAAATATTCTTGTATATATAGGTCCTTTCTTCCTTTGCCTGATTGTCTTGGATACATGCAGTAAGAAATAAGGGGAAGCAATTAGAAACCTGAAGGCAGCTAATTGGTGTAGGAGATAGACCATAGGACTCAGAGTCAAAAGGTCTTGTTCATTATGTCCTATTAGTGTGACCCTGGACAAGTTACTACGTGCCTTGGGTTTTCTTATCTCTACGATGAGGGGATTAAACTCTATAGCCCCTAAATTCCCTCTCTAAATCCAATAAAGATAGCAGCAACAGAGATTTGGCATAGATGGGGAAAAGTAGTGAGACTATAGAATGTACTCCATGACATCATAAGAAAGTATGAGACACTTCCCACAGAAGCTTTCAGGAAATTCTAAGGAGGCAGCAGTTTCTCATGCTCCATGGAAGGATAAGGGGCATCCACATGGACCACCAAGTGCAAAAGCATTCAGAACTGGCTCCATGAAGAAGGGATCTATGATTACTAATAACCTAGGGTTATGTTTCTGAGTGATACAGAGTAGAACATAAATAAATGCACATGTTTATCCAGAGGTGGGCTGTCTTATAGGAGCATATATTCAGGACATGCCAGAGAACCTCCCAAGACTTGGCAGATAAGGCAGGACATTATTGACTTCTGGTGATTGATAATGAAACAAGTTCTACCACCAAGAAGAAGCCTAGGAAGAATGTCTAAGGGCTATGACAACTGGTCAGGAAACAACAGAAGGCAGGAACTTTAGAAAATCAACTAAGATATGGGAAATGAGCAGCTAACTCAGAAGGTGGGGGTGAATAATGGAATTTGACTGTCTGGACCACAGACTAAAATGCAGAAATAATGGACTTTTAGCCAGGGGTCAGAGCGAATCAAATGGTGGCCAGGGAAAACTGGAGTATTTGCCTGGAGAATCTATAATCTGATTAAGGAGACTTTAAATTTAAAAAAAAAAAACAGGAAGAGGAAGAAAAGTATTTTGATACAGCTGTTAAGCTAGATACCACAGGGAGCAGAAGGTACAACATGAGAGAAATAGCCATAAAGGTGATTAGTAACTCACAAGAGGCAAAAAAATAAAACAAAAGGGGAGGGTAGATGAGAGAAAGGCAAAAATGATGCTCATTACCTAAGATGTCTATATGCAAATGGGCTGTTTAAAATACATTTAAAGGTTATTTTTTTAAGTGATCTTAATTCCTAAAAGATAAAAATGACATTAAAGATATCATGGAAGCTCAGTGGGACATGAATTATGAAGGGAATTAAACAATGAAAAACCATTGTGGGATCAAAGGGAACAGATTAGATTAAAGTGATGAGGGAAGGAGTTGAATTGTTTATCAATAAACTCAAGAGAGAAGGCTGGCTTTCAGGTAGATCTGTAATTAGCACAGGGCCACTAGGCTTGCCCCAGAGCATCTGGAAGAAAGAGACACATTTCTTCCCTAGAGGGGAAGGGTACCATCCCCTTCGTTGCCTGGCCCTAAGCCACCACTAGAGGATTCAGTGGCCATCATGCCTCACTCTCTAGTTCTCTTTCCCCTGTACTAGAGTGCTGTACCCAACCAAGACAGACTGCTCATGTACTATCTGTCCTGGGCGCCTATGACACATAGGACTCACAATCAGTGGCAATGGTGGTGCATCCCAGCTTCAGGTTATCCTGGGATATGAATCTCCTCTTGTCACTTACCTCATACTAACTGAATTTACCCAGAGCTCCAGAATTCCCAGTTATGGCTCTACTTTTCATAGTGAAATCCTGGAGACAAAGTCAAAAATCATTCTTCTGAAAGATAATAAAAGGAGAGCAATGTCTAAAGAGATCAATATGGCTTCATAGGGAATCTATCAATTGACTAATCATCTTTAAAGGATGAATATCCAAGACAGAAGGAAGGGCAAGTAACTGGTGGCAATTACAGAAAGTATAATCCTATAGGAATGAAAGGACAGTGTGAACTAAGGCTGTAGAATAATGCTGAAGGTGACCAAGAAAATGGACTTTCTAAAGGAGATATGTAGGGAGCAAGAGGAAGATGAATTCATTGGAGGGATTGGGAAGATAATTGTGGATAATGGGGAGTAGGCAGAACTATTCAATTTCATTTTGCTTCCATTTTCTCTACCAAGGCAAGTACTCAGATATCTGAGAGATCAAACCCAGTCTCTTCATTTTATAATGAGGAAACTGAGGCCCAAGAGATTAAATTTCCCAACACCACACAGGTAATATATGCCAAAGGTAGGATGTGTACTCAAGTCCTTTGAAAACCCTATAATGGATTTTTAAAGGAATGATTTGAGAACACAGAAATGGAAACAGTGATTATTAGGAGCCAATATGGATTGAGAGCAAATCATTCCAAAGTAGCTTCATTTAATTATTTTAACCAAGTTTTAGATAGTGAGAATGCGGTGGGAACAATTCATCAGCAAGGATAGTGAGAATGCAGTGGGAACAATTCATCAGCAAGGCATCTGATCAAATCGATTTCAATATTATCATGGTCAAGCTGACAAACCAAAGACTCAATGGTACCATTAGTTGAACTTCAATATAGCTAACCAGCTTGACCCTCAAAGCAGTGAAGATTTCAACTCATGGGAAGGTCTCTAATGAAGTTGACCAGGCAACTTTTCCGGGCCAAGTTCTCATTCAACATTTTTATCAATAGCTTTAACGAAGGAATGGAGGGTATACTTATCAAATTCCCAGACGACATAAAATGGTATGTTTATGCAATATATCATACGGTAGAATTGAGATTCAAACAAAATCTCAAAGTACTGGAAGGGTAAGATAAAGCAAATAAAATGAAATTTCATGGGGATAAATATAAAGTCCTTCTCTTGGGTTCAAACTATCAACTGCTGAAACAAATAAAATAAGAAAGCAGTTCATATGGAAAATACCTAAGGGTCTCAGTAGACTTAAGCACAATATGAGTTGGTGCTATCATGTAAAAGGCAAAGAGGCAAGCTGATTCAATCTTATGCTATGTTAATAAAATATGGTGTCCTTGTTAATAAATAAATCAATTAATTAATAAATTAATAACAATATAATAAATAAGTGAAATAAATAATAATACAACATTATATCATTATACTATAATAATAAACAAACAATGAACTGATAAATGAATGAATGAATAAATATATATATATATATATATATATATATATAAATTGCAAACCATAATAGTGCTCAGGTCCTACCTGTGACATACACTGGCTATGCGTATGCCTTGGATAAGTCATTTAACCTCTCAGGGTCACAAGTCACTCTATCAAACTACAAATTGCAGTATGGATACCAAATGGTAAACTGTGTTTTTCCATAAATGAGTTCTCTATACCAAAGCAGTTGCAGATCTTACATCTTTATCTAATGACCAATCAATAAGCATTTATTAAGCATCTCTTATATGCCAAGGCTAGGCATATTTATTAAGTGCCTTCTATATACCAGACACTGTGCTAAGCAGTGAGGATCCAAAAAAAAAAAAAGGCAAAAGACGGTTCCTTCCCTCAAGGAGCTTTCAATCTAACGGGAGAGAAAGCATGCAAACACACACACACACACACACACACACACACACACACACACACACACACACACACACACATATATATACACAAACACAGGACCAACGAGGTGATATCCCATAAGAACCAAATCACAGGAATATTGATATAAATGAAACCTGAAGAAATAAAGATGTTACAGTAAAGGGAACAAAACCCTCACAGGTTTCCCACAGAGAGGTAAATGAAGGGTTTGGTGAAGCTGTTTTTGGTATGTTTTCTCAAGAGAACACAAAACATTTTTACAAATAGGGCACTTGGTTATCTCATCTTGAATATACACATACATATACATATATATACATATACATATAGATATATGAGATATATAAGACAAAAAAGACAATGAAGATAACTACTATTTGTTTGCTAACATCTGCTTCAGGGGGGTGAAGAAGAGAAAATGTATGAACAACTTGACAAGATCCTACAAACCAATTCATTATGTACCATGATGCTCAATTATTTTAATACAAAGGTGGGCCCAGGGGAAGATGGAGAAAATTGTTTTGGAAAACAAACAGTTCAGGTTTAAGAAATGAAAGCATTCAAAGACATATAGATTACACATAAGTTTTATGCTTATACATAAAGAATATCTTCTTTAAAAAAATCTATCGGGGGCAGCTAGGTGGCGCAGTGAATGAGCACCAACTCTAGAGTCAGGAAGACTTGAGTTCAAATTTGGCCTTAGACGCTTAACACTTACTAGCTGTGTGGCCTTGGACAAGTCACTTAACCCCAATTGCCTTGCCTTCCCCTCCAAAAAGACCAAAAAAAAAAAAGTGCTGGATTTAACTGGTATGGTGAAAGGATTGTTCACTCTGAATAGCTAGGCCAACTTAATAAGGTTAAACACCAGGTTTTTGTTTTAGCCTTAAAGACAGCTACCTATGCAAATCTTCTCCTGGGGGGAGCAAGGCACAGTGAAAAGAGTCTCTGGAGTCCAAAGAGCTGGGTTCAAATCTCACGTATGATATTTACTACTTGTTTAATCTTGAGTAAGTCGCTTAAGTCCCTTGGTCTCAGTTTTGGGTCCTCCCCCCCCCCCATTTCCTTCTCATAAAACGATTGGGTTGGACTAGATGGCTATTATCTAATATCCCTTTCTAACTCTGTGATTCTGCAGTTTCTCATTTACAAAACATGGAGTTGATGGATGACCTCTCCTTAATCGGAGTGTGGGGATTTGATAATCTGTTGAGGATGATTCTTTGAATCATGGCTGTTGTAGATCTAAGCCGTGTTCTGGGCTTCACAGGGCTCCAGACTGTAAAAGCTAGTGGACACATACAACAAAATAAATTACAGATACAGGCAGAGCTGAATGCAGGCAGATATCAGACATGAGAGTGGTTTTTTGTCCCTGTGGGGAGGGAAAGCCTGTTTATTTGAACAGCCTTCATTGCCCTCTCTCTAAGAACTTCTGGGCCTCAGGGTTGGCAAGAGAAGGGATAGTAAGAAGTTCTGAGTCAGTCTTCTTATAGGGAAGAGGGGAATTTCTTGGACAATGCTGAGTTGTCACCAAGTTTCTGTAGAAAAAAGGTGTTTCATCCTATTACTGACTACCCAGAAAGGGAATCATTCTTGAGACTGATGGAGAGATGACCCCTCATTCTCTGGTGAGCCTCATTTATACCCAGGGACCTGTGCAGTTTTCTAGACTTATATTAAATGCCAAGGATTCGGATCTCTCTGAAGGGTTTTTTCATTTGAAGTTGTTAGAAAGGGGCAGTTAGATAGTACAGTGAATAGAGCACCAGCCCTAGAGTCAGGAGGACCTGAGTTCAAATCCAGCCTCAGGCACTTAACATTTACTAGCTGTTTGACCTTGGGCAAGTCACTTAACCCCAATTGCCCTGCCCTTCCCCCTCCAAAAAAAAAGTGAAGTTATTAGAAAACCAACCACCTTCCCAGTACAATTCACATTACTCATGGTAGTGGAGGAAGATGTCCAGATTTACTCTTCCACATTGTGACTCCACAGTTTGCTGTTCCTGGACTTCTGTCCTTTCCAGGAGACTGCTTGGCAATTCAGGTGGAACTCCTTTTCTCTCCTGAAGAAGGTATCCAAGAACTCTACCTTGTCCAGGAAATTCCCTTGCTATCCATATATGGCGGAGGGGGGAAGGGGTAAAGACAAAAGACAGAGAGAAGAGGCAGAGAAAAAGAGAGAAGACAGAGAGAGGGAGAGGCAGAGAGATAGAGAATGAGACAGAAAGGGAGGGGGGAAAGAGAGAGAGAGAGAGAGAGAGAGAGAGAGCTGAGCAGAGACAAACAGTGATCAGAGAATAGGTTTAGATTCCAGAGCAAAAGGAAGTCTCCCTATATGTTCAGCCTTCTCCCTAGGAGACCCCAAAATGGCAGCAGTTGGAGACAGCATTGGAGTGGCAAGGACTCTTAGACAAAGCCTTTTAGAGAGAACAAGGGAATTTTCTGGACAATGTTGAGTTGTTGGGCAGTCTTTGGAAGAGAAAAGGAGTTCCACTGGAGCTGCTGGGCAATCTCCTGGAGAGGACAGAACTTCAGGAACAGCAAACTATGGAGTCACAACGTAGAAGAATAAATTTGAACATCTTCCTCCACTACCATGAATTATATGAACTATGTAAGTCTTCTAATAACTTCTATCCAAGTTTTCTAATAACTCCAAATGAAAAATCCCCTTCAGAGAGAACCCCCGTCCATTGGATATAATGTAAGAAAAATATATATGTTTATATATATGCATATGTGTGTGTTATACACATACACATGCACACATATGTTGCTACTTCATTCTTGAAGACATTAGAAGGGTGATGTCTTGACTTGCAAGTGAATTGTATTTGAGTGAGGCAGGACTGTGCAAATCATCAGCTGCTTTCTCTCCTTCAGAGTCATTGGATTCCAATGGCAAGACGCTGGTCAGGACAACTGGTGATGGCCCTGTATGCAGTAGCAGAGCCTGACCATTTCAAGCTAAGGTCTTTCTCAGGTCTCAGTTTTTCTGAGGCAACACCCATTCAGAGATTAAAGGCTAGGTAAGAACAGGGGCAAAAGATGGCTTAGTTTGACTTCCCAGAAGACTCAGTCTGGGAAGGGAAGACCCTCAGAGTTTCTGGCCACAACAGAAACAATTTACACTCACTCTGAGTCATCAAAATCCAAACAATGAGCAAGTGAGGTTTGGGCTGAGACCTATTATTTATTGACCAATCAGTGAGAACAAGAGTGATTTGGGCTTAAAGGTATAATCAGGTATCTCTATTTGAATTTTAATGGGCTTTATCAAAGTCTGGCTTACCAGAGCTATGTTTTATGAAATCATAAATGAAAACTACATCAGACATATATGTATGTGTGTGTATACACACACATATAATTTTCCTCCTCCAGACTGCTTTGCTCCATTTTATAGGCTGGAGAACTGGGATGTTACCCAGATCCACAACAGCTATCACTCAATCAGATATCTTCACTGAAATGTCAATGAATCAACAAGTGCGGCCCTTTCAATCTAAACTTCACAGCACAAATCCTTTTATTGTTCTGTGAAGTTTGGATTCAGTTAAAGGGCCGCACTTGAGGACTTAGAGGGTCAGATGTGGCCTCAAAGCTGCAGGTTCCCTACCCCTGACCCAGGCCAATGGTATTCCCCATGCCCTATCAAGGAGGTATCATCAGTCATCTCAATCTCAGTTTTTTGGGGTTTTTTAAATTTTTGTTTTTGTTAATGAAGAGGAATACACTTTCCATATGAAGATATGTTTGAAGTTAGAATAAAGTCAGAATTCAGGTCTCAACATTAAACCTTGTAAAGTTGATCATGTTATTCCCAAAGACACCTTCTACATGACCCCTGAGCAGTATAAAAATAGAACCAACTATATCTTAATAGGTAAGAAATACATAGGAGTCATTTCAGAATCATCTGTTTACAATGAGATTCTTCATCTTCATAGAGCAAAAGTGAAAGTTAACATCAAGTTAGAAAAAAATTAGACAATGTGAATAACTAGGCTGTCCTGTTTAAATAACCTGTTTACCGAAATATGGGAGAAGGATAAAATTAAAGACATTGACTCTGTTTATTAGCAACCCTTGGGAGAAATTTAATCAGTGTGAAGCAGTCACCAAAACAGTGGCTAAACCATCCCCAAACCAACTCAACCAACAAACAAATTAATCTCCTTGACAAGCAGACTTGGATGGAAGACAAGGACAGCCCCAGTTTAAAGTATAACTGCAAAATCTTGATCTCATCTTTAAAACACTATGCAGGAGAATGATAGAAGAATAGAGACAATACCACCTCTCCTCCAACTTTATGTTAAAGTTGGGCGCTGTTTACCTGGTGGCAGGGACACTCTGTGCCAAGCTTCGGGCTTTTATGCTTCTATTTTCAGAGCTAGTTCTGGGAATTTGGGAGTTTTCAGTGCTTCCAAGTTGGGTATTAATTACCCTGAGAGAGGTGTGGTCCCTGCTCTCCCAAGTCTGCACTCTGGTCTTTACCCAGGAAGGACCTCTTGGCTCTTCTTGGCCCTGAAACTGTGACCAAGGCCCTTGCTCCCTTGTGACTGATCATAAACACTCCTCTCCACCCTGGAATTGTGATCTAGAACTGCTTGTGGGCAATAGAATTGCCAGTCAGTGCCAGCTGCACCATTGCCAGCAAAGGGTCCCTATAATCTTTTTCTGACCAGTTATGGGACTCTGGGCTGAGAGCTCCCGAAGTTGCTGCGAATGCGGCTGTTGTAGCCTCCTTCAAAGCCTAACACTGGCACTCCTCATGAGCTCTGGGCCTGCCACCCATCTGGTGCTGTAGACCTCTCCTGTGGACTTCCCAAGTTGCCTTAGGCGGGAAAAGTGTCTCCCTCTGACCTTTTGTTGACTGCCACTCCAGAATTTTATTTGAAACATCATTTTAAAGTCGTTTGGAGAGGGAAATTGGGAGAGCTCCCAGCCTGTGCTCTGCCATCTTGGCTCTGCCCTGGAGATCACTTTTCACAAAAGTTCAAAGAAGGGAAGATTCTCAAAGAAGAGAAAAGATCATGATAATATAAAAGTTTCTGTTTTTTAAAGATGAACCAAAAGACATCAGCAGCTATCTCTGTGTATGCCTTTATTTATATCTGTAATGTGTTTTTGAGGATTATCTACACATCAAATGAACCCTTGATGAAAATAGGAGGAAGGAACAGGAAGACATTCACAGATGGTTTTTTATAGCAGACTACAGGTTTTCTGTCTTGATAATATCAAGTCTTGATGATGTCATAGACAGAGATGTCTAGGGAATACAAAATCCCACTGAGTCTATCATTCGTGGGTTATAAAAGAGCTTTTGATCTCAAAGAGAAAAATATATGTTGAACAGCTCTTTTTTTTCCCCAAAGGAGGGATCTTCCACATATATGCAAAGATCATAAAAGATTCCTTGGTCACACAGCCATAGAGATAAAACTGTTGGTTAATCATTTGTTTATCAATATTAAAGGAGGCATACTGGCCAGAGCTGTTTGCTGTTGTCATGGCAGATGTTCAATGCAGAGTCCATAGCTGAGAAGGATTCCCTATAGATGGTGAGCCTCCCTCCCCCACACCCCAAGACACTCCTGAGTTGATTGCTTTAAGTCACAAAATTCTACAGTGCATCCTTGATGTCAGCCAGAGACAGTGCAGAGTTTCCAATGATCTCAAGCTGTTCTCAGATATGAAAGCACCTGTTTTCAAGATTGTTATTCACCCAGTGATGTTACAGAACTGTTAAGTTATGATATACCATAATCTCTGATGCAGGAAGACTGTTTTTAACCTAAAGGGCAATGGTGAGATGCATAGTATAGGTCACAATGTTTTACTAACCATATTTTCATATAAAAATTATGTAAAAGACATCACTGAGAATACATATCAACAACCTGAGCCCCAAAATACATTTAACTACCCTCTGTGTGCCAGACTATACTAAGCAGTATAGACACAAAGAAATAGCCCCTGCTCTGAAGGAGTTTCCAGTCTACCAGGGAAATGCCATGTGCACATATAGGTTTATGCATATAAAATAAATAGAAGGTAGTTTAGGAAGGAAGAGAACTTGCAGTTGTAGGGACCAAGAAAGGTTTCATGTAGATAGTAGTTCTTGAGTTGAGTCCTAAAGGAAATAAGGGATTTTTTGAGGTGAAGGTGAAAAGAGAGAGAGCTTTCTAGGCATGAGGGACAGCCAACGCAAAGGTATGGAGATAGAAGATAGCAAGAAGGACATTTTGGTTGGATTGCAGATTGTGGAAGAGGAATAGTGTATGGAGATTCTGGATAGGTTCATTGGGACAAGATTGTGAAAGATTTTTGAAATGTCTATGTTATAGTAGAGGAGAGATGAAGTCACTGGAGTTTATTCAGTGGGTGGGTGACATGGTCAGACATGTACTTAAGGAAAAAAATTTCATGTACATGCAAGACTTCATCAAGAAGGTAGAGCTTGGACTGAGTCTTGAACTATGCTATGTCTACAAGGTTCTTTACAATTTACAGAATACCTTGTCTACATTTTCATCTGATTATCACTTAACCCTGTGAAAAAGAATATCAGAATAATACCTAGTTTTATAATCAGTAAGCATTTATTAGACTCCTACTGTGTGCCTGGTACAGGACTAAGACTAAAGAGTCAAAGAAAAGCAAAAAATAATCCCTATTCTCAAGGAGCTCACAGTCCAATGGGTGAGACAATATGTAAAGACTTGTGTACAAATAAGTTATATACAGGAAAAACTGAAGGCACTAAAATTGAGGACTGGGAAAGGCTTCTTATAGACATGATAAATACATACTTATTCACTTTGTATTCTTCCGTATATTTGTTTCAAGTCCCTCTTTGCACATCAGCAAGGGAGCTTAATGAGGCTAGTGGTTAAGATTAAGGCAATTGGTCTCAGGTTCTTTTTTGACCTTCCCTCCCTTACATGGTTTCCTCCTTTATGTGGAATACTACTGCAGAATGCACCATTAATCAGCTTATCTTTATCTAGAGACTAAACCTCTTAGAGATGTTCAGACAGCCAATTTAAGAAGGTTAAAATGGAACAGGAAAGTCCTGAGAATAGTGATGGGAGGTGACCAGATAATAATGAGGAAAGGAAGAAGGAGTGGGGAGGGGATAACGTTACCATGTCCTTCAGCATGGTAAGCAGGTGCTTCCAGGAAAACAGCAAATTCTGTGCAGGCAAAAGTACGTCACTCCTCCAATGGGTCATTGAGCCAGACAAGGATCCCACAGTTCATGACTATCTTGTTGGGGTAGCAGTGCCCTGCCTTGCCATGGCTTCTTGACTAATTCTCTTTTGTCCTGGGCCTTTCCCTTTTCCCCAGGAAGAAAAAAATTCCTGGGCTTACCCTGTGCCAAAGGGCTTGGGGCTCTTTTGAGCCTCCTTCCAGTTGGGATAAAGTATAGTTCCAATCACACCTCCTTGCTAATGAGGGACTGGCTTCACACACACACACACACACACACACACACACACACACATCTTTATTGTCTCACTCATTTAAATGTATGCTCCTTGTTTTTTTGTGCCTATAAAAACCACAATGATTCCGGACCTCTATGTTCTTGATACAGATTTTTTATTTTTATTTTTATTTTTGCATTTACTTGATTCTCAATCAATCAGACTTAGCTAGTTGAACTTTCTGTGGTGGTTGTTGTTCAGTCATTTCAGTCGTATTCACCTCTTATTAACCCCATTTGGGGTTTTCTTGGCCAAAACATTGGAGTGGTTCGTCATTTCCTTCTCCAGTTCATTTTACAGATGAGGAAACTGAGGCAAACAGGGTTAAGTGACTTGCCTAGGGTCATACTTAGCTAGTAAGTGTCTAAGGCTAGATTTTAACTCAGGAAGATGAATCTACCTGACTCCAGGTCTGGCACTTTATCCACTGTGCCACCTAGCTCTTTAAAAAGAAAAAATAGTCACCTTCAATCAAATTTCATGAGTTGAAAATTATTACAGCACTGGAGGGAAAGGGGGAGTCAAGTTTCAATGTCTTCACTCCCAACAGTACTGAATATGTTCTGATCACGTCTGAATGAATCACAGATTATAGATTAAGAGCTAGAAAGGGTCCTGATAGGACATCTAATTCAACCTTGTTGGTTTTTAGAGGAAGAAGCTCAGAAACAGAAGACTGACTTATCGGACTTAATTGACTTATCAAAGTTAATTGACTTATTAAAGGCCTCACAGATATGGTAAGTGGCAAAGCTGGGATTTGAACCAATTCTAATACTTTCCTCTATGTTCTGCCTTAGTTAGGTCCTCGCTCATTCTCCCCTCCATACTTTTTGCTGGACCTTTCAGCCTCTGCCATTTATTGAGTGAGCTAAGGCAAATCATTCAATCTCTTGGGGCCCCAGTTTTGTTTTTTTTTTTCTGAGCACATTGATCTAGATTAGCGATTCCACACTCAGAAACCAGGGCCACTAAACTGTACGTAAGAATCCCTGTGGGCAAAACATTAACTTAGTTTTAAAACGCAGTATTATCTATGTCTCGTTATACCGTTTTGTATTCTGTTAAATATTTCTCCATTACATTTTCATTTGACTTAGGCCTGCACTCGGTAGTGTAGTCAGCCTTTGTGTTTGACGCCTCTGGTCTAGATTCGTTCATTCATTTGTTCATTCAGTAAACATCTTTTGTTGTTGTTCAGTCATGTCCGTGACCTGGGGCTTTCTTGGCAGAGATACTGGAGTGCTTTGACATTTCCTTCTCTGGCTCATTTTATAGCTGCCTTTCAATAAACACTTATTAAGTGCCTACTATGTGTAGGTCACTACACTAAATACTTCGATGACAAAAAAAAAATGCAAAGGGAAGTTCTTGCCCCCAAGGGCTTCTAATCTAATGCAAACAAATGTATACAAAGCAAGCTATATACAGGATAAATAGGAAATATTTAATAGATGGAAGGCATTGGAATTAAGAGGGGTTGGAGAAGCCTTCCTGTAGAAGGTAAGATTTTTAGTTAGGACTTAAAGGAGGCCAGGGGGGTCAGTATCACAGCAGGGGAGGGAAAGAGTTCTAGGCATGAAGGAGATCCAGAGAGAATGCCTAGAGCTAAGAAATGGAAATGTCTTGTTGCTGGAATAGCCAGGAGGTCACTGTCACAGAATGGAAGAGTATATGCCTAATGCATCAGAAAAGGAGACTAAGAAGAAGTTATCTGATAGGTAGGAGGAAAACCAGGAGAAAGTGATATCCTAAAAACCTAAAGAGAAGAGAGAGTCAAGGA
>CM053591.1:131477133-131498093 GCA_028646515.1 Pseudochirops corinnae
CAAAGTTACTAATGATCTCCAAGTTGCCCCATCCACGGTCTTTTCTCAATCCTCATGATCTTTGACCTCTCTGCAGCCTTTGACGGTGATGACCACTCTCTCTTCCTTGACTCTCTCTTCTCTTTAGGTTTTTAGGATATCACTTTCTCCTGGTTTTCCTCCTACCTATCAGATAACTTCTTCTTAGTCTCCTTTTCTGGTGCATTAGGCATATACTCTTCCATTCTGTGACAGTGACCTCCTGGCTATTCCAGCAACAATGTGTTTCCCTCAGCCTTTGCACTCCAATTATACTTTCTCTTGCATTCATCAGGATATCTACATCTGCCAAATGTTGACTTTTGAAGATAGTATGCCTTAGAACCACAATGACACAAAGTACGTGTCTTTATTCTGGTACTTACCAAATAAGAAAGTCTCCTTCATCATCTTCCTCCTGCTACTAGGACCAAAAAGGACCTATAAAGGACATTTCAAGGAATAGAAAGAGTAGAAGAGAATTGGGGCAATTGTTATCAGAGATGGAATGATCAGGTAATTTTTTTTTCAGGATAAGGAGACATGGGCATGTTTGTAGGCAGTAGGACAGAACACAGTAGAGAGGAAGAGATTGAGAATATATGAGAGTAGGGATACTAGAGGATGCCTTCTAATATTCCCTCCTCCTGCCCTAGAGTTGTGATTATACTTCTCCTGAAGCTCAATAAAGTACTTTTTTGGAAAGTAGCTTTTATGTGGAAAGCAAAACAGAAAAATCTATAGGTGACTACCATTTATTATTTTCATTTCCTGAGACTTCACCCAAATTCCTGGAGAATGTCTGTTTCATACTCACAATTCCTCCTCCTCCTGAATTTTGAAGACCTACGGAAACAGGGTACAAAGTTAGACACAATAGTCCTTTAGAAAGGACACTGTGAACAGAATGGCACAATTATCTGTAGATGAGAACTACCTAAAAATTGTTCCTGAAAAGACTGGTGAGATGCAATGAGCAATGAGATGCTGTGGAAAGAACACTAGGGGGAGAGACTTAGGAGACCTAGGTTCTAATGCTGACCCTGCCATTACTTTATTGTGATCATAGGCAAGTCAATTGACCTTTCTTGGCCTCAGTTTCCTTATCAATGAAATTGGGGGGGTTGGGCTAGATGATCTCCAAGTTCTTTTCCTGATCTAATATTCAGTGATTCTGTGTCTATGCTTAGTAAGCCTTTCTATATTGTGAATTTAGGAAGACCCTTCTTTGGTTATCTGTAGAATGCCATCTCCTCAAAAGCAAGAACAATTTTTTCTCTTGGTTTCTTCAATGCTTTGCCTCTTCACTGAAACAGGGAGATTAGAATGAATTGATGAATATCATAAAGTAAGCCTGTGATAAAGTCAAGGCCTTGAGATATTCCTTAGTCATTGTCTTCCAGCTCCTAGGAAGATTTGGGCTGCCAGTTATGCAGACTAATGTTTCAATGAGCTGTGTGTCAATCAGACTAAAGGAACATTTGATAGGTATTCTGTTCTCAAAGTGGAAGGCCTCAACAATGCTGATTACAACCTACCCATCCTGAGTCCATTGGCTGTGCTGAATACAAATCCTTAACTCTCACCTATAGAAGAGCAAAACTCTTTTTCTTCTCCGTAATATCATTGAACTACGGGTGGAAGGGATCTCAAAGTCCATCTACCCCAACTTACAGAAATTACAGAAAAGGAAACTGAGGCTTCCAAAAGTTAAATTACTTGCTCAAGGTCACAGTTGATCATCCAAAGAAATGATGATGATGATGATGATGATACCTGACATTTATATAGCATTTCATGGCTTACATCACTTTTTTAATGTTCACTGTATCATTCAACCCTCAATACAATTCTGTGGGTTAGATACTCTAAGTACTATTGTGCAAGTGAAGAAACTGAGAGTTAACTGAATAAATTCAGGTCCCAAATCTAGTAAGAGACAGAATCCAGATTTGAATCCTGATCTTCTTGATTCCAAAATCATGGCTCTTTCTCTACTGCATAAGAAAGAGGTCTTTCTCTCCAATGTCTAATAGCAAAGCTTTGATACAATTTACAGGCTTCCTGTTTTGCAATTTTTCACTCTGGGACTTGTTTAAATAGAGGATTTAATGAGAAAAGGCTGTTGTCAGCTAAATGGAGCTTCTCCTTGGCAGGATCTCCCAAGGAAGCGGGAGAATCAGTAAACAAAGCCAAACATGCGGGTGGCCATCAGCTGATCTTTGTTTTTTCTTTTTCACTCTTTTTTCCCCCCTTAAAAAGGGGTGCAACAATCAACAGTGACAGCCAGGGGAAGTGTTTTACAGGAAGTAGCAGATGGCTTCAAGCCACCTTCTTTTTTGAGAGAGGGAGAAAGGATGCCTGGGGCCTAGAAAATTGAAGGTTTTAAACCTAATTTGGCTTGGCTTTTTAATCCATTTCAAACATAGGACCAAAAACATAAGATTAAAGGATTTCACTTTTGCTGCATGGTAAATACAGCTTGGAAAGGTAAGGGATATAAAAGTTAGATGACTGTGGATGGTATAGAAAGGGATTAGATAGGAAGAATTGGGCTTTCCACACACCTAGGTGGAATAAGGTGCCATAGAGATGTCTAGATATAATAAGACCTTGAACTTACTTTTTCAGTCCATATTCATATAAGCAAGCCAAGTTCCCAGAGCTAAGCTTTCCCAAAGCTAAGTTTTGCCTTTCAGGATCCTAGGGATATCCCTGAGGGGTGGGGGCTAGCTTTTTTCTGATACTATTGGAATGAGCTCCCTTTCTGATCTGTTCTCCCCAGTGTTGACCTACAGTGATTAGAAACTCAGTTTAGTTTAACCAAGTATCATAAATCAGCTCTGACAAGGGAATATTTGCTGCAAAGATATGGCAAGAACAGGAGCTACAAAGCATTTCCCCCCAATACCTAGTGGTAAACTCTTCTTTCGACCACTTCTTTTCTACAAAGAATTCACACCAAGTTTTCTTCCAAATAAATGTAGCATAACAAACAGATGAGGCTTTATCTCTGTTAGTCTGGGTCAAGCAATTCACTCTTTCTGGTTCCTGTTTCACCTGTACTCTATCTATAGCAAATACCGGCATAGACTCCAGCTCTTGGAATTCTGGTGCATGCCAGCCTGACCTTTCGAAGCCATCTCCAATACTTTTTCCCCTAAAACCACAAAGAGACAGAAGCAGTAGCAGGACCATATGTTCATGAACTACAGTGAGGATTGGGGTGTGTGTGTGTGTCTGTGTGTGTGTGTGTGTGTGTCTGTGTGTGTGTGTGTATGTGTGTGTGTATGTGTGTGTGTATAGCAGGATAGGTAAAGGCTAGAGGGTTCTCTCCCCATTGAGGACTTCCAGTGGTCCTTCCCTCATCACCTGAATATAGCCAGGCAAAAAGAAGACTCATTTTTATCATTTGGTCCTTCATTTCCAGCTCAACAGGCAATCAGCAATAGTTCATCTCTATATCACTAGTTAGAAGGTCAGTTAAAGAATGTCTGTGCATGCTCCTAATCAGCAAACGGAGTTCTTCCATTACTTGTTTTCATGACTTTCCAGAATTGGGCACTCCAGGCTCTTCCATGAGGAGCAGCACACTACTCATGCTCTGAGGATGGAACTCCATCGACCAAGCCACCATTGCACACATAATGGGATTGGGAGTGTAATGAAAAGGGCCCGTAGCCCCCAGTTCCCTCATCTGTAAAATGAAGAAGATTGAATTAGATTATCTCTGATGTTTCTTCAACTCTCAGTCTATGATCCTATGATCCTGTATCCATCCCTCAGTCATCTATTGCAAATGCCTGAGACATCATTATTAACAGGTTCATATTCCTGGGAAGTAAAGATATGTATGTTCAGCTATTTTTCTACTTTAGTTGACCTGATCCTTTCCAACGTGAAATCTTAAAGTGCATTTTTTAAATGTGAAATTCCTCTCCTGTGTCTGCTTCTGACTCTCTGGACTTCATCGTTAACTCTTAGCTACCTTCTCACCCTGGAAATTCCCTTATTCCCCATGGCCTTCTCATCTTAGAATATCCCTCTGCCCCTGTGACCCCCTTATCCCATTGGTGGGTTCCTCCTGGAACATTTTGGGGCAAAGTTAAGGTCACCCTTTATTCCTCTCCTAGCTCTGATTCTGACTCTCTGGACTTCACCACCACACTCTATGATATGATACATATTATATTATATCATATCATTTTCTATTCTATTCCATTAAATGATAGCTCTAATATTACTAATTCTGCTAGCATCTTCTCATCCCCATCTCCCTACTTCTCACTTTTTAGCTCCTTTGTCTTCCCCATTAGAATACCATTATTAGAATACCCCCATTAGAATACTTTGAAGATGGGGACTAACTTTCTTTTTGCTTTCATTTATATACCCAGTAATGAGCACAGTACCGAACATATGGTAAGTACTTATTAAATACTGTTTGACTTAACTTGACGGGTACCTGGGTTGTAAAATGCTTGTGGGTGGTGGCATGCCCTGCAGCTGGGGGATGGGCAACTACAAAGACAATTCTTACCTGCTTCCCTGGTTTTCCTTGAGCTTTTCCTGTTTTCCAGTTTTCTTACTATTCTTAGACTCTTCCCACCCCCATTCACCCCTCACCATGTCCAATATATCCATGGTCAATTCACTTTCTTTGTCTTATAACCTTATTCCCCTAGAATATGAACACTGTCAGCTACCTATATGAATTTGCTACTATAATATTCCTAATTCTCCTAGTATCTTCATGTAACTAAGTGTAATTTTCCTTTGATAAGCAAGTTAAATAGAATTCTCCATGACTCTATACTCAAAATCATGTAAGTAAAATTCATATTGTTAACATGATGAAAATTTTTGTATTTTTCTCCACTTTAAAGCGGAATCCAGTATGAGGATGAGATAGGAGGGTAGGACATCAACTGTAAGCACAGGACAAATAGGCATGGATGGGCAGCCAGAGCAAGAGACAATGCATATCGTAGATCAGAATCAGGCCAGACATTAGGACCAGATTGCTCCAAATGAGCCAAGGTACATACATGCATCAAGGTCAGATAAAATGTGAATCATTGCCAAATATACAAAGTGTAGATAAGTAAAGTGCTGGGGGGAAGTAGGGAACTAAGCATATCCCAACATTCAGAAGTCAGACAAACTTTTAGAAAATTACAGACATTAAGCCTTGAAAAGAGAAGGATACAGTGGAGGAGAACTTATTTGTTCAGGCTAGAAGGGTTGCTATGTGAAGGGTAGGCTAGACATATTCAATGTGGTTCCATCAAGGAAACAGAGCCAAGTTTCGGGTATATTAAAATCAGTGTAAAGAATAATCCTGACAATTGAAGCTGATAACTATGGAATTCCCTGTCCCACAAAGGAGTGAGCTCCCTGTCCATGGAAATATTCAAACTGAGATGGCTGGTTACTAGGCATATTGCAAAGGGGATTCTTGCATCGGCTGGAAAATGATGTAGCCTCCAGGACCCTAAGATTAGCATTGGGTACATGAATAAGCATGGGAGTCAGAGAGTATGCTAGAGATAACTGACAAGGCAGACACATAGTGTCAGAATCAAACAAAATGGGTCAGCTGAGACTGTTGCATCAGCTCTAGTGGTCGGATTTCTCTTTTGCCCAAATGGGAGTTAATACCTGAGTGGTAAGGCCCTGGGGGCTTCAGAAGGGAAGGCAACTGGAAATAACTGTCTGGCTTGAGGCATGCAGGGGAGAGGAATCAGAGGCAATTCCTGACTAGGATAGATCTGTTTTGGATTTCATCCAGGGTGATTTAGTTATCAGGGTATTTTATTCAAGTTAACTTATTCTAAGACCATTTTACTGATAACTAATTCCAAATACGGACCCTGTGATATTTGCCATCACTCTGTAAATTTAAGTTTGCGAGGCTGGTGGTACTTCAAAAGCTGTTTTATTTCTCTTAGGTTCTGTGCCTATAATTAGGGTAGCTTACATCAGCTTCAGGTGGACTAGGGGAATCTGAGTTATGGTTTCATAGCTTCCCTCAGGAAGGTTAACTGAGAAACAAAGAGCAGCATTCTCTTTTGTTTATTCAATTTTATTTTATGTTCAGTTCTGAATTTTCTCCCTCCTCCCTCCCTCTCCCTGACCAAGACCCATTACAAATATATAAGAGTTATGCAAAATAAATTTCCTGCTTTAGCCTTTTCCAAAAAAAAAAAAAAGGTAAAAGAAAGAAAAAGGGGGAAAAAAAGGTTCTTTCTGAACCCTGAGTCCATCAGCTCTCTAACTGTAGGTGGGGAACATGTTTTATAGGAAGTCTTGTGGAATTGTGGTTGCCAGTTGTCTTGTTGATTAGTTACTAAGTCCTTCCAAGTTGATGAAAAGATTAGCAGTCTTTTCCACTCAGTGATGCCTCATAAAAATAAAAGCAAATTTAAATAATTATACCAAAAAAATGATAACACTGTATTTTAAAAGGAGATCATTTACAGAGTTAAAGAAAGTGAACTACATGGATAGAATTAGATATTTTTCTCATTACCCTTTAACTGTTATCAATGATTGTTTCATTCATCCCTAAGGTCCAAGAGAGTATAAATTTTTAACTCAACTGGGATCTGGCTTTTGTAGGCTAGAATAAGAACCAAACCAACATTTGTAGCATTGTTTCTAAGAAAAAATTATGATCCGATGCATGGGATGAGTAAAAACTTCTCAGTTTGGGGTGGTTAACTTTTCTAATTGCTTCTGTCAATCACTTTTATCTTCCTTTGTCTGTCTCCCCTTATCTTTCCTGGCTGTCCCAGTTGGGGAAGTATTTGGTGAAGTGTGCCTCTCCACCGATGAGAGGGGAAACAGTCGGGGAGGGGTCTTGTCTAAGTTAGGTTATAAATTCCAGCACTACCTTTTGTAACTGGCCTCTTCTCCATGATGAGTCATGGGGAAGACCGCCCTCTTCTCCCAGGGAAGAGAATAAAGTCCTGTTCTTATCCTAAGAGATCTCTGTGTTTATTTCTTTTCACTAAATTAAGGATGAAGGATATTTTTCATCCCAAACATCCAATAACTTTGATTACATTAAATTGAAAAATTTTTGTACAAACAAAGCCAATCAACCAAGATTAGGAGGGAAGTAGAAAACTGGGAAAGAATTTTTACAGTCAGTGTCTCTGATAAAGCCCTCATTTCTAAAACGTATAGAGAACTGAGCTCTTCTCAGCAATGCAAGGTTCTAAGACAACTCCAGAAGACTCATGCTGGAAAATGCTATCCATATCCAGAGAAAGCATTATAGAATCTGAATGCAGATTGAAGCATACTATTTGTTCTTTCCTTTTTTTTTTTTGTTTTGTTTTATTGTTTCTTTTTTTTCATGGTTCATTCCACTCTTTATAATTCTTCTTTATAACATGACTAATGTGAAAATATGTTTAATATGAATGTATATGTAGAGCAACAGATTGCATACTGTCTTGGGGAGGGGAGAGAAAATTAAAAACTCAGAAGCACGTGGAACTGAATGTTGTAAACAAAAATAAATAAATACTTTTTAAAAATTGTGATCCAATTCTGAACACATCTCCATCTCCCATATCTATAGTGATTATCGGCCACTAAGAAAATTGCCCCATTCTAGAGCTACTGTGTCTATTATGAAATAGCAGTGTGGTTGTAAACATTACTGTCTTTTCTACAGTAGCTCCCTCTGTGGCTAGGCACTGTTGAGGTCTCAAGTTTCATAGTCTTAGACTTGAATCTATTTGGATTATCCAGAGGTCAGTTCTTATCAATGTCCATCATAACCAGTAGATGAACCAGTTGAAATTCAACTTTTCCTTCCCCTAAAGAAACACACAGGTTCTTATATCTTCCCTGAATTATTTCCCAAGTCATTGGCCCAGAAAGATACATACATCCAATTGCAGGGAAAAGAGGGAAGAAGGTAAACTGTACAGTGAAGACACAAGCAGTCAGCAAAATACATCCAGTATAATCTCATCAATGGGATCTCACTAAGAGGAATGGCTCTGTAAATAACTCCCAGTGAAGATGGAGAATGGCCATAGCCAACATGCTGAAGCTTGCTGGACTGGGATTTACAATCATTATGGCAAGTCTGTTTATAGACAAGAGTGGTGGCTGTGAATGGGGGAGAATGGATGACCAGCCGCAAGCTCCACAGTTGTGCCCTAGGGGAGGTAAATATTTTCTGATGCCAAGTGAAGAGAAGACAATGGTGATGATAGTTTTTACTCTCAGTAAGCTGTAGCTCTGAGGATGCTTTTTGGGACTCTGGTGAAGCCACCACCTGTCCCATTGCTTGTCTTATATACAAGGTGTTTTCAAGTTGACCATTGCCAAGTGGGAGAACCCGTATAATTATTTTATGTTGAGTTGTGTGGCAGCTAATAAACACTTGTCAAATCCAGGAGTGTGTACCTGAGTCTTCATTTGAGGAGGAGGTAGTTACCCAGTCCAATCCTTTCATGGCTGCCTCTGTCTTTTTATTCTTAAATCTTCCCCTGGATAAAGCTAAAATTAAAGATTTAGTACAAAGTCCTTGATGTGATCTACAATCCTTTTAAACTCCCTCCAATATTGCCAGTGATGCCTGACTCAGCAAGTATGCTCAGCTGCAACAAGGATCATTTTCATACCCAATTAATGTCAATATTCTTCTAAGGAGCTCTTATTAAGTTGACTGCTTCTTCTCTTGCAGAAAATCATATTGATTTTTTAAAAATACAGCCATTTCATATGCATATTTAGTATTATGTCCATTAAGCAAACCATGAGCTTCACTAATGAATATGTGGAGTTAGTCACTTTCCTAATTCAATTCAATTCAGCTCAATAACTATTTCTTATGTACCTTCAATGTTCAAAACACTATTCTAGATATGGGGGAAAGCACATTGGTTTTTAAAAAAATACAGCCACTTCACATGCTGTAATTATTATTATCTATATCTATTAAGAAAACCATTAACTTCACCATCCAATATGTGGAATTGGTTGCTTTCCTAATTCAACTTAATTTAGTTCAGCAAATATCTCTTAAGTACCTGCTTAAGGTATTCAAGGCGCTCTTCTAGATGCTAGAGAAAGAGACAAACATAAATCCCATGCCTGTCCTCAAGGAGCTTACATTCTACTGATGGTGCAGGGGTGGTATGTACCCCCCAAATAAATAAATAAATACAAAGAGAAATACAGGGAAGAGTTTCACAAAGGAGAGATTAAATGATTCAGGGAAGGCGTCATCTAGGAAATAGCACCTGAAGGTGCTTTAAAGGAAGTTAGAAATTCCAAGATGGGGAGTTCGTTCCAGGCATGGAGACCACTGGTTGGAAGATTGAAAGTTGTGAATGGAGAACAGGCAGCAGTCAGTTTAAGTGCAACACAGGGTGTGGGAAGTGGAGAAATATTATATGAAACCATAAAGGTAGGTGAGGATCCAGGTTGTAGAGGGCTTTAAATGCTAGGCTGAGGAGCTTAAGGAAAACTATTGTGTTTCTGCTGGTATATATTTAGCATCTATATACTCAGAATATTCTTTAAGTACTTGTTACCTTAATCCTTAGAATAATTTAGGTGAATACTATTCTTATTACTTTACATATTTAAAAAAACAGACATAGAGATTATCCTTGTTTGAAATCACATGGTGAATTCATATCAGATTCAGAAATCAATACCTAATTGCTTTGCCTTTCCAATATCATACAGCTTTATTTGAAGTATGATTGGGAGTATTATGTTTATTTGAAAGTATCACACAATCTCATAAGATCTCATACTTAAAGCAGGAGGTGACCCTAGAGTTTATCTAGTCCAACCCCTGCATTTTACAGATTAGAAAACTGAGAATCAGCAAGATTCAGTGACTGGCCCAAGGTCACATAGGCAGTAAGTAGCAGAGGTATGATTTGAACTCAGTGCTGTAGGGGATAGAGTGCTGGACTTAGACTTAGGAAGACTCACCTTCCTCAGTTCAGATCTTACCTCGGACACTTACTAGCTGTGTGACCCTGATCAAGTCACTTAATTCTGTTTGCCTCAGTTTCCTCACCTGTAAAAATTGCTGGAGAAGGAAAAGGCAAACCATTCCAGTATCTCTGCCAAGAAAACCCCACATGGGATCATGGGGAGTCAGACAGGCCTGAAAAACTGATTCAGCAAACAGACCAACAAATACGACCCTTCTGAATATCTTTAAAAATATCGTAATGGATTTTATTTTGAATTTCCCATCCTCTCTTTTTTTCTCCAACTGGTGATAACTTCAATGACCACTTTCTCTCTAATCTTCGGCCTCTCCCTATCTGCTGTTTCTATCCTTACTGCCTTTAGACAAGTCAGTCTCTGCCATTAAAAAAAAAATCTTCTCTAGAACCTGCCCTGCCCCCCCCCCCATCGTTTTACATATATATCTTTTCCCTTTTTCAGAGAAACTCCTAGGGAAGGCTTCTATCTTCACTCTTGGAGTATACTTCTCCTCTTACTTCCTCTTAAATCCTTTGCAATCTGGCTAATCTCAGCACTGAAATGAAATTGCCCCCTCCAAAGTTACCAATGACTTCTCAATAGCCAAATCTGATGGTCTTTTTTTCAGTTCTCATCCTCTGGACCGGTCTGCTATATTTGATGCTGTTGATCATCCTCTTTTCTCTCTGGGCTTTCATGATATTATTTTCTTCTGTTTCTACCTTTCTGACTACCTTTCTGACTATTCCTTGCTGATTCATCAGTTCGATCATACTCCCTCAGCTATAGTCTCCAAAGTTCTGTTTTAGACCATCTTTTCTCCTCTTCACTTTTGTCTAATCTCATCAGCTCTCATGGGTCTAACCATTACCTCTCTGACTCTGACTCCCAGGTCTCAATGCTCAACCCAGGCTTCCATTCCCTGTAACCAGTTGCCTTTTAGACATTTCAAACTGGATGTCCTGGAGACATCTTAAACTCAACATATGCAAAATTGAACTCATCATCTTGCTCCCAAAATCTACCTCTCTTCCAAAATTCCCTATTTCTGCTTAGGATAAAATTGTCGGTGCCAAATAAACATATACCAGCACGAGAAAGTTTTGGAACCGATGAAAGCTTATTGAGTTTTCCAGCAAGGGAACCCCACCCTTATGGGCAGAGGCTTCTCAAGAAACAAAAAAAGGCTCGTCTAGATCTCAATTAGGCAAGAAGTATTTTAGCAATGGGGTGCCTGTTGATTGGACCAGGCGGGGCTTGGATATAGGATTGGGGACCTGTAATAAGAAAAGCTTTTCTTTAGGTCAGTAACTTCTCATAACTCCACCTTAATAGGTGGAACTATTTTGGCTTCCTTGCTGTTTCAGCAAAAAGAGAGAGGGGAATTGCAAACAGGACAGAGGCTGCAATACAAACAGGGCCAGGGATACACAAAAAGAAGTGGCTTTAGACTGTTTACACTGCCAAAGGTAATACTCTACTTCTAGCCTTCCAGGTTCATTACGAGAGTATTATCCTCAACTCCCAACTTTAGCTGACTTCACATAATCCAATCAACCTGTAAATCTTGCTTAAGCAAGATTTTAACTTCCACTTCTCATATCTGATCCCTTCTCTCCTGGCACAGAGCAATCACCTTAGTTCAGGCTCTCCTCACCTTTCACCTGGATTACTGCAGTGGCCTCCTAATTAGAGGTCCCACCTAACTGGGGTGTCTGCCTATGTCACTCCATCCTCCACACAGCTGCCAAAACTTTCTTCCTTATGTCAAGATCTGACCTTGTCCCTCCCTGACTCAATCCACTCTAGTGGCTTCCTTTTGCTTTTAAAATAAACATAAACACCTTTGTTTAACTTTTAGGGCTCTTTATACCCTGGTCTCAACCTATCTTTCCAGCTTCCTTGTACATTGCTCCCTTTCTGGAGTTTTGCAATCTAGTCAAACCAACCTCTCCGTTCCTCACTAAAAACATTCTGTCTCCCATCTTTGTGGTTGTCTTGCCTGCCTGAAATGCACTCCCTCTTCATTCTACTTCATAGAATTCCTCTCTTCCTTCAAGACATATCTCAAGAACCTTCCTTCTCAAACTTGCCCTCCCTCTCAAACATATATATTAAACTACTTTGTACTTATTTCTTACGTATTTATACGTCTTCTACATATACATGCATTTAGATATAGCCTTGTTGTCTCTCCTTTTAGAGTATAAACTACTTGGACTGTTTTCATTTGCTGTATTTACGTCCTTAGTAACTAGCACACAGTAGGTAATTAATGAATGATGATTGATCGATTATTTGAAAGTCTAGGTACCAGGGCCACACTCATAGAATGTTAGTGTTGGAAGGGCCATTAGAAGTCACTCAGAACAACCTCCTTTCTACAAGGGAGAAGGCTGTAGATCTTAAAGGTTAAGTGAATTACCCAGGTTGACTCCCTAGTAGGCGACTGGATGTGAAAACTTAAAAATAGCCATGCAGAATAATGAAATTCAACTCCACCAAGTCTATGTAAACTATAAAACTCCAGTTCTATGACCTCCTTCCCCACCAGTGATTAGAAACCTAGGGCTACAGACTTTCTTTGATTTACTCAAGGTCACACAGGTAGCTACAAAGTCCACCTTCCTTTCCCAGTGCCCTTTGCATAACAATGGATGCCTCCACCAAAGTCAATATTGAACTGCTGCCTTTTCTTGCAAATAAAGGATACAGAGTATATAGGGATTCAAGGTGTTAGAAGACAACACTTAGTGTGCTTAGTTTAATCCTCAAGGTTCATTCCTAATTGTCTTTTAATTGCTCCCTTTTTTAGTCTTAAATCCAGGAAAGAAGGAAGGAAAGAAGGAAGGAAGGAAGGAAGGAAGGAAGGAAGGAAGGAAGGAAGGAAGGAAGGAAGGAAGGAAAGAAAGAAAGAAGAAAGGAAAGAAGGAAGGAAGGAAGGAAGGAAGGAAAAGTAAAGAAGGGAGGAAGGAAGGAAGGAAGGAAGGAAGGAAGGAAGGAAAGAAGGAAAGAAGGAAAAGTAAAGAAGGGAGGAATGAAAAAAAAGAAGAAAGAAAAAGGAAGGCAAGGAGAGCAAAGGAAGAAAAGAAGAAAGAAAGAAAAAGAGAAACAAAGAAAGCATTTATTAAGCCCTTAGTATGGGCCAGAGGCAGCTAGATAGCTCAGTGGTTAGAGTGCCAGGTCTGGAGTCGGGAAAACTTAAGTTCAAATTTGGCCTCAGATACTTTCTGTATGATCCTGGGCAAGTCACTTAACCCTGATTGTTTCAGCTTCCTTATCTGTAAAATGAGCTGGAGAAGAAAATGGCAAACCAGTATTTTTGCCAAGAAAACCCCAAATAGGGTCAGGAAGAGTCGGACAGGACTGAAATAACTGAACAACAACGACGTGCGCCAGACATACAAATAGAAAAGTGAAATAGTCCCTGCTCTCAGAGCTCTCCCATGTTAATTAGAATAGACGGACAGGGGAGGGTGAAACTACAGAAACAGGTGGAAAGGCCCCATGATCCTCAGCATCCAGCTGTGGTGTGAATAGCAAGGCCCAAAGGTTTTAGGGTATAGGAATCTTGAATAGCCTCCAGTACAATGCTAGACTTGCAGTTGACATTTAATAAATATTTAAAAAATAAAACCAATAATTCCTTCTTTTTCTCCATCTATATTTCTGCACATATGCACATTCAAATACGTTGAAATTATTTTTGCTTATACGTGTGAGCATGAATATATATGTTTGATGTCTATGTGTACACACACACACACAGACGCACACACACACACCTGTATTTACCAGACCTGTATTTACCAGACTTCACTGGCTTAGGGAAATTCTAGTGAATTTCCTGTCCCCTACCAAAGCATGTCAGCACTGCTCTGTAGCTTATAGTCTTAAGAGAGTTGCCAGGGGCACTGAGCCTCAGTTTCTTTGTCTGTGAAATAGGGATAATAATACTTGCCTTTCCCACCTGCCTCACAGAGTTATTACGAGAAAAGTATTTCATTTGTTGTAAACTGCTTATATAAATGTAAGTTATTTATACCCCAGGCACTTAGCTTTTCAGTCCTTGCATGATTTCAGCAGATTTTCTCAGGGCATTACAAGCTCCACTATCAGGCTACACTATTCAGAACATTCAACCAAAAATCTTTAAACTTTTTTTGTATTTATCTCATCTTTTCCTGTTTAAATGTTCAGCCTCAGAGTGAATGGGTCTATTGCATGAACATGTTCCAACTGACCACACTTGCCTCTGGGGTCCTTAGCCTCTGGATGGAACCAACAGAGAATGCTTCTGCTTTCTATTCTCTATATGTTTCTAATGACCTTGCTCCTGATAGGAAAAGGAAAATCCAATTCTCTGCCTCTAGGCATAGTGATGAAAAATCTATCTCTTCCCCAGCCTGTAATTGGGTGTTTGTTCCATAAGGAATCCTTAATCACTACTACAAGTCTGCCTTTTCTTAAGTTTTTTTTAAAACTTTCTTCAATAAGGACACAATCAAAGCCCTGGTCTTGGAATCAGAAAGACTTAAATTCAAATCTAGCCTCAGAAACTTTCTAGCTGTGTGACCTTGGGCAAGTCACTTAACCTCTATTTGCCACTGGAGAAGGAAATGTCGAAGCACTCTAGTATCTTTGCCAAGAAAATACCATGTACAGAGAGGTTCATGAGGTCATGAAGAATCTGACATGACTGGAACAACTGAACTACAACAGATTGTTAGACTGTGAATCAAATCCTAAATTCTTTTTCACACTCTGTAAATGTTAATTGACAGTAAAACAAGACCTTTGTGATTGGTTCCAATATTTAACCATATGCAAAATTAATTTGGTCCTAATATCTTGCCCCAGGCTACATATAGCTAGCTTCTAGAATGGTTGTTACTTTTTAGCAATGAAATTATTCTTTAAGAATGGCTAAACAAGTTGTGGTATATGAATGTAATGGAATACTATTGTGCTATAAGAAATGAGGAGGAGACCATCTTCATATTCACCTGGAGAGCCTTATACAAACTGATGCTAAGTGAGAAGAACAGAACCAGGAAAAATTTGTACACAATCACAGACACATCATATGTGTGATGAGCAGCTTTGATAAATTGGACTCTTCTCAGCAATGCAGTTATAAGACAACTGTGCAAGTCTCAGGATGGAAGGAGATACCTACATTCAGAGAAAGATCTAGAAAGAACAGAGTTTAAATGGAGACTGAAGCAATCTACAAGCTATCGTTCTTTTCCATGTTTGGTTCTCTTTCTTTTTTCCCATTGTTCACTCCATTGTTTACAACCCTTCTATACAACCAGACTAATATCCAGTTTGGAAGTATTTACAGATCCTGTATTTGATTGCATGCTGCCATGGACGGGGGAGAGGGAGGGGAAAAATTTTGAAACTCAAGAGATTATGGAACTGAATCTTGTAAACTAAAAGCAAATAAACAAATAAAAAAAAGAAATTATTCTTTAATATCACTTGTGTTTAACAACAACGAGTTGGATTGTAAACTTAAGGATGAAAACTTGTCTTGGCCTAGAAATATTAATATTCAATCCTAATATTCCATATTATTCAAATATTCAAAATTCTATTCTTCAAGGTTGTTTCATCATTGGCCATTTTCCCACTCCCTTTGGCTTTTTCATAAAACCAGTTCCTAATTTTATTTATTATTTCAATAGTTTTCTTATTTTCAATTTTATTAATATCTCCTTTGATTTTCAGGATTTCCACTTTGATGTTTAACTGGAGATTTTTAATTTGTTCTTTTTCTAGTCTTTTTAGCTGCATGTCCAATTCATTGATATCTTTTATTAATGTTCTCATTTAAAGATATAAATTTTTCCTTAAGTACTGCTTTGGTTACATCACATAAATTTTGGTATGTTGTCTCATTGTTGTCATTCTTTTTAATGAAACTATTGGTTGTTTCTATGATTTGTTCTTTGATTCACTCATTCTTTAGGATCAGATTATTTAGTTTTCAATACATTTTTAATTTTTTCCATAGCCCTTTATTGAATATAATTTTTATTGTGGTATGGTCTAAAAAGAATGCATTTACTGTTTCTGCTTTTCTGCATTTGTTTTTTGAGGTTTTTATGCCCTGATGCAGAGATAATTTTTTTGAAGGTTCTATATACAGCTGAGAAAAGGTATACTCCTTTCTATTCCCATTCAATTTTCTCCACAGGTTTATCATATTTAACTTTTTAAAAATTCTATTCATCTCCTTAACTTCCTCTTTATTTTATTGTTAGATTTATCTAGTTCTGAGAGGTGAATGTTGAGGTCCCTCACTAGTGTGGTCATACTGTGTATTTTCTCCTGTAATTCGTTTAACTTTTCCTTGAAGAATTTGGATGCTATGCAATTTGGCACATATATGTTTAGTACTGATATTACTCCATTGTCTATGGTACCTTTAAGCTTTTAATTAGGTCTGTTTTTGCTTTTGCTTTTTCTGGCATCATGATTGCTACCACTGCTTTTTTTTTTTTTTTTTTTAGCTTCGGCTGAGGCATAATAGATTTTGCTCCAGCCCTTTATTTTAACTCTATGTGTCTTTCTGTTTCAAGTATGTTTCTTATAAATATCACATTTTTGGATTCTGGTTTCTAATATATTCTGCTATCCACTTCCATTTTACGGGTAAGTTCATCCCATTCACATTCACAATTATGATTACTATATATTTCCCTCTATCCTATTTTTTCCTACTTTTCCTTCTCTCTCTTTTTACCCCATCTCTTTTCAAAAGTCTGTTTTTCTTCTGACCACCGCTTCCCTTAATTCACCGTCCCTTCTATCAGCTGCCTCACCCACACTATCTTATCCTCACTTCCCTCCTATTTCTCTGTTGGGTGAAACAGATTGCTATACCCAATCGACTGAGTATTTTATTCCCTATTTGAGTTCATTCCTATGAGAGTAAGGTTCATGCAGTGCCTCCTACTCCTCCCCATTTTACCTACCTCTGTAAAAGCTTTTACTTTCAGACTTCTTTTTTGTAAGATAGTTTTCCCCATTCTTCCTCTCCTTTCCCTCCACTGCATCTCTCTTTCTCACCTTTTAATTTTATTTTTTGAAATCATCCCATCATAGTCAACTCATCCTCACATCTCTCATCTATGTTGATTCCTTCTAACTGTCCTAATAATGATAAAGTCCTTAGGAGTTACAAATATCATCTTCTCTTATGGGAATTTAAACAGTTTAACCTTATTGAATCCTTTATGGCTTCTCTTTCATGTTTACCTTTTTTATACTTCTCTTAAATCTTCTGTTTGAAAGTTAAATTTTCTATTCAGTTTTAGTCTTTTCATTAGGAATACTGAAAAGTCCTCTATTTTGTTAAGTATCTATTTTTTTTCCCTTGAAGAATTATATTCAGTTTCACTAAGTAGGTTATTCTTGGTTGTAATCCTAAACTCTTTTGCTTTATGGAATATCATATTTCAAGCCCTTTTTTCCTTTAATGTGGAAGCTGCCAAATTTTCTGTGATCCTGACTACGGCTTCATGATATGGATGTTTGTAGTATTTTCTCCTTGATGTGGGTGCTCTGGAATTTGGCTATAATATTACTGGGAATTCCCATTTTAGAATCTCTTTCAGGAGGTGATTAGTGGATTCTTTCAATTTCTCTTTTATCCTCTAGTTCTAGTACATCAAGGAAGGTTTCCTTTACAATTTCTTGAAATATGATGTCTAGTCTCTTTTTTTTTTATTATGGCTTTCAGGTAATCCAATAATTCTTACATATGTTTCCTCCATCTATTTTCTAGGTCAGTTGTTTTTCCAATTAGATATTTCACATTTTCTTTTATTTTTTCATTCTTTTGACTTTTTTTTTGTTTCTTGAGGCCTCATAGTGTCATTAGGTTCCAGTTGCTCAGTTTTTATTTTTTAAGGAATTATTTTTTTCAATGAGCTTTCATATCTCTTTTCCATTTGACCAATTATATTTTTTAAGGTGTTTTTTTCTTCAGGGAATTTTTGTACATATTTTTCCATTTGGTCAATTCTGCTTTATAAGGAATTATTCTCTTCAGTGGATTTTTATGACTCTTTTACCATTTGGCCCATTCTATTTTTTAAGGTTAATTTCTTCAGTATTTTTGTGCCTCTTTTACTAAGCTGTTGACTCTCTTTTCATAAATTTCTTGCATCACTCTCATTTTCCCTCCAATTTTTCCTCTACATTTATTATTTGATTTTTTAAATCCTTTTTGATCATTTCTAGGAATTTTTGTTAGACTTGTGTCCAATTCACATTGTTCTTTGAGGCTTTGCTTGTAGTTGTTTTGACATCATTGTCTTCTGATTTTTTGTTTTGATCTTCCCTGTCATCATAGTTGCTTTTTATGGTTAGGTTCTTTTTTGTTATTGTTTACTAATTTCCCAGTCTATTTCTTGATTTTGATTTTATGTTAAACTTGGATTCTGCTCCCAGGGTAAAAAGGTACTTCAGATTCTTTATGCTTAAGTTTTCAGAGTTAGTTCTGGGGGTATGCAAGTTTTTGGTGCATCTAAGGTGGAATGGTTCAAAGAAATCTGACCTACATTCCGGTCTTTATCTGGGAAGGATCTCGTTCCCTCCATAGCTACAAGTGCTGGTGTTCCTCAGGGGCTTGGCACTGTGACCCAGTTCCCTGCTCTCCTGCAGCTAGAAACATTGGTGCTCCTTTCTACCTTGGAAGTGTTATCAGTGTCCCTTCTCTCTTGTGAATGACCATAAACACTCTTCTCTGTCCTGGAGCTGTGACTGGCACTCCTGCTCCTTTGTGGGCACAAGTACTAGTGAGCTAGTGATTCTCTTTGCCCTTGGACTGTGACCTAAAAATGTATATGGGCAATACAAAAGGGTCCTGTACCCAGTGCCAGCAAAAGTTCCCCTACAATCTCCTTCTGACCAGTTGTCTGACGTCTTTGATGTCTGTGGACCAAGAGCTACCGAAGCTGCTGTTGCAGCTGCTTCCATGTCCTGTTGCTGGTGTTGTGGTGGCAGCATTGACATGATTTGCATTATTTTCTGGGCTAACCACCACCCCAGTATCATAGAGCCTTCCTGCTGACTTCCCAAGTTGTCTTGGGCTAGAAAAATGCCTCACCCTGACCGTGTGTTGGTTTGCTACTCCAGAATCCAATTTGAGGTGTTATTTTAAGGTTGTTTAGAGGGGAATGTTGGAAGAGTTCAACTGAGCTGCTGCCTATATTCCACCATCTTGGCTCCACTCCCAAGAAGGTGGGATTTTAACTGAGATTTCAAGGAAGCCAGGGAGGCCAGGAGGTAGAGATGAGGATAAAGGGCATTGTGTGCATGAAGGGCAGCCAGGAAAAATGGCCAAAGTCAAGAGACAGTGTCTTGTGCATCAAACAGCAAGGAGATCAATGTCACTGTATTGCAGTGTACTTAGATGCAGTATGAAAACTGGAAAGGTAGAAAGGGGTTTGGTTATGAATGGTTTTAAAAGCCACACAAAGGATTTGATAGTTGATACTGAAATTAATGGAGAATTACTAGATTTTATTGAACAGGGCAGTTGGCATGGTTAGGCTTGTGCTTTAGAAAGATCAATTTGATACCTGAACAGAGGATAGATTGATGTGAGGAAGATGACTCATTTGGCCATTGCAATGACCCAGGCATAAAGTGACAAGAGATTTAATTAGGGGTGACTCAATGTCAGAGGAAAGAAGGGTGAATATACAAGAGATGGTCTAAAGGTTGATATTGGGCTACTAATATATATTATATTGATATGATACATAGGAATATTGATCCAATATGATTCAATATTATATATATTGATATTTATAGGACTTTGCAAAAGAATAGATGGAGTGGGGTACAGGGTGAGAGAGAGTGAGGAGTCAGGGATGCCAGCTAGTTTGCAAGGTGACTAGGGTGATGATGGTGTCCTTGACAGTAACTGGGAAGTTTGAGAAGGGGGAGAGTCTTGGGGAAAAGATAAGTTCAATTTTGAATATGCTGAGTTTGACTTAAGACATTCACTTTGAGATGTTGGAGACTTAAGACTGGAAGTCATTAGAGAAGTGTTAGGGCTAGATAAATAAATCTGAGAATCATTTGCAGAGAGCTTCCAGATCTTCAGGCGTTAGGGAAATGTAGTTGAATGGGAAAAGCAGTCCTATGTGCCCTATTTGCAAATGGTTGAAGCCACATAAGCTAGTTAGTATTAAAGACAGTAAAAAATAGCAGTTGATGTTTATATAACATTTTAAGACTTGCATATGCATTCTCTCATTTGATCTTTACAACAACCTTGTAGTGTAAGAAGGTATTATTATCCCCATTTTACAGATGAAGAAACTGAGGATTGTGTAGGCTAATTGAGTTGCCCATGGTCATACATTTAAGCAAGAGTAGGAGAGAAGATTCAGAACCAGGTCTCTCCTAACTCCCAGTTCAGCACACTTGCTACTTTGCTTTCAGCACACTGTACTGCACTGGGTCTTAAGCAAATCCATACCACAAACATGGCCCTTTTTCTACTATCATTCTTGTTCCCATATGCTGTCACAGCTAAGATCCTGGCAATGTGGAAATCTAGAGGAGAAAATGACCCAGAAGCAGATGGCATGGTACAATGAGCATCAGAAGGCCCAAGACCTGTGTCTGAAAGCCATTCCTGCTACTTATTACCTGTCTAACATGGCCAGTTTTCAGAACCTCTCTGGGCTTCAGTGTACTCATCTGTGAAACAAGTGGCTTGAAATAAAAGACCTGTAAGGACCCTTCCAATTCTATTTTTTTTTATTTTATTTATTTTTTTTTAAATTTTTATAGTTTGCATCATTCATTTCCACAAGATTTTTGAGTTACATATTTTCTCCCCCTCTTACCCCCACCCACCACCCCAAAACAGCCATCCCAGTGTATCCCCCCTCCCCCAGTCTATTCTCTCCTATGTCACTTTTCAGTAGGGC
>CM053591.1:131498593-131552359 GCA_028646515.1 Pseudochirops corinnae
GAGAGAGAGAGAGAGAGAGAGAGAGAGAGAGAGAGAGAGAGAGAAAGAAGTGTCTGAGGCTGGATTTGAACTCAGGTCCTCCTGACTCCAGGGCTATGGCTCTAACCTGATAGCTCCCCCAATTCCCACCACCACCACCAATACCAAACAGAGCCAGCATTAATCCCCTGAATAATGTAGGCTTCAGTAAATGGATAATATTTAGAAATTTAGTAGAATGTGACTTTTGAATGCAAATTTACTGTATATTTAAGGGAACAGTTGCCTTCCAGAAAAGTAATTTGTAAATGGAATTTTTGTAATTTGAAATTTTCCTACTGACTAACATTATAATTTAAGAGATGCTTCATGTGAATAATTGTTGGGTCAGATGATACCACTGGCAGAGTTTCCTAATGTTTAATTTATTTTAATTATATATTTTATTTATTGCATTAAATATTTTCCAATTAATTTTTTAAAAAAAATTTAGCATTCATTTAAAAAATTTTTGAGTTCCAAATTTTTCCCTCCCCAACCCATTGAGATACCAAGCAATATGATATCAGTTATATATAAAATCATGCAAAACATACTTCCACATTAGTCACTAACATTTAATTTGTAAGGTTCTGTGTCAATTCAAATCAATATAATTAATTCAGTTTGATGATTAGACATTAGGTGTCTTCCATGAGCAAGGTACTGTGTTAGGAGCCAGGGAAGGAAGGATGGAAAACTGTAAACTAGCTCCTGTCTCTTAGGAAGATTGCAATCTAATGGGAAATATGACATGAATACAAAAGAGTAAATTGTAGGATTGAATATGATAGAGGCCAACGGGAATTGCAAAGTCCCTGTAGAAAATCTGAAGAGGGAGATATGAATTTAAGCAAAGGCTGGACAGGAGGGAGAACTCAGACATGGCCTCATAGAGGACCTTATTCCTAAGTGCACCTTGGAAAAAAGAGATCTTTGGCATAGTGGAATGGATGCTGGATTTGGAGGCCATGCCATGTTGTATTCCTTACCACCTCTGACCTGGGCATGTAACTTAATTTCTCTGGGTCTTGGTTTCCTCAAATGGTCCTTTCCATCTCTAAATTTATGAGCCTACAATCCCGGAAAGTAGAGATGAGGAGTAAGTCTATTTCACATATGGGGGAGAGATGACCAAAAATTAAGACTGCCTTCTGGAAAGGGCAGGCCACATGACCTCATTCACTATCCCTGTGACTTTATCCTGCACTGGCCATCCCTCATCTATATATGTTGCCTCCTTCTATTAGAATGTAAGAACCTTGAGGACAGGGACTGTCTCTTTTTTGGGTTTGTATCCTTAGCAACCAGCATAGTGCTTGGAGCATGAAAAATATTTAATAAACACTTCTTTGTTCATTTCATTCTTTCATAGATGCATATATGGTCTTCACACTTATCTAGAGGTCTTAGAATACAAGTCTAGGGGTGGCTAGGTGGCACAGTGAATAGAGCACCGGTCCTGGAGTCAGGAGGACCTGAGTTCAAATGTGACCTCAGACACTTAACACTTACTAGCCATGTGACCTTGGGCAAGTCACTTAACCCCAATTGCCCTGCCCTCCAAAAACAAAAAAAAAGCAAAAAACAAAACGAAACAAAAGAAAGCAAATCTAGATGGCAAAACTAATGGTCCAGTTTGATTTGAATTCAATAAAGGGTGAGTGAACAAAGGGCGGTGAAATGAAGTAAGACTGGAAAGATACATACCTTTCTGACCTAACTTCTGGTAGATCTATGCCAACAAGTGAGAATACTCAGTACTCAGCTACACGAGAACCCTCCTGGAAAGTAGAGAATCCTTTTATAAAGTACATAAAATCGCCTAGTGTTTTTTTTTTTCTTTTGAAGTTTGGATTTCCACAAATTATACAGGTTGTTCCAAAGCTACTTACAGTTGAAAGTACACTAAGCTTTTCAGAACACCCTGTATATTAGATTTTCTGAAACTGCAGCATGTACATTTTAGCACAAAAGTGGCAAAGAAATAGAAGGTGAACTTTCATGAAATATTAAGTCACAGGGTCACAGATACAGAGCTGGAAGGGATATTAGATGTCATGTAATTTAATTTCTTCATTTAACAGATAAGATAATTGCATGCCAGGGATATTACGCAACCTGCCTAAGGTCACACGAGGAACTTAGAAGCAGAAGTGAGATTTGAACCTGCCACCTCTGACTCCCAAGCCCGTGTTCTTTCCATTGTCCTGTATTATTGCATGACCTGAAGTTTGTTCATCATCAGCCTTATTCTAAAAAAAGATCATTTAAGTTTAAAATTGTATTATAAACGGAGAGCAAATATAATTGTCTGTTAGTCATAACTGGTACTAAATTGCTTTACTTCTGCAATATTTCTTATTTGGCTCCTCACAACTGGAATGCCCTTTCTCCTATAGCTTTTAGAGTGAAAAAAATGTATTGGGTAAGAGCTCTGGACTTGGAGTCAAGATGACCTGTATTCACATTCTACCTCAGATACTTAATGTGACTATGTGACCCTAGGCAAGTCACTTAACCTCTTAGAAACTCAGTCTCAGTTTCCTCATCCATAAAATGAATGCAGTACCTAGGATGCTTCCATTATCTCTTCCAGCCCTAAATCTATGATCTGATACCCTGTTTTCTAAAGTATATGGCAGGGAAAGTGGTTGAACCTTTCTCAGACTCAGTAATAATGGCTATTTTAATAATAACACCTACATCACAAGGTAGTTGTGAGAGTCAAATAAGTTAGTGTCTGTATTGCACTTTGCAGATCTCAAAATGTGCTACATAAATGCTAGATATTATTATTTTTAGGTTAAGACCAATGGCAGATAAGCAACCTGGTCTGTCAATTTATAGTCTTAGAGCAGTGGTTCTCAACCTGTGGGTCGCAACCCCTTTGGGGGTCGAACGACCCTTTCACAGGGGTCACCTAAGACCATCAGAAAACACTATTTCCAATGGTCTTAGGAACGGAGACACTGCTCCTCTATCCATCTCCAGGTGGGTCCGTCCACATGCAGATACACCCACATACAAGTATTAAAGGGTCACGACATTAGGAAGGTTGAGAACCACTCTCTTACAGAATAGCTTGGGGACACTGAGAGGTTTAGAAGTTTGTCCATGGTCGTACAGTCAGTACATGGCAGGATCTGAACTTGACCCATGAGCCAGGTTTGCTTATCTATTATTTCTTCTTGCTTCAGGAATTCCACATCCTCTCAATTAACCTGGGACTCATGGATGGGCACTGTCTTCAATGAACTGGGGAAAATAAAAGGGAGGGAAACCAAGATTTGTAAGGCTGAGATTCTGTACACAAAGGTGAAAGTAATCTCTGTGTCCCTTCAGCTCTATGGGCATCCCTCTACAGATGGTGGAGGGAGCTGGGACTGTTGATTTTTATTTCCATCTACCTCCATATGGACTGAGATAGAATTTTCTATTTGCCCAGTTTTGACTAGACTTGTGGGATAGACTTATTTTGGCCCCAAGTTATAATCAAACAAATAAAATAAACAACAAATGTCCTGTTTTTTTTTTTCCAGCATTTCTTCTGTTTCTCCCTCTGACCTAGTAAAGTCCACTTATTGATGAACTTTGGTCTGTTTGGAACAGCTTAGTGTTTGCTTATTCAAAGAGCAGCAATTAACTGTAAAATTGCCTTCTAAAAGGAGTTCAGTACAATTTTCTATAGATCATAACTTGCTGCCATTTATAGCCATGAGACTGAACTATTTCCTATTCTGGGTTATCTCCCTCCTCTCTGCCAATCTGAATCCTGAATTTCCTTCAAGGCCTAGTTCAGGTCCCATTTCTTCCAAGGAGCCTTCCTTGACAAATCCCAGACTCAGGATTTTGTCTGAAGCCCACCTTGTGTGCTTTCGTCTTGATGTGGACAAACGAAAGCTAAATGCAACAGCATTTTACCTCCTACAAGTAGAAGGGTATAGAGCACTCAGTGGGAGCTAGTCTTCCAGCTGGAGTAGTCCAGGAAGGTTTCACAAAGGAAGTGAGTTCTGAGCTGGGCTTATAAGGGGGTTGGAATGTAAGTTCCTTAAGGGCAGGAATTGTCTTAGGTTTTTTTTTTCTTAGTTATCCCCAAACACTTAGTACAGTATTAATATATCTGTATCTATCTATAATATATCTATATACTAATGGTTCATCTTACATACTTAATAAATGTCTATTTGACTGAGGATAGGAAGGATTCAGAGTATACCAGACAAAGAAGGACAGACGACATTTTTGTTGGGAAACTGAATAAGGAAATGTGTAAAGGTAATTTCTTACAAGGTCCACTCAAGAATAGTAAACAGAGTCCCAGTCTATCAGGGGACAATGATTCATCTAGGGGAAAAGTCTACGCTGAAGCTGGAAAGGGAGGTTAGGGACAAAATATGAAGGCTCATGCATGCCAGAATTAGAAGTATGGCCTTAAGCAGTGTTCAGCCATTGATGGATTTTTATAGGGAACTGAAGATGATGAAGGCAATATTTAAGAAAGTTTACTTTAGTAATAATGTGGGTAATATGGATTTGGGAGGTTGGTTGGAAAGACCAGTTAGGAGAGTTTTGCAAGAGTTGAGGCATTTAGTAAAGAGGGCCTCCTCTAAAGTGCTAGCATGGGAAATGGTAATGAAGGGACTGGCAGGAGTTGATAATAAATTCCTTCTTGATAGGGATCTTTCTCCATGAGAGAAAGAGACATAGATGGGTCAATTAATCTGCACTGGCAAGAAGCAATGGTAATACTGATTTGGTTAGTGTTTCCAGTAAGAGGCTTGAGAGACAGGGACACAGTAAGGATATGGTTAGAGGGGTGGCTAGGTGGCATAGTGAATAGAGCACCAGCCCTGGAGCCAGGAGGACCTGAGTTCAAATCCAACTGAGGACATTTAACACAAAAACTAGCTGTGTGACCTTGGGCAAGTCACTTAACCCCAATTGCCCTATCTTACCCCCTACAAAAAGAAAAAAAAGAAAAAAAAAGAATATGGTTTGAGTTGATTGTTGGATAAGAAGCAAGGTCTGAGGCCAGCTAGATTTGGTGGGACCCATGCCTTTGGGCCAACTGATTCACCACTCAGCACAATATTTCCAACACTGAGTATATTAAGTCACCAGGGGAGGGTGGTCCCCAGAACTAGAAGGAACTTTGGAGACCATGTAGACAAAGAGGCTCTTAAACTTTGAATCATGGACTGCTTTGGCAGGATGGAAAAGCCCATGAACTCCTCAGCATAATGCTTTTAAATGCATGAGATAAAATGCATAAAATTACAAAGGAAATCAATTAAATTGAAACAATTATCAAAATGTTAAAAAAACAAAAAAGTTTACAAATCATAGGGTCCCTGGTTAAGAACTCTGGTTCTCAGCCAACCTCTTCCTTTTACAAATTATAAAGGTGAGACCCAAAGAGCTTAAATGATATACCTCAAATTATATCACTATTTATTAGTAGAGTCAAGGCTAGAACCCAGGTCTCCTACCTCTCAGCCCAATATTCTTTCTGCTTTTCCACTGCTTCCCCTTAAAAACCAGGTGCCCTCCATTCTCAACTTGGTGTTGGCCACCAAAGATCAAGGCCTTTTTCCTCTTGCATGTTGATCTTCCCATTTAAAGATAGAAAAACAGAGGAATAGCCTAAATTAAGGAGATGAGATTCCAAGCAAAATTCCCCAATAGTGCAGATTTGTCTTCAGCTCTTCACCTTGGGTTTTCTCTCCTCCTCTCATATATTTTCATTAGCAGGGACCTGAATCTCATTCCTTTTTGTATTTCCCTCCTCTGACTACCCACCCTAGGGACCCCTTCCTCTCACTTTCCTCCACTCATCATATGCCATTGAAGCTTCTCCATCCCATAATTCAAAGGCACTCATCCAGAGGATGGGGCAGCTAGGTGATGCAGTGGATAGAGTGCCAAGTCTCAAGTCAGGAAGACTCATCTTCTCGAGTTCAAATCTGGCCTCAGACACTTACTAGCTGTGTGACCCTGGGCAAGTCACTTAATTCTCCTCTTTCCTCATTTGTAAGATGAGCCAGAGAAGGAAATAGCAAACTACTCCAGTGTCTTTGCCAAAAAAACACCAAACAAAGAGTAGGAAACAACTGAATAACAACATCAGAGAATAGTATTTGCTGGTCCATTCATCAGCCCCAGGCTCCCAGTGCTTTCCAATAGGCCCCAGAGGACAGCTGTCAGGACTCAGAAACTAATCTAGGCCATTGTGCTAGTGGTTAAGGTCTTGGTAGAGAAGTCCCATCCTTTGTGACAAGACTGTGCCCCCTGACCCTACTGTCTACATCCCGAAGAATCTATTGAGAGAAAAGTCAGGGAGTTTTGGGTCCCTTCATCTATTATACTAGGTAGATAGTCACTGATTCTCCCCTACCCTGTCTCTCCCCCTATCCCCCAACCCCCAATTCTAAGAATGGGTAGGCTCTGTATGGAAATACATGAAAAGCCAGGAGTTGAGCTCAGAAGGAAAATTTAAGTTCTTAATTTCAGAAGGCAGAAAATTGTGGCCTCAGAGCAAAAACAGTCCTTCCTGTGTTAATTGCTGAAGAAGCAATTAATAACTCACATTCATAGAGCATTCTCAGCTTTGTGAAGTCCATCTCTCACAGCAGTCCTGTGGGGTGGACAGTACAGGAATTAACTGACTCATTTTCATATGCAGAAATTAGGACGATGAGCGATTAATTAACTTATCCATTGCTACACAGCAGTAAATAACTGAGGCAGAATTCAAACCATGTCTACTGACCCTAACTCTCCTGTTCTTTCAACCACCCCTGAAATGTTCAGACACACCTGCAATTCAGGATTTCCTTTCCAAACGAATGAGGGTGGGGAAGGGAGGTACTCAGCAATGTCAGGACTGCTGGCTCTGACTCAGGCTCCCTCTCCATTATCATTTTGCCCTTTTCCCACGTAGACCAGAGCCACATGAGTAATAAGCCACTGAAAACCTATGTAACTAATCTTCTGCAAATAAGGGTTGTTGAGAAAGGTGTTTTGAGGGTCATATAAGCTTTAAAGTTCCCTATTACATTCTTTGTTGACATCGGAGTTAAACTCTTGAGGTTCCTCCTAGTATTTGTCCCCCAAACTGCTGGGACAATAGTTAGGCCTCTAGCAAGAGACCATGCAACTTATCCAGAGCTAGTCAGGAATGATAGCAACAGCTAAATGTGTGTACCCTCCCCCCCCAGGCTTCTGCTCTTGACTTTCTTTTCTTTGTCTACGACTGAGGGCCAAGACTGTAGCCTGTTTTCGTAGGGCCTTTAAGCTAAGAATGGGTTTTATATTTTTAAATAGAGGAAGGCTGGACTTGGGCCACAGGTGGAAGTTTGCCAGCCTCTGCTTTATACATTTTCTCCTGGTGATTTCATCTGCTCCCATGGGTTCCATTATCACCTCTAGGCAGATGGCTCCCAAAGCCATATACCCAGCTTGAGTAGCTCATCTGAGCTCTGGTGCCATGTTTCTAACTACCTTTTGGACATCTCTTACTTGATGTCCTTCCAATTCTTTAATCTAGATTTATCCAAAATGAACTTATCATCCTTTCCCACAAAAACTGTTCCTCCTTCACCTTCCCTCTTTCTATTTATGGAGCCATCCAGGTTGGAAATGTCAGGGTCATCCTTAATTCTTCCCTTTCCAACTCATCTTTCCCATCTGTCCAAACCCTCATTTATACTATCACAATCCTAGTTTCATCCCTCATCACTCTGGTCTATACTAATGAGATAGATCTCTGAACTGAACTCTCCACTACCAGTCTGCCCCTTCCCAACCCCATCCTTCACAGACTTGTAGGTGCCCTAACATGTGCCTTTTTCCTCTGCTTAACAGACATTGAGGGCTTGCTATGACCTATAGGAGAAAATAATAATTGCTTATCCTGGCATTTAAAGCCCTCCAAAATTTGGATCTGATCTGTTTTTTCATCATTTTCCCCACTCTATTCCCTTCCTCATGCCCTCTATATTCTAGCTTAATAGTTCCCATTTAGTGGGATTCACATTAAAAAATTAATGGCGCCTTAAGCAGTAAGTAATTGTAAGCAATATTATGAATGGCATGTTAAATTACCCTGGGGGTTCACAATACGTTTGTTGTTGTTGCTGTTGAAAGGGATATGAGGAACAAAACACATTGGAGGGCACTGTTCTCATAAGCTTGGAGGGTTCCCCAAACTCAGCAGGCTAGCTCCCACCTGTGCCTATTTGCTCAGCCTTACCCCTGTCCCTTCTCATCTCTACCTGATGAAATTCTTCTCTTTTTCCAAAGCTCAACTCAGGTACCTTTTTTCTCATTCTCCCAGCTGAAAGCGTTTTCTCTTTCTTCAAATTTTCCTAGAGGACTTTGTCTGGATGTCTCCTTTGTCCAATCCTCTCCTTCCTCCTACCCATCCACCAAGGTCTGATAAAATGTAAGCCTGAGAGCAAACATTTTAAGTTGCTTTTGCTCCCAGAACCTTTCACATTTGGGAGGAGGGGGATGTAGAGGGGAGAGAAGAACTGGTCACTCCAGGATGCCACTGGAGAGGAAATGTATCTACTAACAAAGATCAGCCCCTCCCCAGAGTCACAGAGCCAGTAGATCTCAGAGAATGACTTGAGCCTAGCTCTCTCTGAATCTGAAGGCCCACTGTCTATCTATCAAAACAGGCTGCCTTAAGCACATAGTAGGTATTTGATAAACATTTGATGTTCATACACAAGAACCAGTTTGGCATAAAAGAAAAAAAAAAGCATTAATTTCACAGTCAGAAGGTTCTAATTCAATCTTTGGTCCTGTTTGACCTTGGAAAAGTCACTTAGTCTCTGTGGGCTTCAATTTTCTCACTTATAAAATTACAAAAAAACAAAAAAAAAAACCCAAAATAAAATTATGTGTGAAAAAACAAAAACAAAATAAAATAATGAGTGTGGGCAGGGGGCAAAGGGAGCAGACGAGGTATCTGTGAAGGTCCCTTCCAATTCTAAATCCTATGCAAAATAAACCAATGGCCTTGGTTTTTTTCCCCCGTCATTAACAACTCACTTTAAAAAAACCTCAAAAACCAGTTCCCAAGGAAAAGAGACATCATTTTAGAGCCGTAGTGGCATTTAAATAGTTAAATTCTAGAAAGCATGAATGGAAAAAAAGAAAGTCTTGAGTGTCCTTCTCATTTTTGGTTTCTTGAGTCAGTCGTATTTGACTCTTTCAGGCCCAAGGGAGCCCACATTTTTTTAGTCTATAGCTTGCCCTGCCTGGCCAATGCCCTTTCTGGAGAGGGTCTCTTGGGTGGGAGGCAGGCCTTCTGAATACATCCTCTCTGTTTGAAAGTCTTACCTGGAAATTGGGAAGCACCCCCAACTCAGTATTTTGGCTCAGAAAATAGTGAAGGGAATCCAGACCTCTGAAAGTCAAGTCAAGGGGAAGATTATCCATATTCTGCACTACCCTTCCCCACAAAAAGACTGCCTGTTTTTTCTCCTGCACGAAGCAGTTTTCCTACTCTTCCATGAGTTGCAAAGACAACTCCACTAGAAGGGCATCTCCCTTCCTACAGTTCTCCAAAGTGGTCTTCATCATCCTTGGGGCAAAGGGCAATGGGGGCAGGAGAATCAGTGACCCCTCACAGTTGTTCAAAGCCATGACGGAAAATGCATGTTGTAAGATTCCCTGTCGCCTGGGATTTTAAGAAAGTTCGAAGGAGTTCGCCCCCATCTTGTTTATAAAAACCCTAGAGAGCTCAGCTCAGGCTTGGCACTGAACTGACCTAAGCCCTGGAGATCACAAGAGGGGAGGAGAAAGGAAGAACATCTGGTCCATCCCCTGCCTCCCCAGAAATGTAGACAAGGGCAAAGGCCATAATCTTAGCACTGAAGCGCCTGGGTCCAGCCCAGCTGTGCCCTCTGTGTCCTGTTCCTGTGGTTCCACACCCCTTGAGCCCTGGGGACCTGGACAGGGGCCAGCAGTTGCTACAATTGGTGAAACACAATCAGCTGGTGCTGACTCTTGCTCTTCTGACTCCTTGTTCCCCTACCAAGCTGAACCAGGCTTTTATCTTGGTCCAACTGGCAAGAAGAGGTGGGCAAAGGCATAGGTGGGGGACTGGGGCCAGAGAAGCTTCCGATAGTCCAAGAGACCCTAAAAAGATGCTGTCATCTCATTTTTCAACCTCTGGCCCCAGTCTATAATAATATTAGTATTATTTTATTATGTTAATATTAATTTAAATATTATTAACAATTTAATATTTATATAACATATTACACACAAACATATTTATATATAATTGTAAATACAAATAAAATGATTCAATATTATATTATTATTTTAATAATAATAATAGCCAACATTTAAATAGCACTTACTTTGCACAGGCACTGTGCCAAGTGCTTTTTAATTATTATCTCATTGGATCCTCACAGCTCTGGGAAGAGATGAGATAAATAGAGGCTGTTAATTGCCCAAGGTCACATATCTAGTAAAAATAATAATAATGACATCTAACATTTACATAGTGCATACTATGCACCGGGCATTGGGCTAAGTGCTTAACAATGATCTCATTTGACCCTCACAACAAGCCTGGGAGGGAGGTTCTATTATTATCTCCATTTCACAGATGAGGAAACTGAGGAAGGCAGCAGCAAGGGTCTCACAGCTAGTAAGTATCTGAGGCTGGATTTGAACTCAGGTCTTCCTGACTTCAGGTCTGGCACTCTATCCATTATACCACCTAGTTGATCAGACATATGCTTTAGGAATATCAATTTGTCAGCTGTGTGGAGGACGAATCATAGGATCAGAGACTCAGAAGTAAAAGGCGGAGCTCTGCTCTTATTTTATAGATGGAGACGCTGAGCTCCAAGGAGATTAAATGACTTGCCATATACGTGATGATCTTCAGATGTAGGATCTGAACCCAAGGCTTCTGACTCCCAAGCTACCTCTCTTTCTTTTGAATCACTCTGCCATCCCTAGAAAGACCTTTGAGGCAGGGAGTCACTGCCTATTAGCAGAGCCACCCTTCAGCTTCCTCCACCAAAGTTAGGGAGCTTAGCCCAAGGGCTTGAAGGGTCCATTAGAAAGACCACGGAATCTGGGTGACGGACAGTGACTAACCGCTGTGATGTTTGACCCAGGAGTTCATTCATGAGATTTGATTAAAAATAGCCTTAGAGATGTCACCAACCAGCTTCAGGAGAAGGAGTCATGCTTTCAATGATGCTCGTTAGTGGTGACTATGCCAGTCAGTTAAAGGATATACTGTCATACATGCCTCTCCTTTGGGAGCTTCTAAAGAAATGTCCCATAGATGTGTTTGGAAATGAGAGCATCCAGGCTGGGCTTGTTCCATGGAAACATACCCACTAGGACCTCATGCTCCTCATTTCCAGGTACTGGCTGTCTCCTGGGAAGCAATTGTAAGTTATAGCATCCCAGGTTACCTTTACTCTGCAGTAAACAGGTGAGTCACGGTTCATCCCCAAGGTTAGCTAGAGACCAGTCCTAGGCATCCAGGACCGCACCGTCTGGTTACTCAGGCACTTGAGACGATGTGCTGGGTTGGGTGATTCTAAGGACACCATAAAGTTGGGCTTGATACAGCGCCAGGCTATTTTTACTTGGTAATTATTTGGCTTAAAGGGACTGGTGCTGTTATTTCTGGCTGCTTTATGGACACAGAGATAAGCATAATTATGTTGAACCAGAGGACAAATAGTCCTCCATTATCTATGGTAGCGGGGCAGGGAGGTTGGCACAGATTGTTAAAATCTGTAGAGAGACTCTGACCTTCGTGCAAATAATCCATCTCCAGCCCTTGCCTCGCCAAATCTTTTTTTTATAGGTAATGCTGTAAAAAGGGACCAAATGAACCCCGGAGATCTCTGCCTTTTTCTTTTCTCTCTGATTGGTTTTTATGGGCACCTAGGGGAAAGCTCATGTTGTTCTAATTACTTACAGAGAAGGAGGCAATGTGTTACAGTGGAAGGAGAATCTGATATCAGAAGGCCTGTGTTCAAATCCTATTTGGGTCACTCACTACTCATGTGATCACAGCCCTTAGTCTATAACTAGATTTTGGTTCAAATTCCATCTGTTATTTACTACCAATTCAGTTTAACTCTCTGGGCTCTGGTTTCCTCAGCTGTAAAATCTTGGGGTATAGATAACCTACTCACAAAAAAGGAAGAAGGTGTCCTGGGGACAGATAACACACCCTTACTTGAATACCATATAATCCAATTGGTAAGTCTTTACCCACCAAGAATAAACTTGGTAGGTGAGCTTGCCCTATCGAGGCTTACCTACCTTGGCCAGCTTTGTATAGGAAAAATATCTTTTTGGTGAGTCTAGTGTGACCTTTTAAAAGTATTTGCGAGTCTTTCACATGCTAAAGAGGGTCATTTAGAGCTCAGTGAGATTGAAATCTCACATATCAGTGAGTTAGAGCTCTAAGGGACCTTGGTGGACATGGAGTCCAACCACCCTTATTGAATAGAAGAGAAACCCAGAGAGGTTATGATTTACCCAGCGTCACACTGAACATGTTTAGTTTGCTATTGTCCAGTTGTTTCAGTCCCTTCAGGACCTCATTTTGGGTTTTTCTTGGCAATGATGCTTGAGTAGTTGGCCATTTCTTTCTCCAGTTCATTTTACAGATAAGGAAACTGAGGCAAACAGGGTTAAGTGACTTGCCCAGGGTCACATTGCTCTGTCCCAAGCCAAATTTGAACTCAGGTCTTCCTGACTCTATGCCTGACCCTCGAGCCACCTACCTTCCTACTCTTCAGTAAAGAGAACATCTGGGATTCCTAACTTGGGGCACATGCTCTGAAGAGTTATAGAACTCTTTCCCCTTAGCCATCCATGAGGACTAAGCCAAAGGAAACCAAAGCCGGAGTAATCAAAGGGAAGAGGAGTAAATGTGAGTAAATTGTTCACAACACTCCAAACTGTGAAGCTTCTCTTACCTTTTGTGAGAAACCTGGACATTTCCTGAGGGAAAAGGGGAGGCTGTGACTGACCTCTTAGGACACGTGGTCGGGGAATGTTTGCCAGTGCAATTGTGCCCACTTACTGAGTGCCATAATTACTCCTGAAGGCTTTCAGCTTATCATGCCTGACGAATCCTGCCTGACGAAGAAAATGGAAAAGCACCATTTCACTAAACACAGCCAGCATTTAGAAGGCACCTACTATGTGTCAAGTACTAGGCTAAGTGTTTTACAAACATTATCTCATTTGATTGGCACAATTTTCCTGGGAGGTAGATGCTGAGGAAACTGAAGCAAATAGAACTCAAGTGATTTGCCCAGAATCACACAGCTAGTAAATGCTTTGACTTGAGCTCAGGTCGTACTGATTCTGAGGCATGGGAGGGCTCATTGGACCAACTAGCTTAAGGTATTGGTGGCTCCCTGTTGAGTAACCTGTAAAGGTGAGCAGGCTTTTGAGGGAGGGGCAGCCTTGCACTGGGGAATCTCCCCAGAATACCATGCTCTGAGCCTATGAGGAGGCTAAGATACTTCACAATAGTGAAATAGAAACCTTTTCCAGCCCCACAGCTTCAGCTCGGGCAGTTTTATGTGACAGCACTGACTTGTTTACTCTAAGCACAGCAGAGAAGGAGAACATTATTTCAAGCCTTTCCGCCCTAATTAAATTGCATCAGAGGGAAATCTGCTTGTTTTTCTTGGGTTTGAATAAGCAGCGCCACTTGCTTCATTAGCCTGGGTCTGCTGAGCAGAATTGTTAGCCTTGAGAATGGCAGCTGTTTAAAATCAGTATTATTATTATTGATTTGTGAGCTCTCTAGAGGCTCTACATTCTCTGACTTGGTGGGAAGGGGGGAAGGGAAGGCAGATGCTGACTTCCACTGATGCTCTCAGTTTTTTAAGCCCCAGATTTTGTTTTGGGATTGGCTCTACCTGTTGTAAACTGGAGAGAAATAATGAACTCTCTCCCAGTTCCTTGGGCCTAAGTTGTTGGTTCACTGGCCACAGAGACACCCCAAATGTTTTCCATTTTGCTTACTTCTATTTATAAAAAATAAAATAAAATAAAGATAAAAAATTAAAAATCAAACTATTTTGCCCACTATTCTAAGAGCTAGAATATCTTAGTTTACAAAAGATAAACCTCATAACCCTGAGTTGGATTCAGTCTGTTACAAAACTAAGTATTTCCACTTCCACATGAAGTTGACAGTGTTTTCTTTCTCAGGAGAGCAAATATGTAAACTCTCCATCCCCACCCCAAATTCCAAAATGTTGCTCAATATCCATGGAGCATTGTGTGGGGATATGGAAAGAATACCAGATTTGGCATCACAGGTCCTGGGTTGGAATTCCACCTGAGTCACTTTCTAGTCATTTGGCTTGGGGTAAGTCACTTGACTTTTCCAGGCCTCAAGTTTTCGCATCTGTAAAATGAGGAGGTTGGACTAGGTCATTTCTAAGGCATCTTCCAACTTAAAATCTATTATTCCATTGAGAGAGTAGAGACTCTAGTGTGTGTAAATCTCTTAAGTAAAAGGGCTTTCCTTGAAAAGAAGAGATTTGATAAGCAGTCAGAAAACCCGGGTCTTGGTGCCATTCTCACACTTACCCCCAAACTTTGGTGTTATCATCTTATTCTTTCCTCCAATTAATCCTATCAGTGAAAGAATTTAAAATAACAGAAAATGTCATCATAAAGTAACTTTTGTACCAGTGACTGTCATGACGTGAAGGGTTTCCCTCCCATTGCTGTCTTCTCTCTTTTCCCTTCTCCTTCTCCCCCCTCCCCAAAGTCACCTAATTCAACCATTAATCCCCACCCCTGAACATTTGTCATCCAGTCTCTGTTTGAAAATCTCTAGGAATGGAGAACTGGCTCAGCCCCTTCTGAGAAGATTCATTCTGCTTTGTGACAACTCCAATTGTTAGGAATTACATGGATAGGAATTATAGTAAAAAGATTTGCACATGACTAATTGAACTATAGCACCCCCTATAATCATATCAGCAAAGCATTGTAACAATGAGCCGTCCCTTAGGAAATATAAACAATTTGGTTATTCAGTACCCTAATTCTTTATGCCACATATTGAAATGAAAGATTATACCATAATGGGAATATTTTTTTTAAGATTTAAGGGTGTGTATTCATTCCGTCAATACTTCTTAAGCGCTTTCTATATCCAAGGTGCCTAAGTACCTGGAAGACAGAAAGAAGAATATACAGACCAGGACTTTTTATAGTTTATGGGTTAGTAGGGGAGATAAGCAAGTAATCAAATGAAACTAAGACACAGAGAAGAAAAGAACATAGGAAGCTGGAAAAATGGTTTTCTTGCCTCTTCCAACCTGAAATGATTTGCAAGTTCCCTCCCCACTCTCCTGAGAAGCAGGCATCTCTCCCCTTTGGGACCCACCCTGCCTAAGCCCCAGCAGAACAGAAACACCTTTCAGGTTCATAAGGATTTGAAGTTGAATTGGGTGGGACAGAGAGTCTGCCCTCAATGTCCCTTCCTTTTCTCTTTTTTCCTTCCAGCGTTAGAAAATACTAACCACTTCCTTTTCCATGGAAGAAAGAAAAGAATTCTATGTTCCTCAAGGAAGGATGAATTCCCACACACACACATACTTTCTCACACACCTTTCTCCCTAGTCCCATCCATTCTGATGTTGGCAGACTTCTGAAGGGGCTTTTTACCCCCTCCTTGTTTTTTTTTTATCAGTTACATGCAATTCACTGGAAGAGGATGAGATGATTCTGTAAGTCTGTGGGCTTTCAGGGTTTTTTGAACATTAATAAGAAAAGATAGAGGGCTTAGAGCAGGGGTAGGGAATCTGTAACCTCAAGGACCTGTGACCACATGTGGTCTCAAGGCTATGGCTTCCCCACCCCTGGCTTAGAGCCTTGTTCTGTTACAAAGACGTTCAGACTAATACTGACAATCAGCTGGAAGGATTCTGGCTGTTTCCCAAATGACTGATCTTGGAAGTGTTGAAGTGACCACGTCCCTAATTGCCTAGCCCTTTTCAATAGGCAAATAGATGTAGCTGGACTGGCCATTAGGTGGTGTTTGGCTTTTAGAAACAAAAAAATGGGGGTAAAAATATGAATTATCTTGATTATCCCTAGTGACTTAGTAAATCGACCATGAGGGAAAGGCCAAGTTGTGACATTTCAGGAGGAGGGAAATTTTAAAATTCCTAATCAATTTTGTAAGTAGAAGGATGGCTATGCCTAGGTCAGAACAAGGGAAAGGAGTTAAAAGGAAATCCTGCCCGGAAAGGAAGGGTTATAGGTTGCTAAGAAGGCACATCTAAGTATTATAGTGAATGGAATGCTGGATTTGGGGTCAGGAGGAGCCGAGTTCACATCCTGCCTCAGACACTTATCAGCTGTTTGACCATCACAAGTCATTTAACCTCCGTCTGACTTAGTTTCTGCATCTGTAAAATGGTAGTTAGGTGACTCAGTGGATAGAGCGCTGGGCCTGGAATCAGGAGGACTCATCTTCCAGAGTTCAAATCTAGCCTTAGACACTAGCTGTGTGACCCTGGGCAAGTCACTTAACCCTACTTGCCCTAGTTTCCTCATCTGTAAAATGAGCTGGAGAAGGAAATGGCAAACCACTCCAGCATCTTTGCCAAGAAAACCCCAAATGGGGTCAGCAAGAGTTGGACATGACTGAAATGACTCAACAAAAATGGGTGTAATGACAGTACCTCCCTCCCAAGCTGTTGTGAGGATAAAATGAAATAATACATGTAAAGTACAACAAATGTCAGCTATTATTATTATTATTCAGAAGGTAAGAAAAGCCATTCTTGAGTTCATGAATGGGTATGTTTCTATGGCCTAAAGCACCTGTGAGATTTTTATGGTGGTTAACTCTGAAGTGATCATACCTTTTCATTCATTTTATATACAATAGGAAGAAGCAAGTTCCTCTATTCCTGTCTGAGGATGGAAAAGCAGAATATGTCCAGAGGAGGGCATAATGAATGGCCTTTCCCTCACTCTTAGTGGAGACTGCCCTTTTGAATTCTCCCAGTTGCAGATATTCAGTCAGTCACAGAGGCTGCTATCCAACCATATCAGTTCTGGAATGTCTGAGCATGCTCCAAATATCTCCAAGTTGCTTCTATTACAAGTCATGCCTCCCATCCATCCTCAGGTTTCCCTCCTCTTCCACATGGGTGATTGCATCAGACAAGAACACTGATTGTCACCTCTTCACCAGCCCCCTTTTACAAAGGGAAATGTTGGTTGGACCCATCTGAGACCTGACTTCTGACGAACTGATGATCTTTTTAAGGCAAGAGGTTCTTAATTATTTTTCTGTCATGGATACTTTTGGTAGTCTGGAGAAGCTTATGGATCCCTTCTCAGAATAAAGTTTTTGGAATGTGTAAAATAAAATACATAGAACTGCAAAAGAAACCAACCCTTTTGAAATATAGTTTTCAAAAATTAAAAAAAAAGTTCACATCTCATCTCAACTTCCAAGTGCCCACTTGATCCTTCAACCAATTGAACTGACTCCAGGGATCACTTATTAAAATTCCTCAAATGTGTGAGACCTTGGAGATACAAGGTCACAAATGAAACAGCTCTTGACCTGATTCTGCAAAGTAATTTTATAATTATAGAACAGTGGGAAAACACTCTTACAAGATTAGAGTTGTTTTTTTAATTGCTCAAGAGATACAGAAGTGTCTCAAGAGCTTCATACCCCAAGGATCTTTCTTTATCTTCCCACCTGCTCAGCAGACTTATATGATTCTCACTTCCTCATTCTCTCTCTACGATTCCTAGTCTCCAACTAGCAAATAAACTAAAGCAGAAAAGGTTCCGAAAGTCCCCATGGGGAAGCCAACCTTCCTAACTTCTCCCTAGGCAGAGTTGGCCTTGAGGGTCTGTACACACAAGTGCTTCCTGCTACACCCTCGCTTGGTAATCAACACTGTATTCAGTCATACCTAGTAATACACACACCTAGATTCACTCAATGCCCCTCTGTTCTCTCATTCTCTATGGCCCCACCACCGCTGCTTTGGGAGGCCAGCTTGGACAAGTCACCTGAGACTCAGTTTCCCACTCTATGAAATGTTGATAATACTTGTAAGTGATCCTTATCAATAGTATTCATACTTATGAATACTAGTTAATATTTCCTCACTGAGTTATTTTGAGACTAGTTCTTGGAAAAAACAAATGCTATATAAATGGTATCATCTTCATTATTATTATTTTATTGCTCTTTACTGCAATGATCCTCATGGTCTGTTGATAGGGACAAGAGAGTGCAGTGGGTAGAGTGTTGCAAATGAAGTCAACTTGGGTTTGAATCCCATTTCAGACAGTCAACCTGAATGAGACAATCTTTCTGAGTCTGTTTCCTTATTTGTAAGGGTTGGACCTCTTAAGGCCATTCCAACTCTAAATCTATGATTCTGCTTGTTTATTCTACTCAATGTAAATAGCAGAAGATGAGATAACCAAGTGTCCCATGTTGCATTCATCCCAACTCCTGATAATGAGCCTTAGGGAGAGGCTGGTTTGCCACCCATACATGTGTACATGATAAAAGGGCAAGGGTCTATTGCAGCCACTGTGAAGCTGCTATGAGCATTATTCAGCTGTGTTCACAGCTTCCAGGTCTGCCATTCTTATATTGGGTACATATTTAGGACACCTATGTTGTATCAGGTGGATGCCCATTCAATACATTAGACAAGACAAGAAGCAATGTGGCATAGTAGAGTGCTAGCCTTGAAATATAAAAATGGACAGATCATACCAAAGACCCCACAGTCACATAGTGACAGAATGGTTTTTAAAAATTGGGGGTTGGGGTGGGAATGGAGCTAGGACTCACACTCTATTGAGACTATTTAATAGCTGGTACTATTCGGGTAGTAATCATGATCTCTGACAAAGATCAAACTAAAGTAGATTTACACATACTTCAATATCTATAACCATGCTCCTATATAGACATACAAATGCATATACATCTATGGAAGACCATTCTATACTTCTTTGTCCTCTGTTTCTCTAAGGGTGGATGACCTCTTCTTTTGTAAGTCTGAGTCTTTCCATGTTTTTCTAAGTCCACCAACTCATCATTTCCTACACCATAGCAATATTCCAACATTATACGATCTGGTTATTTTAAATAGTCTAAAACAATATTGATTAATATGACTGACATATAGTGTAGTTTCCCTGTTTTTCTCTTTCCCAAGAAATTCCCAAATGGGATCACAGTGAGTCAGACACAACTGAAACAAATGAACAGCAACGTCATCTCCCACTTAAATGATTGAAATGACCTTCTAATCAGGGTAGCAAGGCAGTACAATGGAGAGCGCCCCTGACCTAGAGCCAGGATGACCCTGAGTTAAAATGTGAGCTCATATACTATGTGACCTTGGACAAGTCACTCAACTCCTGCCTGCTTCAGTTTCCCTGCCCATAAAATGGAGATGATAATACCTATATTATAAGGATAAAATGAAATAACATTTGTTATAACTTTGTTATTATATATATATAGTTATATATAAATATAATTTGTTATATATTATATATATAAATATAATTTGTTATAACACTTTGCAAACCCTTAAAACACTATATAAAAGCTAGCTATTGTTATTAACAGTAACAATAAAATGATAGCAATAGATAATACATAGATAGCAGTTTGTGTTTTTCAAAGAACTCGGCACAAAATAACTGGGAGGTAGGTAACAGTGCAAGTGTTAAAATCACCCTTTTACAAAGAGGCAAGTTGACTCATAGGTGATTTGTCCAAGGTCACACAACCAGCAATGCCTCAGAGGATGGAGAAATGGGGTGGTCGGGGAGCGGGGGGAAGGGGGGGAAGGGGAATCTATTGAAAACTTGACAAGATCCTCCAAATTAATTGATATGCCATGTCATGACTTTAATGTGATGGTCAGTGAAGGAAAGGAAAGAGAAAATCTGAATCAAGATTTCAAAATCATAAGCTGCCAGCTTGCAGACAACTCAAAAAGCTCTTATCAATACATCACAAATTGTTTCTCCATGATGAGAGTTGGAAAGGCTCGATAATGGCGAGTGCCCAATGATATCACACACACACACAAAATTGATGACATTCTGATTGAAAAGAAAGCACTGTTGATGGAGCTGGGAGCAAAGGTGTGCCTAGCACAGTGCCATGGATAGAGGAGATGTCATTGATACAGGGAACTCTCAGCAATGAAATGCCTTGTACCAGTGCAGATTGCACCCTCTCTTCACCTTGTAGTTTTAGAGTTGCTTAGAGCAACTGAAAGGTTAAGTGCTTTGCCAATGGGTGTCAGAAGAAAGATTTGAACTCTGATCTTCCTGATTTCCCAGGCCAGATCTCAATCCACTATATTTCCTTTCTCTGCCCAAAACATTGTAGGTATATAATGAATGCTTCTTTAATTCAATTAGCAAGAAGAGAGAAAAGTAAGCAAACAATCTCTTACCTCTTAAATGATCCCATTTCTTTGTCCTTTTTCCATGGATTTTTTTTTTAAGGAATAATAATTTTTTTTAACTTTTTTTTTTTTAAGTTTTGAGTTCCAAATTTTCTCCTTCCCTCCAACTCCTCCCCAACTCACTGAGAAGGCAAGCAGTATGATACCATCACACATGTGAAGACATGTAAAATATTTCTGTATTAGCCACTGCAAAAAAAAATAAGATAAAAAAAGTATGTGTTTAATTTGCACTCAATTCATCAGTTCTCCTTCTGGAGGTGAATAGCATTTTTCATCATGAGACCTTTGGAATTGTCTTAGATCATTGTATTGATCAGAATAGTGAAGGCTTTCACAGTATTGCTGTTACCATGTATGTACAATGTTCTCCTTGTTCTGCTCACTTCACTTTGCATCAGGTAATATGTCTTTTCAGGGTTTTCTGAAACTGTCTCCATCGTTTCTTATATCACGATAGTATCTCATCACAATCCTATACAACAACTTATTCAGCCATTCCTCAATTAATGAGCATCCTCTCCACTTCCAATTCTTTGCCACCACAAAAGAAGCTGCTAGAAATATTTTTTGGTACACATAGGTCCTTTTCTCTTTTTAAAAATCTCTTTGGGATACAGACCTAGTAGTGTTTATTGTTGCCATTCAGCTGTTTTCAATTGTGTCCAAGTCTCCTTTGACAAAGGTACTTGAGTAGTTTGCCATTTCCTCCTCCAGTTCAATTTACAGATGAGGAAACAGAGGCAAACAGGGTTAAATGATTTGTTCAGGGTCACTCAGCTGGTAAGTGTCTGAGGACAGATTTGAGCTTAGGAAGAGGAGTCTTCGTGACTCCAGGCCCAGCACTCTCTCCACTGAACCTCCTAACTGTAGCATTTACCCTGTGTCATGGACCCTGTAGACAGTCCAGTGAAGCCTATAAACTTCACAGAAAAATGTTTGTTGCCTCTGCTCATAACTGAAGATAATGCTCACTTTCAGTTGGAGGTTAGAAAAAATAACTAGGCAATTTTTCCCCCATCAAAGTTCATGGCCCCCCTGAAATCTATCCCACAGAAAAATGTACGTGGATCCCAGGTTAAAGAACTCCTGTTTAGACAGGCCTTACCTAATCTGGCTGGATATTTAGACCTATGCAGGGTCATAGCTTGCAATTTTACATTCTGGGCCAAATCTACCATCGGTGTTTAATGAACGATGGTAGAAAAAGAACAGTAATCTGATCATGGAAACTTCAGCGCTGGGGAAGCAAACTGACCCTGGCTTATCTCTTACTGCAGGCCCCTATCAGACTCTAGAGGCCTAAGGGACCTCTATATTGTATTTTGTGTGTCTGGTAATTACTTTGAGTTCACTGACCTTCTATCGCCACCTCTTCCCCAAAGGGAAACTGACCCAAAAGCACACAGACACCACAAACTGAAAATATAAACAAGAAGAAATTGGACGTGACCAGAGCCTTGTTATAACAGGACTCACTAAAGGTTAGAGCTGTGAGTGGCAATGTAGAAATTTTTTTTTTTTGGTTTGAACTACATTCAGAGGGCTTTCATTTTTGAATCTCATTCTCTAAGTCCCATCTACAACAGAGAGGCCTTCAGTATGGACCCCTCAGTTGGCCTCAGAGCAAAGCCCAACTCCATAGATAAGAGCTAATGTGTACATACATCTTTATGATCACAACACTCTTTGAATTAGCTCAGCAGTAATTAAAGAGTCATTCTCTCTCAATGAAAGGGGTGGGAAGAGAGAGAATTCAGAATTCAAAATTTTTTAAAAATGAATGTTAAAAATGGTTTTTTCATGCAATTGTGGGAAAGCAAAATGTTAAATATTTTTTAAAAGAAGCAAACAAAAAAAGAATCAATATCTTTGAAGATGAGGAAACAGGTGCAGAGACATTGAAGGACTTCTCTAAGTTTATCCACCTAATAATTATCAGAGACAGGATTCAAACTTGGGATCCTTGATTCCAGAGGCAGCTAGATGGCAGGGATGTTGGAGTGCTGGGTGTGGAGTCAAGAAGATCTGAGTTCAAATGCAGCCTCAGACACTCACTATATGATGTGACCCTGGGCAAGTGGCTTAACCTGTTTGCCTCAGTTTCCTCATCTGTAAAATGGAATAATACTAGAACCTACCTTCCAGAATTGTCATGGGCATCAAATGAGATCATATTTGTGTGAAACAGTGAGCATACACTTAGCAAATGCATGTTCCATTCCCTTTTGATGGAGTCTAGTGTTGTTTTATTTTTCACCTGACTAATCATTCTGAGTCCCTGGGTTGTTTATGAGGAAGGGTTACTCTGTAATCCTTAAAGCCCTGAAAAAAATGTGACTTATGAAAATAACGTAGAAAATTGCAAAACAGAATGCATCAGAAGGAGTGCCAGCATGCTCCTACTGTTTCGGATAGCCCAAGGTTTTCAGTCAGGTAGTGTGGGGTAGCAGAATGATCATCGAACTTGTTGCTTAGGAGTTATGTGACTGTGGCAAATCACCTTTCTGGGCCTCAGTTTCTCATCTGTAGTATGGGGAGAATAGTAGCATCTACCTCACAAGGTTCTTATGGGGCTCAGATGAAACTGTACATATAAAACACTTTGTAAACATTACATTTTAAAGCACTAAGGAAATGTCTGTTTTTGTTATGATTATTAGGTAGGAGGCAGCTTGAGGCAGGGGATGGTGGGCTGGCTGGTCTCAAAGTCAGGAAGACCTGTGTTCAAGTCCCATCTCTGGCATACACTGTCTGTGTGATCCTGACCACATCACCTAGCTACTCAGTGCTCTGTTCACTAAGAGTATAAGTTTCAGAGAAGGTGCTGAAGACACTACATGGGAAGAAGGAATTCCTCACCTAGAGAGATTTCCCTGCACCCAATGAAACCATAGGTTCAAAAAAATTATTAGGTTAAAGCATGTCCATTTTCTGAGCCATAGATTCAACACCTTTAGAATGGGAAAGCAGGCCTAAATGATCCCAAAAGGCCCTTCCAATGCCACCATTCTGTGAGTCTGGTTTTTCTTTACCTTTAACAATAGGTTATTAGTAAAAACAGTCTTGTAGCTTCTCTTCCATATAATATGACTCATTTGGATGGTTGAGAAAGTGCACTATTCAGATTTAAAAATATCAAGCAGCTCTAGACCAGGAAATTGAGAAACCAAGCCTTTTCCAGAACCATTAGTTCGGCTGCATTGCCAGCATATCCTGTGTACTTTATGGTCAGCGCTTAACTCTGATGGTAACATTTCACTCTACACTTTTCATATTAAAAGGAAAACCAGAAAATGTTGTATATAAGTGTCATGTGGCTGAGCTAATGTGCCTACCCAGCAATTTCCTGACTTTGAAGTGCTTGGTTTTCCATTTTCACCTGACACCATATATACAATTTCTCTTTCTTTCTTTCTTTCTTTCTTTCTCTTTCTTTCTTTCTTTTTCTTTTCTTCCTTCCTTCCTTTCACTTTTATTTTTCAATTATATGTAAAAAAATTTTAATATTCATTTTTAAACATTTTGAATTCTAAATTCTCTCCCTCCCTCCTTGGGAAAGCAAGCAATTTCATAGATTATATGCACACATACGGTTCTAATGGAGCAGAGATCCAACAGGTGCTATGTGCAATCACTTTTCTCTGTCACCGCATGAATCTACCTCACAGTGAACCCTTGCCTTTTTGACATTGGAGAAAGATATTAGTGCTGGGATATTGGCATTTTTGAGCCATTTGAGATGAAAATGATTCAAGAGACTTTTGTGCTAGTCAGCCAAAGGGCCATTCTTATTCCAGCCATGCAGTTAAAATCATCTGAGATTTGGAGTCCAAAGATCTACATTGAAACCCTGTCTCACTGCTTACTAAGTGTGAGGTCTCCGCTGGGCCTCAGTTTACTCATCTGTAAAATGAGATTAGACTAGATGGCCTCTGAATTCTGAGCCCTAGATCTCTGAATCTAAGAATTGATTATAAATTTTAAAAGAATCTTAGTTCAACCTTTTATCCCCAATTTAGTTCTTGTTGTTGGGTTGTTTTTCAGTCATGTCCAACCCTCCATGATCCCATTTGGGGTTTTCCGGGGAAAGATACTGTAGTGATTTGCCATTTCCTTCTCCTGCTCATTTTATAGATGAAGAAATCAAGGTAAACAGGGTGAAATGACTTGCCCAGGGTCATGTAGCTAGTAAGTGTCTGAGGTAGGATTGGAATTCAGGAAGATGAGTCTTCTTGACTGCAGGCCTGGAGCTCTATTCACTGTACCACCTGTTATCCTAATGATGAGAGTCATCCAAAGCATCTTGAGAGAGGGGATCCATTTTCATTAGAGGTCCTCAAAATAATGACTGAATGGCCACATATTGGGGTTATTGTGGAGGTCCCTATACTCAAATTTTTAGATCCTATCATTCAGTCTTTTCATTTTATAATGTGAGTCACTAGAAAAAAAGAGCATGGAACTTGGAGTGATAGAACCTGAGTTCAAATGCTGACTCCTTTACCATTTTTGTGGCCTTGGGCAAACCATTCCATTTCTCTAAGTCTTGGTTTCCCCATCTGTAAAATAAAAGGGTTGGGCTAGATGAGTTGTTAAATAAATGTTTATTGGATTAATGAGTGTTTTTTCAGATACAGAGACTGAGGGTCAGAGATGTAAACTTGTATGTCCAAGACTACAAGGAAATCTAATACTCCAATGACCTTTCCAATGCACCATGCTGCCTACTTAATGCCTTGTGGCTGGTTATTTCTGTTTCTGGGCTACTGGTATAAACATTTTAAAAATAAAAAAAAAAAGATTGTTGACATTGTTGATTGTCTAAATGATCAACATCTCCAATGTACTAAAAATCCCTATGTCCTGAAAGGGTAAGCATTTTGAAAAGGCTGCCTTAGAAAACCCTTTGGAAAAATCAAGAGCATCCTCACTGGTCTTTCTAAGTATTGTATAGCCATGTGCTTCAAAGAAACAGCTAAATAGATTTTCCCCAGACACCTTCCACTATATTCAGTGTCAATAGGAATGAAATATTTTGGTCCACACCAAGTAAATGAAATGTGGAGTGCAAAAGGCATCTAAGTAAACCTTTTGTATACTTTTGTATCTTGTATAACTTATGTACTTTTGTACCTTTAATTATAATTGGTATACCTTTTACATTACAAAATAAAATTGCATGAAAAATTAAAAAAAAAAGATTTGAGTGGTTTGAGAGCTAGAATATTCAGCCCTCCTATCACTGTTTACCAATGCTTTGAGAATGTGGAGAGTGTGAAAGCAGGCCCCTGATTGGCTGTGGAACTTCTCCACATCACTCCATAGCCTGGAATTTGACAGACAGTTTCTCCTTCTGGAAATCATTTTGCCCATCAAAGCAAAACTTCATTTTTTTCCCTTCATTTAATTATTTGTGTTTTGCCAAATTAAATGAACCCAGGTACTGGGAGCCAACAGCTACAAAGGAGTGCTCCCAGTCTGACCCGCTTTCTGTGGACTTCCATAAAAACAGATATTGGGTGGTGGGAAAAATAAAGTAAAAGATTTAAAGCTCCTGCTGAGGGGAAAAAACACCTTTCCCTTCCTTTATTTTGGCTGAAACTACCTGGCAAGGCCAAGAGTGGCTGAGTGAAAAGTCACTTGTGTGGATTTCAACTTTTTTGACCTGTGAGCTGGGCAATAGGTGATTTGGAAAAGAATGTGGTGCTCTGGTACTTGGGAAAAACAGGCAGTAAAATCTCTAGCCTTGAAACTCATAAAACTTGCTGTGCTTTTCATTTGGAAAAAAAAGTTCCTATACTGCATTTTTATTTTTTAGAAACAAAGATGGTCCATCAATTGGGAATGGCTAAACAAATTGTTATGTTCAAGTGTAATAGAATACTACTGCCCCCTCAGGAATGATGAAGAATTCAGAGAAACGGACTTTTATGAACTGATGCAGAGTCAAGAAAGCAGAACCAAGAAATCAACATATACATAAAAAATAGCCAAGTGAATAGAAAGAAAAAAATTAGCAAAACTGAACATCATGTGGTTCTAATGACCAAGAAGAGATGAGAAAACATGCTTCCTTTCCTTCTTTGCAGAGGATGGGGCTATGGATAGAAGACATTGCATCAAATTCGGTTGATGAGGTAAGTAAGTTTGCTGAGATTTTTCCCCCCTATTCTGTCTTAGTCTTTGTTACAGAGATTAGCTCTCTGGGCTGGGATGGAGGGAACATATCTGATGATGATGATGGTAATGTAAAACCAAAAGATAGAAATAAAAAAAATTAAAGTAAAAAAAGAAATGGTTTATTCTGTATGGAACAAACAACTTTGGAAGAACATTCAAAACAATGCAATTGAATCTCCTACTGCAAAGAATTCTATTACACAATGCAAGAAAATTAGTGCCCTAGATATTATTTATAGTAAAAATTTTATTGTTCACGAATTTTCAATCAAGTTTAGCTCTCCATAACCCCTTCTTGGGATTTTCTTGGCAAAGCTACTAGAATGATTTGCCATTTCCTTCTCCAGTTTATTTCACAGATGAGGAAACTGAGGCAGTCAGGGTTAAATGATGCCCAGGGTCACACAGCTAGTAAGTATCTGAGGCCATATTTGAACTCAGGAAGATGAGTCTTCCTGATTCCAAGCCCATGTACCTCCTAGCTGCCCTTATAGTGAAAACAGTTATTCAGAAAATAGAAAACATGGGCTGTCCAATTTCTAGGGCTGATCCCACTTCTTGTGGTGTCTCAATGAGGTGGAGTTGGGAAATGTACAGTGAAGGCTTCTTTCAAATTTGATGAAGAAGACTCCCCACATATTATTCTTTGCTTGATCATGGAAAATGTCTGCCTGACATACGGAAATGCAGTCTTGTGAGGAGTCTGGGGGTTCTACTTTTAGCTTTTCCATTGACTCACCAGATGACCTTAGGTGAGTTATATAATCACTTAGCCAAACAATCTCTCCATTTGAAACATGGAAATTCTGATACTTGCTTCCTAACAGTTATTGTGAAGGACTTGGGAATCTTCTTGGGAAATATTTGAGCTAAGAAATAGGACCAATTGTTGGTACCTATCGTGGGAAATTCATTGCACAATGGCTGCCCTTTCCGCCTCTTCAGTACCTAGTCCCCACCCATTGCTACTTCACTGTTCGCTTGGACTTTAAATAGCTTAATATTCTGTATCTTAAATAATATGAAAGGCAGCTCCCAAGTCTTTTCCATCTTTCAGTGACCTCAGTCAATTACTGGTCCCTCTAAACTTGCTAACAAGATCATCCTTGTTCTGCAAAACCCATTGGCTTTTGCCAACACTCAAAAAACCCCACTACTGTTGGGCAAATAAATCTTTCCAGAGAAAACAGATTCCTCTCCAATTCAGTCAACTGTACAGAGCTAGAAAGGAAGAAATGTTATTTTTCCAGGATGAAAGGAAAACAAAATCTTTCCTTGTTTACTCTGTCTCCACGATTTCAAAAGAAAGTCAGTCTAATGCCTTCGTTAATTTTTTTTAACCTTAAGTGCTGTTCATTGGGAGTCATTCAACCCCTTTAGCCTGGTGATGCATTTTTACAAGATTTGCATTCCCAGTCTTTGGAGAGACTGGAAATACCAGGGGTACAGAAGAGAGACAGTATCTGATGACCTTGGGGTTTTTGTTGTTGGGTCTCTTACTACTTACTCCCCAGCTTATTTCCCAACAAAACCTGTATGCTTGGTTGTTGAGGTTTTTTGTTTTTCTGCTTGCAAAAGTCATGATCTTGGTTCCCAGTCTGGCGATTGAGTTTCCCTGAGAGCTGAATCCTGCCTCCCCATAAGACTGTGAGCTTCCAAGAGCAGAGACTTTGCTTTTGTTTTTGTTTTTGCCTTTCTTCATATCTCTATTACTTAGCACAGTACCTCTCACACAACAGATGATTAATAAATGGTTGTTGACTTGATTTTGCCTTGCTTTACCCCGCATACAACTCCTGGAGCATGGGATTTAAACTCTGAGTCTCACACCTATTGCCCAAAGGTCTAGACTTTTGTCTATCCCAAACACTTTCTCTATCTTGGATGGGGGTGGTGTTTGGTTCTGTCTAGACTCTAGGTCCTGACAGTCTATTTCCCATCATATCCGGCTGAATTTTGTCTCTTGTGGCTGGGGGGTGTAATTCTTTTTGAACTCACACATCATAAAACCCAAGAAGCAAAGAAGTAAGACCAAAAAAATAATCCCAAAGCATTTAAAGAACAGTAAAAATTATTGAACATTTTCAAGTGGACCTTCTTTGGTTTCATCAGGCTTTTATGATGTACTTTGAATTTAGTGAATGAAAGTTTTGTAATGACAATTGACCTCAAATAATAAAAATCTGACTACTGAATGGAAAGGAAGACAGGTCTTAAGAGAGTTTAGAGCAAGAAGGGAATTTGTAGGTTATCCAGTAACCGTCTTATTTTATAGAGAAACTGAAGCTCAAAGAGGTTCTGGCTTGTCCATGGTCACCTAGTTAAATAAGTGTGGAAGGCAGGATTTGAACACAGGTCTGTCTGACTCACTGACTCTCAATGAGATTAGTAATTTATATTGGAGAGTGAAATCAAATAAATATACTTCTACTTCCAGGGCTATCAGTATTTTTCTATGCCTTGTTGCTAATTGTAAAATAAAACAACTTATTCCCCTGTTTAAAAAAAAATGAGGTACCAGTGAGTAAATGGGGGACACCATTTTTAGCTAAGTGGTGCAGTGGATAGAGTACTGGGCTTGGAATCAGGAAGACTCAGCTTTTTAAGTTCAAATCCAGCCTCAGACATTTACTGACTGTGTAACTCTTGGCAAGTCACTTAACCCTGTTTGCCTCAGTTTCCTCCTCTGTAAAATGAGCCAGAGAAGAAAATGGCAAACCATTCCAATGTCTTTGCCAAGAAAACCCCAAATGAGGTCATGAAGAATTGGACATGATTGAAACAACTCAGCAATGACAAAATTTTCCAGGCAAGCAGATCCTTCCCAGAGTCCCTCAATTTATATCCAGGTAGCAGTTCATGATGCTTATTAGATAAATCTATTGTACTATCACACCAATGGAGCAAAGAGAACAGAATTGTACAGTTATTCCTCAGCTTGATCACCTCCTGATTCAGCCTACCATTGCCTTCTCATAAAAGGCAGAAAGGGAAGAGTGGAAAATAAGTTCTTTTCTACACAATGTGGTTTGGAATTGGAAGGAAAAAATGAAAAAAGCATGATTTAGCCACACTGAGAAAGAGAACAGTGAAGATTGTCATCTCAGTGTATAAAGGATAATGATATGTGCTTGTCGGAAATTTTACAGGAAATGATCTGGGTAGTTTGGGACAGAGAGTTCAAGATCAGGGTTTGAGATTTGCATCCCAAACATTATTGTCTCCTGAGATATTACTGAGGCAAGAATACAGTTACCAGGCATCCTGAAGAAAAGCAGAAACAGTCTTGCTTCTAGCTCCTGTGATGATTTAGGAAAATGGAGTATGCTCCATTAATTCATCCTATTGGAGTGGAGGGGGTCATCAGTAAGAGTTTCAGCATTTTAACTATGTAAAAAAAGACAAGCAGAGTGTGAGGCGTGAAATATTTAAATCTGAGACCCCAGCACTGAATGGAAAGGAGGACCTTATTTAGAACTATAAGGGTATATGTAGGTTACCTCATCAATCCTTCCCATTTTGAGAATGGGAAAACTGAAACCCAAATGATGTACTTTTTTATGGTATACTTTGAATTTAGTGAATGAAAGTTTTGTAATGACAACTGACCTCAAATAATAAAAATCTGACCACTGAATGGAAAGGAGGACAGGTCTTAAGAGAGTTTAGAGCAAGAAAGGAACTTGTAGGTAATCCGGTAACCATCTCATTTTATAGAGAAACTGAAGTTCAAAGAGGTTGTGGCTTGTCCATGGTCACCTAGTTAAATAAGTATGGAAGGCAGGATTTGAACACAGGTCTTTCTGACTCACTGACTCTCAATGAGATTAGTAATTTATATTGGAGAGTGCAATCAAATAAATATATTTCTACTTCCAGGGCTATCAGTATTTTCCTGTGCCTTATTGCTAATTGTAAAATAAAACAACTTATTCCTCTGCTTAAAAAAAAAATCAGGTACCAGTGAGTAAATGCTTAACACAAAAAAGACACGCGTGCAAATAAGAGCCAAAGGTGGGATTTGAACCCAAAGTTTCCACATTTTCTGTAATGATATCGATCACATTTTAGGATGAAATTTAAAGACAATCAGTCATTCAAAGAGACAAACAGGCATCATCACAGCATATTACATTAAGATTTCAATCATTCAAATTCTTGAATTCTTTTAAGTTTTAGCATGTGGATATACATTTTATGAACTATTTTTATAATTTTTTTATTTTTATTTTTATAACATTTTATAACTCCCTATACCTCAGGAAGCAGTTTAATGAGCTGCTGTGGGCAAAAATTTCTCTCCTTGGTCAGCTCTTCATTAGTAAGTTTCCTGGGTTTTAGGTTGATCCTTGCATGGCCAACATTCTGAACATCTAGGGTCTGTGATTGAAACCCTCCCACCTTAGTAGGAACTGTCAGAGCTTACACTTGGTTGGTGTAACCTTTAAGAATCCAGGATTGGAAATACGTTTTACGTAATTTCATGTGTATAATGGGTATTATATTGCATGTTTTATCAATGGGAGGGAGAGAAACTAGAGGGAGGAAAAGAATCGGGACTCAAAAATTTTTAAATGAATGTTAAAAAATTCAAAATTACAAAAAAAATTCCAAAAACCCAATCCAGTATCACCTTTACATTATAGTGAGATATCGGAGAAAAAGACTGAGGGTGTGGAGGAGGGGGTTACATCATATTAGTGCTACTAATTATTTTTAATCCATAAGTTACAATACTAGAAACTCTCAGAAAGTAGGGTGTGGTAAAGTAGGAGCATTGGCTTTTGCCTGACTCTGTCACTACATCTGTGATATTGGGTATATCACAACCCCTCTGAGCCTCAATTTCCTTATCTGTAAAATCAGATGATCTCTGAGGTCTCTTAAGCTCTAAATCTTTGATTCTCTATTAAGTAGTTTCACATGTAACAATTAGAAATGTTTTTGGGCTCATGGGGATGGGGCACTTTACTCTCTTCCTCTTCACTAACAATCCCTGATACCCAAGATTCATATAATAAGGTTCAGCCCTGGGAGAGCCTGACCACCTAAAAGAAGTATCAGGATCTTTTTCTCACATTCTGGATATTTACATACCATTTCACTACAGAACTCTGGGGTAAAATTACTTAAAAGTTAGGTTTGGTTCTTGTCAAGAATCTTTCCAAAAAAAAGAGGAAATAGAAAGGTACTCAGTGTGCAATATGAATTAGGTATGGGACAGCTATTTCTTTCCTCCGTGAAAAGAAATGGGTGACACACACAAAAAAAAACCAAAACAAATACTGACAGAAAACAGCAACAACAGTGACTATTGCTACAATTTTCTGATAGGTTGTCACTTAAAACATCAATTTATGATATGGTTCATGAAGCTGTTGGTTGAATATTTTACCTCAGTTCTTCCATATGTAAACAATTAGCTCTAGGTCCACATCTTCTTTCAAGTCAAGCCAGAGGTTGTACTCCTCTTCTTGTCAATGATATCTATGCAGAAACTTGGCTACCCAGTATCTCGCAACCTTTCAAACTCATAAAACTGAGGTTAGACAAGCTCATTTGGGGATTGTTGTTCAGTCATCTATTGATCATAAATGATTAAGTTTCTTTCTCTGGACTGGAAGGACACAAGTGGAAAAATTCAGCCGGGGTCCCTAAGGCTCAGACACATCTTGTCAAGACAAGTCCTTGCTTGATCTGCTATTCGCTGGCAGGTACTTTGCTGTCTTCCCCTCAGTCGTAAGAATTCTAGTCAAATAGCTATTTGCTACACAAGAGAGTTGAAGGAAAAAAGGAAAGTGATGACTCTCCTTTTTAAAATGATTCAGTTCCATCCCACATTAAGTTTACAAGTTAAGGGACTAATGAAGGGATTATTTTTTTTTTTTTACCAACTCAAAGCTCCCCAGTTCCTCAGTGCTAAGCCATCATCCATAAAGCAGGCAAGGTAGTTCTATGCATGCTCCAAGAGTTACATAAGCAATGGTCTTTTGGTTACATGTTAAAGTGGGGTAGGGATAGGAGGAGAAGACAGGTAAGAGAAGGTACTGGTAAGGGGAAGAGGATGAAGCTTGTAGATTATGGGGAACTAGTGGTGATATGTACAGCCACAAAGGATGTAAGAGCCAAGACAAGAGAGTTGTGCTATCCAACCAACAGGGACCAGGAGACATCATCAATAGGCAGAATTGAGGGCATAAGGGTTCTAGAGGAAGGAGCTAGAGTTTTATCTCCAATCTTCTGACCTTATGACATGTAAGTCCTTCTGACCTTGTAGTGTGTAAGCATGTAAAGCCTTTTGACTTTATATGGCCTTCTGACCTTAAAGTGAGTAAGGACTTCTGACCTTATAGCATATAAAGCATTAAGCTATTAGGAAGACCTGTGTCCAAATCCTCTCTTATACATACTAGCTATGTGGCACTCACTAAGACACTCATGAAATTGTCCACAACTCTCTAAATAACAAAGAAGGTGCCTGTATAGGTATAGGTAGAGGGAGCTGCCTATGGTAATTAAATCATAGGCTTTATCAAAACAAAACAAATCATTAGAAAGATCATGGCTAATTATTGTGACCCCAGTTACTTAAGGGCTAAAATATAATTGAAAATAAATAATTCTATGCTTTCAACTTGCATATGGCCCCCAATATCATTATGAGTTCAAACCATATTTTAAAATCATGATGCTCATTAAAAGGGACATATAACTTGGGGTTTATGGACAAAACATTTTTGTGCCTTGGTAATTCTGACTACTTCCAATGGAATTAATATGTCTAATGAATAATCATTATTAGCATTTTTTCCTTCCCCCTCCCCCCAATCTTCAAAGCCACACTTGGGTAAATAGAAAGTTCAAGGGTTCAATCAATCAACCATCATTTATTGTGTGTGTGGGGGGGGGCCCAGTGGGGATGCAAGTACAAAGAATAAAACAATCCTCACTTGGAATGCACTTCCAATCTAATGGAGGAGATAATGAGTACAGATAATATGTATATGGCATACATTTAAAATGAACAAATATACATGAATACAAAGTAGTTAAAATGTAAGGTAGGTTGGAAGGGAGGCTACCAGACAAGGGTGGCTTCATCAGAAGGTGGTGCTTGAATTGCATCCTAAAGGAAGAGAGGAGCTCTTCTAAGCAAAGGTAAGGAAGGATGGAACAGCCAATGGAAAGCCAAGGACATGAGAGATGGAAAGTTGTGAGAGAAGAACAGAGAGAAGGCCAGTTGGGCTAGACCAAAGAAGGCAGGATGGGGGCCTAGAATGATGGGTTGGAGCCAGGTTGTAAAGGCTTTGAACACTAGATGGAGGAGGTTATATTTTATCCTAGAGGTAACAGGAAGCCATTGGAGTTGGTTCAGTAGGAGAATCACATGGTTAATTCTGCCTTTAAGGAATATTATTTTGGATTGAAAAGTAAATATAGCTTATAAAAATCAGATAGAAAAAGAAGACCTATTTTGTCTTGACTATTTAGGGAAACCTGCAACATGTAGGATAAGACCTTAGTGGGACAATGACAATCCAGCTTTTGCTCCAAACTAATAATATCAGTGAAAAGCACACCAGGTTCATTCACAGATCAAGGACCATAGAGGAGATCTAATCTAACTCTCTCATTTTACAGATAAGGAACTGAGGCCAAAAGAAGTTCAGTGATGGGTCTGGAGTCACACAGCTAGTGAATGTCAGAGGCAGGGTTTGAACACAGGTCTCTTGACTCTAAGCCCAGCACCCTATCCATTACACCAACAATAATCAAAATTTTTGGTCTCAGGACCCCTTTATATTCTAAAAATTACAAAAGACTCCCCCACCACCAAGATTTTTATGTGGGTTATATTTATCAAATTAACTATTTTAGAACTTGAGAAATCTCAGTATTATTATTAAAATCTTTTGACTTCACAGAGCCCCTGAGTCTCAGAAATCCCCAGGCATCCCTGAACTACACTTGGAGAAACAATGCATGCTGCTTCTGAACTCTGGGTGAGTAATAATATGGCTTTGTGTCATCTGGAACAACAGCCACTTGAAGTTTCCTTGTTTCTACCTAACCTGAAGCCAGTAACTTTCAGATAAGATAATGCAATATTTCCAGCATTTTGCATGTACCCGTGATTAATCCTCCAAAGAATCTCTGTATGTTGGGTGGTAATAGCATTGTTTCCATTTTTCAGAAAAGAAAAATGTGTAGCATCCATCCCATCACCTGCTGCTATGCGTGATCCAGTGAGTCAGTCTTCTAGGAGAGGAGACAAAGTGAGGGCCTCAGATGCTGAATCAAGAGCTGTCTCCATCTGTGTGTACCAGACAGTGCCCCTTTGAAGGATGCCCAGCTTGGTGAAATGGAGGCCGTGGGTGGAAATACAGCCTTGAGGTGGGAGGAGGTACTAATAATACCTTGGATTTACATAGTTCTTTGCCTACAAAGTGCTCCTGGTACTCTTTCCAGAATAGCTTGCCCCCCGTCTGTCTGGGAATCATCATGCAAACATGAAAAGAAATAGCAATGAGGCCTGTGTCCTTGCCACGTGCCTGGATGGGATGCTTGGAACCTCTCATGGCTCTTGACACAGAATGTTTCTGTTCAGTGCTAGAAAAATGGGTAAAAAAAAAAAAAAAACGCTTATTGCCAGAATCAGACAACAGGCATCAGGAATTAATTATCACTTTCTATCTACCCATGACACATACCATCTCTGCTAAACTACTCCTGAGTCCACCAAACCAGGCTGTAACCCTATGCTTTCCTTAGTGCTATGGGCAGAGGCTGCAGAACATGGGACCCCTGAGGAGTAGCTTCAAGCTGTCTGGAACCTAGAAGTCTTTCCCCAAAGTCTACTGCTATTGGCAGCCCAAAATATCCCATTCCTGGCTGATGACTGGTGACTTTGCCTCTCAGGCCTCATTGCTGACAGGTGAGGATTGATCTTACATTAATTTAGTGTTCTTTTTCTTTAATCAGAGACCTGTGAGGCTTTCCATGGAAGGACTGAATGGGTTTACTTGTAAATTCACTTGGACAGTTGGGTAATATCAGATGGGCTGTTGTATATTTAGAGCAACATAGAATGTTAGACCTGGAAGGGCTGTAGAGATGTAGCAAGGGTCAGCACGGGCCAAATCCAGCCTGTTTCATACAGTCTATGAGCTAAAAATAGTTTTCATGTTTTTAAATAAAGATTTATTGGGTCAGATTTGGCCCATGGGCCATAGTTTGCCAATCCTTGAAATCTAGTCCAGTATCTTCACTTTATAGATTACGGCTGGAACTTTGGTCACCAGAGATGAATGACTTGCCCAAGGTCATTGTGATGCTAAGAATCGTGACTCCCAGACCAATGTTCTATGCATTTATGCTGGGCACTGTTGGCTCTTGTCTCTATAATGTTGCCTCCAAGGATTTCATTACTGTATTGATTTTGTTGCCCAATCTCTCCCAAGTGAAAGGCATAGTGTGAAAACTGAACTTGCAGGTTTCTCTTTATTCCAGACTTAGGTGATCTTATTTGTCAATCCTAAATGATTTCTCTTTCAGGACCTTCCTGAACATTATCAGTTCTATCCATTGGGTCAATAACCGTTTCCTATTTGCTTCATTTTCTTCATTCGTTCAATGATTCTTGGCTGAGTAGGAGTTAGGAGAATCAGGTAAAGGTCCCCACTCTAACACTACCTTGGTACGTGGGGTTGGGCAAATGACTCCCCTTTTCTGGGACTTCGTGGCCTCATGTAAAATGAAGAGGGTGGAATTAGATAATCTCTCAGGGCCTTCCAGGCTCTAACATTTCAGGGTTGCTATGACTACAACGTGAGGGCACCAGGCTAGGTGCTAAGAGGGATGCTGAGGATGCTGAGAAGACTTTTGGTTATTTTTCTCATCTAATCTTTCTCTACCCAACAATCCCATTTGGTCCCTGTCCATTTCCTTTCTTTCTACCTGTACCCCATTTTTTCCGACCCTTTTCTAGAACCCTACACATCTGGAATCTGCTATATCCAGCTAGATTTTTCCGCTTTCCTAGCTTATTGATGTCTCTCTGTCTGTGACTCCAGTGGCAAGATATTAATTCCTTCCTTAGTACGACACCCCACCTCTCCCTATCAAACCTGAGCTGCCTTGAAGCATAGGCAGCTATGTGGTGCAGAAGACAGAGAACCTGGTCTGGAATCAGGAAGACCTGAGTCAAATCAGGCCTCAGACATTTACTAGCTGCATGACCCTGGACAAGTCACTTAACTGCTTTACCTCAGTTTCCTCATCTCTAAAATGGGGATAATAATAGTTGTTATGTAGACCAAATGAGATAATAATTGTAAATGCTTACTACAGTGCCTGGAACATATTAAATGCTAGATAAATGTTAGTTATTACTTGTATTAGCCATTATCTTGGAGCTACTGTGACCCAGTGAGCTTACTTGAAGCAGGGGCCCAGACTAGTACCCTCTGTGAAATTCTAGGAGCGGCCTCTGGCTAAACCAGAGCAGATTTTTTTTTTCCTCTTCTGTGACCTGAAGAGTATGGAGCACGAGGGTCCTCCTAACATTCCTGGTTTTATCCTTTCCCTGCCTTTCCAACTCCCACTTTGGAGTTTCCAGGTCTAGCCCCAATGTAAGGGGACATCGATGGGCCACTTACTGTGGAATTGTCTGTTATGGCCCCGGTGTGGGGGTAACATTAGGCTCTTCTCTTACTGGCCCTATCTCTTGAGTTGTTAGAGATCTCCATTGAAACCACATGACTTTCTACCTTGGATTTTTGCTTAAAAATTCAATATAAAAAGGCCTACTCTTCTCAGCATGACCTAGATGGTCTAATGCGTCACAAACCCTTCTAGTTCCAGCAACAGTCCTGGTAAACTAGCAATGTTAAGACTTGTTCCTGACACACAAACATTTACAATCTGGTTGGGCGGGGAGAGATAACTCAAAGAACAGGAAATGATGTAATAATAATAATAAAAGGCAGCATCTTATTCAGGGCTAACTTAAGCGATCCAGACAGTAAGCATTATATGAATTTTGCATGAATGAAGGTCGCTAGGCTAGAGTGAGCTGGTGATAGTGACTTCACCTTTGCATCATCTCCAAATTTACCATCAACTCATGCCTGGACTATTGCAGTAGCTGCTGGTGGGTCTGCCTGCTTCAAGCCTCTCCTCACTCCTATGCATTCTCCATTCAGCCACTAAAGTAATTTTCCTAAGTGCAGGCCCGATCATGTCACCACCTCCCTCCAAACCCACTAGATTCCAGCAACTCCCTATCACTTCCAGGATTAAACACAAAATCTTCTGTCTACAGACCTTCATAAGCTAGCCCCCTCCAACCTTTCCAGACTTCTTCCACCTTGCTCTCTAACTCAACACATACTCTTCACTCTCATGACACTGACCCCCTGGTCTGTTCCACCAATAAAACCCTCCACCTCTTGGCTCTGGGCATTTTCTCTGGATGCCCCCAGTGCCCAGAATGCTCTCTTTCCTCAGCTCTGCCTCCTGAATTCCACAGCTTCTCTCAAGTCCCAACTACAATTCCATCTTCTGCAAGAAACCTTCCCCAGTCCTTCTTAATTCTAATGTCTTCTTCATTAATAATTTCCCATTTATCCTGTATATAACTTTATATATAATATATATGCACATGTATGTATATATATATATATATATATATACATATATATGTATGTATATTTGTGCTTTCATATTGTCTCCCCCATGAAATTGTGAGCTCCTTGAGGGCGAGGACTTTTTTTTTGCTTCTTTTTATATGCTCTGGATTTGTCACAATACCTGGAATATAGTAGGTGCTTAAAAAATGCTGATCAATTGATTGATCAATTGATGCTCTCATGTTGGAATGTGTTCATAAACTGGCAGGGTCTTATAACAGGTCTAACAGAATGGCCTTGGAGTCAGAAAACCGTTGTTTTAAGTGTTTTACAAATGTCATTTCATTTTATCTTTATAACAACCCCAGAAGGTAGGTGTTGTTATTATCTGAACTTTACAGTTGAGGGAACTGAGGCAGACTTGCCTCTGATCATACTGCTAGTAAGTGTTTGAGGCAGGATTTGAATTCAGGTCTTCCTGACTCCATGGCTAGGGCTCTAGATTCACACCAACCTCCCCTTAGCCCCTCAACCCTCAACTTTGACCCAGTGGAGAGAATCCCTTAACAACTGGATATATCTATGAATTTCACAGGGTTGTCATGAGTAACACATTGTTGTCATATAGTATATTGACCTAAACTATTATTTCTTAGGGTCTTTATTCTTTCTAGTTTATAGAGCTAGAGCTTTATAATCCTGTCTCCAACCTTAATTTTCTATGCATTATGGAGGCTTTTCTGCCAAGATATTTTTGTGTGTGGCATCCTTTCTCCTTCCTTAGGAAGCAGCGGTCAGACATGTACAATAACACCAACTTTCCCCCTGGTTTGCATGGCCTCATTTGGCTCAGGGTTCCCTGATATCATCTTTTATCCCCAGATTGTGGATTGTAGCCCAGATGTCAGCAGAGGCTAAATGTGACGATGAACATTCTTACCCACTCATCCCAGTGTGGTCCCCAGCCCTGCACAACAGTAATGCTTGCCAGGCAGACAGCCAAAGGATTACATCGTCCAAACGGTTGCCCCAGAGGAGGACGTTTGACTGCCAAGAGCTAAGGAAGGCGACTTAGGCCAGAAGCACAGATCTGGAAAGGTCTGCCATAAGAGAATGATAAAAGCAATGAGGTGGGCACTCGAGTGCCCCACTGGGTACCAGCTGTTGGGTTTGGAAATGTGGACACCTGAACTATAATTATTTCTTAGATCTCAAGGAAGATCTGTAATAAAGAATGTAACAATGAAGAGATGTAAGCAAATTCCCCTTTCTTCTCCAAGACTCCCAGATCATAGAATTACAGCATCACAGATTTAAAGGCAGAAGAGACTTTAGACATAGTCTAGTGACTATCTTGAATTCTAGTCCAATCCTTTCTTTTTAAAGTTGAGGAAACTGAGTCTTGGATGAATTTGGTGTTTTGTTCATGATGGAAGAGCCAGAATTAAAAATCTAGGTCCTGTGACTCCAAATTTTTTCCTCTTCTTAAAACAGTAACAGATAATAGCCTACAAACTGTTTGCTTCTGTTATGTAGGTCATTTAGACCAAAGGAGATTTTGGGTCTGAATTATCTATTTCTTTGTAAGTAAGGCCTTGGCTTGGGCTGAGGGTGAAAAACATGGAGAAGGAAGAGAAGAAAGGCATGACATACATAATGCAATGATTTAACCAATCATGGCCTCTTGGCTTCTCTCAGAGGCATCAGAATAATTACTATAAGGGGACAGAGAGAAAGCTCTTATAGTGCTTGTTCAGACAGTATAGGTGGAAATTGAGTTGGACCCAGAGGAGAATGCATTGGATTGCTTTTAAGAAGTTTTGAAGTTTGTTGTTAAATCACTTTTTAGTTGTGTCTGATTCTCCATGACCCAATTTGGGGTTTTCTTGGTAGAGATACTAGAGTGGTTTGCCATTTCCATCTCCAGCTCATTTTACAGATGAGGAAACTGAGACAAGTAGGGTTAAGTGACTTGTCCAGGGTCACACAACTTGTAAGTATCTGAGGCCCAATTTGAACTCAAGAAGATGAGTCTTCCTGACTCCAGGCCCAGTATTCCATCCACTACACTACCTAACTGCCCATTAAGTTTTAAAGCACCTTTCCTCCAAGTTTCTCATGAAAACAAAGGTGTATCTTTTCAAGAATTTTAATATTCTATTGTTATTGCTATCTGGCAGCAAGACATGAGATATACTGCCTCCAATTTAAAATGTGTATCATGCTGAAGGCAATGTAAAGGGGCCTGGTGGTGGTGAGCAGGCTACACCGTATGACTAATGAGAACCTTGGAAGAACAGGAGCAGATGACAGGGTCAAGGAATTGTATGAAAGAAAGAGAATCTGGATTGCATAACAGAATGTGGGGTGAGTGGGGGACAACCAGAGCACTCCACTGCTAAATACCCTTGGAATGTCAGGAGAAAGGAAGGAAGGCCTCTGACATGTTTGGGTTCCTCCTGTGGAGAATTTATGGAAGGATATAGAGAAGGGTCACATCCAAGAGAGGTGGGCAGGGATGGGCTATGGCCTGAATCACTGGAGGGAACTCCTAAATAAATGAAATCAGAAATTCGTTTGAGTTATTTTGTCTAGGGCAACTCATGAACCCATCTATTCACATGGATGGGTCTGACCTGTGTGACTGGAGGGAATATTCATGGTGGTGAAATGACAGATATTTTTTTGAAGTATTGAAGAAACATACTTTCTTCTGTTTTGGTAAAGTCCTATGTCTGTCTGTCTGTCTGTCTATCTGTCTCTCTCTCCTTGAGTCTCTTCCACTTTATCTCTGACTCTGCTTCTCTCTGTCTCCATCTCCTTCTCCCTCTCTCTCTCCCCTCTCCTTCTCTCTTTCTTTCTGTCTGACTCTCTTTCCTCTTTCTTTCTCTCTCTGTCTCTCCTTCTCTCTGTTTTTTGCTGTCAATCCTTCTCTCTTTCTCTCTCTGTCTCCATATCTGTCTCTGTCCCTCTCTCTCTCTCTCTCTCTCTCTCTCTCTCTCTCTCTCTCTCACAAACACACACACACACACACCAACTCTCTATGACTGAGTGACAGTCTGAGCTCCAGCTTAGTAAGCATCTGAGTGCCCTCATCATTGTGAAGCCTGCACACACACACACACACACACACACACACACACTTCCTTCCAGGCAACAGCTCATCCCCCTTAACAGAGCAAACTGTCCAAGCCACTGTGATTATTAGTCATAGGAGAGCTGAGCTCACATAACTAAGAGATTCATCTTCTGTGACCAACCTAGACTATCCATTGTAAATCACACCATGGAAAAATAGGCCTATTGAGCTCAGTTCTTTGTAAGCATAACATTTTCATGTGTATGAAGTAAGCAGTTCTAAATGGAGTGCATTTCTCATGGGATGGTGGGCCCAAGGGACAGGTCACATCGGTCCTGGAATAAGGGGGTGCTATGTCCCAGCACCATAAGAAACAAAAAAGGACAGGGACAAAGGCAGCAGAGACAGCAGCCGTGCATTGAGTGCTGAAGAGTCTCTCGACCAGGTCAGACAGAAGCTGTCTAGAAGCCAGGATGACTGAAATTGTGCTGAGAAGTGGTGATGGCAGCTATGAGCCATGATAAAGGCTCAGAACAAGAGATCCCAGAGCCCAGAGAAAAGGAGGGAGGCAGCTGATACAACACTGGCCCTGCAAACCACACTAGCTAGGTATGAGGGAGAGGCTTGCCTAGGTGATGCTATCAGTTTTGAAGGGACTCTAACTGAACCCATGGTGAGGGCAGAGATGGAAGAACATGACCCAAGAAAGTGGGTTTTAAATACTTCATTCTTCACATGATTTAAATGACATGCCTTTTTCTGTTCTTCGTGTGTCTTTGAACAAACCTGTGCAGTAGATTGGTAGGCAGACAAATGCTTACAGGTGAACAGAAAATAAAAATAAAAGTTAGTATTTATATAGCACTTTAAGATATGAAAAGTGCTTTACATGCTGTCTCATCTGACCCCCATGCCAGCAGTATGACATTATTATTATTATCCCCATTCTATGTCTGGAGAAACTGAGATTGAAAGAAGTTAAGTGGAGGTGGGAAGCAGGATTTGAACTCAGATCTTTCTAATTCCGGGGAGTTAGTTGGCTCAGTGGATAGAGTGCTGGCCCTAGAGTCATAACTGAGTTTGAATGTGGCCTCAGACACTTACTAGCTGTGTGATCTTGAGCAAATCATTCAGTCCTATTTGCCTCAGTTTCCTCATCTGTAAAATCAGCTGGAGAGGGTCACAAAGAGTCAGCCACAAACTATTCAATTAAACAATAACAAAACTTCCTAACTCCAAGCCGTGTTCTACCCACTTGCCCACCTCGTTGATTAATGAAGTTGAAATGACCCAGATCCAGATGTTTCTAGGGTTTTTGTAGGTGGGAAGAAAATGAATCATACTCTTATTGTAGAGATTTTTTTAAATTATAAAAAACTTCTTCAAGAAAAGTGTTCTTAGACAGATCCAGTGATAACTCAACACATTCTACTATCTGAAGACCAGCTTAGCTTTAAGTGTGGAGAGGTTCATTGCTAATAGATTGTCTTAAGGGTAATTTTTTCACTATAATAACTCATAAGTACTGAGGTCTAGACCAATGAAGTCATGAGTCCTTTCAGCCATTTTCCTGACTTTGCTCCTCAAAATCATCCCTTCTTTCATCTTGGAACTTCCCTAAGCACCTAGGCTACCCCTGCTGAATGTTCATCCTGAAGTATTGAACAGCCCTCCTCACCCCCTCCAAAGCCCACCTCCCTTCCTCTCACTGGTGAATTCTTCCTGAGCTAACATTTTGGGGCAAGGTTTAAATTATCTTTATTTTCCTTCTGGCCTTCTTCCTGATCTCCTGGATTTCTAAACCATTATACTGCACCAAGTACCCTCATTCCCAGGTTGTGCAGTAGATAGAGGGCCAGACTTGCAGTTAGGAAGACTCATCTCCCTGAGTTCAAATCCCATCTTGGACACTTACTTGCTATATGACCTTGGGCAAGTCATTTCACCCTGTTTGCCTCAGTTTCCACATCTATAAAATGATCTGGAGAAGGAAATGGCAAAGTGCTACAGTATCTTTGCCAAGAAAACCCCAAATGGAGTCATGGAGAGTCCAACACAACTAAACATACAGCAACCTTCATGGCCTAAACCTCTTTTCATATCCTTTTGTCTGTTGTCTTCCTTCACCAACACATTTTAGGTACTTTGCAAACCTTAAAACATGATATAAATTCTAACTGTTATTATCATATTCAGCTTTGCTTTGGAAAACCATAAACAATGAACAAGCTAATGGTTAAAATAATCTAAACAGCCCTGGTGATATTTTGCATTTTTTGGCTCCTATTATTCCTACTTTAAATCTAGAAGGAGTGGGAGAGGAGAGCACAGTGTCCTACGGAGATGTCCCCTCCTCTTTTCTCCCCGAATAACCTTCATAGTTGTCATCAACTATTTAGACCATATGGCGAACATTCAGCATAACTCTAACCAACTAAACATTAGAAATTTCAAAGGAAGACTCATACGACGCAACTCCCTGGGATCCCCATTGCTAGATCTGGTCACATTTGACTGTGGCATCTATCTAAATGGGGACTAGATAAAGGGGGCGAGGAACCAGAGAATGAGAGTGTGGATGAGCAAAAGGTCTCTTCTCACCTCATTCTGTCATTGGCATAACATGGGATTTAGCAAATTCTTCCCAATATTAGATCACAAGCTTCGGGCCTCTGGGAACCGAGCAGGAGATAGAGATCCAAGGGCTATATTTCCAAATGTCTGCCACTAACCTTCTGTGTGGCTTCGAGTGATATATATAACCTTGTTTTATCCTGTTTCCTCTAGAGTGGGAATGTGCCCAGAGGATGGGAATAATATAAAATCCTAGCTCAGAAAATAGCCGCAGGCAATTCTCCAGTTTAAACCCCAGTTTCCAAATAAGGTTAAAACTAAACTAAAAGGGGCAGCTGGGTGGTGCAGTGAATAGAGCACTGGCCATGGAGTCAGGAGGACCTGAGTTCAAATCCAGCCTCATACACTTAACACAAAACTAGCCTTGTGACCTTGGGCAAGTCACTTCACCCCAATTGCCCTGCCTTCCCTGCTCCAAAAAGCAAAAAAAAAAAAAAAAAGACTAAACTAAAACTGATATGTTATAGTAGTTTGTGTATCTATCTATATCTGATATATATACATATATGTATATATACATATACACACATACATATATATGTAGTAATATAGTAAATAGATATATATAGTTATTATAGTAGTACATGTAGTATATATGGTATATATTCTATATAGATGTTATAGTACTTAATATAGTATATATACAGTCTTAGTGATTTAGATGACTCTACTTTATTAAGCCGGAGTCATAGAATGTTAGAGTTGGGATGAGCTTTAACGCCTTTATTTTACACATAAAGAAATGAAAGAGAAGTGACATTCCCAGAATCACATAGCAAGTTATTGGCAGAACCAAGATTAATCAGGTTTCCTATGCTTGCTCCATTATTTATCAATCAAGCAATATTTATTAAGTACTATATGCCAGGTACTGCACTAAACACTGGGGATAAAAAAGAAGCAAAAGAGAGTCCCTGTCCTCAAGGAGCTTACAATCTAATGGAGAAGACAATATGCAAACATATATATATATATATATATACATATATATATATATATGTATGTATATATATCATATGTATATATCAAGCAATATACAAGATGAATATAAAATTATTAGCAGAGGGAAGATACATAGAATTAGAAAAAAAATAGGTGTATGGAAGGTAATTCAACAGAATTAGGAGGTGTTGGGGAACGCTTCCAATATAAGATGGATTTTAATTGGGATTTAAAGGAAACTCAGGATGTCAGCAGATGGAGGTAAAGAAGGAGAGAATTCCAGGCATGGGGGACAGTCAGAGAAAATGCCCTGAGCAGGGATGGGACTGAACCAGCCAGGAGGCCACAGCCCCTTTGATCTCAGATCTAGAGGGTATTCAACTAAAAGAGCAATAAAACATAGGACAACATGGAGTCTCATGGAAAGAGACAGATACATAAATTTGTTCAACATCCCCAAGAGGTGGCCACCCAGCCTTGTCTGAAGGCCTGACAGCAAACTCATCCTTTCTGGATGAAACCTATTTAGACAACCAAAATTATCAGAAAGTTCTCCGTCCAACCCCCATGTCGAGCCAAACTCTCTTCTGCATAACGTCCCTTCAAATATATGAAGACAGGGTTCATGCCCCCTATTCCCACAATACCCTCTCTTTAGGTTAAAAATTCTCAATTCCTTCAACACTTCAGATTTCAAGGAGGGTTTCAAATCCCCTCGGCAGCCTGGTTACCCTCCTCTAGATGCTTTATAATTTGTCAGAAACTCTTTTATTGTGATTATTTTTGAGCCATTTCAGCCACGTATGACTCTTTGTGACCTCATGTGGAGTTTTCTTGGCAAAGATCCTGGAGTGGTTTGCTATGTCCTTCTCCAGTTCATTTTACAGATGAGGGAACTGAGGCAAACAGGGTTAAGTGACTTGCCCAGGGTCATATAACTAGTACGTTGTCTGAGACCAGATTTGAAAACGGGGAGATAAGTCTTCCTGGCTCTATCCAGACTCTAGCCAGAACTCTATCCACTGCTCCAACTGGTTAATCCTTTGTCTCCATTGCATTTGGTTTTTGGTCTGTGTGTGTGTGTGTGTGTGTGTGTGTGTGTGTTCACGCACGCACTTTAGTTTGGAATCTACATAAAAGGATAGGTAGTTTCCCATGACTGATTTATACTCGAATCTGTAGGCCAAGTTTTCATGTGTCTGTGTGCTCAGGCAAAGGTTGATGCAGTCACTGCAAACACAGAGACAGCCAAGCCTTAGTCTCTGTTACAATAAAGTGATAACTCACAAATGACTCCTGTTTAGAAGGAAGCTTTGCTAACCCCTAGTTGGCATTGGACTGTGTGTGTGTATATGTTTGGGGAGGGGGGAGAAGGGCAGGAGGGGTGGCATCTTTGTCTGGCTTAATAACATATCCACTTTCAGAAACAAAGAGACCAAACTCATCTGCATCTCCACAGTGCAATTTACCATTCTTCTACGTTGAAGAGACACCAGCAGAAAAAATATGACCTGTTTTGAGTCCAGAGAGGATCTAGCTGGACTGTAAGTTCTCTTAAAACTTCATCAAGAAATTCTCTGATTTATCATAAGGCCTTCCAAAGACACTGGCGTCATGCTCAGGGTTTTAGGGAGGGTACATCATGTTGTATTCAGTTGTTGGTAATTTTAATACAACTGATGAAGCAGGACTGCAAAAAGTGTTTTGGTCTTAGGGGTGATTATGTAAGAAGAGTTAGATAAGGCAACCACTAACAAATTGCAAATGTTTCTGTCAGAGGATTAGTCAGAAAAGAGGGCTGGAGCCTCAGCGCAGCCAACATCCCTACAGTGGTTGCTAGGCCGACCACTACTGGTGATCTACCCATCTCCCTCGCAACACATTTTCTGTCATCTACTACTCCCTCCCCTCACCAGATTATGGTATAAAGAGGAGGTGAAGCCTGATTGGTCGTGTAATCCAAGTTCCATAAATAGTGGATGGTGAATGGCTCCTGTCACAGACACATTTGCATATTAACCAATTCTCAGCTAGTTTTTTTTAGGAAGTCTGAATTCAGTTATAAGGATTCCAATATGTTTTGAAGCACCAAATTCTGCTCTAACTGGTCACTCTGCAGGGCTGTTTCCTTGTTTGCAAATATTCCTGATGAGCTTCATGCATAAATGCAGCCATCTTCGGAGGGGAGTAAAATAACTAAGCTTTTGAAAGTGTCCGGCTACCATATTGACATAGCTAGTACACTAATGATCTGAATGATTGAACAGCAATCAACCAAAAAACATTTCTTTGGAGCCAACTGGGTTCCAAGCACTGTGTCAGGTTCTAGGAATACAAAAATAAATAAGCAAGCAAGAATTAAACAGACCCTGGCCTCAGGAAGATTAGAGGGCAGTCGTAAATGATGGCTATGAATACCAAAGACTGTCCACACTTAAAAATTAAGAAAGAACAACAATAATAGCCAACATTTTTGCAAAGCGTTGTCCATATGTCAGATCTCATTTGACACCAAGGAGAACTGCAAGAGTATCCATAATGGGCATCCTCAGAATTCGCTGCTATCTCTCTGCTTCTCCTAATTGGTCTCCATGCTTCCTTTCTCTTCTCTCTTCAATCCACTCCCACATGGAGCTGCTAAAGAAATCTTCCAAAAAACCAGATCCAACCATGTAATTCTCCTGCTTGAAAATCTTCAATTACTCCAATCTAACCCAATATACATTTATTAATTTTAAATAATACATAATAATTTCTATTTTTAATGACTACTTTCTGCTCATAGAATAAGACACAAATGCCTTTGTTTGGCATGTAAATCCCTGCACAGTATGGATCCCATCTACCTTTCTAGCCTCTTTCCTTGTTATTCTCTACGTCTGCCCCCACTCCCTTAGTAGTATGCTGGAACCCGCTTCTATGGGCTCACAAGACCTAATTGTTAAATTTTCAAAGTGAGCAGGTACACTTTGGAAATCAGCAAATGCTACAAATCAGGGTTTGATCTATTATTTTGTTGCTTGTCTAGACTTCAGAAAGTAATGGAGAAAATGTTAATAATGCAAATTAAACTCGAAAATGTCAGACTCAACTGAAAGAATTGAACAACAACAGAAGATATAAGACACCAATCCAGACACCCGTCACATGCAATGTAACTCAGTAAGTATATTAAAGTTACAACACAAAGTGTTATGTGCAGTTTGGAGGAGGCTTCCTGAAGGAAATGACATTCGAATTGTTTTTCAAGTCACAGCAGTAGTTGAAATGGAAGTATACCCTTTGGGACCCCACCACAAAAGAATAGAAGAGAGGGTAATTTTTAGAGTAGGAGACCACAGGGGGGTAAAGACACACTCTGGGGTGTACAGGTCAAGTTTACGGGGCAGAAAGCAGTCTGGTTTGGCTGGACTACTGGTGAAAAAAGACCAAATGGGACTAAGAGGAGCCAAAAAGGTGACCCCTACCTAGGTGTCCATCACATACGAACAAAACAGAGTTGACTTGGGGGCCTTTAATTGAGGATGGAGTCAATTATAGATCTTTTAGGAACGACCTCCTTTGAAATCCTTCTACCAAACCTCTACCCTTATGTTTTCACCCTACCACTATTGAATATAATAATTGCTAAAGAAACTGAGGGATGATTTGAAGCCTCAAGCCTCTTAATCATATGCACTCTATCTAATAAAAATATAACAAAACATCACAGGTTTGAGACTCGAAGGGATCATAAAGGCCATATTATGCAATCCCAAGGAAGAATTGAGGCCCAGGTGACACAATTACCATTCAAACCCAGGTGTTCTGGTGCCAGATTAAGCCCTCACTCTGCCATACCACACTGTATAGTTTTCTTTCACCTTTGATAAAGAAGAGTAGTCGTGTATTAGAATGTTGTATGCTGGTTACATATATCCAAGCAAAGGAGTTTGCAGCCTAGTCACAGAATGCAACTTAGCATAGGGCTAAGTATGAGTTATTCATTGTATAATACTTCTTATCTATGACCATCCTATAATTTTGCCTTTTCCAGTGGGAAGCTTACAGCTTAACAGCTCTGTCTCTAATATGATTCCTAGTGCTGTTTGTTCCTCTGAGCCTCTCCAGAGATCATCTTCTCTTCCTTCTCTCATGGTCTTATATAATCACACAGAAAAACAAACAAAGGGCAAAAGGGGAGTAAGATACACCCACATGTGGGATGAAGATGGCAGTGTGGTGGAAGTGGGGAACTCAACATACTTACATCCATCCTATTCCCGTACTTCTTTAGTATAATTATAGATACAAATCAAGTGCCCTCTCAGTCTTGGGCTCTCCTAGCCGCTTTTGTAAATCTTTTACTTTCTCCAAAGTAGTCCAATGAGCATTTGTTCAATAGCTTCTATGCACAAAGTACTATGCTATATTTAAGGGACAGAGAAATAAAATAAAAAACAGGTTTCACTCTTGAGAAAAGTTTATATTCGCAGAGGGAAGGGTTGAAGAATACAACATACATATCCTCAGTTGAAAGTCACTTCACCTCCTTGTTGAGTTTCACTTTGGGTTTTTTGGGGCATCTTCATTAAGAAAGAGCCCTCAGATCTGGGTTCATCTCTTTCCCTTGGACTAAAAACTGTGATGTTTCTACTGCTATTGCTGCTGCTGCTACTACTACTACTACCACTAACTAGGTAGCATTTAAGGTTTGCAAAATGTTTTGTTTAACATTATCTCATTTGTTCCTCATACTAACCCTGTGTACTAGATGCTATTATTATCTTGTGGGGAAAATATTTTCTCATCTATTATCTATTCTACTTTATTAGCGATTATTTCTTACATCTATTACGATTATCATTTGTTATCTGTAATATTATTTGAACCTAGTCTTATGCGACTAGAAAATATCCAACCCTAACCATTCTGCAGAGCAATCTGGAACTATGCCCAAAGGGCTATAAACAATTGCATACCCTTTGATCCCATAACACCACTTCTGGGGTTGTATCCCAAAGAGATCATAGAAGTGGGAGGAAGACCCATATGTACAAAAATATTTATTGCAGCTCTCTTTGTGGTGGTAAAAAACTGGAAATTAAGGGGATGCTCATCAATTGGGGAATGGCTAAACAGGTTGTGGTATATGAATGTAATAGAATACTATTGTGCTATAGGAAATGGGGAGGAGATGGACTTCATATTTACCTGGAGATACTTATACAAACTGATGCTGAGTGAGAAGAGCAGAGCCAGGAAAAATTTGTATACAATCACAGACACATCATGTGTGTGACGACCAGCTTTGATAAACTGGACACTTCTCAGCCACACAGATATAAGACAACTCTACAAGTCTCAGGATGGAAGGAGATATCTACATTCAGAGAAAGATCTAGAAAGAACAGAGTTTAAATGCAGATTGAAGCAATCTACATGCTCTTGTTCTTTTCCATGTTTGGTTTTGTTTCTTCTTTCCCATTGTTCACTCCATTGGTTACAACCCTTTTATACAACCAGACTAATGTCCAATGTGAAAGTATTTGCAGATCCTATACTTGATTGTATGCCGCCATGGGAGATGGGGGAGGGAGGGGAGAAAATTTGAAACTCAAGGGACAGTGAAACTAAATCTTGTAAACTAAAAGTAAATAAATGAATCAAATTTTTTTAAAAAAAGAAAATATCTAACCCAAAACTTACTATGTAGGTCATGGTGACTTCAGAAACTCTCCATGGAAGCCAACGACTGCTGTAAGGAATGCTTGGATCCTGCTCAAGTCTTCTTTTGGGTACACACAAAGTTTTAGATCCACTCAAAGCTTGTGTTTTAGGTTCCCCAATAGTTTGTGTTTTGGCTTTGCCCTAGTTTTGTTGAATGTTTATACTTATCTGTTGATATATATCTCAAGCAAACTGCCAGTGTTGAGCAGTTTGTGTACTGGTACCCTTGTTTGAATACTCTATAATCTAAACCTCATATACGCTCAACACTCTCTCCTTTGCCAAACCAACTTAATAAAATTCTTTCTAAAAACCTTTTTGAAGTTTTGGGAGTTTGTTCTCAATCAACAATCTCCAACTTACAGTTTAGGAAGTTGAAGCTAAAAAGTCAAATGATTCTCCATGCTAGTAAATATCTGAGCCAGGATTTGAACTCAGGACTTCCTAACTCCTGGTCTAGCACTCTCTCCACTGTACCACATACCTGTGTTGCCTTTGATTCATATACCAGAGGATGCTGGTATCTGATAGGGCAGCATAACAGCAAGGGAGTAAGGAGACATGAAGTATAGTCCTAACAAGTAGCATGACCTGGGACAAATGACACCTGTCTAGATCATCTGTTAAATGAAGGACAAAAATCTTTACAAAGGTCCCCTCCAGCTCTCAAATTCAATGGTCCTATGATGGATCTTCTTTTGGGTTTATATTTGAAACCAAAGAGAGAAGAGATGCAAAGGAATTGGGGTGGGAGGAAGAGAGAGAGATTCACTGCAGGTGCACCCTAGACTGCAGGTGTCCTAGCTTCCAGTGGAGTTGCCAGCTCATTTTCTTAAACAGTATCTCCCTGGTTTATTATTGAGTGCCTCAGGCTTCTTGTTGTCACTCTAGGCATGCAGGAGGGTCTATTTTATCATGGTAATGAAGCTAATAATTATAGGACAAGAATTCTCCAGCATTCAGTTCCAGGAGTGATAGCAATAGGTAATGTTCTTTCAGTTACAGCTCCTACTAAGGCAGGGGGTCCCTGCAGTTCTTTTAGGGATTGGCCATTGCCTTTCCTGAAAGCCATATCTGTTTTCAGTTGGAAAATTGGTCCCTGATGCTCTTCCCGCCTCCCTTTTCCCCTCGCTGCTCTCTTAGGCCTCCCTCCCTCCCTCCCTCCCCCACTTGCTGATTGAATTCAGGGAGAAACACCAAGGCCTTGCCCTGAGGGTATCCCCCAGGTCTCAAGTCATTGCCATCCTTAACCATGATACATTTGAAACCCTTCCAAACGAACAGCTCCATGCCGAGGCTATATCGCAATGACTAATTGTCCCCCTGACAGCTCTGATTCTAAAAGCCCAAGGAACCGCACAGAGTCAGATGGGGGAAAAGAATCCATTTGCACACAGATCGTACATTTTGTAATAGCCTGCTGTTCACTCTAATGAGATTTCACCAAACTCATTAGAATAATTCCATGCCCCTCAATACCCACTGTGAAGGTTTTATTATTTGATAAAGTCCCACAGTTGGCATGGGTAAGTGCCCTCTCTGAGGGTGAGGGAGGGGGCTGGGGATTGTGGAAGTAGTGCTGCAGAGGTGTGCAGCCTCATAATCTCCCCACAAGGAGCCTGTCCATCTCCCATTATGCCTGGATGCATCTCTCATTGACTCAACGATCTGCCACTCCCAGAATCCCACAGGGTAGCCTTCACCAGGACCTGAAGGGTTCTTTTGGGCTGTATAAGCATGTCTGCCCGAGGGCATAGGCCCTCATTACTTTGGGTCAACAAGTTGTGAGGATGATGAAGAAAAGGCTGTCTGGCTGCTTGCCATGGATGCTCTGCTTTGTGACAAGAATTCTTCCTGCTGATTGAAATAATTAGTTTCATCTGATGGTTGTCTATTTTTTTTATTATTAAGCTTCCCCAGGATGGTAAAAAGACAATGTGAAAGGGGGAAAAAACAGCTTTGCATGTTGACCAGCAGATAGAGCATTGGCTCTGGGATTCTACACAACATTCAGAGTCCTTTTCCCAGTTTATAAAGAATAGGTAGCCAAAAATAGTCTCCTATCACAGAACAACAGGACTTAAATGGAACTTGGAGATTGTCCTATCTTAACTGGGACAGGAAAACATCTACCTCTCCATCCTCACTGTTACAACCTCCAAGGAGGCGATAATGTTATCCAGTTACCTCACAGGCACAAGAGGTGGCCCGATGATTGAGGACCTTCTGTATTTTGGACAACAGGTGCTATATATCAATGAAGAAAGAACAGGATGGGAGAAGAGGTGGGTGGTGGTGGAGATAAACGGATGGGAAAGGGCATACGATGCTGAGTAAAAAAAAGACAGAAAACAGTGGAAGATGAGTACAATCTGAGACTGAAAAAGAAAATGGAAGAAAAGAAGACCCAGTCTCTAATAAATGAGTATATACAGCCAGGGTTATAAAGAGGAGTTCTGGCACCTGGAGCAAATTCAGTTCAGTCATTGCAAGGGAGAAGAGGTGCTAAGGTAAGAATGATCTTGTTTGTTCTTAACATAGACCAGAGAGGCCTTGCAGAGTTGGAGGGTAGAACTTGGTGGGCAAGGCTATATGAAAGGGCAAAGGGGTTGGGATGGAAAAGAAGGTGCAGTTAAGGACCTGGACTCTGAAGGGAGGAAAGAAAGTGACCATCCATAGCTCACAACAATCATGATCTGCACAGGTTATAGGAACACAAATGTCAAGCCAGAAGGCCATCTATTCCAACTAAATGGAATGAAATTAATGATGGCAGCAGAGCAAAAGTGACAGTGAGAAGCTAGGTGGTAACAGTGGATAGAGCACCAGCCTGGAGTCAGGAAAACTCATCTTCCACTGTTCAAATATGGCCTCAGATACTTCTTAGCTGTGTTACCCTGGACAAGTGTATCAGCAAGCACCCTAGCATACCTAGGGCGGCTACTAGCACAGGTTCTTAGATCTGCTTTTCTAAAGGAAAGCAACTCAAAATGGGTTAACAATCTTACTTTAATCAAACATATCATTTACCTAGTTCGGG
>CM053591.1:131552859-131583457 GCA_028646515.1 Pseudochirops corinnae
CAGGGAAGATCTTCAGATTCCCATAACAAGAAGTCACTTCACCCTGTTTGCCTCAGTTTCCTCATCTGTCAAATGAACTGGAGAAGGAAAGAGCAAACCACACCAGTATCTCTGCCAAGAAAACCCCAGATGGGGTCACAAAGAATCAAACAAGACTGAAAAACAACTCCACACAAACTTGACCTAGGAGCAGAGAAGGAAATCCTGGTTTTAGGCAGTATTATTTCTGATGCCATTTCATCTTTCCTCCTGGGTTTCTCTCTTTCCTCTGGCACCCTTGGGTATGCAGAGCTTTCATGTTACCCTATGGTTTTCTAGAACCCCCTCATAATAGTGATTCCATCCATTCCTGGACTCCCCTAAAGTACTCCCGTGTTTCCAGATTACCTCTCCCCCTAGATCCCTTCAAAATGTCCATTCCCTCAGTAAATCTCAGCCAGATATTAGAAAAACAAACTAATCAAATACATTTGTTCTATGGTATGACTGACTGGCAATTCTTAACTCCCCCAGGAGTGTTTTCTTGTTAATCTAATTGATCTCTAATACCTTATGGACTTTCAGGCAAGGAGGACAGCAATTTGGGAAGGAAGACCCTGTTTTAAGCCATATTATTCAATCTACTCCCTTGTAAAAGACTTGCCTTGGGAATAGGGAAATGGAAGGAGAATTCAGGGTATCCACCCCCCCCCCCCATCCTGTTTTACCGACCAATGACTCTTCTTTCTCCTCTAAAACTCAGTTCACTCCTCACCCCAGTTTCACACTTGCTAAAGAATGGGGGTCACTGCTTCATTTCCTTCTTTCCCACTAGCTTCCTAAAATTTAGGCTATGGATTTTTCTTGCATCTGTAGCCTTCAGAAGAGAAGAATGGCCCTGCCCTAAAGCTAAATAGGATGCCACCCTTCCTGGTTCCCTCAACTTGAGGACCATGAACCCTGGGTATGGGCAAGCCCTTCTGAGTACTTGTAGGTACATTTGGAGGAAAGACCAATGGTAATGCTGACCCTAGGGCAAAGTGGTACACTCAGCCCATGCTCTATGGTTGATCATGAACCCATATCTCTATCAGCCTCCCTGGGAAGCAGCTGGAATGAAGTAGAAAGAGCTCTAGATCTTGGTGCAGAGTCTGAATTCAAACACAGATCTACCACTTCTTACCTCTGAGACCTTAGCCAATTTACCCTCAGTTTCTTCATTGTAAAATGAAGAGTTTGGATTAAAAGATTTCTAAAGTCCCTTTCAGGTAGCTAGGTGGTGCAATGGGTATCACACTGGGCCTGTAGTCAGGAAAATTACTCTTCATATGACTTCAAACCCAGCCTTAGACACTGCTAGCTGTGTGACTCTGGGCAAGTCACTTAACCATGTTTGCCTCAGTTTCCTCATCTGTAAGATGAGCTGGAGGAAAAAAAATAGCAAACTCCAGTATCTTCACCAAGAATACCCCAAAAAGGATCATGAAAAGTCAGAAACAACTGAACTGAAATGTTGCTTCTAGCTCTAAATTTATGATCTGATTTGGGTCATTTTGGGTTGTTAATCAAGAGGCCTCAGAGGAGCTTCCCTGAGAACCAATCCTCCCTTTCTCTCTTTCCAGCTGAAGCCATTTAGAATGTGTGAGAACAACACTCTTTACTGTTGTTTACGTGAAGTGTTTATCATTTGTTCCTAATTACCACACAGCACAAGGATGATTATGTATCCCGTTAAATATGCCAGGTTGTCTTTATTGTAGGACTTATTTGATTACCATGATAAACTCCAGGCACCAGTGCTCAGCCTGCAGGGTTCTTGGTCACCTGGCTCAATCCTCTGCTCACAGCTTTTCAAAAGGAGAGAGAACATTGGTGAGGATCTGCCTACCCCATTAGGAGCCTAATAGAGTCTGTTTAAAGCCAACACTTTCTAAGTAGCTATGTCAAAGAGAATAAAGAATATTAAAAGATGAGTCCAGCTAATAAGGGGTAGTAAATACCTTATAAGCCTGTAACAGCAGTGAGCTGAGTATCTAACACACACACACACAGCATGCATGTGTGTACCTTTATTTCAGAAAAAAAGCTTTTGTGGACAGTTTGAACATTGGTTTTCTAATATGTAGTTTTGAATATTGAGATCTTGAGTAACCAAGAAACCTGCAACTCTTCCTGAGGGGAACAGTTCAGCTGATAAAAGGAATTAGATCTTGCCACAGGGGTCTGATCCTTAGTTTTTCAACTTAATGGTGTATAGAGGTCTAAGTTACTTAAGATCCAAAAGGATGACTTCTACCCATTATCATAGCATCATAGAACCCCAGGTTTGAAAAGGACCTTATAAGTCAAGTACCCCAGCACCTACCCCCATACATGAATCCCTTCTACATTCCATCAAGTAATTGTCCAACTTGTGCCCTAACATCTCCCAGTAACGGAGAACTTACTGCTGCAGGAAGCAGTCAGTTTCATTTTGGAATTGCTTGAATGTTCTTCCTTAAATGGAGGAAAATGTAATCCTCATGTAACTATCACCCATTGGTACCAGTCTTGCCCTGTAGATTTATATGCCCTGGGGCCCTCCTCTCCTCATTGGTGACTCCCTCCCTGAGACTGCCTTTTGGGGAAGGATCTCAGCCATGCTTCACCTCACTCTTGCCTCAATGTTCTCTGCAATCTACTTCATTCTCCTCACCTGTTTGCCAGCTGCATTGTTCCTCCCTATCTGGCTTTCTTCATGCCCCTCCAGGCTGCAATCCTGATTCTCTCGACTTTCTCTACCACTCCCCAGGCTCCTATGTCCTCCAACTCCTTTTCATCTTTCTTTTATGCATTGCCTTCCTTGATTAAAATATAAGCTCCATAACAACAGGGACTGTCTTTCTTCCTACTTGTAATTGTATTTTTAGCTTGTAATGTAGTGACTAGCACATAGTAAGCAACTATAAATGCTTATCTATCTATTTCCTATCTATATATCTTTCTATCTATTTCCTATCTATCTATCTATCTATCTATCTATCTATCTATCTATCTATCTATCTATCTATTTCCTATCTGTTTATCTCTCTACCTATTTCCTATCTATCTATCTACTTATTTCCTATCGATCATCATAGATGATGATATTTTTCAATCTACATAGAATAAGTCTTATAAACCGTTGAATCTGAAAGAGACCCTAGAGAAGGTCTAGTTCAATCTCCTAATTTTATAGATGAAGAAACAGAGACCCAAAGAAAAGAAATGACTTGTCGAAGTCCACATGACCAGTATGAGGTAGACTGACTCCAGAGCTCATTTCACTATACTATGGGACCTTCACATAAAAGCTCTTAAATAGTTGAATGTAGCTGTCATGCTCCTCCCAGCCTCCTCCTAAGTTAACTATCTCTAGCTCCTTCGATAATCTTCACAGAAAATGGCTCTGAATCCCTTCACCATTGCAATTATACACCCTTTCTACAATAGAAACTTAGGACTGGAGTGACCCAGTCAAATGGGCTTCCCCAGCTAGGAGCAGACTGATACAGATGGAGGGCTCATCTTATAGGCTGAGATAATAAAACTTAAAACATCTCTATGTCATTTATTTGAAACTAGTGGCAGTTGGAGTTGAACTGTATGTCAATTTACCTTTACATCATTAGTTTGTCAAGCAGGAGTTAGTAGAAATACTTCCTGTTTTGATGCTCTGCTAGATCTATGAGCTCATTAGTGTGGATGCTCCTTCCATCAAGGGAGATTGAAGTTCTGAGCTGCCATCTTGTCCTTTATATATGTTTTCACATAAATCCCATATTCCATGTCTTTTAGTATCTTTGGGTGCCAATATACATGAGATTGTAGAAGGAGAGCTAGAAGGGTATTAAGAATGAAGAACCTATCAAATCGAACATCCAACATGTGAAGTGACTTGATCCTGGTAAGTCTGTAATGTAGAATTTAATTCGGGGTCTTCCTAACTCCAAGTACAGCATTTTATCCTTCATAACACACTACCGCCACATACTGTGAAATTCGGGCTCTCCATCTGACTATAATCCCATCTCACCTCCTTTTCTGATTATATATTTCACAAATAACTTTGATGTTGCTCCTTGAATGCAAGTCATAACTGGAGCCATGTGGCAGCCTACTGTGCCATTCATGGATCTTTGTTTCACTTCAATGTATTTGTATGTATGAGTACAGTATATAGAATAATATAGGACACCCCAGATGACCTCAATATGTTATAAGATGCTCTCTTGCCACCACAGCCTAAGAGGTCCTAATAGCATCTACCTTTGTTCTTAACTTCTCATCAGTAAAGAGGTGTTTAGGAATAGTATCTTGAGTCTTGAAACCAAAACCAGCAGTCCTGACACCAAGGGCAACCAACACAAAAGCTGTCCTCAAACAAACTTTTAAAGATGAATTAAGGTTAGGAATAGCACACTTGAACCCTTGCACAGAAGGTCCTATGAGAGGGAAACAGGGAACCTATATTCTCTATGGTCACTTCTATGGGAGTAGCACCTAGAGGAAGAAGCAGGAAGTGCTCATCTTAGGGGCATAGTTTCCTAACAATTTTCTGGTGTCCGGTACCTTCCTGTTTTAATTAATTATTTTTTTCAAAATGTATTTTAATTTATTTCATTAAATATTTCCCAATTACATGTAAAAAATTTAAATTCATTTTTAAAATTTTGAGTTCTGAATTCTCTCCCTTTCTCTTGCCTTTCCCCCACCCCTTGAGAAGGAAAATAATATATCAATTATACATGTGAAGTCAAGAAAAATATATTTCCATATTAGCCATGTTGCAAAAGAAAAACATACACACACATACACACACGAGGAAAACAAAGAAAAAAAAGTATGCTTCAACCTATACTTAGAGTTCATCAGCTATTTCTCCGGAGGCAGCATTTTTCATCGTGAGCCTTTTAGAATTTAAGTAATTATTCTTATAAACTAAGTGCCATGTGCAGTAATTTCTGTCCTCTGAAGGTGCACAAGCACTTTTAATGCCCTCTGAATTTTTGTTCCCTGGTTCAAAGCCCCAGTTGCCACACCTTGCTTATAGTTCTGCCTGAATCCTAAAATCCATCTAGGGAGAAGGCATATTGATCTTTTCAGTCTCTTTATTGTTATAGCTGATTAAATGCTCTTGGAAAAAGACCACAAAGAAAGCAATGTTTCCAAACCCAGCCCTCCCACCCCCAACATCTCCCACTGCCCACCATTCCGTTCCCCCATTTGTATTTCTAAGGCAATAAAAGCCCTCCTGCATTATGTCACTACCATCAATATCCCATATAACTCCATATCCACCAGAGGGCAATGAAAAGGGTCATAAAAACACAGGGTAGTAATTATTTTCACATTAGCACCAGCTACAATAATATCAACACAGGACAATTAACATTCTTAACCTCATATTAATTCTATAACTTCCTTGTGTCTTTCAGAACTAAGACTGACTCATCACGCTGGACAAATTGGCAATATTGATGCATAGATTCATGGGGAATGCTGAGCAGTGGTTTTGTGACCCCCCAACCTTTGCAGGGAGGGAAATTGAGGGTCATTAACCATGCCATGGGGAGCAGGTGAAATCAGTAAAAAGACTGGGAGAGGCAGACGGACAAAAGGTTTGCACCACCTTGGACAGAGCCCTTCATTTTGATCTCAGCTAGTGTGACTTTTTCTCCCCCGAGTACTGGTAGCAATAAGCACCTGTAGTTCGAATAAGTGATTGTGTTTTAGCAGGTCCCCAGAAAGTCATTTTCTGAGTAGGAGAAAGCTGCAGAGGGAGCTTGCAGCCTCAGAGTTATTTGTAAGAGTGCCCCCCCCCCCTTTTATTCTTTCTATCTCTAGGCAACAGTTCTGGCTTTAACCTGCATTTCATTGTTTCTGAGAACATTTTATCCTTAGGAACAATGGCTCAGATTTCCAACTTTAGCAAGGAGCTATTTTATTTAATTCTCTTTAGGTCAACAGCCCTGTAGACAAAAGAGATAGTGTCATTATAATGGCTCCTGGATGAGTGTCAAAAGGCTTGGGTTCGATGCCTGGGATGTCCGTGTATTGACTCTCTGAGTCTTAGTGCCAAGGCTAGAGCATGGGCTTGAAGCCAGAAAGACCTGGGTTTGAATTCTGCTTCTGAAACTGTGTGACTCCTGGGCAGTCCCATATCACCTTTCTTGGTTTCTATTTCTTTATCTGTAAAACGGGAATAATACTATTGGATCCACCTGATGCGGTTATTGTGAAGCCCTAATGAGGCGATGCATATAAAACCTTCCTCAAAGTACTTTATAAATGACAGTTACTATGAAGTTAAAATCTCTCTGAGCCATAGTCTCTCTACAGTTGAGATGGAAGCTTTAATGCATGTAGTACCTACTTCAGAGGATCGTGTCTAGCAAGTCTTAATTTGCTTTATAAATGTCACCTATCCTTCTGTGATCCACCAAGCCCTGGACATTGGTCTTCTCATTCATCCAGTACCCTTCTGGCTTGGCAAGATTATTATACATAAGCATATGGCATGATAGAAAAAGGACTGCTTCTTCAGAGTTCAAATTCCATCTCTGTTATTTACTGCCTGTGTGATCTTGGAAAAATCATTATATTTCCCTAAAATTGTATCTTTTTGTAAAATGAAGCCCAGCTCCAGATCTATGGTTTTCTGACTATATGTCTGTTGCCTAATTCTTTTTCTCATTGTGGCTGTCATCAGTGCTGATAATATCGTCAAATCACAGTGATAGTGGAGGTGGGGTGATAATTCACTCGCATTCAATTTCGGAGAATTCAGCTGCCTTCATCACCTTCTTTATTGGTTGTTGGTTCTGCCTGATTTTTCCTACTTTCCAGCTCTCATGAGAACATCATCATTATACTTTGGATAAGGGGACTGTAAGATTTAGAGCTGGAAGGAGCCTTATAGATCTAGATCTATCACCTTCATTTTATAAATGAGGAAACTTAGTCCCCAACATCTGACTTCATTGATCTGCAAGCTCCTTGTGACCAGGACTGAGTTTTATTTACGTTTTGTTATTTTCCCAAGTTCTTAGTATAGCGTTATCTACATAGAGCGTGTTCAATTACACATTAAAAAAAATTAACTTTTTTCTAATTTTTTCAAAGTTTTTTCAAACTTTTTTTTTACATTTTTTTTTCAAATGTTGAGTTCCAAATTCTTTCCCTCCCTCTATCCCCTTCCCTGACTCCCACTGAGAAGACAAGCAATTTGACATAGGTTATACTTGTGTGGTCATGCAAAACACATTTCCACGTAAATCATGCTGTGAAAGAAAACACTGACAAAAAAAAAACCATCCTAAAATAAAGTAAAGAAAAAGTCTCTTCAGTCTGCATTCAGGCTCCACCACTTCTTTCTCTGGAGACGGACAGCACCTTTCAGCATTCATAGATTCTTGACACAATGAATAGCACAGAGATAGAGCAGAGATGGGACATCTACTGACTCCCAGCCCTGGCTGATGACTTGCCAGTTAAGAGAAATGTGACTTTTTCTACAGTAAGCACTGTCCCCTTGGGAGAGGCTGCTTCCCTATTCTTGCCAAGGATTTGTGGGCTAGAAAACTGCTTCGGGTGGGGCCTTAGCCTTGTTTATTTATGCACTGGTGAGTAGCTGGGTGCCAACATGGCTGGAGAGTAGTTTAAGGGAGCTTGGTTTGCACAACAGCAATTCAGCATGCTTTACGAGCTGGCAGAGAGTTGCTTTGGAGGGATTAGAGGAGCCTTTAACTGAGTCTCCAAGTCTGGACTCATTCTTGGACAGGGCCTAGGAGCAGGTGCACAAGAACTATTTGTTGACAGGCTGGCTGGCTCCTGACCCCTGGGCTGTAGCGCCAGTGATGAAGACCCCTGTAGAAGAAGGAGCCAGCTTTCTTGACTGGGAACATTTTCTGCTCTGGGCTTCACTCCACAAGCTGCCTCTTTTGTCTCCTTTCAAGGCACTGTTTGGAAGGAACAAAAGCAACCACACATTGCAACCAATCTGAGGAGGGATGCCCTATGGGTTTGAGTTCAAAGGCGACTGAGCTGACAGGTGGGCTCTGTGACAATGTGCACAGCAAAAATCATTGCAAATGCAACAAACATTTACTAAGTTCCTACGGTGCATGAGAAACCATGCTTGGTGCTGGAATAGAGATACAAATCTTAAATTGTGTTTGTGCAGACATATACACACATACAAATGTACACATATATACACATATATGTATAGCATGATATATATAATATATTCTAAATACATATATAAATATACACTTAAATATTAATAGTATTCTATGTATCAATGATGTGTAATAAATATTTTATATCATACACAGATGTGTGTATATAGATAGATGTGTATATGCATGTGTATATAGATGCTATATGTATATAGTGTACATATATATGTTAGCTATTTATTATTATTATTATTATTATTATTAGAGAAAAATTGACAGAGTCCCTGCCTACAAGGAGCTTATGGTCTAGATTTCTGCAATCCCTCCATGGGACAAGATAGAAGTAACCTCAGCAAAAGCTGTCTGGATCCCAGGACGTTCTGACTCAAGATGTAGTATACTGGGAACAATATTGGATCTGGGGATATAAAATATGGCTGCCAGTTCTGACTTTTGCCATTTACTTGCTATGCCCAAGCCTGGAGTCAGGAGGACCTGAGTTCAAATCCAGCCTTAGATGTTTACTAGCTATGTGAACCTGGGCAAGTCACTTAACCCTGTTTGCCTCAGTTTCCTCCTCTGTCAAATGAGCTGGAGAAGGAAATGGAAAAACCACTCCAGTATCTTTGCCAAGAAAACGCCAAATGGAATCACAACTCAACAATAAAAAAATACAACAAACAATGGATAAGTCACTAACCTCTCTCAATCTCAGTTTGCTGATCTTTAAAATAATGAATAAGAAATCCCTTCGTGGCCAACCTCACAGGTTTATCATTGAACTGCCCCAATGAGATAACGTCTATGTGATTTGTTAATGATAATGTTTATCATTAACAAATGGGAATTAGAAGTATTACTGTGACACTCTGCCTTTGCTTAGTCAATGAACTCAGTCTTTGGGCGTAGGTTCACCATTTGAGGAAAAGATATGTCAAAGAATTGCCTAGCATGGAGAGAGGGCCCTAACAGCCAAGCGTAAGCAGGGTAGCTAAATTCCATATCCCCGGTAGTACCAAGGAGTAGATCTCAGTCAGTCAAGAAGACATTGTTGCTGGCCTTAAATAGTTTATAATCTGGTTGGTGATATAAGGCTATGTGAAAACGTAACTTGCGATAGTGAGTTGGGCATGGTTAATGGCGCAATGTGGCCCAGACCAAAAGTACTTTAGGAGTGCAGAAGAAGGGAGATTGTGCCCATGTGGTACAACCAAGAAAGGCTTTAGGGAAGAAGAGATAGAATTTGAGCTGGACTTGAAGGAGGGATGAATTCAGCTAGTTGGAGGGAAATGAGGAGGGACCTCCAGGTAGGGAAAATGGCAGCTTCTTTACATGAGTGTATGCCAGGATCACATCTCTAGAGCTGGAAATGATCTCAAATGTCAGACATCTGGTTCAATCCTTTCATTTGATAGATAAGGAAACTGAGGCCCGGGGTGACAGTGGCAAAGGTAGGGTTAGAACTCAGGCCCTTTGACTCTAGGGCCAGTGCTTTTCACATTTTACCAGAATGTCAAAAGTATGTAGAATCACAAAATTTCAGAGTTGGAAGGGACCTCAGAGGACATTAAGACATTATATAAATGCAAGTTATTATTAAAGAATATGATAAAATGCAAAGAGCACTGTCCCTAGGTTCAGAGGACCTGGGTTCAAATCCCTTGCCTGATGGAGACTATCTTTGTGACCGTGAGTGAACCACATTACCTTCTTGGGTTGCCATTTCCTCATCTGTAAAATAAGAAAGATTGAGGAGGTGGTCTCTGAGACCCCTTGCAGCTCTAGACTGTTACCCTCTGATGATCTCTACTACAATCCTTACAACTGGTCATTTAGCCTCCCTTTGAAAACTTCTACATTTTCCGCTATCCATCTTTCTGGTTTTTGTTGTTGCTTAGTCATTTCCAGTCATTTCCAACTCTTCATGACCCCGTTTGGGGTTTTTTGGGCAAAGATACTGGAGTGATTTGCCATTTCCTTCTCCAGCTCATTTGACAGATGAGGAAACTGAGGCAAACAGATTTAAGTGACTTGCCCAGGGTCACACAGCTAGGAAGTGTCCCAGGCCAAATATGAACTCAAGAAGATGAGTCTTCCTAACTCCAGGTGCAATATTTGATCCATGGACCTAGCTGTCCACATTTTTTCACACTCTAGTTTGCCCTTTCTCAAATCTCAAAACCTCTATATAAGTAGCATATATTAAGTACTTGGCTCTTGATGGTAGCCATCTTTTCTGTTGTGTGGGTGTCCCTTCCTTTTTTTTTCCATTTTCTCAAACTTTATTAAACAGAAAACACAACAGTGGTAAGAATTCAAAATTTTCTGTTATTTTCCCTCCCCAGTGATATCTGATTGAAAATATATTGCCAGAGTTATGCTGCAGTTCCTAGGGGTCCTAAATTGATGAAAGGCTATAATCCTAAATTTCTTTATCTTTCAACTTTTCCCAATCTGTGATCTGTCTTTGGATCAGTGATAATTGCTTGAACAGCTACTATGGCTTCATTAATTTTTGTTTGTAGTCTCTGAGTTCTTCAATATGTAGCAATCGTAGAATTTGGGCAGCTTCATTAAGAACAGCATCTCCTGTATCAAAACCAAGGATATGCTTATCTAAAGTAACAGGTAAGCCCTCTTTTGTCTGATTTGCCTTAGCAGCTGCCTCCTGTGTGAATCCTGAACCAAAAACACAAATTGCTTTAAACATTACCAAGTAATCATCTTGACACTGGATCTAAAGGTTGGCCAAAGCCATTACTCCTGCCTTAAAATCAGGAATATTCGCATCCAAATTTATCAGTGGCTCTACATTTTTAGCTGCGTTGTCAGCATTTTTAGCATTATCTGGTGTAGAATCCTTGTATTTGTCAGCATTATTGCCATATTCTAGTCTAACAGCTAAACCAAGAAGCCAATCAATAGTTTCTTGTCATTCTTGAATCTTGAAAGGGCAGTTAACATCTGTCAGATAGAACTTGGGCCATTCATTATTGTGGATGTTTCTTAAATTTCCTCTGTCTTCGATCTTGTAGTGTCTAATCTTTTGATCTTCAAGCCAAACAATAAAGTTTCTAAATTCTGTTTCATGTTTGCCGTTGAAGCCCACAGGGTTGTGATGGTCAAGGGCTGTCAGCTTGCAGCGGAACATGGTATTGGCTTCAAGCTCAGCTGCCAGTGGCATGCGAGGCATAAGGAGCGACAGAAGCAGAAAAAAAACATGGGCATCCTTTTCTCAAATTCAAAAAACCTATAACATCAAGTGATATATAGTCTAGCACTTGACTCTTAATGACAATCATCTTTTTGATTGTATAAGTATGTGTCTATGTCCATCAACGCCATTTTTTACATTTATACTGTAGAGAGTAAACTTCTAGAAGGCAGGAGTCAGAGTCCTGCCCAGATTCATGTGGATATCCAGGTTTCATATATTTTTGGTGGTAATTATGAATTATCATCATCAGATTCTTCTGCAATTCCTCATCAGCATCATCAACTCTAGCACCACCACTCATATTTACATAGCATTCTTTAGAACACAAAGCATTTTCCTCAAAACCCTCCTGCAAGTGATTGGTTATGCATTCATTCTATACTGAATGTGTTTATTCATGTGCTGGTCTAAATGTGCTGTACTTGTTATAATAATAATTCACATTTTATATCACTTAATAGTGAGAAAATATTCTGCACACATTACCTCAATTGATGGAGCTCCAACATTGTTCATCTGTAATCCTATGATTTCCCTACGTAGCTGACCCACTTTCTTTCCCCATCATACTATTGAGGTATGATGGGGACACCAGAAGACACAAGAGGGGCATTATTTTCTTAATTGCTAACATTTCACATTTATAGAGCTCTTTTAAGTTTTACAAAGTACTTTCCTCATTATTCTGTGAAATAGGCTCTGAAAGTATTATTATCCCCACTTTGCAGATGAAGAAACCAAGGCATAAAGAGTTTAAGTGACTTTCTGATGGTCGTAGAATTTATATCTGACCTGGGACACAGTAGTGTGTTGGAGCCAGCTCTTACTAGTTAATAAGAGCTGATTGTTAAACTTTCATCTTGAGCATTTACAACCCAGAAATTGGCAAATACACAAATTAAGGCTTAATTTGATGATCTAGACTTAAGAAAATTATGGAGAAAATGTAAATTATTCAGATTAAACTTTTAAAATGTACCCCTGAGAGCAAACCCAATTCTCCTGATTCTGGATCCAACATTTTTTAAAAATTATTTTATGCTTCATAGGAGAGTTGTCCAGGATAAAGTTGCAACACGTGTAATCAAGCTAAAACATAATTAAAATAGGCTAGATTTTGGTGCAAGGAAAGGACCATGTTTGTTCAAGGTAAGTCAGGACTACTGTCCATCTGTCTAGACCTCAAGTGCCAAACACACTTTGAAGAAGAGTAGCCTTGGGCAAAGTTGTGGACTGTCCACAACAGTAACCATTTATGAAGACCCTACTACGTGAAATACACTATGGAGATTGCAGTAATAAATGATTCAAGCCAAAAAACTTGAAATTAAAAAAAAAAACTGTGTAGAGGAATGGTACATTGGACAGTGTCATTTCTCTCTGGCATCAGGATTGGTGTTACTATTGATTTTTCTCTTGGAAATTGGGGCAGAGTGAGGTTAGTAGACCTGAACCAGAATTTCTCAATCCCAACTTCTTCTTGTTTTTAAGCATTTTTTCAATGCTTGTTTTCTACATCTTCCATTTACTTTTCTCCTTCCTTCACCTCTTCACTTTTCCCACAATGAAGTTTGATCTTTTGGAAGGAAAAAAAAAAAGAGTTCCTGGGTTTGATGCAAGAATTGTTGTCAAGATATCCTCCCCATATATATGGGTTTTGTTGGGGATGTTTTTGGTCAAAAATCTATCTAGGAACCTTTGTATATAATTATTTCCTATGACAAAATTTATTAATTAGCCCTCCCAAAATCATCAGTAAACCTAATGTACCTCTGGGGAAAACGTATTGTTGGAAATCCTGTATTAGTCACTAAGCTACTGATACTATGTATTTGGGACTGATCATAATTAAGGGGTGTGTGTGTGTGTGTGTGTGTGTGTGTGTGTGTGTGTGTGTGTGTGTGTGTTTTAAAAAACCATTTTAAAAATATTTATGTGCAAATCCTCAGGGCTTTTTGTGCAGCCTATGACGCAAATGTGGAAAAAAACGCTATTACTAATTGTAATGCCGCTGTGATTAACAGTAATAGTATGCTCTTTGAAAGACTTAACATGATATTACAATGTAGGGACACGTAAAGATGTGCTAACCAACAAGGAAGAGAAAAGAATGTTTTCATAACAATGAGTTTTGGAAGAGAAACAAAATGTTCTGTAGCACTGGGAAATTCTAGCTCCTGCCCTTGGTCAAATTGGAGGCTCTTGCATTGGAATTTTTCTGCTTTTGGTTTCCTTACTTTTCATGGTGACACCCTGTCAACCATCATCTCACTCCCTGTGACCCTTTCCTCATTCAGGTCCTTCTGTATTTTGAGGAAGAAGCCAATGGTCATGAGTAATTAGATTTAATGAGCCATGCCAAAGGACTGTCAGAATTCTATACTGGTTTAACCGAGTTAAAATGGGGGCAATTTCAGTTACCATGATTGACTGTTAAGGGAGATGTTTTTAAGTAAACTGACTTTGACAGGGGTGGGAGGTGGGGGTCTAAAATGACACCATCCAGAAATTCCTCTACTATAACCTTTGTGCAAAATTGATTTACTTTTAACGATCAAAGAAATGTCTGTGGAAAGATATTGTTTAGAATCATAGTGAGATCAGAGCTGTAACTAAAATTGTGCTAAAGTGGGGCAGCAGAGAACATTTGTGCTGAGAAGGGATATACCCTGTGCCCAGGAGTGTCCTGGGTCCTGTCCCACAGAGATTTGGAGGAAAGATAGGCCCCTACTATGGTCATCTGATGAGGACCTTGAAGCAATGTGTGGATTCAATGATCACTGCAGGGAGGAAGGACTGAAACATTACCTCCTCCTCCTCCTAGGGAGGAAGTGTGTCCACCTTTTCCTCTCACACAATTTACATTTTCTGGGTCTCATTGAAACCTCACTCCCCAACCTCCATGGCACAGCTTCCCTGGTTGCCTCTTCTAGCACTGGCCACACTTTCACTCATTCCCCTGATTCATGGATTGAGGTAGGGGAGGTGAAATATTCCTTACTCTCTGTTGCAGCCTACAAAGTACCAGGCACAGTCCTAAGCAAAAGGAAGCAAAAGATAGTCCCTGCCCTCAAGGACCTTACAATCTAATGGGGATGATGACATGCTATAAACTGGACAAACAGGAAATAATTAAAACCTGGAAAGCACTGGAATTAAGAGGGATTAGGGATGGCTTTATGTAGAAGGTATGTTTGTAGTTGGGAATTCCAGGTTTTCCCCTATCACAGTCACTTAGACACCTCTCCCTTTCTGAGGTTCATTTAATCCATATCTACTTCCCAAACTAAATTCTGGTAGTTGTTGTCTATAGATCTCCAGGGCACACCTCTTCCTTCCTAAATCAGTTCAGTATCGGGTTCACAATCTTTCTTTCCTCCCAAACTCCTGCCTTCATACTAGGGGATTTCAACACACATAGTGATACTCCCTCAAACATCCTACCTCCCAGTTCCTCAACTTACTTATGTTCCATGACCAACCTCCACTCCACTTCAGATGGTCCTACCCTTCCCCCACAAATGTGCTACCTCCATGCTCAAGAACTCTGAAATCTCCTTATTTGATCACCATCTCTTGGCATTTATCTTCCTCTTTCAGCCTTCCAGTGTGAAACTCTGTTCTTTATGGACACTGTGACCCCCAATCACTTGACCCCTCAGATCTTTCTCAAGCCATCACCTCTGTACTAGCTACATTCTCCTCCTTTCCCAGCTTTATCCCTTAGTGAACCATTTTAACTTTACAGTGTCCTCTTCATTCCCTTTTCCCCTTATCATTTCTCTGATCATGCCCTGACAAACTTTGGATCATTTCCAACCTTTGCTCCTATGTATGTATGTGCTTCTGAGCAAAGGTGGTGAAACTCATGCAACCATGCTGACTGAGTCCACTCCACCTCCTCATGTGGAAATGACCTTCCTCTTCACACCTAACACAAACTCTTTTTTTTGGCCAGATGATGCTATGTATGACAACTTTCTCTGCTGGTATCATCCCCTTGTTAGATTATAAATTTTTAGAGGATAAGAACTATATCTTAAAAAAGATTAAATAAATTTCTTAAATCTCTTTCTGAGCACCTAATACTAGTGTTCTGGAAATAGTAAGTACTTAAGAAATATTATAGGAGGAGAGAATACCAAGGAAGAGGTGGTCAACAGTATAATATGTTAAAGTAAAGGATGAAAGAAAAATAAAAATCATTGAACTTGACCACTAAGCTGTCACTGGTGATACCATAGAAAATAATTTCAATAGAGCGGTCCTGGTGAAATTCAGATAGAAGGGACATAAGGAAAGTGAATGGTTAAGAAGTGGTAAAGTATCAGTGAGTCTAGACTATTTCTAGAAAGTTAGCAGTGACAGACAGGTATAGTCTAGTCATCTAAACTAAAACTAGGTCATATTATTTGGAATTATTAATTTTTAGGCACCTTGACAAGTCAACGAGTCAAAAACAGAATTTAGTACTTACTATGTGCCAGGCAATATATATTTCTGGTTATCCTTTGGGGCAAAGCTTTGAAAGTATGAAGTGGGGAAGGGAGTTGGGAAGAACTGGAGCAGGACTTTGTGGAAAGGATAATAATTATTCCATAGCATCACATACTTTGGTGATTCTTGAGACAGGTCAACTTTGGAGGCAGGTCAATTCAAGACCAGCAATTTTTAGGTCTACTATGGTTTAGGCCTAGATTGTACCCCCTGCATTCCCCTCAAACAACAGTTCTGACACCATGATCATATCAACTCTGCCGTAAGTGGGTTGTCTCCAACTTTAGAATGTGAGCTTCCTGAGGACAAAGACTGTCTTTGCTTTTGTAGTTCTATCCTCAGAGTTTAGCACAATGTTTGACACATAATAGCACAAAATGTACTCAATAAATGCTTTTTTTCATTTGTCCATTCATAAAACTAACTAATCCCCTCCCTTCCACTTTTCCTTTTATACTTTCTTTCTCCCTCTTCCTTTCCCCCTGTTGTCCCTCCTACCCATTAGTCTTGGTAAGCACAAATATGACCATTATTCCTCCACAGAGTTAGGGCTGAGCTCTGTTATTTGCCCAAGAATAAATCCAAACTCCAGAGTCAGCCACAGAACTACCATTTTTGGTTCTTGACTTCTTGGGTTCTTGAGTCTGAGGATGATTCAGGTCTTATGCTTGACTGTACTGGTGCCTTATAATGAACTAAAGACAGAAATCATGAGAGACTCAGGGAAGGGCCCATCCTTTGTGTCAATTTAAAAGATCTTATCAAGAAGGCATGCTATGCCCTGTGCAGCTCAGAGCAGACAAGATGGCAGAAATGGCATCCAGATTTCAAGCTCAACACTATACTATGCTAAAATGCCTGAAAAGGAGAAAGAGAATGCTTCAGTGTGTGTGTGTGTGTGTGTGTGTGTGTGTGTGTGTGTGTGTGTGTGTGTGTGTGTGTGTGTTTGTTTAACCAATTGCAGAGAAAAAACATACACACTTATCCAAACTCTGCCTTCCTCCAAACACCACCTACTGGGTAGACAATAACTAACAGCACTGATTTATGAGAGAAGAGGAAGCAAACAAACAAGACCATAAATGTCAGAGCAATGAGGACCCAAGGACCCAAGAATTGAGAGTGTCCTCTGTTAGAAGCTCGTGGCTGGGGTGCTAATCCATGCAGGGACTAGGAGCCAGGGCAAGTAGGTGGTCTAAGAGATGCAAAGTCTGATGCATATTTGCCACATTAAAAATGTCAAGAATGAGGGAGCACGGAACACAAGGGGAAGGAAGTGTGCCGTGTGTTTTGTAGGAGGCAGGTTATGAAATGTTAGGAGCGTATGCCTGCTTTCACGTGACTGGAAGGTTTGAAGTCCAATCTGTTGTCGCTTGGAAGCCGCCCTCCATAGGAACAAAGGGGTGGGGACTGTCAGAGGAGCCCAGGAGCCCAATTCCTACCTTCCCCCCTGGAGAGCTTTGGCTCTCCTCTCTGCAGTGACCAGGAGCTTGATGGTTACTTAAGGGATGGTCTCTAACTGGGGAGCCTAGTGTCAGAGATGTTCACTGCAGGGGTAGAAGGAAAAGCACAAGAAATTCAGAAACTTCATCTTATCCACATGCCACAGGAGCTAGTACTTGCCAGGTGGGGCCTACTTTACTTGAGATGGTATATTAACCATAGCCAGCCTCAGATGCATCTGCTTACTGATCCACGTGATACCAAAAATCAACAAAACAAAACTCACAGCTTAAACATTTTTAAAAGCCTAGAAACATAGATTTAGAGCTGGAAGGGGCATTAGAAGTCATGAAGTCTAATCCCTTCATTTTAGAGATAAAGAAACTCAGAGACAGAGAGGTTAAGTGACTTGTTCAGGGTCACAAAGCTAAGACATAAGTGACTGAATTGGGACTGAACCTAATATTCTCTTGAAAAATGCTGACCTCAGTCCCTTCTTCCTTATCCATCAAAGAGTCAGCCAAATGCCCTCTTGAGATGCAAAGGAAAAACCCATCAACCTTTACATCTTGGATTCATTTCCCACTTGATATATATATACCACATTCTGCCTCTAGAAAGGGTTCTATAATTCTGTACCAGAGAAATCTTCTGCATGTCCTTTGCTCCCAGGGATGGGGGATAAAGGATAAGGATGGCGAGAGGAGCCAGGAATGATAATAACTGACACTTAAATGGAGTTTTGAAGTTTTCAATGCCCTTGACACAGTAACTTCTAACAATTTTGTGAGGTAGGTATTATTAACTCTATTTTGCAGATGAGGACAGTGAGTCTCAGATGGGTTGAGTGACTTATAGATGGTTATATGATCCCATGCTTTTATGTAAAAGGTAGGATTTAAAATCATCTCTTCTGAAATTATATTTTAGGAAGTATACCAGGAAAATCTCCATAGCAACACACTCCTCGGTTACACATGCACACACACACACACACACACACACAAATACACACCCCTTTTCTGCTCTCTATCACCTCCCACACCTTCTATATCACACCTTCTTGTGTCTCCAAGGGTACCCAGGACCCAAAAACATCAGGTCATATTGTGCCAAACTGCCAAAACATAGTTGGAGTAGTGAATATTTCCTCCTACCCACTGGCCATCTCCATGAGGCAGAGGAGTCTAAAGAATCAAATTCAGTACTTTTCTTAAGTCCTGTTGGATGGCAGAATGATGTTTCACTGGCCTTAGAATCAGAACACTTCCTGAGGTCTTAGTCCCAGTTTTATCACCAAATGATGCTTCATAGAATCACAGATGTTGAGCAACAGGCACCTTGTAGATCATCACATTTAATTTCTATTGATGTTTTATTTTATTTTGCTTTTTGGAGGGGGGAAGGCAGGGCAATTGGGGTTAAGTGACTTGCCCAAGGTCACACAGCTAGTAAGTGTTAAGTGTCTGAGGCCATATTTGAACTCAGGTCCTCCCGACTCCAGAGCCGGTGCTCTATTCACTGCACCACCTAGCCGCCCCTCTATTGTTGATTTTGATGAAGATGAAGAAATTGAGGGTCAGAGAAGGCTGACTTTGGGGAATATTGTTGTTTTTGTTATCATCCTGTCACATACACTTATTACCTGGGTAAATCCCAACCACTCTGGCCTCAATATAGTCATCTACTTAATAAGGAAAGTTAGTGATGATCTAGCAAGATCAGCTCTAAATCTATGTCATTTGATGATGGAAATGGAATCCTCAGTAAGTATTCTGAGCCAAAGGTCAGAGGTTTGTTCGTTTTGGGTTTTTTTGTTTGTTTTTTCTTTTTGTTTGTTTTGGTTTTTCTCATGAAGGGAAGGGGAAAAACCCTTATTAAGTGCCTACTACATGGCAGACATTGTCCTAAGTGCTTTACAAATAGGATCTCATTTGACACAATACTTCCACCTTCTAGATACCTTCAAGCTCTAAATCTATGGTTTACAGTCCTGCCATTCTCAGCATTCAGGGACACCATTGAGTGTTTCTAGTTTCCAGATGCCTAGAGATGCTTTTGAAGTTATTTCAGGATGCTGATCCCCAGGGCTAGGCTCCATCACAAGAATACATTTGATGGGACCCTTATCTGGCAGTCTGGAAGATGGCTCCTCCCCAGCCCAGACAGGTGTTAAGCTGGGCCCTTCCTGCCCCCAAACATCATGTCTCTGGATGAAATTGCAAATGAATGATTGGTGCAGCTAATGCCTTCCCACAAAATATGGAAAGACACTAACGAGAGTGAAGGCTGCTTGTTCTCATCATACGTCATGATGACCAAGGAGATTTCATCAGAGGAGGGAGCTCTGGAGCCCCAACCCCATCTCCCCAGCCAGGCCCAGGCATGCTTGTCAATCCCACGGTAGTGTTCTTAGTGGTGGAAGGGATGACTAAAGGTAACCAGGGCAGAGTTTAGGAAAGTCGGAAAAAGTGACAAAATCCAAGGAGTCTTGGGTCTATTGCGCAATAGAATAATGGATTGTAATGTACCACAGTCTGTAGTCTTTGGAATGTGTGTGTGTGTGTGTGTGTGTGTGTGTGTGTGTGTGTGTACACAGACAACTGTTTTATATATATAAACAAAATGTATTTTAAATACATCACTCTGTACATAAAAATATATATAATATAGAAATATATATGTTATTTTTTACAAAGCATCCCCACTGGGGTTTGAGTAGAACTTTTAAGCAGGGCAGGGCCATAGAACTTTGATCCATGGCTCTGACATGAAGTTATTGGGGAGGAGTGGAGAGGAGAGAGTCATCTAGACCCTGCCCTGAACTTCATGGCCCTGGTCCATGACTCCATCCCTTCTCTGACCCATCTGACCTCCAAATGCTTTCTTAAAAGTCATCCCTAGGCCAATTAAGGTGAAACATATTACTCACTGGCTGAGGTGTGATTCTAAGACCTTTCTACACTGCAGGTAAGCTTTTCTTGGCCCTGCTCTGCCATGCCCTGTTCCCTTTTTTCCAGGTGGCTTCCCCAGCCACAGTATCCCAGGGACTCCTCCCAATAGGACAGCTTGGAACCTTTGTCTCCTCTCAAAATGACTTTAATTAGAAGTTTTAACTCAGATCTGCTCCCCTTCCCATCTGAAGTGGTCCTAGGTGCAAGAATTCCTATCTGTCTGTGGGCTTGGCTATGTATTTGTCAAGCAGAGAAAATTATCTAAAAGTGACATATAATAGACCCAATGGAGAAAACCCAGTCATTCTTCTGGTCACAGAACTGAGGCAGCTGTCCAGGTTGTTGACTCAGAGAAGCCTAGAAATAACTCCCAATAAAAATTCCCAAACCAATTTCAAGAGGGCTCGTGCAAAGACTATATTTTCTCCATGTGACTCTAATAGCATCTTCCAACTGGGGATGTTTTCCTTGGTACTTTGAGGTTAATTCAAGGAATGAAGAAAAATACTTTTGACTTCAGAAAGATTCCATGGGAAATATGAAGACAACAACTGGGTGAGAAATAGAAATTAATGCCATTTAAGAAAAAAAGGGGGGAGGGAGGAGACTGGTCAATGACCAGAACAAAGATTAAGTGTCTCAGCCTAGTTGGAGTTTTGACTCTTAAAATAGAGATAAATGAAAATTAAGACCTGGACAGTATGCCCAAAATAAGCTTAGCCATAGTAATGTTTTGGGATGCCATAGACTGGAATTTTCAAAAGGGCAATGCCTGTTGGTAAATTGTTCTTCTGGAATAATGAAATGTTTTTGGGTTGTTGGGAAAATACCCATTATCCAGAGAAACACACAGTCCTCACCCAACATGACAAAGTAGGATGTCCCAGCCTTAATTTTGCATTGTAAAAGATTTCCAGTTGTAAGAAATAAACAGACAAAAGCATGAAAAACTGTCAATGTAGAGTTCTATTCTGTCAGATCAAACTGGGATTGCCTTGGGCAAATCTCCTGCAGCTCTGGAAAATAAGGCATGTGTACAGGTTACTAGAACTTTTTCACTAGAAAAATAATTCAGACAAATCACATAAATGAACAAATGAGTGGCAATAAATAGGTGATATATGACAGATGGTTGATCGATAAACAAATAAATGAAATACATTTTTTTAAATGCCAGAGGATGAAATGACATACTGGATCACAGGCAAAAATAATGGCGCTCTCTGTCCATTGTTCCCCCAACAAATGCCCCATGCTCTGGTGCAAAGCTTTGAAGTCTCTTGCATTTGGATAAGTAACCGACATCACTTTGCTAGTGTGAAAACAAATTCATCACGAACCCATTAAATTCCATCTGGAGGAATCACTGTGGCCACATTAATCATGCAGGCAGCTACTTCTGTGTTTGCTACTGCAGGAATCATTTTACTCAGAGAGTTCTCGTGAATGACCGTACCAAGTTATTTATTTACATCAGTACTTTTGTCCAAGTAGCTTGAAGCATTTTTTTCTTAGTATTGCCTCATTCCTCATTGTATACCTGCCAGGGGAGGAAGGAGAGAGGCATGGGAAAAGAGAGAAGGCATAATCACATGCCTTTTAAAGTTGGGGAAACTAAGGCACAGACATTCTGTGAATTGGTATTTATTGGCATTCCTGAGGTCAGACACTGTGTCTGCAGACCAGCATAAACCAGATTCCAAGGCTCAGTTTCCTTCTGCCATTCTTCAGAAACTTAATTTGTCTGATATGGAGTACTGGGACCACTGTTTCTTGCTGTTCCTGGTGAAGGATGGTATGTTGTATGAAATGCATCAAGAAGCAAATGGAAATAACCTGCCCACATGATCCCACCTCCCCACAGTAGCAAGCTGGCCGGCCTTTTCCCACAAAATTTCTTTCTGTAGGTCAAAAGCTTAAAACCTCTCTGGTGCCAAACACCCAAATGATGCCAGCAAAGAAGAAGAAAGCAAAGGCAGATTTCTAAATTAAGCACCAGGATCATGACTATGAAAAGAGATTGCAAGAGCCTGGCACCATGCCAACAGCACGCTACTAGCTCTGGCTCTGTGACAAAGCCCCAGTGACAGTAGTGAGTGGGTGAAAAAAGTCCCAGAGTGCCTCTGTGTCCTAGTTCCCCCTCACAAGTAGTACATGACTGGACTGCATTGACTTGAAGATGGCCTTCCATCCAAATACCCATGGGACCAGAAGCCTAATGGACAGAGTGCCCAGATCTATAAGAACCAGTGGAGAATCAGGACTTCTTACATCTTAAGAGTCTCTGAGCAGGATAGAGGAGAATTCTTAGAACTAAAAAAAAAATGTAGATACCAGCTTAAGCCAGATGAAATTAGTTTAGCTGTTATAAATACATATTTTATTCTGTATTCTCCAGGACTGGATAAGGAAGGGTTAATCAAGCTGCTGTGTGTGGAATGTCATATATCTACACAGGTTGGATTTAATGTTTAAATTAGGGTCCCTGGCTGAGCTTAGATTCTGAGCCTCCTGATTTACTCTGTAAATGGGTTCTGGGAGTCAACTTGGTGACCCAATCGATAGAACTCTAGACCTAGAGTAAGGAAGTCTTGAGTTCAAATCCAGTCTCAGATACTAGCAAGTCATTTAACCTTTGCCTCAGTTTCCTCAAATATTAAACAGGGATAGTAGTACCACATACCTCCCAGGGCTGTTGGGTGGATCAAATGAGATAATATTTGTAAAACTCTTAGCACAGTGCTTGGCTTATAGTAAGCACTTAATAAATGCTTCTTTCTTTCCTTCTTGGAGGAAGGTGTTGTTCCTCCTGATGCTGCCCAGGCAGATGGAGTGAATCAATTAATCAGTATTAATCAGGTACTATGTCCTAGGCACTGTGCTAGGCACGGAGGAGATGAGTACAAAGATTAAACAATAGGTATTCATCAGAAGTTTGGGGGGAAGTATAGCATTCCACCATTCTCAGAACTCCTGGCTTCAGTATCATTGCTCTGGACAGCTGTGGTCAGTCAGGGTCTTAGAGAATGGTAGAAGCAAGGAGAACAAAGGATGGTATACATGAATGACCTGCCTCAGTATTGTTAGCTCCTTAAAAGCGATGCACATATAGAGGCTTAGCTAACTGATCTCTGATAATATCCAACTCTTAGCATGAACAACACCCTGCGGAAGAAATGATTAGTGGGGCCATAGATTCCATATGCCATGAAAGTTGCTCAAATTAAGGGAAGTAGGAATCATGGTTCAGACTCAGAATACTTTGGGAATGAGCCACTTTTTAAACTGAAAGGACACTAGAGGAGGTGAGATGAGAGCTGCCCAGTTACCCCTAGACTACTGGAGAACAGAGTTATGACTAATCACATCTTACACCTAGGACAATTGGTAGAAAAGTCAAAGTTTTGTGATAAATTCAGATGGCAGAGCAGGGCTATTGCCCCATGGCAGGGAGACAGAGACCTAGAATACATTATGGACTGAGAAGAACTCATGAGTGGAGGAGGAGAAAACATGAACTTTGGCTTATTATTTCTATAGGATCATAGATCCAGATTTGAAAGTGATCTTAGAGGTGATATAATCCCATACCTTCATTTTATAGATGAGTAACTGAGCCCAAGAAAGATCTCATGACTTGGGTGGTCACATAGGTTGCAAGTGGCAAAGCCAAGATTCAAACCAAGGTCCTCTGACTCCAAATCCTCTTTGTACTGAGCCATGCTATCTCTCAGTAGTCAACAAGGTGTTGAACTCATTTGTTTTTAGAGTTGGTTGGTTGGTTGTTCTACTTTGTTCTCGAATAGGACCAAAATGACATCACTATGTTGGAGTCAAGGTACAATGTGTGCAACTATGACTGAGCAGACCAATATAAGCTCAGAAGGCTCTACCACAGGTCAAGCACAAATAATCCATATGAAGCTAAAAGAGTACAGCTCTGTCAGCGCCCTCTAAATTTAGTACCTTGGGGCAGAACCCCTGTCACCTCAACTTAGTTACATTTCTGCTAGGTGTAAGACATGTGAGCTTACAAAAAGACCAAGATACTAATATAATGTTCTTCAGTGAATTCACCAGTAAGAAGGAGTTGGGGATAGAGTTTCAGAGCTATGAGCTGCTTGAGTAAAGGAGAAAGAGTAAGAAACTTAAAGCTAACAGGATTTTTGGCAAAGATGTTTCAAAAGAGCAGAGAAACTGATCCATCTCAGTACTTAACTGAACCAAAACCATGAAGTCAGATCCAAGGCACTGAGCAAGAGCTCTAAATAAACTTCAGATGTACAAGAATACCTACAGGTCTATTTTTAATTTAATAAGCAATTTGGGGTGGGGAAAAAAATCGACACTAGATCATACCAAGAGTAAAGCTGGGAAGGCTCTGGGGATCATATTCAGAAACAGTAAAACAAAAAGGCATCTAAGTCCCCATGGATTCCAGGGCTATTCTAATACTGCAGCCTCCCTGTACCATTGAGTCCTTTGGGAAATTAGGAAGCTGAGACCCTTGAAATCCTCAGCATCAACACAAGTAGAAAGGGATACTACTCAGTTATGTGACTAAGAAAGCACAGAGAATGAATTCAAAGGGCAGCCGCCAATATAAAGGACAGAGACTAAGAGTTGGCATCTGTCAGGTAGCAGGCAGAATAGTCTCGCTTCCCTGGAGAGCTAACCAAAGACAGGCAGCCCCTTAATTCTTCTGGTCCTCTCCACCCTAGACCAATGTCCCCGAATCCCAGAGGTGCTGCTCCTAAAACCTCTGCTCACCCACAGCTGGTCAGGATAATAAGTACAACCTGTCACAGAGAGTCTGAGGCTACCACCAGTGCTCCCTGGAAGCTGGCTGAAACTAACACTCTTTGTTTTTGTCTCCACAAAATGAGGTTATGATTAGCATCTACTTTACAGGGTTATTGTGAGCATCAAATGAAATAATATAAAGGTTCTTGCAAACCGTAAAGTGCCATGGACATGTGGGCTATCGCTTTTATACTATATTATTTTGGGAAGAACCATAACTAGTAGTTTTTGTACTCGGGGTAAACACTTGGAATGTGCCCGCAAATGTTGCCATGGAAACCAGGGAAGATCGAGAGAGGGACAGATAGAAGAAATAATCTGGAGATAGCCCCTAGCACACCATCTTACAGCATCCTAGTTTAACAAATTATTCTTTTTCATTAGAAGCTAAGCTCAATTGTTTCCTTACTGTCAAGGGACTTCTATTGCTTCCTTATAAATTTTGGCTACTGAAGACAAAGCCCCAGTTGTTCCACCCTAGTTATCCTAGGCTTTTTGCTCAGTTCGTGGGATCATATGATCATACTTTTAGACATGAAAGGGAACTTAGTAGCCGAACTCTCTCATTTAACAGATGGCAAACTAAGGCCTTAGAAGTCAAGTAATTCACCCAAGGTCACACCAGCAATAAATGGCAATTGATTTAATGCAATGAAAATGTATTAAGTAGCTACTATGTTCAAAGGAATATGGACCCCAAAACAAAACCATGCAGTCCTTGCTTTCAAAAAGCTAACATTCTACTGGAGGAAAGTAGGTAAAGGATCTATATTGGGTAATAGCAAATTGCTACATAATTTTGGTGGTCAAAAGGGAATATGTAGTGGTTTTGAAGGTGGAAAAAAGATGCAATTAAGAAAAAGAAACAAAAGGAAGAGAAATACTTCAACTGGTGCTTCCATGAATTGCTGCCCTCCATATAGACATCCTATTCATACTATTCCACAATGTTTCCCCCTAGCTGCCTCTGTGTCTACCCTACTTCAGTCCTATGCCAGCAAGGTCACACCTTAGACCTCATCATCACAGGGAATTGTATCACCAAGACCCTAGACTCTAAAATAAGACTTGGCAAATAACAATTTCCTATTCTTCCACATCCCCCAACTCTTCAATTTAACCCCAAGATGACCTCTCATGCCTCAGTTTCTCTCAGTTGCCCTGAACTCTTCTAATCTCATTTCACTTGCCTTCATACAAATTCTTTAACCCATGATCTACCAATTCATCAATTCATTAGTCACCATTGCAGAATCCATTTCTTCCAATCCAACCTTCTGTTGTTCCCAGTCTATTAAATCTCAACTCTGTGAAACACCTCCATCTCAATCCTCTGCTCATGTTCCTGGCTCAGTAGGCATGGTGGAAGAAAGTCACCATATTGTGCTGATTTGAGCCACCATAAATGTATAATAATGCAGTTCATAACTTCAGCTGGATCCACACTATAGCCTGGCATCCCTTATATTCATCTTTCATTGGTTCTTCTTGATATCTCCTTCTCCACTTCCAAGTTTACACACTGTCTTTAAGCCTCCAACTGCATCTCTCCCAAATATACTTTTAAAAGCTATTTTTATTGAGATCCTACACTCTTTACATTCTCTTTCTTAGAGAATCTCATGCATTTGTCAAGTCAGCATGGGATATTTACCCAAGGAAGGGTAAACCCACAGCTTATGAACTGTCACTATTGGGAGAAAAATTCCAATACCATATTCACTTCTGTTACAATGATTTGTAGTGTTACTGGTCTCCCTCCACGTCAAATCACAGGCTTTCTATGCACTGTCTATGAGAGAACTGTCTCATGATTCTCAGTGAATAAATACATTTGTCATCTGTTGGCCAATATTCCAGGAATAAGTCTATCTGATTTTAGCTAGATTGGTCCCTGGATATCAGGCATTGCAAAGTCCATACCTGAAGCATTTCTGGATTAGCAAAACATATCTCGATCTTGATCTCTATTCATGTAACCTTGGAGAACCCCGAGGTGCTGCTACAGTGAGGCAATGAAGGGAGAGGTTGGCAGAGGATAATGTCCATGTGCTAGTTAAAATCCTCTTCAGGTGGAGTCAAGGAAGCCTTGAGATGTGGAAACTGTAGCGTCAGAATTAATAACCTCCGATTTCCATTGGCAATGACCTAAACATCACTAAATCAACATCATTTATTTGGCAGATACTGTACAAGGCACTGTGGATACAAAGAGAAAAATGAAACAGTACCTGTCCTCAAGAAGCTTACATTCTAGCCATCAATCAATTGATCAATATCAATCAATAATCACTTCTTAAGCACTACTATGTGCCAGGCACCATGCTAAGCTGTCATAAAAGTTGATCCTAAAACCTTGAACCACATAGCCATGGAATCCCTGATCACTGCACATGGAAATTCAGAAATAAAATAATAATCTCTCCTTGAGAGTGGGGATCACCTTGTTTTCTTCTGTTTGTTATCTCCAGCATTTAGCACAGTTCCTGGAATATCGTAAGCACATAATAAGTAGTCTATCCATCTATCTATCTATCTATCTATCTATCTATCTATCTATCCCCTGATTTCCAAAAAATTTTATTGTGGGTTCTGTGCACTGGGCTTGGAAGTGATTTGTGTCATCAGCATCTTTAAGGTCAGGTCTGTCTCAACTGTGAGCAAAATGAGGGGTTGAGTCATTTCCCTGAGATTAGGCAGCACAGAGGTTGATCTACAATTCAGACCATAGAAGCTAGTCCACCTGTGGTACCCCAAATCATCATATTCAATTTGTCCTCCTTCACTGGGTCCAAAGAAACACTCACTGTCCCTCCTTCAACCCAAGGGAACCTACAGTGAAATCTGACAGAAGGTGCAAAGTTAGCTGGAGCTCCAAAGATTCTCTAAGAGTTATTTCCTGGAGTTATAACAGAGTCTTGAACTTGAGTACTACTGGCACATCTGTTACCAGAGTGAGCCAGGCAGCCCCTAACATCAGATCAACTGCCAAGACAAGCTTCTCCTGGCAGGCCTGTTCTACTGACTCACAAGTCAAAACATTTGACCTGATTCTGGGCTGTACCACCCTTGATATACCTCCTCAATGCCCCTTGTATTCACTCTCACCAGGGTACACAAGCCCATGGAGGTTAAACCCCGCTTTTCTCCACTTTATAGACATGAGACAACTTTAAGGTTATTTATGAAGAGAGAGAAAAATCCACAAATTATATGGTATATCTTAGAGAATCTCAAAGTTAACAAAGATATTTGCTCAGCAACTAAGTTAACACAATAAAGTTGCCATGCTAGTAAACTTCAATGACTCATTTCAACTCAAGAACCAATAAAGTACCTTCTATGTACCAAGCACTGTTCTGGTTGTGGAAGTTATGGAAGATACAAAGACATAAGCAAGAGAGTCCCTGTCCTCCCTGGAAGTTTACCATATGACTTGGCCTGTTGCCCCCTGGCAACTGGTCATGTTAGAATCAGCTCCTCAGAGCTGGCTGATTCTTGACCCTCTCCCCTTTTCCCCCATCTATGGATGTCTTAATCATTCCACTTTCTCTTTTGTCTGTCTATATCTTGATCTCTATCTCTATCTGTCTCGGCTACTCTGTCTCTTTTTGTCTCTTTCTGAGTCTCTCCCTCTATGTGTCTCTCCCTCTATGTCTCTGGCTCTCTCTCTCTTTTTGTTTGTTTTTGTTTCTGTCTCTGCTTCTCCTTTCTTTGTCTTTTTCCTCTTTCCTCTTTCCTCTATCCCCCTCCATCTCTCTCCTTTCCCTTCTCAATCTGTCTCTATTTCTCTCTTTGAGTCTTTCTCTATCTTTGTCTGTCTCTGTGTCTGTCTGTCTCTCTCTGTGTGTCTCTGTCTCTCTGTGTCTCTGTGTCTGTGTCTGTATTTCTGTCTCTTTCTTTCTCTCTCTCTGTCTCTCTCTGTCCATCTTTCTCTCCTGAATTCTCTTTTCCCTAGTACTAGCTAATTTTATAGTGCTTTATTCCCCGAGTAACAATTAATCAAAAACATTGGGCTGGTACCAACATTTTGCCCATCCACCTAGATGATAACTTGCCCAAACAATGGCAACCATACCTTCTGGACCAAAAATAAGCACCCATATTTGACCTATGGTTTGCTTTTTTTGCAAAGACATTAAGAGGACACTTTCTTGACATTGAAGCTGATCTAGAAAATCTGGTCATTGTATCTATAACTGTGATATGTATCTCATAAAGATTAATATATACCTCACTCCCAAACTTCAAGATATGGCTAGTCTTACTAGAAAGAATGATGGACCCAGAGACAAGAGACCCATGTCTGAGTCTCTGCTCTAAGAATTACTAAGTGACAATCACTTTAGCCAATGACTTTACCCCTCAGAGCTGATTTTCCTTATCTGTAAAATGGAGTTATTGCTAATATTACCTATCTCCTGGGACTGTTATAAAGAAAACCTGTTAAAGGCAATGTGATACTGTGGAAATTTAGGTGTTTGGAGCCAGAACACCTGGATTCAAATTCTGCTTTTGTCTCACCTGTGTGGCCTTCGGCAAGATTGTTATTCTACGTTTCTTGTTATTCATTTCTCCATCTGTAAAAGGAGGAGGTTGGATGGCCTCTAGGGTCCCTTATTGCTTTAGATCTATGATCCTAAAGTACTTTGTAAACATTAAAGCATCAAATAAATGTGTTATTCTGTATGTACATGCCATCTCCCCATTTATTATCATAAAAAGCACCTCATTACTTTGTACCTACTAAGAAGAAACATGGTGCCTCAGTTACCTAAAGATTTCCAGTGAACTGTTAAACAATGAGATTTGCTGAAAATGTATTCTGAGTCCCTTTCTCTCATCACCCCTTCAGAAAACAAAAGAGGAAAACCTTTTGCGTAACTCAGTTATTAAGTTGAAGGCACAAATCCTTGAGAAAACAAGAGTCTGCTTACCTCATGGAAACTTGTTTTTAATAAACCAATCAGTGCTGCTAAGCAACCCAGACTTAGTGCCTCTTCAACAACAATTAAAGCGAAATAAGAGTCATCAAGTGTCTGCAGAAGATGGTCAAATAAGACTTTGGGTTTTTTGAGTCAGAGGAAGGAACCAGAGAAAGTCTGACTCTTGGGTTCCCTGAGGCTGGGCATGTGAAATTTTGCCTTAGCATCAAAAGGATGTGACACCACATTTGGGGTTCTGCAATTGGTGGGGTTGTTTGGTCACACTTTGGGCCTCCAATATTGATCTGGGAACTCAATGTAAAGGGATGGGTTGTGTCTTCTTAGCCGAGTGGGTGGAGTTGCTATCAGGGAGATGTTCTTTCTCAAGTGTTGCAAAAACTAAGTAAAGTCAGAGTTTGGTTTCCTGTTGAACCAAGGGTGGTTCTGTTCAAATCCAGGTGGGGAAAGAGACAGACAGACAGAGAGACAGAGACAGAGAGAGAAAGAGAAGCAGAGAGACAGGGAGAGACAGAGACAGAGAAAGAAAGAGAGGGAGAGGGAAAGGGAGAGAGAGAGAGA
>CM053591.1:131586457-131617535 GCA_028646515.1 Pseudochirops corinnae
GGCACATAACAGCCATTTAACAAATGCTTCTTTCCTTCCTTCTTTTCTTCCTTCCTTCCTTCCTTCCTTCCTTCCTTCCTTCCTTCCTTCTTTCCTTCCTTCCTTCCTTCCAATCTATACTTGAACTCTTAAGAGTTCCTTCTCCAACATGCCATTTGACTTGAAGAACCAAAGTAAAAGGAAACTCAATGTCTTTTAAGGCAAAAGGAATCACGATGAACTAGGGAAGGTAGGCCAGAGTGCCCTCAATGCCAGGTAGAGGAGTTTGGGTTTGGTGTGATAGGCAATAGGGAGCTATAGTAGATTCTTGACCAGGGAAGTGACATGAGGAAAACAGTATTTCAGGAAGATTAACATGGTGGTAAGAACTAATGAAAAAAGGAGAAAAAAGAATCAGGAAGATTAGTTATGAGCATGGCAATAATTCATGAGAGTAGGGGAATGGAAAAGAAGAGGGTGTATCCAAAAAGTGAAAGATGAAACAAAAGGATTTGGTGAATAAATTGGATATGAAGGAGAGAGAGAAGTCAAAATACTTTCAGGTTAAGAGACTGAGGGAATAATGGCACTCTTGAAAAAAAAAAAAAGGATTGTTGGGAAAGGGAGCCAATTCACAGACTGAGGTTAAGAATTCAGGTTTTGACTTTATGATTTCTAGTTGATGGTAGACCACCCAAATAGAGAAGAAGACAGTTAGAAATATGGGACAAGATGGAAGCTGAGAAGTCAGCGCTATCAGTAGGTTTCTGGGAGTTATCCCATAGAAGTAATAGTTGAATCCAGAGGAATGAATATTGTTTCTGACAGAGACAGAGACGGAGAAAGGTAAAGACAGACAGAGAGAGATGGAGATTAGGGGGAAGGCCTAAGGACTCCTATGGTTAAGGGGCTAGAAGATAAAGAAGACTCAGAAAAGGAGGTAGAGGAATAACCAAAGAGGTAGGAGGGGAACCAGGAGTGTACAGTGCAAAGCAGGCTAAAGAAGGAGATACACTACATAAGGGCACTGGATTTTAAATAAACAGTTTCAGCAGAACAAGTGTGACTGGAAGTCAGATTATAGAGAATTAAAAAGGGAATGAAAGGAAGGGACATTGGGTGTAGACCATGTGTTTGAAGAGTCTGATAAAGTAAAGGAGAGAGGGTGGATGCTTATTAGGAAGGGTAATAGGTTTCAGCAAAGTATTTAAAAACAGTAATCTAGGGGGAATGTGAACGTGTTTGAAAGTGAAAGAAAAGGTGTTTGTAGAAGGTATAAGACAGGTAGGTCATCAAGTAGCTAGTCAAGTCCTAGGGGTGTGGGAAGGGTTGAGAGTACAGCTAGAGAAGTTAATTTAGAGAAGATGAAGATAGCCCTTCCTGAGAGAATGGAGGGAAAGATCAAAGCTTAGACACAAGAATATTGATATAGGATCTAGAGTCAGGAGGAACCTAATTTTACAGATGGAGAAACTGAGGTCAGGAGGTTAAGTCACTTGCCCAAAGTCTGTTTTAGTGAAGATGAGGATGTATTTTGAGTGTTGGAATTTAGTCCTTCATTCACTAAGCACTTAGAGCTATTGAAAAAAATGCATTTAGTTACTTCTGGCAATAGTAGTTCCCTGCTCCCTGAATGTCTTCAAGGACAGACATGTCAAGTCTGTTATAGTGGTGTGTTCTTTCTAGATATAGGTTGGACTAGGTGGTGGTTGAGGCCCCTTCCATCTTTGAAATTCCGTGTGATTCATTTATGAAAATGGGAACAGAGGAAATAAAGGTCTAAAGGAAAGAGAAGATTTGGAACCAAGTACCAGTCAATGAGCTTTGTGTCCCTTCAATAATGAAACATGATTCTCTGTTAAGGATCATAGAAAATTCAGGAAGTTACTTAACCCCCACACCTCTCAATGTTGCCATCTATGAAATCAAAAGACTTGCTTCCTCCCCCTCCACGGTGGATTGTGTTCAAAGGATTTGTTAAGCATCCACAAAGCACTGGGCAGTCCTGGAATGAATGAAGCCATTGCACCACTGAGGATGTTTATGATGATGAGCAATAATTGGAATCCGTTTAGCATAACCACTGGTTCCTGGGAAGGAAGAGCAGCAAACAGACAACAGGGGCCTGAGGCAAGTACAGAGGTCATGGGTAATCCCCAGCACAAATAGTGTGGGCTGGTGATGAAGCAGAGAAGCCTAGTAGTGAACAGAGGGGAGAGCTTCCAGTGGCCACTGGGGCTTCTCATCCACCATGCTTTGCTTTGGATCAACAGGGTTCCATCAATCACCAATCATGCAGCTACGATGTACAGAGTACCTGTTTTGTGCTTTCTGTGCTGGGGCTGGGAAGGAACAGAAGAAAACTAAGACAAGCTTTGTTCCCTCAAGGGGCTCAGAATGTCATCAGGGAATTCCTAGACACGAGTGTGTAGCAACATTACAGCTGTAATTATCCTGAGTACTGCCTAAAAGTTTGTATTAAACAAGGGAACATTGTGCATGTGTGTATGTGTAAACAGAGGTATATGGGAAAAAACATAGGTGTGTGTGTGTGTGTGTATATATATATATATATATATGGTATCCCCAAAGTCTTAGGGCTGTCATAATCTACTAAAGCTTAATACATACAAACACATACACATACATGTATATGTACACATATATGTATGTATACGTGCATATTTTTGTTTTCAATAAGACCTAGCACTTCATTGGCATAAGTGAGGAATCTCCTTCTACCAATGCAGGTTAGTTCCCATTCTATAACCTTGAGTTTGGTATTTGAGATCCAGAGGACACATGGCCAGTCTGTGTCAGAGGTAGCTCTTCCTCCCTTCTGGCTCCCCATCCGCCATATCACATTGTTTTTGAGGGTGTATCTATATAAAATAGAAGACCCAGATAGAGATCAGACCTATGATTTCTTTGGTGAAGGGAATTTCTGAGTAAGGAAACTCCCTCTATCAATGTCAGTCAACACCTTTGTCAGAATTTAGAGTCTTAAAGAATTGCTTGTGGGCACTAGGAGATTAAGGGACTTGCCCACAGTCACACAGTCAATGTCTATCAGAGATGTGACCTAAATGTTCAGTGACAAAGCCTGGATTCCAGGGCAGGTTGTCTCACTCCAAATTTAGCATTTTTTCCTCTTCACCAGTGCTGCCACTCTATTCCACACTATCTACCCCCAAAACTTCAATAAATGAAAAATAGACAGACAGACAGCTAGATATGCAATACATGGGTAATGGATAGATAGGTAGCTAGATAATGGATAGAGACAGACAGATAGACAGATAGGTATAGATAATACACAGATGATGGATGATAGATAGATAACAGATAGAGAAATAATGCATAGATAGATAATTAATAGATTGATGATAGATGAATTGATGACAGTTAATGAATGGATGAGTAGAAAGATGATGGATAGATTGATGATGGATGGATGGATAGATGATGATGGATGGATGGATGGGTGGATAGATAGTAGATGGATGGATAGACATGACACAAAGAAAGATAATGGATGGATAGATAGACACACTTTTGGGGACTTATATTTTCATTGGTATAGGGAACTCTTTGTGAATAAAACCCTTGTACCAATGCCATAGGCACCTGTCCTGGCATTAATAGTCTTATAGAATTTCTTAAAAGGTCTTGCCTAGGTCACTAAGAGGTTGAGTAACTTCTATGTAGTCACACAACTAATACAGTTTGAAGGCAGGATTTACACTATGGTCTCCCTGACTCCTTAGCTGGCTTTCTATTCACTACATTATGTTGCTCCACATAGACACACAAACATGAACACACATGTCTCAACACTTTGATCTTATGGAATTTCACTGATCTGGGTGCCCCCATCCACCACCATAATTCACAACTTTTCCATAACTTAATAGAAGGTCTTCTGGACTTGCTGTGGGTCAACTGTTCATCACACCCAGGCCAACCTGGTGTTGGGCTTCTTTGAACTCAACTAGGATGGTCCATGGAGTGCAGACTCACATAGTGTTGAGAGGCCTGTGCTTGGAACCTCCCAAAACTAGTACAACTTGCCACGACATGGAAGAAGGCTGGGCCATCTCCTCTCCTTGATGAACATTCCTTTATAGAGCAGCACACGAAAGGGATGGACAGGGCCTTGATTTGTGATTGCATCAGTATTGGAGACTCCAAGGTGAGGAAACTTCCTCTACTAATTCAGATTGATATCTTCTCTCCAATTTATAATCTCGGAGTTGCCCAGGGCTGTGGGAGGGTAGTGACTCATTCAGGGCCACACAGCCTACATGTGCCAAAGGCAAGACCTGAAACCAGGTCTTCCTGGTTTCTAGGGAAGCTTTCTATCCATTACACCATGCTGCCTTTTGTAATAGGCACACAATGAAAGGTAGCTTATCTGACATTATAATTATTACTAAGAAGCAACATGGAGATGGTTTCAGAAATTACTTGACCTAGGTTCAAGTTTCATCTCTGACACATTAGCTATGTGACCTTGGGCAAGTCACTTAACTCATTTATATTTCCCCACAAACACTCCTATCTTGCCAACTTCCTTCGAAACCTAGACACCATCCTTGAACCCTCACTCACACTCACCCCATGTATCAGATCCTTTGCTAGAACTTGTTGTTTCTAACCTCACAACATTTCTCATAGATATTCCCTTCTGTCCACTCACATAGCCCCCACCTTAGTCTAGACCCTCATCCCTTATCTCCTCTCCCCTGAGCCACTGCAGTAACCCAATGGTTGGTCTATGGTCCTTAAATTTCATCGCACTCCAATTTATCCTCCATTTAGATGCCAAAGATGCTTAGAGAGAAATTCTCTCTCTGTCTCTGTCTCTGTCTCTCTCTCTCTCTCTCTCTCTGTCTCTCTCTCTGCCTCCCTCCCTCCTTCTCTTTCTCTCTCTCTCTCCCTCCCTCCTTCTCTTTCTTTGTATCTCTCTTTCTCTCTCCCCAATCTTTCTGTCTCTTTCTGTCTCTCTCTCTCTTCTCTCTCTCCGCCCCCTCTCTCTTCTCTCTTCTATGTCTCTGCCTCTCTTTCTGATTCTGTCTCTGTGTCTCTATCTTCTCTGTCTCTTCCTTCTCTCTCTCCTTCTCCTTCTCTGTCTCTCTGTCACACACACACACACACACACACACACACACACACACACACACACCCTACTCATTAAATTCTAGTGGTTTCCCATTTCTTCTAGGATCAAATACAAAGTCCTCTGCTTGGCCTTTATACCTCTTCACAACCTGTCCTCTTCCTACCTTGGGAGTTCTCTTCCATTGTGTTCTCCTCTACTCCTTGTAGCTACACTCACCTATTTGCTGTTGTCCTTTCTTTGACATCACACTGGTTGCCTCCCATGCTACTAATAGTCTTCCCTGACTGTAATAACCTTCTTCCTCATCTAGCCCCTCAGCTTCCCTGGCTTGTTCAACATTCAGCTAAAATCCCACCTTTCTGCAGAAAGTCATTGCCATTACTCTGTGGATGCTAGGGCCTTCCTCTTTGGAATTGCCTTCCATCTGCTTTCTCTAAATCTGCTATGTACCCATATATTTTCATGTGATCTCCCCCACAAGAATGTGAAGTCCTTGAGGGTAGGAATAGTATTTTTGCCTCTCTTTATGTCCCCAGCACTTTATATAGTTTCTATCACATAGCAAGTCTTTGATAAACGCTTGTTGACTGACTGAAGACCTCTCAGTGCCTCAGGAAACTCTGAAACTGTGGTTGAAAGACAGTTTCTGATGCACATAGGTAGAGTCAAACTCATTTCCAGGGAATCCCCTCAATATGAAATCACAGGTCCAAATAAAATGGCACTTCTTCACAAATACGAAACAGTAAAAGTCAGTGGCTGTATTTTTCTGTAATATGCCCACATAGATAATAATCTCTATTGCAAGTGGAAGACATTCATTTACCCAGGGTGAATTTGACTTCATGACAGGGACTTTCTTTCTCTGATGACCACCATGGAAGAAGAGGAATGAGTACAATATGTCTTGGAGCCTGTCAGATACAATGTGTTTTATTTTCTCTTCCTCCCAAACTCCCAGAACCCTATAGTTCTGCATCAGGTGGGCAAAGAATGGGAATGTTGGGGTCTGCTTGTGTCTTGCCCAGATTCCCTTGCCCATACCAGTACTGGTTTCCCCAACCCTCTTTCTAAACCAAGTATAGATAATTGTTCCAACATAAAGTGTTCTTTTTCCTTAACTCTGACCCAAGATCAGGCAATTGGCCCAGTTGGCCTTGACAGAAAGGTAAAGATGGGCAATGATATGTCTGTCTTGGTACTATCTAAAGCTTGGCTCCTGGCCTATATAGGTAACCTGGTTCCTCTGCTCTGATGCTGGCATTTGACTCAGGCCTGGTCTCATGACTGGTCCTACAATAGGCATTGGTTCTTATAGACTGTCAAAGGACTCTAGAGTTGCCCTATGATCAGGCTGTGATAACTTGACCTATTTTCTTCTCATCAGGGTTACCCTGGACAATCATCACAATTCATAAAAAACCAGAAGAGCCCCTGATGCTTAAACAAATAACTGTGAGGGTTCTGGGACTAGATGACCAGGTAGTGAGTCTCATTAGCACCTGGTCTGAGCAATGAGGCCTTAGAGAAAGGACACTGGGCCAAAAGTCATCTAGAACCCAATGGGAAGCATAACACCCAATATTTCCAGGTTAAAATAAATCTAAATTGGCTTGAGGTAGATCCTTCTGGATTCCTGTGAATAAAGAAGTCTGCTCAAAATGCATGTGGGAGTATGTGAAAGTACATAATACTTTCAAACCTAAAACAAAATGCCAATAATGCCCACAATACAAGCTTTTTCAAATTACTCATGTATTGATTCTTTTATTTTTATGATTCCCAGTTTTTGTTTTTGTTTTTCCATCTGTGGCACATCTCCTACCTTGCAAAGATAAATGTAGAGTATGTTCCCTTCAGCCCCTAGTCCAATTGTTATCTATGAAGTCATCTGTCTATACAAACACTGTTCTCCAAACCCTAACTCCAACTTTTCTCTCTGTACTATGAGATACAATTGAAAAATAACTCTAAAGGTGCCTTCCCCAAGCATCCAACTGTCCCAGGGTCTTTGCTGAGAAATGGCAATTTGCTTTATTTATTCAGAAGTCACATTCTTATAGCACTGTTTGCCTTCACTGGGGCCCTCACCTCTGCCTCTTCCCCACCAGAACCTTGGACTCCACCTCTAGAACCACTCTGGGATCAATAAGTCAGCTTTGGCCTTAACTTGTCCATATGCAGGGCTTTACTGCACTCCCACCATGCCATGCCAAGATGACTGTACCATTTCCCTGTTTTCTAGTTCCCCAGTATGTGTCGATTTGCCCATTAGAATAGAAGGACAAGGACTCCTTCATTTGTTTATATTGGTATCCCAAGGGCTTAGTATATAGAAAATTTAATAAATGTTCTCTCTCTCCCTCTCTCTTTTTCTCCCTCTCCCTCTCTCTCTCTCTCCCTCTCTCTTTTTCTCCCTCTCCCTCTTTCTCCCTCTCTCTAAACATATATCTTTCATATCTCTGTCATATATGTAAATATGTATATATCTATCAATCTAACTAATCTCTTACAATTCTTCTACAGACTTCTACTGGAACTCTCCAAGCACATAGAAAAAAATCTAAGCTAAGAATACTAAAATCATAATCAGAAGCATTGATTTCATGGCCTCAGGATGTGTGGCATTGTTCTAGATCCAGTTAAGTAGGCAAGGTTTAGTGGAATCAGTTCTACTATTGTTACCATTAGTTATAAACTTAATACTTCCCAATAAAGGCTCACAAAGTACTTTCCTCACAACAACCCCGAGAGATAGGTAATGCATGCCTTATTCTACAGTTTTTGTTTGTTATTTGGTCTGGACCTATGGTGGCCGCCAGGTGGCACGGTGGATGGTGTGATGGGCCTGGTATCAGGAAGACCTGAGTTCCAATCCAGCCTCAGACATTTTCTGTCTGTGAGACCCTGGGCAAGTCATGTAACCTCTGTTTGTCTCATTTTCCTCATCTGTAAAATGGGGTCAGAAACAGCACCTCCTTATTATAAAAGTGGGAGTGATAATAATACACACCTGCCCAGGTTTATTATAAGGATCAAATGAAATGATTGTAAAATGTTTGGCACAGACTTTACACAGAGTAAGAGATATGCATATGCATACATATATGCATAGACATACATACATATATACATACACACATATACATATATACATATACACATATATACATACATATATACATATACACATATATACATATACATACATATATACATATACATACATATATATACATATACATACATAGATTAGCTATAATTAGCTATCAATGCAGAGGTCCTGTTGAAGAAACTCCCTCTAACAAGGCAGGTGAGCAACTGTTTTCATTCTGACAGTGACAAGAAAGCTCAGGCTGGATGAGCTCTTGTCAGGGCGTTGGGATAGAAGATTCCTGTGTCAGATATAATTGAGACAAAGTGACCTCTAAGATCCTTTCCAAATTTAAGATTTTGGGAGTCTATGGCATTTGGAAAGAATTATGGAGAGAATTCAAATTTGGAAGGGTGGGGTGGGGCAGAAAGGATGGAGAAGGGATATGAAAGGAAGGGTAAGAGGGAGAGTAAACAATGTGGCTCTGGGTAGTAACAGGCCAACACTCATTACAGAGGCCTTCCAACTGGCCCAATCAAGCTGCTCCAGGGGTAGCCCCTCTTGGCGGGTTGAGGGGGATCTGATTTTTAAGTTCCTGTTCTCCCTCTGATCCCCAGTGGGCTCACATTTCATTTGGCCCCGTGATATGTATGGCATTGTCATAGGTGATATGAGGGCAGAAGATTATCTCTTAGCAGAAACACAGGCTTGGAGTGATTGGATCCAACCACTCCTGAAGCCAAACAGCTGATTCCTGATATTTGGCACTGTCCTTCACTCCTAAAGTCTGACTAATCCAGGCTGGTTTGGTGTTTCTAGACTTCCTGGGCAACTCTGTACTTGATTCCTTACTGGTCATGTCTTTTCACTTCCTGAAACAGTAAAAACCATCTGGTTCACCCCATTAGCTCCTCTGGCCTAATCAATGCCAATCAGGTCTCTTCAGGTCTTACCTGACTGGCTACCATAGTCCTGGTATGTCTCTTGGCGATCAACACCATCAGCCCCTTCTGTGTTTCTACTTCTCATTGTCCTCGGGCACCTCCTCTTCCAGGAGCAAGGCACAGATCAGAGAGTGGGGTGACTAAGGGAAAGGAGGAATTAAACAGTGACTGGAAATGAAATTATGTAAACAAAAAGTTAAGCAAATGAAACTCTTCAAAAGCCATTTCATGTATTCAGATCATTCAGTGTTAGGGATCCTCAATTCAGCTTGATGGTTCAGGGGATAGAGTACTGGACCTGGAGTCAAGAGGACCTGAGTTCAAATCTGGTTTCACACACTTCTTAGCTCTGTGACCCTGAGCAAGTCACATAATTCTAATTACCTCCAAAAAAAGGTCAAATCATATATCATACAATATGTAATGTGATATAAGCAATAACATACAAAATAATATATAATATATAAGATTGTAATTTTCACACCACGGATTTCACTGATGTGGACATTGTCTGTGAGGAAACTCCATGTACCAATGCAGACAGACAATCTCTGTGCAATTTAGAGGCTGTGACTTACATGGAGTCAGCCTATTCACTGAATGGACAGTCCCTCACTCAAAAACCTGAAAAGACCTTAGCCTAAAAGAGCCAGGGTCTCCCATTGCATCCTGGGCCATCTCCAATCATCCTGATGAATATCTGGTCACTGGACCCAGATGGCTCTGGAGGAGAAAGTAAGGCTGGTAACTTTGCACAGCCCTCCCTCACTCAAATCAAAGTCAACTGCACTGATGTCTTGGTCTTCTTCAAGAACAAAAGACAAACATTGCAATGACAACATGTCAGGGGTAGGGTTTGAACTTAGGGTCTAATTGGACCCTAAGGTCTGTTATCAGCTATGTCTATATGGTTTTATGTTGTATATTTTTGTTATAATTATAACATTACCATTTGAGGAAACAAAGGCACACATTCTTAGTCATAAGATAATTAGATCATAGATTTCATGCCAAAAGAAACCTCAAAGGTCATCTGGTCCAACACCCCACTTCCCATTTTGCAGAGTTGGCAACTGAGGTATAGAGAAATTAATTGATTTGCTGAGTCTAGCTCCCTATCCACATTCCACATGCTTTCCATTATGCTAGAAGCCCTTGGCAGCAGCGACCAAATTCCCTCGGGAGCATAGACTCTTAGCATTGGAAATGTGGCTTCCTGTTTTGCTATGGCATGGACATATTTAACTATACAGCAAACAAGGCAGCGTAGGAACCCCAAAGGAGACTCTCTAAGGCTTTCCAGACCAATCACTTCTTCCTGAGAGTCTAAGTTTCATGTCTCCTGAGCCTACAGGTCATGAAGCCTTCTTGGTCAACAGCACTGGCTGGAGCTAGGTGCTATGTATGGGAGGGAACCTTGGGAAGAAAGGTCATTAACACCAGGGACTGACTGTCTAGAACAATGAGGAGCTGTGGGCCTGGCTTTTCCATTCATACTCTCTGAGTGTTTGGGTCAATGCTTGAATTTATCCGGGGCCTCAAGCTCTACTTCTACAGTAAGGAACAAATGAGATGATGTAGGTAAAATGAATTTTAAACATTAAAGTGATATACAAATGGTAGCTATTTATATATATATAAAACACATATTATCATATGTAATATATACATATATATATACACATATGTGCTTTATCTACATCTCTATACTCTATATTATATGCCTATATTATATTTATACAAATCTTATTTGCTACTGTGATTATTATCCCAGTTTTATAAATGAGGAAATGGAGGTTACTGTCTCTCTCATGTACTGCGCAGAACAGAGTATCATATAGAATCCTGGATTTAGAGTTGGGAAGGACCTTGGAGATATTCATGTTAAAATCTGGCTCATTTTAAGATGATGAAAGTGAGATTTAGAGAATTTGGATGACTTGTCCATCGTCACATAACTGGTAAATGTCTGAAGCAGACTTCAAACTCAGATCTTTCTGACTCCAGCGTGTGTCTATGTACCACACAACCCATTTCTCAAGCTTTCGGCACTCTGGGAAGGACATGGTATGGGTGGGGAGATCCACAGTGTCAGAAGCAAACACAATCAGACACCACAACTCATCATTCAGATCATCATTCAGAGTTGGCCACCTCAGATCCTTGCCATCCTGTATCCTTTCTTCTGCTGGAGAAATATCAGCCTGCTAAGGGTTCCATGTTCTATGAACATCCAAGCTGCTGTCCTCGGGGCCTCTGGAGGACATGGAAGTGGGCAGCTTTTCCTGACCTCTTTTAGGCATGCAGTGGCTGACAAGGGACTTAAGAGATTTCCTTATCCAGTAGATTAAAAGCCCAGGACCAAGATTTAAAAACTATCCTCAATCATGTGATGGGTTTGCTACAGGATAAGGACTAGAACAGAGGGAGCATTGATTCTGCAGTCAGATGCCCAGGGTTCAAATACTGCTTCTGATGACCTGGATTTTTGATATTGAGCAAATCACTTTAATGTCTCTAGATCTCAGTTTCCTCATCCATAAAAGAGATTGGGTCAGGTGGCCCCTGAGGCCCCTTCTAGCTTGTGAATTATGCTTCTATGACTAGTTTGTCCTCTCTGGAACGTGCTTTTCCATGACCTAGAAATGGTAGCCTTTCTCATTGGAATTTATCATTGCTTTTCACCAAGGGCTTACAACACACAAGATTCGAAGAACCAAAATTATGTAACTATTACCTAGGGGACAAAAAACAGTAAATGTTTATTTCTCAATCTTATGCTTTGGAACTATTCTTTCTTTTTTCTTTTGTTTTCTTACTTGCTTCTTCCTTCCCTCCTCCCTGCCTTCCTCGCCTTCTCTCCCTTTCCCTCCTCCCTTTTCTTTCCCTCTTTCCTCCCTCCCTTCCTTCCTTTCTTCTATCCTCTTCCCCTCCCCTCCCTTCCCTTCCTTCCTTCCTTCCTTCCTTCCTTCCTTCCATCCTCCCTTCCTTCCTTCCTCCCTTCCTTCCTTTCTTTCTTCCTTCCGTCTTTTCTCCCTCTCTAGAAAAAACCCTGCAACTGACCCCCAATATGTGCTAAAAAAAAAAAACACAGCGTTACATAAGGTGCAGTATCTTCAGGGGTCACTAGATGGCAGCTGCTTGAGCCCCACAGAAGAAGGCTCCTGGGGGAGGCCTTTTGAAAGAGAATGCTCAAAAACTCCATTTTGGCTGCCATTGTCTTGAAGAAGTGTTGGAGCTAATCCATTACCATCTGTCTTTATTTTGCTAACATGCTCAGTCAGACGCCACATAGTTGAGTCCTGCAAATGCGTGCTACACCATACAGCAGTTGCTGTTTCTCGTTTTCACAACAATACCACCGCATGACATTCTTTTGAACTTACATCGGCTTTTCGGCTCCCAGGCTCCATTTGCTTATTGAGATTGTCAACTTCAAAAGTCGTGGTCTGGGCCTCTCAACTCTGAGGCCACAGCGAGGCTCCAAGGCTCTTTCCAGACTGAGAAGGTGCCAATCTACAGTCTCTGATGACATCACACATCATGCATTAGTACCCAAGCCAAGAGGTCATTTGTACATTTCCCCAAGGCTTAAGTAGTGTTCTTTGTGACCAAGAGTCCAGGAGGCTGGGTTTTCTTTAAAGGCTTGTGTGTGGAGGAGATAAGGAGAAAGACTTAGGTTGAGCTGCCTCTGCCCTTTGGCCATATGTCTCTAAGCAAATCATTTAACCTCTTAGTGTCCTAGGCCACTCTTTAAGGATAGAAGTTTCAGAGAAAAGCTTCCAACCAATGGTCAAGTGATTCTGCTCATCCCAGAGTTCTATAGACCAATGAAATCACCCCCTGAATACCTACATATTGGAATTACTTTGCCTTGGTTTTCTGTTGCAGTAGAAGGAAGGAGGAGATACTGAAATGATCTCAGTAGCTTAGTCAAAAATAGAATTGAAAGGACCGTATGTATAACAACTTCCAAATCTATATAGGATTACTTCTATCCCTTCTCTTCCCCTCTCCCCCAATGCAAGCTCCTTGAGAGTAGGTTCTGCTTTTCCCTTGGTCCCCACTCTTCACCAGAGACAGTACCTGCACATGACAGGTACCTAATAAATACTTGCTGTATTGGATTGTTGAATGATTTAAAACTGGAATGGACCTTGGAAGTCACATAGCCCAACTCCTTTATTTAACAGATGGGAAAACTTAGACCCCAAAGAGGTTAGGCTAGTTGTAGGTTGCATTTAGCAAGTGTAGGATTAGAATTAAGGACTTCTGACTCACTTAGTTCCACAATACTGCCCCCTCAATTTTAATCTAGGCTTGTAACCCTTGCTCTAGTCCTGTATCATGAATTACCACCACTTACAAGCACTGCCACCATCTGAAATTTACTGTGGCCACCAAGTGAGATCACAGTCCTTCTACCACAATGGAAATATTCCTTTCCAGTGATTTCCTTATTATTGTCAACAGCATCACCAACCTTTCAGATACCTAAACCCACAAATTTGAAACCATTTTAAAGGCATCCTCCCCCTTAATCCCCCATAGTCAACTGATCGCCATATTCTCTTAATTTCTTCTTTGAACCTGCTTCTATTTCCAAAGCCATTGACATTACCACATACCTAGGGGACAAAAAACAGTAAATGTTAACTTCTCAATCTTATGCATTTGAACTATTCTGATGTATTGCCATGGCCTTACAGCTGGTCTCCCTCCCTCCCCCTTAGACACACAAATCCTCCCTTCCAAGAGCCCCAGGAAAAATGACCCCTCCTTTTAGCCACATGATGTTGAATCTCATCCACCTCCAGGAACTCTCCATTGCTTACTATATCAAAGTCAAATTAGTTGGCCTCATTTTCAAGGCCCTGGCACTTCCCTGTCCCCTTAATCTCAATTCCTATCACTCCTCTACACAGACTGGCCTCCTCAGCCAAGATGTTTTGTTTTCTGTCCCATGTCCACAGTTTGCTGATTGCCTCCAAACCCTTGACTGGAACGGACTTTTCTCTTTTCTCCATGAAGCTACAGCCCTTGCCCTCTTGAAAACTCAACTTTCCAACAATGCATGTCCATAAAATGAGGGGGGTGGGGGGAAATGGGCCAAGCAGATCAAGAAGGACTCTTCCAGTCCAAGCATTCTAGGACTCAAGGATTCCATCTCCTTTTGGGAAACCTCCTGTCCTTGACCTTATGTGACTTATTTCATTCCTCTCCTGCGTGCCTTTTTGAGGCTTATGCAATCCACTTCCACTGCATTACTTTGCACCTGTTGATTCATTACTCTGTAAAAATGTTTGACTCATGTGGGCCCTGATCCCATAGTTGGATTGTAAGCTCTAGAAGGGCTTGCCATCTGTGTGTTCTGTACCCCTTGCCACGCCTAGTACAGTAGATGTTTACTGACTGGCTGGCTGATTGGAAATGGGCTCCCGTGAGAAACGATCCCAGAGAAGGGAGTGCTCTTGGCCAAGTTAATCCCCAGGCAGGCTTAAAGCACGCATGCTCAGCTGAGTAGAAAGAGCACAGACTCTGGAATCAGAGGGCCTGCTTTCAAATCCCACCTGTTACACACTGCGTGTCTGGCACTCCTTTTCTTCTTTTTCTTCAATCATCTCTGCATTAATTTCTAATATTCAACCTACTCTCAATTTCTCAGTCTATATCCCTCTATCTGTATGATTTGTCCTTAGCCCTGCCCTATCACCTATAAAATGAGAGGGTTGAACTGAATGGCCTTTGAAGTCCCTTCCAGCTTAACATCTACGAACCTATGACCCAATTAGTCAGATAACCCTGTACTTTCTTGGCAGGTGGAATGTAAAGAACTGAATTGAATTCTCAATTTGATTGTGACCAACTGACTTCATGACCCTGACCATGGCATTTCAATTCCCTGGGCCTCAGTTTCCTCACTGTAAACTAAATGATCTCTATGGTTTCTCTCTATATGTCTGTCTGTCTGTCTGTCGGTCTATCTATCTATCCATCCATCTGTTTATCTATCCATCTATCTCTATTATCTATCTATCCATTATCTCTCCACCTGTCTCTTTCTATTATTTGTCTATCTGTCCATAATCTATACCCTGTCTCTGTCTATCAGCTATTTACCTGTCTATCTCTATTATAGATCTGTATTATCTATCTACCTACCCCTATCTATTTTCTAGCTCTATTTTCTGCCTATCATCTGCTTATCTAGCTCTGTCTTTTATCTGTCTATTCTTTGTATCTCTGTCTATTATCTATTTACCTGGTAATAATAAACATTTATTAGAAGCCTACTGTGTACTAGGCACTATGTTAGGGACTGGGGAAACAGAGCCAAAAATGAAATCATTACCTGCCCTCAAGGAACTTACATTCCATGAGCCCATGTAATGACTTCCTTACCTCTTCACCTTTCCTTGCTTCCATTGGGTTTGTCAGCATGAGAGAACAGAAAGGAGCCTAAATCCAGATTCACAAGGCTGAGTTTTGGACCTCGTTCTGCCACTGACTAAGGGTGAGACCAAGCAAGTCACTAGTTCACAAAATCACATGTTTATAACTCAAAGAGACTTAAGTCCTCCAAGCCTTGGATTTCTTATCTGTGAAATGGGGACAATGGTAGTGGGACAAATAGTTTCCTCATCCATAAAGTGTGAGGGCTGTGGTCTAGGCCATCTCTAAGGTTCCTTCTAGTTCTCATTCCTCAGATTCCATCCAGAGATCAATCAATCAGTGGCTACTACATGCCAAATACTGCAAGGTACTGAGATGCAGAGGACTGTGGAGGGCACGTGCTATCAGAAGAGATGCTTTGAACATATGGGAATGGAGCTCAGGTCTCAAGCCTGGAGCATTTATTTTCATGTGCTCTCCTCATTGGTAGAGAGACTGACGACTTGACCCTTTGTGTCAAGGGATAGAGCCACCACTTTGGAGATGAGAGACATTCTTCCTGCCTACTTCAAGAGAGAGACACACAAGGTTCTAGATTCTCTTTAGTGAGAGACCTGTACACTAGGGAGTTCCCACCCATACACTAGGCCTTCTAGGTCCTTGGGTGTGGCCCTTTGACTGAGTCCAAATTTTATAGAACAAATCCTTTCATTAAGAGGATTTGTTCCATGAAGTTTGGATTTACACTTGAAGACTTAGATGGCCACGTGTGGCCTTGAAGTCACAGGTTCCCCACTCCTGCACTAGGCCCACACACTAGAGAGAAGAGATATTGAAAGACAAACCTGTAAAGGAAAGCAGATTCCTCAACATGTTCCTGATTTTCATCTTGCTTTCCTAGACTTAGGGGAGTTTTCCCTTGGGTAACATTGGAGGCTCTCTCTTTTGACTAAGCTGAGATAAATTGCTTTCATTCTCTGTATCATCTGGCATATTCCAATCTATATAACTTCTTTGACTTCTGTTGACTATCTTCTTAAATCAATGAGTTTAAGTGTTATTCACTATTTGTGATAATCTTTTGTATAACTAGCATTTAATAGGAAAGGGTCAGGCTTTTGGATACAAATTTGGGGTATATCTTCTTGAAAGGATTGCAATTGTTCTTCGATCATTTCAGGTTCTGTCCAACTCTTCTTGACTCCATTTGGAGTTTTCTTGGCATGGTTTGTCATTTCCTTATCCAGTTCATTTTACAGATGAGGAAACTGAGGCAAACAGGGTTAAGTGACTTGCCCAGGGTCACATAGTTAATGAGTGTCTGAAGCTGGATTTTAATTCAAGAAGATTAGTTTTTCTTACTTCAGGTCAGCACTTTATTCAATACATCACCTAGCTGCCCCTCTTTAAAGGATAGTGACCAGGGAAATGACTTGAAATTAAGCAAGGGTGGGGGGTGGAGGGGAAATCATTTTCCTGCTCTGAGAAGGGCAGAGAGATGAGGTTTATAGCCTCTTCTATTCCCTTTTAGGCAGTAATCAAAATCTGCATTGGAGAGGGGTGGGCAACATTCCCAAAATATCTATTCATGTCATTTAGATGCATTTAGATAGCTAATGTGAACATACACATACACACACATATATGATATAAAAATAGATGACAAGAGGGAATAAATCTTTGATCTCATGAATATTGGGAACTCCCTAGATGAGAAAACTCCCTCTATCAAGTGACTTGTCCAGGATTACATAGTCAGTATGTGTCAGTGGTAGGACTTGAACACAGATCTTGCTAGTTCTGAGGCCAGCTCGCCATCCTTTACAACACACTGTGGCCCCCATTCTATACAAAATAAATGCAGGGCAATTTAGGGAAGGTACTAGCAGCCAGGGAAGGGGGTTGGAATTAAAAGGTCCTTGTGTAGGAGGTGAAATTTGAGGTGAGGTTTGAAGGGTGAGTTGCTAACCGTAGGCATGGCTACCTCCAGACAAAGGGCACCGTGGGCCCTACTTGTAGCTCCTCATTCAATACATGATATTTAACTACATGGAGAAAGAAAGAAAGGGATAAAGGCAGGCAGACAGATAAAGACAGGGTGAAGGATCATATAAGGATGAAGAAAGACATAAAGAGGAGAGAGAAAGAGAGAGAGAGAAAAGAAAGAGAAAAAGTGAGAGAGAATAGGAAAAAAAAGAGAGAAAAGAGAAATTGAAAGAGAGAATGAGAGAAAAAGAGGAGAGAAAATATAATGTGAGAGAGAGAAAACAGAAAGAAAAGAAAGATAAAGACAGAAAGTGAGAAAGAGAGAAAAAAGAAAGAAGGTGAGTGAAAAGGAGAAAAAAGAGAGTGAGAGAAAAACAGAGAAGAGAGAAAAATCAAGAAAAAAGCAAAATTGAAAGAGAGAATGAGAGAAAGAGAGAAAAGAGAAAGAGAAAGTAAAAGGTAGAATGAGAGAAAAAGAAAGGGAGAGAAAGTGAGAGAGAAAGAGAAAGTGAGAGAGAGAATGAGAGAAAAAGAGGAGAGAAAAGAGAGAAAACAAGAGAGAGAAAGTGGGAAAGAAAAAGAGGGAGAGAGAGAAAAGAGAAATTGAGAGAAAGAAAGAAAAAAGAGAGAAAGAGAGAGAAAGAAAGAGAGCTATAAATCACTAAATTCAACCCTGCTTTGGGGCCAATAAACAAGCTGGAGGCTGGAAACAATCCAGAATCTAAAAGCTGGGTTGGCTTCCTAAGTTTGTCTCTTTTTCCTGACAAACAAAGAGTGGCCTGGTCTCCTTGACGCCCAGGACACAAACAATGGGCCTCACCTGCACTGTCCACTCCTGCTAAGGCCATGGCATAATCAGTGCTCACAGCAGAGGCGTCAGCCAGAGGAGCCCCATGTCTTAGACACTGGGCTGTCCCCTGAACCTGTCCTACTCACCTTTGCCCTTTGGACCTCATTAAAACCACTCTCATCTTATTATCAGCCACCTCTTTCTCATGCTGATCCAAAGCTGTGCCCAGCCTTGTGACCCATCCCTGTCACCGTCCTAAGGTAAAATAAGTGAACTTTATGGAGAGAAACGTCTCTGTGCATGCTAAAGTTTTTTATTTATGGGGACGAGCCCATATGACCCGTGGTTGAAGAGTGTACACAGACTCCTTTGGGTGAGAGAGTGTTGGGTCATCACTGCAGCCTCGTGACAAACAAGAGAAATTCATCCTCCCACAATCAATGTCGCTCCGTCCTGCCCTCTGCTACAAGGATCCTAGTGCCCAGGCTTGCTCTGGGGTAATGCCAGATGACTCACATCGGCCATGGCGTATTTACTGAGCACCCTGATATACCTGTGTTTGTGATGGAGTTGTACCACGCAAGGGCGTGGTTGGCAGGGCCCTTCAGAGGACCTGGCAACCCCAGGTGTGCAGTATGCCCTAGGGCCCGCTTCCTAGGCTTGTGGAGCTGATCTTCAAGGTGATGAGCAAAGTGGGGCCTGGATGCCACTAGCCCCAGGACTGCTTGCTCCTTCCCCACCACCTACTTCTTGGGCCAGCGCAGTATAGCATCACTGCCTGCAGTGTGGGAAGATGATAACTTGACTTCCCCCTAATAGGACTTGCATGACTCATCAAATTACACACCCAGACACATATTGACCTAACACTTGTGCTGGGGATTCCCCATGGAAAAGAAGAACTGAGTGGGTGGGGAAGACAAGAGAGAATAGATTTCACTGTAGGGGCCTAATTCTCCAAAAACATGGAGACTGAATAGGCTTTCTGTTCCTCTCCCCTAATCAGCCCATTTCCTGATTTTGTTGGGAATGAGAAAGAATAGGAGATCTGGAGGTCACGTGTATATACAAACACACACATACATATTTATACACACATATAATAACTGACAAATTGAGCATTAAAGTTTACAACACTCCTTACAAACATTATCTCTTGTGAGCCTCCCAATAAGGTACAACAGGTATTGTCCCGAGGAAACTGAGTCCCAGACGGGTAAAGGGACTTGTTCAGGGTAACCCAACTGAAGGGACTTGTTCAGGGTAACCCAACTGTTCCCAGCTAACAAGTGTCAGAGGCAGGAACTGACTTCAGGTCTTCCTGACCTTCTCAACTAGCACTTTTATATAGGAATTAATATAACATAACAAAATATAGCGTAGTATAACATGACACAATATAATATATTTTATGATGTGATATATGGTATAATATAATATATTTTATTTTTGATGTATAACATACAAATATATTTTTGTTGTAATATGGTTTCAGTCATGTCTGACTCTTCATGACCCTATTTGGGGTTTTCTTAGCAAAGATACTGGAGTGTTTAATCATTTCTTTCTCCAGCTCATTTGACAGATGAGGAAAATCAGGCAAACGTGGTTAAATGACTGGGCCAGGACCACACAGTTAGTAAATGTCTGAGGCTGTATTCAAACTCAGGTCCTCCTAACTCTAGGATTGGCGCTCTATCCTCTGTGCTAAGTAGCTGTCTGTAAGAATTGAAATGTATGTGTACATATTTATATGTTTATATATGTATATGCACATACATATATGCATACACATGTATATGTACATATTTATGTATTTAACATATGTAATATATTTATTAAATATTTGTACATAAAATATATTTATATATAATTTTATATTTATATATGTATACATAAAATAATTATAACATACATATATGCATATACATATATATAAAAATATATATATAAAATATTTCTAATACATACATATATTTAGCCTTATGCAGATGTATGGCATGAGAGACAGAAAAACATAGTAAATAGCATTGGACCAGAAGTCAGGAAAAGCTGAGTTCAAACACAGCCTATGACATTTCCTAGCTGGCCTTGGAGTTGAAAGCCCTGGGTTTGAGTCCTAACTTTGACTTATATTGGCAGTGTGACCCAGGGCAGATCACTAACTCTCCCAGGGCCCCCAGTCAACTCTCTAAACCTAGACTAACCTGCACTGATAGAGGGAATTTCCTCACTGAGAATTTCTTATGCTAATGAAATCACAGATCAGGTGCTCAGAACATGAAGAGTTGTATGTCTGTGTGCTCTGAGTGTCTGGTTATCTGGTGGCACAAATCCTATCTCAGATGTTAAGATTATCTACTTCAATCAGGAAAGAAGGTCTTTCTGGTCTGATCCCTTCACTTTACAGCTGAGAAAACTGAAGTCCAAGGAAGAGGTTTGTTTAATAACAAGACAATTGAGTACCCCAAGCCTTATAAGAAAAAAAAACAAATACAGTATTTTCTAAGAGTCAGACCTTGGCTGTATTCTCATTCCAGTCAAGCAGTCTTCTGGGAATTGTTCAGCATGATATGGGACCTCATAAAGTAATGGGATAGATCTGAACAAAGGAAAATTTCTACCAGTTATCAGCATAATTGTCCTACTGGTGAGGTCAATTACTACAGAACCAAGAGAAGTCATTAAGAATTTGATGGGCCTGGATTGCATAAGGGTATTTTTCAAGAATTACATTTTAGAAGCAACGAGAAAAAAGAATATTGTTGCTCTCCTAGCAATGAGAAAAAAGGCAGTTGTTACAAAAAGCAAATTGCTTCTACCCAGCTAGTGGTGGCTCATCTTTTAAGTAATTGCGAAGGTGAATTTGTAGGTTGGGGTCAAGCTTTTTGAAAATGGCAAGGAAGCATGAGGTAACAGGAAAGATACAGGATTTGAAATTAAAAGACCTGAGTTCAAAATAAGATTCAATTACTTACTAGCTGTGTGACCCTGGACAAGTGACTTAACCTCTCTGGGCCTCAGTTTCCTTATCCGCCAATCAGACAGACCACTAGACAACCTCTAAGGTCTTTCCAACTCTTAATCTTATTTTATTTTATTTTTTTAATGAGTTGCTTTATTCTGTTGTTGTTCAGTTGTTTTCTTCAGTTGTTTCTGACCCTTCATGACTCTATCTGGGATTTTCTTGGCAAAGATACTGGAATGGTTTGCCATTTTCTTCTTCGGCTCATTTTATAGATGAGGAAACAGAGGCAAACAGGGTTAAGTGACTTGCCCAGGGTCACACAGCTAGGAAAGGTCTAAAGCCAGATTTGAACTCAAGAATAGGAGTCTTCCTGTCTTCATCCTTCCACTTCATTACCTAGCTTATCCCCAACTCTGAATCTCATGATCGGATGATCCTATAATGGAAGATTATGGAAACTCATTGATGGATAATTATAGAACTATTACATAATGCTCCTTACTACAAAGGAATGCTATTACTACAAAGACAGATAAGCAGGAGGGAGAGGACCAGGCATAAGAGTCTAGTGGTCAGAGCCCTGTACCTGGGGTTAGGAAGACCTTGGTTCAATCAAGTCACTTAATCTCATGGCACTTCAGTTCTTTATGTCTTGAATGAGAACATGGACTCACTGGGGTCTGAAATCTCTTCCATCTCTGTCTCTGATGCTCTGATCCTGCAGCTTGGGGTAGACCTAATCTCAGTGACATCCCATAGAACCAAAGTGAAGTTTCTCTTTCTGGCAGAATCTTCTTTCCCTGAGTAGTAGACTCATTGTTCCTGGTTCTGTTCCCTACCCTCCCTACCCCAAGCCCACCTTGGGCTTCCACACCCAATCCCTCTTCCAGCCAACACTTTCTAAAACATTTACTTCTTCATCTAAGTCTCTGTCAACATGTGCTCTGCCTCTTACTAGGCTTGTTAAGATTTCTCAATGTTTTCCCCCTTGAGAAAAATAGAAGTCCTCAGAAACCTGTCTTTCTAGGCACTGAGATTCAGTGGCAAGTTTGATGGGGCTTTGGTTTCTTATATAATTTTGCTTATGATACTTCCCTCCCAGAGGACAAACATACATGCTGGAAATGGAAAACATGCAGATTTGGCTGGATATAGAGAAAAAGACTTAATTCAGGGGATAAAAATGAAACAAGAGGGAACACGATGAAGGTAATTTAAAAGGCAGTTATATTGATTTGAAAAACAGCAAGTTCATAAAAACAATCAAATCCATAAATTTCTCCCTGCTTTTTGAACTCCATGAAAGTTTCCCACCCCTACCCCATTCCCATCATTTTCTTTGTCTTGAAAGTTTCTGTTGGCCAACTCAATAAAAGTGTTTTAAGTTAACTTTATGAAACACGTTCAACAAACATGTATTAAACTTTTGTGTTGTAATAAGACATTCATAACTTACTTATTTTTCTCCTAAATGTTTCTTATGTCCTGAATTAAACTATTCCTTACCCATAGACCTATACCAGAGACTATTTTGCAAAGGAAGGGAGGACATTTGTGAATCAGCCATTTTGGGGCATTGAAACAAAAATAATCCCATTGTGAATTCATAGACAATTTAATTTTTGCTTAGATCAAATGCTACTTCTTCCAAGAGTCAGAATAACACAGTGAAAAGAGGGCTACATTTATCATTTAAATAGGCTTTATCAAATTAAGTCACCTAACTAGTAATAATGAGGGCAGCCAGGTAGGACAAGGGTTAGGGGTCTGGACTTGGAGTCAGAACACCTGAGTTCAGATCCACCATTAGACACTTAGTAGCTGTGTGACCCTGGATAAATCACTTAACCTCTCAGCCTCAGTTACCATATAGGGATAACAGGAGCACCTAGTCACAGGGCTGTTGGAAGAATATAATGAGATACCATATTTAAAGGGTTTTGTAATCCTTAAACACCATATAAATGCTGGCTACTACTATTGTTTTTCACCTCTCTAGGGCCTCCCCATCTGTAAAATGAAAGGATTAGGGCAGATGGCTTCTAAGGGCCTTTCCAGCTTTGAATCTATTTATTGGTAATTCCATGATTGTAGATAACAACTTTCTTCTCTCCCTCCAGTCCTGGACTATCACTTGGCTTGCATTTTCTCTCTTTCTTGTGCATTAGCATGGATCATTTTGCATTATAGTCATATGCTTATGAGTCACATTCCCCTGCAAGACCGTAAGCTCTATGACATCAGGGATCCAGGCCTTATCTAAACTCTTCATCTGCCCCAGCAACTCTGTGTTCTGCAAGCAGGAGGGGCTTAATGAATATGAGTTGAAATGAAGAAAAAATAAACTCATGTCAAAGTAATTCCAAACCACCCCCTACTCACTTGATTATTATTTTCTGGGAATAAGATGGATCATTATGGACCACGGCCGTGGGAAACATGTCTCCTGTTTTCTGTAACAGTCTGTTCTTCTTTTGACAGGAAGCCCCTTCAGCCTGGACGGAGTGAGCTCATTCTTACCATCATGCAGGCATGTGAGCTCGCTCACCGTAGGTGACTGCTTCCTCTTTCTCTTTGGGAGGTTTTGTGGGTCTCACTCTCTCTTTTAATAAACTATCATTTGTCGATTTTCCTCACTGAGCTATTTCCTGCCCTCGTTGGTAAATATATATTATGTTCATCACAGGTACTATTATTAGCAAAGAGACATTCCTGCTAACAGAGAAGTTCATGACTAGACCATCGACAAGGCTTTTCTTTCCCAGTACTAATGAAGATGGTAGTAGACTTAGGAGTTTCACACTGAGGCCCAAGGTGGACTTGTCCACCCAGGAGATTCCTTGTTCTTCAGCATTCTCCTCGGTTTAAAAGTCTTGCTGGCAAACTCAAATAGAAAGAGAGGCTGCCAAAGCATACATCAGGTTTCCTATTGGGCCATGTTGACTTAGAAAACCACATACTGGCATTATCTGTGTTTTATTGTAGTTTTATTTATTTTATTAAATATTCCCCAGTTACCTGTTTTTTAAGGACAATTGCATTCCCAAGTTCATTTTAGCTCATTTTTCATTTTTCCAGTAAGAGTAATCGTGAATAAGACAGTCAGACTCTCTGCCTAGGGCTAAACCCAGCACCTGGGGTCCTCTTTCTCTGCTTCCTTGGGTAACCTGGGATAAGTCATGCGCCCTGAAAAGGTCTCAATGCAGTCACACACAAGAACGTGACTGTAAACATTTAACAAGGGAAAAAAATGTACCCAGGATACACTGTTAAGTTTAACCTGCATTATTAACACTTTCTTCGTCATTTTCTTGACTGTATAAATCGAAAATAAATAAATAAAACCGATACCTGATTGCATGTAGCCTCTGCAGGTTTCCAAGCTGTAAATTCTCACACTAAAATTTTAACAGTCGTTAAATAAGCAGGTTAGAGCTTGCTCCAGCACACCCATTCCCAAAGACCATGAGACTATCCATAGAGTTACCTCAGAGGGATTTTGCAAAGATTGAAACCTAATTAATCAGGAAGCAAAGGGCTGCCTAGCTATTAAATAATAGGGAAAGCGGGGAGGGGAGAGTTGTGTGCCATAATATATTCCCATGGTGGCTCTGATGTGAAGTTGGAGTATGGTGTCTGCATTTCTTCCTCAACTTTTGTAACTATTTTTAAGAGCCGGCATGTGTGACCTTATGGTTCCCTCTAAGGATTGTCTATAGAGATTGTTCTCCCCTTCCTCATTTTTCTCTTCAATATATGAAAATCTTTCGATTGTCTCCATGTCATGGCCTTAGGGTAGAAGGTCAGGGAGGAAGAAGAACCATCAATCTGCTGCTCTCCATGTTCACAGAGGACAGAGCAGAAAAGGAATGGCCCAGATTTGAGGAATAGGGGATTTAGGTTAATTAGGCATAAGATTATCTAAACATTAGGACTTATTAGACACTGCACGGAAATTTTTTAAGAGCTACTAGCTGTCTTTCTTCTTGTCAAGGAATTCACCATCTAATGAGGGGGACGACATGCAAAAATTATGGCCAGACAAGATACGTACAGGATATATCATGGTACTCTCTGGGAGAAGGCACAGGGGGAAGGAGGAAGACCAGGAAAGGTCTCTTGTAGAAGGTGACTTTAGTTGATACTTGAAAGAATCCAGGGAGGCCAGGAGGCAGAGATAAGGAAAAAGAATGTCCTAGGAATGGGGGAGAGAGTCAGTGAAAATTCTCCGAATTGAGAGATAAAGTGGCATGTGCCAGGAACAGGCCTGTGTCACTGGATCACAGAGTCCCATAGGAGAGTAGGTAGCAAGAAGAGCACGTCTTGGAGTCAGAAGGCCTCACTTCTGATTCTTAGTTTGTGACCCTGGGAATGCCAGTTAATCTCTGTTTCAATTTTCTCATCTGAAAAAATGGGAAAAGTAGCATTTGTCCCAGCATTGTTGTGAAGAAAGCATTTGCCAAAAACAAACAAACAAAAAGCAATAAAAATGTGAGTTACTATTAAGAAAGGCTGAGAATACCCCTCTGGAGAATTTTTTTTCTTTTTCTTAAAAAAATAAAAGTGAGGGGCGGCTAGACGGTGCAGTGAATATAGTATCAGCCCTGGAGTCAGGACGACCTGAGTTCAAATGCAGCCTCAGACACTTAACACATACTAGCCATGTGACCTTGGGCAAGTCACTTAACCCCAATTGCCCAGCCCTCCCCCCTCCAAAAAAAAAGCAAAATAAAATAAAACAAAAGTGAAAAAACGACAGGACAATATGGGAAGTGTCCTGGTCCACTGGAAAGAGTACTTGACCCAGAGTCAAAGGAATTGGGTACAAATACCAGCTCTGCACTTTATTAATTGAGTAACTCAGTTTCCTCATCTGTAAAACTGGGGGGAGGGGGTTGGACTAGATTGATCTAATGTCCCTTCCAGCTCTAAATTACACTGACCCCAAGTTACATGACCCTAATTATAATCTCTCTCCACTGCTTTAGTCATGATTCTGAAGGCAGAATTTAAATTAGAACTACTTGGTAATCCTGGCCTGGGATTAGTTATGATAATAAAATTGACCTCACATCTGTAGAGCACTTTACAGGCTTACAGACGACTTCCAACAGAGCAACCATGGTAAGGATTATTGTCCCCGTTTTATAGATGAGGAAACGGAGGCTCACACAGATTAGTTGACATTTATAAAGCATTTAAAAACTTTCCATATATATATATATATACACACACACACACACACACACACTCACACACACAGACACACACACACACACACACACACACACACACACACATATATTATATACCTTTCCTATTTGAGCCTGACACCAGCTCCTGAGGCAGGTCATATTATCCCTGTTTTGTTTTGTTTTGTTTATAAAGCAAATGAAGAACCCAAGGCTTGGGGAATCTAAAATGACTCACCCAAGAGGCCACAGCTAGTGTTGGAGGTGAGTTTCAGAAACAGTTCTTCCCAATTCAGAGTCTAGACTGGCTTTTTCAGGGGAACAGTGAATTTATATCCAGAAGCAGTGACTAAGGCTAATGCTGCTTCCACTTTGCCACAATGTCCCTTATTCTCCCCATCCCATCAATCTCAAAGATGGCAGAAGCTTTCTATCCCCAGACCTGTTCTTTACTAGGACCCATTCTCTGTATTAGCTCTGCTATTAATTCCTAAAATTATTTTTAAAAAGAAACAAAACTCCAGAATAAAAATAAGACCATGAGTAGCCCCAAATAAGAAAACCAGAAAAATAAACTGCTTGGAATCAGGAAGACCTGGATTGAAATCCTGCCTTAGACAAATTCTAGCTGAATCTCTCTGACCAAGTGTTTTAATTTCTCTCTGACTCGGGTTTATCATTGGTAAAAATGGGGTGATAATATCACCTATCCTCAACCCTATGTTTAATGAGAGTAAAACTAGAAATTTTAAGTAAAATGCTTTGAAAGCCTTAAACCACCACATAAATGTCTATTTACTATTATTGTTACCTTAAAAAACGTCCTGAAGATAGAAACATTTGCTGCCACTAGGCAATTGCTAATATAGTAGAAGGAACACCTTGTACCACTGAGTAGCCAGGATGCTGGGAGGTACCTAAAATTTAATATTTTAAATGACTTCCCTACACCTGTCTTTCCATTCCCTCTCTCCCCTCACTTGTGGCCAAGTGCGTCTCCCTCTCTTAACAGATACAGGCAGCAGCCTCCTTCTAATGGGGCTACTCACTCAAACCATTTTCTGTACATCCAGCAGGACCAAATCTCAGTAGCCTCAGTTTGGGGGCCTGGATTTCAGTCAATTTATTCTCCCTCTGATGAGGAGGAAAGCTGATGATGGCCTTTTGAGAGAGTGGCAGCACCCTTTTTGCTGCTGAATCTCTCCCTGCACTAAACACTCCCTCCATTCCTCAACACGTTACATTATTTCACTGGAGCATATCCAGATCCCAGGAGGCACAGTTCATTCCTCCAGGGCCCTCTCTTTGCTTCTGCTAACTTAAACCCAGCTGTTTCTGTGCCTGGCCCATGCCCCACCCCGCCTTGGATGCTACATTTCAGGCTTTCAGTGATCAATGCCAACCAGATGTTGGAATGACAACACTGAGCAGCACACCACTTCTTGTCAAAAGGATTGAGATAAACAGAGAAGTTTCCTTGGTTGCTACATCTAGAATGGTCCTTACAGATCCTTAGTCTAATCCAACACCTCCAACTCCAGAAACTAAGGCTAGAGACGTGAAATTTCTTACCCAAGATAAGATCACGCAGATAGTCAGTGTCAGAAATGGATTCAAACTCAGGTCTCCTGATTTCCCAACATGCAATGGAAACATCATGTCATGATTCATATCAATCTCTGTAGCTTGATTCAAAGTCCAAATGCCAGAGAATTCTTCAAGTAAGAGAAGCTAACATGAATAACTGAAACTTATATAGGCCTCTACATAAATTATATTGTCTGAGCTTCTAAACAACCCTGTGAAGTAAACACTATCGTTTTACAAATAAAAAAATGGAAGCACACAGTGTTGAAGTAATATGCCCATGGTCACACAGTTAATAAGTATTGGGATTTGAACCCATCTATACTATGAGTACACAGGGTAGCTTGAGTTGTGAAATGAAATCAATAGAGCAGTTTGGACAGACTTCCTAAATCATTTTCTATGCGGTAATCCCAAACTCCTTATACATGGTTAACCACCTATCATTGCCTCAGGCAGGGGTTGGACAAGATGGCCTTTGATACCCATTGTAATCCATATTCTATAAGATTCAGTGATTCCATGAACTTCCTTTTCTCTCTCAATATATTTGTAGTCGTTCCTATTGCTCGGTGCAGGCAATCTGTGGTTATAGACATTGGACTTCTTATTAAGACCTACTACATATTAACAGATATCACTGTTTCCATGTCCTCTTCACACCCAGGGTCTCTGACTTCTTTCCCTGGTACCTTTAGAGTTAGCTTTATAGTCATATGTTCACATAGATTGTTCTGGGATAATGTTGAAAGGGACCTCAACTGCCATCTTGTCCCCCAAACCCATAACATGGCTGACAAGTGGACATCTAATTTCTCCTTGAAAACCTCCAAGAAGGAGAAACCCACAACCTCCTAAGACAGCACATGCCATTTTGTTGTTGTTCAGCTGTTTTCAATCATGTCTGACTTTTCATGACTCCATTTGGGGTTTTCTTAGCAAAGATACTTGTCCAACCTATAATAAAACAGACTGAGACAGAGGTCTGAGCCAATGGCACTTTATTAAGGAGTCCATGATTCACTCAAATTAAGAGGACCCCAGATCTTCCTCACAATCTGAGATGCCCCTTTCTTCCAGGACCTTGTTTTTTGCTTGATACACAAACATACAAAAGAGGCATGGTAAAATACAAAATCTCATTGGTTGATAGACCTTTCTCTTGATAGCCAAAAATGACATATCAATGGCCAGGGAGGGGGCATAGGTTGGGTGAAGCATGGGGCATATCCATTAAATGGTCATAAGATGGTCATCTGCTCACAATGGACAAGAGAGAATGGTCTAGAGGTACAAAAATAAGTTGGGGGAATTTCCAAAGCATCAAGGCACCCAGCCCTGCTGAATTTGGACATGGAATTTGAGTAAAACAGGATGGAGATCTTTGTCAGCATTCTTGTGGTTGCACAAGTGAGTCTCATGACTTGGTAAACAAGTAGTGAAGGTTACATTAAAGTTTGAGAACCACTATAAGAACCTCACTAGTCCTATATGATTTATGTAGAATATAAAATTGATTAATGCTGATTGGAAAGAGAATAGGTGTCCAAATGAATTATTTCTCACATTCCCTCACTTGGATCCACAAAGAAAGACCCCAGTATTTCTTTGGATCATTGCCACCTACATGCATAGAGGGCTGGCCTTCATGGATGACACAAAACCAGAATGGGGCAGTTCCCTTCCTGAGGCACATTAGAGAAGAGAAAAAAATAGGTACAACTTATAATATATGGTTCGTGTTCCATTCAATTAAACATTGACTCGTAATATACTAAATATACAATAAATGTCTGAGATGACTTTCTTACTTAACCAAGTACCACAAGGGACAAGTACCTCCTAGCAAAACGTGCCCTACAAGATATGCAAATTGGGGGACCATAGGGCATGTTCAAGCTCAACAGCACAAGCATTGTTTGCCCTACATACAGGTTCTGGAAATCTTTTGAGTTTATGAAAATGATTCAAGCAATTTTAACAAAGAGCCACCCCACGATGACCAACTTTGATAGACTTAGTTCTTCCCAGTAATGCAATGATCTAAGACAATTCCAAAAGACTCATGATGGAAAATGCTGTCCATATTCAGAGAAAGAACTGACAGAGTCTGAATTCAGATCAAAGTATAATATTTTCTCTTTTTTTTCTTTCTTGTGGTTTTTCCCTTTTGTTCTGATTCTTCTTTCACAACGTGACTAATGTGGGAATATGCTTAATATGATTGTACATATATAGCCTGTATCAGATTGCATGCCATCTTGGGGAGAGAAGAGGGGAAGGAGGATGAAAAACTTAGAACTCATAAAAGTGAATGCTGAAAACAAAAAATAAATAAACAAACAAACGAATAAATAAATGAAATTGAAAAAGTATATATAAAAAATAAAGAGCCACCCCATTATGGTGACGAGAGGTGACATCCCTGCAGACAACAGAAACAGATTCTGTCTATATACACGGCTATAGCATAGGGAGTGGAGGAAAATAAGGAAGAGGTTGAGTTCCACGAACAAAGGAATTATTGCTGTTGATGGTGAAGCTAAAGCCAAAGCAGGAGACTGAAAAGGAGGATTTGAGATTCCAGACACTGCAGGCTCAGGAACAGGAGGATTGGGAATTATTTGTGGAGAGGATGATGATGATGAAGGTGTTGAGCTTACTCATCCATCTCTTAGAGCTGTCCGGTCTTTGAAACATCCTCTGATACAATTCTGTGGTCCTCTAAAGATCTCTCCTCTCAGAATACTGGAATGAATGGGGCTTCAGAGCAGCTTTTAGTGAATTTGCTTCTCCAGTTCAAGTCACTTGCAGAGGTCCCTTTCTCTGTTAAACATCTCTGACAAAATAGATCTTAATCTAGATTGCGATTACAGTAAGCAGGTCAGGTAGCGAGAGCCTGCTCAAATCATTATAGCATTAATGTGACTAGACCCAGAGAATTTACATTTTTAGGTTGGCAAATTTGAATAACAACTGAAAAAAACAAATTCTGAACCTAAATATTATATTATATATATATA
>CM053591.1:131623703-131643758 GCA_028646515.1 Pseudochirops corinnae
GGTCCTATCACCAGCCAGGACTAGAACAGAATTAACAAAAATAAAAGGAGATAACATGAAAGATTTGAACCCAATGGAAAGTTAGAAACAAAAGAACGTTATTTTTTAAAAGTACAAGTGGGATCTAGAAAAAACAAAGACTTTGAGCTATAATGAACTATAAGTTCAAGATGATTCAAAAGAGCAACATTGCAACAAGTGAATAGAATCTTTGGGTGCCATTAAGAGACATACAGTGTATCCAGGATTAGAGAGGTGATATATCCACTGTATTCTGCCCTGGGCATCTATTTCTGAAATAATACATTCAGTTCAGATGCCATATTTTAGGAAGGACATTGGTAATATTTATACTGTCTAGAAGAGGGCAACCAGAATGGATGAAGAACCTAGGGGACATTCCTGTGAATGGAGAAAAAAAGATGGAGTATGGTAAGGAGGAAGGATAAGGTGGATATATGCAAGTATTTGAAGAACTATTATACAAAAGAGGAATTAATCTTTTTTTTTTTTTGCTTGACCCCAGAGGGCCAAGTAGAAGGGATAGAGACATAAATTTAGAGCTGATGCCAGGAAAAAGTTTTTAATATGTAGTACTATAAAAAAAAAATGAAATGTGCTGCCACTGGTAGTAGTGGTGGGTCCCTCCTCATAAGAGGTTTTCAAAGACTACTTGTTGGTTATGATGTGGAAGAGAATTCTTGCCTCTGGTACCAGCTGGATTCAATGTTCTCTGACGCCCTTTCCAACTCTGATTGGGGGGAAGGGGAAGTACCCTATGCTGCCTTCCAAAGAAAATAACACCACATACAAATTCTGTTTATCCATGAGAAAGAAGCGAGTGATCTTCCCAGGGTGTCTTGGGACATATGCACCTCTACAATAAATAACTGTTTATCCAGACTTTAGTTAATAAGAATGTCTGGGAACAGAAATTCTAGAGAGTGCTAGGGCTAGCAGGAGCAACATTACATCCTACCTGGATAGAGATTGAAGTCATAGACCAAGCCTGCCCTAAGATACCTTAAGGTTTGCCTTCTATACCCTGTTCTCAGCACCTCCACTATCATGCCAGGATCCACACATAACCCTGGATAAGTTAAAAATGCTTTCCAATCTCCTCAAAGCTCATGTTCCTTTTACCCACCGAGGCATAAAACGTTAACTTACTTTGGTGAAATAAATAAGAGAGTAATTGTGCTCTTGATGTTTTTTAAAGTGTTCCCAGAAGAGATTTCACAGAGAAGTCCAAGAAAGTGAGGCCTTAAGAAGCATCTGAACTCTAGGTAACAAAAGCTAATCCCTCAGAGTGATGGCAAAACCACTACCCAATTGCTGGAACCAATTGGGAAAGCAATGTATAATCCTCTTAAATTAGATTACAAGAAAGGAGAAGCGAACCTTTGAATGGAAACAGAGTTCTCGGAAATGGTCTTCTTACTTGTTGGGGGGGAGGGAGGGTGGTACGCAGAGGAAGCCGAGGGGAGAGGGATGTTCATCACTGACCTCATTCTTTCCTTGTTTTTTTTTTTTCCTAATTCTTTCCATTTGAAAGGCTTATGGAAAAACAAACTCTAAACATACATGAGTGAGTTCTCATCTGTCATTGCCCCTTCTCAATGTGGGACCCAGTGGCCACTAGACAGTGCCAATAATGCCACAGGAAGTGATTATCCAATTCATTATCCAGTCATAGTAAGTGATTTCACTTGGGGTAGAGGGGAGAAAGAATCACTTCTGATTTTTAGGGTCATTTTCTGCTCCGGGTTACCTTTGGGGGTGGAGGTGGGGCAAAGGGTGAAAACAGAGGTTTCAGAATAACTTTTTTCTTTTGTGTAGTTATAGAATACTTGGGACACAATAATACTTCTGGAGACCTTTGCAAATATAGTCACATTACTTCCCATCATCAGTTCTGAAGGGAGTTCCCTATCTCTCAGAGGTTAAAATGCAGAAGGGAGATGGCTGGATAGATAGATCCCGCTTGGGCTTAGAATGGTTAATTTTGAAAAAGGAGAGCAGGTAGCTAGCTATAGGGGACACGGAGGATGCAACAGTATGTTGGAGTGAGAAGCAGGAGACCAGGAAAGACCCGGAGAATATGAGGGAATAATGTAAGGCTACACGTGAGAGGCACCGCCAAGAACAATTCATGATTCTTCTAATGTGAAGCGTGGTACCAGCTTCTCGTCAGAGGCTCATGGAAGGGATTTCCTTAAAGGTGACTGAATTTCAGAACCCCCTCCTTTCTTTGTTTATCATGCTTCACAGCTGTCTTCCTGTCATGACTCCAGGTCCTCCTTCCCTTCTACCTTTTACTCTGGAAAGCAGTCAACTCTTGGCTCATCCCACAGCTTTACTTACCAAGTATCCCGATGCCTTCACAAACCAAAATAGCTTTCTTTCCCTGGCTACCACTCCCCCATGGGTGCTATCTTCCTCTCTATTAGAGTATAAACTTTCTAAGGGCAGGAACTATCTCGATACATTTTGTATTTCTATCCCCAGGATTTAGCATAATTTAGCACTTACTATTCACTTAAAAATGCCTCCCCCCACTTGTTCATTCATTAATAATCACATTTTCTCTCTTCTTCCTCTTTTTCTTTTGTGCGCTCTCTCTCTCTGTCTCTCTCTCTCTCTTTCTCTCTCTCTCTCTCTCTCTCTCTCTCTCTCTCTGTCTCTCTCTCTCTGTCTCTCTCTGTCTCTCTCTCTCTCTCTCTCCCCCTCTCTCTGTCTGTCTCTATCTCTCTCTGTCTCTCTCTCTCTCCCTTTCTCTCTCTGTCCCTCTCTCTGTGTCTCTGTCTCTGTCTCTGTCCTCTCCCTCCTTCCCTCCCTTCACCTCCTTTCCTCCTCCTCCTTTTCTCAGATTGGACCTTGTGATTTCATTGATAGAGGGAACTCCCACTGAGAAAATTCCCTTTACCAATACAGATTGAGCCTTGCTCTGCAGTTTAACCTTGGAAAATTATCTTGGTCACTGAGGGTAACTCACCCAAAACCACACACTCAGGAGGTATTCAAGATAGGACTTAAATCTGAATCTTCGTCCCTCTGAGGCTGCCTCTCTAACCATGGCTCCTAATTCTGTTTGTGAAGTTAGACTTCAGGAGACCTTGGTAGATAAAGATGAGGTGTAGTAGAATCACCCAGATCCCTTCAGCATTTACACCTGGGAAATGAGCACAATTCAGTTCAACAAACATTTTATCAAAGATTTGGAGCAGGAAGGAACCTTAGAAATTATGCAATCTTAGCCTTTCATTTTACATGTAGCACCTGGGGTTCTCCCTTCTCCCATGACTCCCAAAAAAGCTATCAGAGCTTTGATACTCTCAAGAGATCAGCCCCCACTCAAAATCATAGTTTGCAAGACCCAACTAATGCATTTACTTTTATCAACAAACTAGGTCAACGGCCAGTCAGTTAACAAGCATTCATTAAATGTTTACTGTGTGCCATGCTGTCCCGAAGTTCTGGGAGTACAAAGAAAGACAAATAAAGGATACTCAGTCAAACACTGTGTTAAATAGATCAATTTGAAGATAACTCTATCTATATACAGCATTCCAAGTATCTACCAATATGAGAACCTTAATAAAAAAAATAAATGAGTTGAGTCTGGCATGACCCGTTGTCAGTGAAGCCATGCTGACTCTTGGTGATTACCGCCCTATTTTCTAGGTTCTCAATAATTATCTCTTTAATAATATATTGTAGAATTTTGGTAAGAATTGAATTCAAGCTCACCACCTATTTATTGTTCAAAGACTCCAATTTCTTCTCTCTTTTAAAAGAAATCAGGATACCATCTGACCTTCTCCAGTCCTATGGCACCTCTCCTACTCTCCAAATCCTTCAGATATCACTGATTAGGGCACAGTAATGGCATCCAGCAGTTCAATGAGCACCATGAGGTGTGGTTGACCTGGGTCTGGTGAGATGAATTCATCAAGGACAATTAGCTTCTCTGTTATTCTCTCCCTCATAAGATAGTCACAAAGGCCTGGCAGAAACATCTGAGCTATTCATATAAATCCTCAGAGACTAAGCAATGAATTCAGAATTGTAGCTAAAAGCGAGAAATCATTTAAGTCCCAAATCAGCAGCTTTCAGGTGTCCAGAGGTGACCTCCACCAAATGCTTAATAAGCAAACACCTGGAGCCTTTTCTTTCTGAGAACTAGACATCTATAGTTGTTAAGGGTAGAAGCCAGAAGGAAGTATTATCAAGGAAAGTCTATTCCTATTAATTTAATGACCTTTCCCCTCTCTATACTCTGCACTCCTCCTCCCCTCCTCTCAGCACCCTTTCTGTTGTCGAAGGTGTCACCTATTAAGGTGACAAAGGGAATATTGTAGTAATTTAAAAGAGCTTGAGTTGAGAGCATTGAGGCTAACGAGGCCAATCGGAGCTCCCATTTCTTTAGCTGCCCTTGGAAGTCCCCTTTACAAACTGATCCCTCAGGTCTGCCAGCAACCTGGAACCCCCTCATGCCAAGTAGATATGCCTCCACTGTTCTCCTTTGCCTGTTTTTCCAAAATATACAATTTATTTTTTAAATTTTTATTATATATTTTATTTTTCTCCCAATTCTATGTTAAAACATTTTTAATATTTGTTTTTTTATAAAGTTTTGAGCTAATTCTATGTAATTTGAATGAATTCTATTTCTCCCTCCCCTACTCCCTCCCTGAGACAGTAAGCAATCAGATATAGGTTACACATGTGCAATCATGTGTAAAACATTATACATGTGCAAACATGAGTAAAAAATTTCCATATTTCATCCAAGAAGACTCAAGTAAAAGAAAAAGAATGAAAGTAGGAAAGTGAAAGCTAGTATGCTTCAGTCTATATTCAAACAATATCCAACTGGCCCCCTTGCCTTACTTCTTAAAGAAGTCTATCCACTGAATGGGTGTCACCTCACTGAAAGTGAGAACCTGAAAAAAGGGCCAGGATCTCCCATTGTATCCTGGGTCATCTCTAGTTGTCCTGATGAATATCAGGTCACTGGACCCAGATGGCTCTGGAGGAGAAAGTGAGGCTGGTAACTTTGCACAGCGTCCCCTCACTCAAATCAGTCAACTGTAAGTCATGTCATCATCTCCCTGATGCCATGGTCCTCTTCAACAAATACAATAAACAACATCAGTTCTTTCTCTGGAGGCAGAGAGTTAGCTTCATCATTAGTCCTTAGTTTTAGTCACAATCATTTTAGATTTTTGTATCTCTGAGAATAGCTGAATCATTCACAGTTCTTCACCAAACAATATTGCTGTTACTGTGTATAATGTTCTCCTAGTTCTGCTCACTTCCTTATGTATCAGTTCATGTAAATCTTCCCAGGTTTTTCTGAAATCATCCTGTTTATCATTGCTTATAGCACAATAATATTCCATTACAATCATATACTACAGCTTGTATAGCCATTCCCCAACTGATGGGCATCCTTCAATTTCCAATTCTTATTCACCACAAAAAAAAAGCTGCTATAAATAAAATATACAATTTCTTTAAGAAACACATTCATTCGTGTGTTCATTTAACAAATTTTGAGTGCTCATCTATTAGGCATTGGATACATAGGAGCATACAAAAATAAATAAGGCAAAGCCCTACCCCAAGAAGCCTAAAAGAGAAATGCATTAGGACTGTCTCCATTAACAAAGAAAAGTGGAGAAATGAAGGAATTTTATGCATTGTATGCATACTCCTGGTAGCTCACTATCTCAGATTCAGAGAATCTCAATCTTTTTTAGTATGAGAGCCTCTTTTTAATGTCTAAAAAAATGTATCAAGGTTCCCAGCTTATAGTCACTATATTGTACTATGTACTAATTGAGAAAATGCATCATTGAATACAGACAATTCAATGGCCCCCAAACACTCATTCCCTCAGCAGAGCTATAACAGTGGTTTTTATGCCTGGGGGAAATAGTGCAAAACATAGATGGGGTGACTGTACCCAAATGCAAATTACAAGTAATACCTTTTAAAGACAAATTTTGGATGTGTGTAAAATCCCAAGATTTTTGGGATTTTACACAGAGGAGACACGGAGACCATAGGATACTCCATATTCAAAGACCTTGGGACACTGTGGGGTTTGGAGGATGGAACAGAGAAACAGCAAAGAAAGCACCATCTGGTAATTTCCAATCTTAACTAATTATTCTTACTCACTAGGTACTAACTTCAATCATTTCTAAACTATTAAGTGTCCTTGGTGCCCTCTAAATTTTGGTACCTTAGAGAGAAAGCCCAATTGCCCTGCCCTACTTATGGCTCTGCCCAAAGTTTGGAAACCATTGCATAGTCAGGATATTGGGAATTGGAAGTTACTTTTGAGATCACCCAGTCCACCCTGCTCATTAGTACTGGTGAGAAAACTGAAGTCTAAGACTGACATGAGTTATCCAAGGTCATACAAGTAGGCTTATTGGAATGCAGAGATAAGAACCAAAGTCACAAACAGTCTGGTAGATATCTCACACCATATACCAAGATAAGCTCCAAATTGGTACAAGGCAAATAGTATCATAAACAAATTAGAGGAGCAAGGAAAAAAATATTTATTGCAACTATGGATACAAAAAGATTTCATAACCAAACAAGGATCAGAGAGTATCACAGAAGATAAAATGGACAGTATGATTAGATGAAATTGAAAAACTTTTGCTTTTGCACACACACACACACACACACACACACACAAGTGCACAACAGTACAATTAAAATTGGAAGGGAAAGAGTTAACTGGGGGAAAAAATCTTTGCAGAAAGTTTTCTTAAAAGGTTCTAATATCAAAGATAGATATCAGGAACTAATTCATATACATAAGAACAAACATCATTACCCAAATAGCCATTAAAAGATATGATCAGTGGGCGGCTAGGTGGTACAGTGAATAGAGCACCGGCCCTAGAGTCAGGAGGACCTGAGTTCAAATCTGGCCTCAGACACTTAACACAAACACTAGCCATGTGACCTTGGGCAAGTCACTTAACCCCAATTGCTCTCAAAAAAAAAAAGCAAAAAAAAAAAATAAGCAGATACATTCCTTAAAAAAAAAAAAGCAAGCTATGAATAGATGTATAAAAATACTCCAGATCAAATCAACAAGGATTGATTGATTAAGTGCCTCCTACGTACCCAGCACTGTGCTGAGTATACAGAGAGAGGCAAAGAACAGTCCATTCTCTCAAGGAACTCATAACGTAGCAGGAGAGACAACATGCAGAAGGTCATATACAAACAAACCATGTACAGGACGAGCTGGAGATCATCTCAAAGGGAAGGCACTCGCAAATGATTAGAGAAATTCAAATTAAATCAACTCTGAAGTTTCACCTCAAAATAAAAAAACTGGCAAAAGTTAGAAAAAGAAAAGAAAATCACAATTGTTGGAGTGGCAATTAGAAGACAGGCATGCTAATATTCTGTTGGTTAGGCTACCAGTCTGCAAAGGAATTTGGAATAATAGTTTTTAAAAAGTCACTAAATCATGCATACCCTCTGTCTCAGCAATATCATTACTAGGTCTATAAGAAAGAGATCAAAGAGAATCCTATAAATATTGATAGTAACATTTTTCTCTTTTTTCCACTTAATTGTACTATTTTTTCCAATTACATGCAAAAATAGTTTTCAACATGCACTTTTACAGGATTTTGAGTTCCAAATTTTTTTCTCCCTTCCTCCTGTCCCCCTTCCCCAAGACAGCATGCAATTTGATATAGGCTATACATGTACAATCGTATTAAAATATTTCCACATTAGTCATGTGGAAGAAGAATCAGAACAAAAGAGAAAACCACGAGAAAGAAAAAAACAAAAAGAAAATAATATGCTTCAATCTGCACTCAGACTCCATGGTTCTTTCTCTGGATGTAGAGAGCGTTTGCCGTCATGAGTCTTTTGGAATTGTCTTAGACCATTTCATTGCTGAGAAGAGCTAAGTCTATCAAAGTTGGTCATCGCACAGTGTTGGGTAGCAGCTCTTTTCAAAGTGCCAAAGAGCTGGAAACAAGGAGGTGGTCATCGATTGGGGAACGACTGAACAAATTATGGCATAAGAATATAAAGGAATATTGTAGTATAAAAGGGATGAAAGGAAGGGTTTCCAGTTAAACTGAGAAGACTTGTGTGAATTTGTGTGAAGTGAGCAGAACTTGGAGAACAATTTATGTCATAATAACACTGTAAATTAAAACAACGTTGTAAGACAAGAGCTCTGATCAGTTCAATGAGCGGTCATGCAAAGTCCTTGCAGACAGTGAAGTGAGGAACTCAGAAGGCAGAATGAGACAACTATTTTTGAACATGGCCAAGGTGAGAATTTAATTATGCATATTTGACAAAAGTTTTTGTCTTTTCTTTCTCTTCACTTGGAGGATGGGGGAGTTAGAGGGACAAGGGGAGTAGTTAACAAAATGAAAAAGAAGAAAAAATAAGAAAAGAGAGGCACAGAAGCATTTTTTAAATGCAAAGAAGAAAACAGAAAGTGGGAAACAAACAAGCAAGACAGCTTTGAAAATAACATATTGAATTTGTTGTGTTCCTGGGGGGGGGACACAACCTATACCAGTTTCATGGCTAAATGTATTATCTCCTCTTTCTGGAATGTTTTGCATATGCAAATGTTCATCTTGTTTGAATATTTAGAATAAAAAATAGATTTTTTCTTTTTTTAAAAGAACCAGAGTCAACTCAATGCCCAATCCATGCCTCTTTCCACTACTCAGCATTCTGCTACCACTTTACCTTTGAATGGAGGAAGCAACTGTGGTTTGATCTTAGGGACAAAAGCAAAGACTTGTCCTGCCCCCCCTCATGACCCCATCTGTCCATATAAAAGCAGCTTTGAAAGCCTATGAGTGATGTGCTATCCCGTCCTTCTGGACCACTCTGATGGCTGACCACAGCAGGCTGATATCTAGAAGAATGAAGCGTACAGACCATGGAGAAAGAGCAGAACCTTCTCTCAGCTGGTTTGTATGGCAGCATGGGCCCCTAACCTCCTCTTTGATCATGTCCCAGTGCCCAGTCAATGGTATTTCAGGCATTCCATGGGTCATGTACTATAGCCAGGAAGCTTGGGACACAACTGATACATGTGGCCCAAGAACAGGAAGGGTGGAGTGGTGGTGGGGGATGCCTACATCATCAAACTTGCCACAAAGGAGGCCTAGGTGTCATTTTTTTAAAAACCCACTAAAAATAAACAAAAAATAATGATGAGAATTAAAAAAAAAAAACATTAGACACTCCATAGCTTTCCTGCTACATTACAGAGTGTAAGAAATCAGAACAGAACTTGCAGCAGCCAGCAGTTAATAATTTACTACAGAGTGAATGACCTTTTCATGGAAGGTAACAGGTATAATTAAATAGCCTATTATGGTGTTCTTATTGGAACTAAAATTCTCCAGGCCTGACTCACTCCTTTTCTCTTCTCTGCTGTGTTCACAGCTCTTCCAAACAATGTAGAGGAAGCTGTTTGTCTCACATTGCTAATGTGGAGGGGAATCCCTGTCCATAGTTTTCCTGGGGATCCTCCACAGGCTTTGTTTGCTTTTGTTGTTTAAGGCTGATTTGCTTTCAGTCTCTAGGGAGGCAGCTAACTGGCCCGGACTTGGGCAGCCATGGCCTTTGGGCTGGCAAGTACTTGAGATTCAATCATCCCTCAGCTCCAGTGCCCTGGTGAGAGAGAGGGACAGGGCCTGGGCACTGAATTTGTATTAGTTCCTGGCTGGAACCTCCTAGATCTTATATGCTTCTTATGTCAAAACTATCAGAGGTGTAATACCCAAGGATAGTTATTAAAATTAATCATGTTGAAGATGGGTGTTTTTCACTGGTGCTTTGTGTATTTAATACCACTGAGAGAGAAGAGGGGTTCTAGAGGTACATCTATTGATTTGGGTCTAAAATTCCCATTCTCTGACAAATCTTTTGGACATCATCTCAACTCTCCATCCCCAGTCTATACCCAAGAGCCCCAAGGATGGTCATATTAATGACAAGGCTTAACTCAGACTGTATGTTCCACATAAATCTGACATCCTGTGGATCCCTTGAGAGAGAAAAAGGAAGTGAAACCAGATTGCTTGAATAATGTCTAAGTTAAAGAGGGAGATATATCAGGGAGAATGGCCACAAAGAGTCCTGAGTAAGTTGGTCTTTGTACTCTGAAAGCCAAATTCTCCCATTGGCTGCATACATGCATGTCTCACTGAAAATCATGGCAGAGTGGAGCTTAGCCACCTTCCAGCTCCTCCTCTCTTGTTTAATGAACCCATGTGTCCCTGTAAAAAGGGTCCTGTGCAAACCTCAGGGAAGATAAAATCCTCCTCTTCAGTGTATTCATGGAAAGACACAAAATAATGCTGTTTGGCACAAAAGAATTTGTATGTGGCTATCCACAATGAAAAAACAAACACTTCATTCATGTAGGTCAGTGGTTCTCAACTTTTAATACTCGTATGTGGGCATATCTGCATGTGGGCGGACCCACCTGGAGATGGATAGAGAAGGGATGTCTTGGTTCCTAAGACCATCGGAAATATGTGTTTCCCTGTGACCCCTGTGAAAGGGTCATTTGACCCCAAAGGGGTTGCGACCCACAGGTTGAGAACCACTGATGTAGGTGTTTTTTACTGAGTGGTGAGTGACAAGGAAGAGAGAAGGACCCATAGGGTCAGTTATGTTTGCCCAGAGATGATTGTGCTAAGATAAGCTGAGATAACAAAGAAGGTGCACTCTACCCTGCTTTTCTTACCACTTCTCTATCCCTCCAAGGTTGTTGTTGTTCATCTCTTGTTCTCCAAGACGACCATGACATCAGGAAGGTGATGCCAGGACACATGCAAGTGAATTGAATTTAAGTGAGAAAGAGCTGTGCAAAGTCACCAGCCTCACTTTCTCCTCCAGAGACATCTAGGTCCAGTGGCAAGATATAGACCAGAATGACTGGAGATGGCCTCCATCCCTGCTAGGACTGCAGTCTTGTAGGTAAAAAGATAGAACTAGGAATTCTTGCTCCCAGAGATTTTGGCCATGGCTTGGAAGATGTCCTGCCTCCTAGGACAGTCAAACCATGAAAGAGGGAAGCCTGACCTCCAGAGAGGCTTACATACACTTCTTCAGGAGGTGGGGAATAAGGTAGAGAAGGGGCAATCATTAGAAGAAACCCACCAGACATCCCAGTATTAAAACCGGGGGACTTACCTAGCCAGGCAACTGTAGCTAAGTCACCTTATCTCCCTTGTGACTCTTTTCTCCTTCCACCTATATACTCTGAAGACTACAGTGATAGTCACCAATTACCTCCCAGAGAAATAATTAAGATGAACACCATTGTGGACTTGATCTGGTCAGAAAGAGAGGTAAGTCAGCTTCTTGGAGCTGTAGTAACGACCCAAGATTGGTTAAGGTTGCTTCTTTCTGCGCTACACACCAGACCCAACCTAAAGTAAGCAATTCACTCCTTTTTTGTCCTTACAGGATCATACTGTGTATGAAAAGAGCTTTCAAATTCTCAGGAAAGTGAAGCATTAGTAAAATTGTGACTAGGGCTAGGCAACAGCAGGTTTGCCTCAGGGTGACAGAATTTAGAAGATGCTGAGAGCTCATGCTTGATAGCTCTGTTAGCAGTTTGAAATAACTGAGCTTAGCACTTAGTGATCTGGAATAATTGGTTAAAATAAGGCACTACCAGTTGTCATATCTCCCTGTGTCACGTGTCCCACATGACTACAGCCTAGGCAAGCGTCATCTCCTCAGTTCAACTTTGACCAGCCCTGTTCCCCACTTTGGTAGGGGCTTCCCCTGTAGTAGCATTGAAGTGTCCCAGAGTCTCCCTTGACAGAGGTATCCAAATAGCCAAGGGCTCTTGTAGAAGATAGAGGCAGAGTTTTAGAGCTGTAGGGGACCTTCAAAGTCATTTAATACAACACCCTCGCTTGACAGGTGAAGAAACTGAGGGCTAAACTGAAGATAAATTACTTGCTCGAGGTTATGTAGGCAATAACTGTCATATTCAAGATTTGAAAATAGGTCTTCTAACTGAGACAGCTAGGTGGTGCAGTGGATAGAGTGCCTGAACCTGGAGTCAGGAGACTTGAGTTCAAATCTGGCCTCAGATACTTACTAGCTGTATGACCCTGGACAAGTCACTTAACCTTGTTTACCTCAGTTTCTTCATCTGTAAAATGAGCTGGAGAAGGAAATGGCAAACCATTCCAATATCTGTGCCAAGAAAACCCCAAATAGGGTCACAAAGAGCTGGACAAAAGTGAACAGCAAAACAACTTCTGACTCCAAATCTATTACTCTTTCTACTATATCACAATGACACCCAGAGTGCCCCCATCTGACCTTCACAACTGGATTTGTCTCACTGATTTTCATGAGTCCATTTTGAGGTACTTGGTCTAGGAGCCAGAACTGGTAATTACATTTCTGGAAATCAGAGCTGTTATTCTGGTCTTGAGTACCATGTGATTCACATGGGATAGGGAAAGAGGAGAACAATCTTCCCTAAAGCATGCTAGGCAAATGGTCCTGATGCCCAGCTGCCAGGAAACTGCCAGAGGTGACAGAATACCATTGCTGCCTCATCAACTGGGAAAAGTGGGAGAAAAATAAAAGATTTGGCAGCCAAAAGAGCTCATTAATAGAAATATGGTGTTTGGAACCAGGGATGTGACAGTGCTGCTGCACTCTGCCCTGCTCAGTCCCCATCTGGAGTATTGTCTAGTTTAAAGAATAGTAACAAGCTGGCCTATCTCTGGAGAAGAGTGACTAAGATGATGAGGGGCCCTGAAACTGGGCCATGAGCATTGGTTGATCTGAGAACGCTTACTCAGAAGAAGCTTGCTAAAATGACTCTGGAGTCAGGGGCTGTCATAATTGTTTAGCTGTATCTGACTCTTCCTGACCCCATTTGGGGTTTTCTGAGCAAAGATACCAGAGTGGTTTGCCATTTCCTTCTCCAGCTCATTTTACAGATGAGGAAACTGAGGCAAATAGGGTAAAGTGACTTGTAAACATTTGAGGCCAGATTTGAACTCAGGGAGATGAGTTCTTCCTGACCCCAGACCCCACACTCTATCCACTGTGCCACCTAGCTGCAGAGTCAGAGGATATGAGTTCAAACCCTGTCTCCACCAGTTATTACCAGTTGGGTTCCAGTTCTTCAGTAGCAAAACAATGTGGTCTTTTCCATCTCCAAATCTACAGCCCTATGAAGTTCCTGCATACCCAGTTTTCTCTTTAAATAAATTTTAAAAAAAACATCATTAAATGCTTCCTCTGTGCAAAGCACTGTGCTTTTATTCATTTTTCAAAACAAGGGAAAATTGGTTGCAATCTTCATCAGAGAAAAGAATTCTCACAGAACCTTAACTATGGAAGTAGAATTAGATTTATTCTGCTTGGTCCAAAGGTACAAACCAATAACTGGAAAGTACAAGAAGACTGCTTTTAGCTAATACAGAAGGAAGTTACTAATATATATTTTTTAATTTTAACTGAACCCGTGATGCCACTGGCATAGGGACATGCTATTGAGAAAACCCTCTCCCCTAATACAGACTGACTCCTTACCTGCAGTGTGGTTTAGACAGTTGCTTGGAGGCTCTGAGAAGTTAAGTAATTTGCCCAAGGTCACATAGCCAGTACTTCAGAGGCAGAGCTTGAACCATGGTGGTGCTGGAGCCATCTCAAACTAGCTTTAGGGAGCTGGTTGTTAAATATTTATTGGCCTGAACCCAGATTTTCCTGAATCTTCATCTGGCTCTCTGTCTTTTCTCCCTAACAGTTAGGAACATCTCAATATTGGAATGGGCAACAGGGATAGGTGGTGGGTTGTCTGTCATTGTAAGTATTCAAGTAGAAACCTGTCAATTACTGATTCCTGGATTCTGTACAAGGGATTGAAAGGCCACAAAACCCCTTGTGCCCAAAATTTTGTTCTATATTGTCCATTCCTCAACTCTTTGACAGATTTTTAAAATTATGTAGCTGTTCTGATTTTAGAATCAACAAATGCCCTGCAACAAGTCCCAAACCAAGGGAACATGCCATGAAGCAGAAATATTTTCCAATGCTGCTCTGAAAACAGGGGGCTGGAGAGATGTTTGTTTCCTGCCAGCTCTACACACAATCTCTTACATGCTAAGATCACATGCTAAGACAGGCTGTGCTTCCTTGGCCTCCAAATCAGGAATCATGCTTTGGGGATCATGACTGGAATAACAATTCTAAGGTACAAGTTCCATCCAGGAAGGGAGTCAAGCCTACACTTGCCATGGCTCCCCCTGCAATGTGAAGTGAGAGGATCTTGAAAGGGTGAAGTATTTAGATGGCAGAGATTCCAGAGTGAAGGCTTGACGTCCATCTGAGAAGGCTCAGTCTAAAGAAAGATGTCAAAATTTTCTTTAAGGAGATACTACAATGCACCCAAGTTAGCCTGAGCTCTGAAGGGTTATGTATTCGTTGGTGTGCTGGATTCATTCTGATTTTTCTTTATAGTTGGGAGCATTTAGACAGTTTGAATCAAACTATGTTTTATTTAACTGTTTATTTATTGCAAAAAAAGAAAAAGAAGGGAGAGAGAGAGAAAGGAAAGAAACAAGGAAGGAAAGAGGAAAAGAAGGAAGGAATAAAGGAAGGGAGGAAGAAAAGAGGAAAGGAAGGAAGGAGGGAGGGAAGAAGGAAGGAAGGAAGCAAGGAAGGAGGGTATGAAAAATGAAGGGAAGGAGAAAGGAGGGAGGGAAGGAAGGAAAGAGTGAAGAAAAAGAAAGAGAAGAAAAAGAAAGATATTAATGCTTCACAAAACAAACATTAAAAATTAACACTGCCAAAGGGGTTAAAAAAAAAAAAAAAAGGAAAAACCTTCAGACAAACAATGAGCCCAGAGGGACAGCTCAGCTTCCCCTATCTTGTTAGTAAAAAGCAGATGTCATGGGTAGAACCCCAAAGCATTATAATTAAGCTCAGTGAAAGAGCCATGAGGCCATCTAAGCCTTCTCAAAAGCTTGCCCCAGTGGAGATCTCGCAGCTTTTCTGTGGGTACTATTCCAGGGTTTTAACCGACTGTCAAAAACATTTTCCATATGTTTAGAGTACACTCCTTATATTTCATACCAGGCCCATTCTTTCCCTCTGTAGCCCCAATGAACAAGGGATCCACCTGCCACTCAACATGCAGCTATTTATTTTTCTTTGACCAGCCATGCCTCCAATTCTAGATCTGTGATTTCAGGGATGCAGGTGTTCCTTTCAACAGTACAGGTCACTTTCCTGCCCATTCTATGGGACTCTCATCTGTCTTATGCTGTAAGTTTATCACAGTGGGGCCTTCTTCATGTCCTCTTAATATTGCATGAGTACCATTAGAGCATGGGGATTGTGGGACAGTCATGGTACACTGTTATGTATCCATCTTCCCCCCCCCCTCCCACACACACACACATCATTCATGTCTTTGATGACATCTTTCACAGTAACTCTCCCATCTGATTCCTTGTTTGTAGAGAAGTCAGCCTGATCACACTCATCAAGAAATCTCCATTGCCCTTTGGGTGATGGTCAGCTTCAATCCTTGCAAGATTGCAGCATTCCATGACTCAAAACCATACACTCTTTTCAGCTGTCTTCACAAGCAAGGTCTCCACTCATGATTCTCCTTGTTTTTATTGCTCCCATCTGTACTCACTCTAGGCTCCCCCTCAAAGACACAACCTTCCCTCGTTGGGCCTCAACAAGTACTTTGTTTAAGGCCCTTCAGCAAAATGTGAGCAAAGGCTTGGAGCTGGAAGGAGCACACTGTGTTCTGAGGACAATCACAATTGTCTGGCTCAAACAGAAGGATCATGTCAGAAGAGAATGAGAAATAAGTCTGGCTAGGCAGGGTCAGGCCAATTTGAAGAGTATCTTGAATGCAGGGACCTTCCCCTCTATGGTTCACTCTGTACTCATCAATACATACCCATTTTATGTACAAGTTGTTGGAATGTCAAGTACTATTGAGGGCAGGCACTCTGCGTGTTTTCCCTTAGTACCTTGACTGGTACAAAGCCAGTGATAAATGAAGGCTCCTTGGTCGATTCATTGAATAAAGACTATGAACTTTAGTTTGCAACGGGAATTGTTGGAGTGGAAACATGAACCAGGGGAGTGGCTGGATATCTTCTTGGAATCTGTGTCAATCTCTCCCAACAAGCAAGTGCCTTGAGACAGGGACCGCCTTTTGTCTGTATCTGTAACCCGCCCCTGTGCACAATATGTACTTGGGAAATGTAAACAACGATGAACTATCCCAGGAAAAAAATAGAAGGACTTCTCTGCCCCTAGGACTTCTGTGAATCATGGAAACTCTTTTGGTTTGTGGTAATTTGCTTGAAGATCTCTTTCAACAACTTTTTATATGTTCCCATTAGCACGTTCTGTACTCTGCTTTTTCTCCAGAAAGCCCAGCTCAAGTCTTACTTTTCTTGGAAGTCTTTCCTAGACACTCCCACCTCAATTTGTCCCTCCTCTCAATTCTAAAAATAATAATAGCACCTACTATGTGTTATGCTCAGTGCATTAAAGGTGTTCTCTCGTCTGATCTTGGGAGCTAAGCGCTATTTTTATTTTCATTTCTCGGTTGAGGAAACTGAGGCAGACAGTGGCTAAATTACTTGCCCAGGCTTGCACAGCCAGTGATATTTGAACTTAAGCCATCTTGCCTTTATGCCTAGTACTCTGTCCGCTAAGTTGGCCTTATAGCCCTTCATAGCAATAAGAATTACAGCCTACTAATGCGCAGAGGGGCCCTAGAGATCATTTAGCTCAATCCCTATACTTTATAGTGGAGGAAATGGAGGCCCAGAAAAATCACGTCTCTACCCCAAGGTCACACCACTAAGCTAGTTAAACAGCAGAGGAAAGCCTTAAATCCAGGTTTCTGACTCCAAAGCCACTGTAGTACTTTTCACGGCAGCAAACTTTTCTCCTAGTCATTTGTCCCGTGTCACAAACGATCTCCCTCATTTACTGTATCTACTTGGTTGCCAAGTCTTGGCTATTCTACCTCCATGATATCTCTCTTATCTGCCCCCCTTCTCTCCATTCACACGGCCGACCATTCTAACTAGGTTAGGCTTTCATTATCTTTTGTCTGGACTACTTCAACAGTCTCTTCTTCACTGGTCTTCCTGTTTCTGTTTTCTTTCAATCCATCCTCCACACAGCTGCCAAAATAATCATCCAACCACAGGTCTGACCATATCCATCCATTGCTCCAAAATCTTCAGAGGCTCCCTATTGCCTTTTCGGCAAAATTAAAGCTCCTAACCTTGGCGTTCGAAGTCTGTCATGGTGTGGACTTGTGGACTGTGGACTTTCCCAGACTTGTTTCACATCACTACCCTTTATAAACTCTGTACTCCAACCAAAATGGCATATTTGCTGATCACCAAACTAGGCCTTCTACTGCCTGCCTCCCATGTCTTTATACAGAGTCTCACTGATGCCTGGAATGAACTCTCTCCTCCTTCTTCTCTATCTCAAAATCTTCTTACTTCCATCAAGGCTCTCCTTGTCCTGCCAGATCCTTTCCCAATTTCTATAGCATTAGTACTCCTTGAGTTATCTTAATTAGCTACGTAAATATTATGTATCCCCAGTAAAATGTAAGGGAATGGGGACTGTATTTTTGTCATGTCATAGCATTGTGCCTGGCACAGAGTCATCTCTTAATAAATGCTTATGAAATGACTGAATGATCTTGCACCAATATTTCCTTATCTTTGGGAGGCAGTTTAGGACAATGAAAAATGCATTGTTTTTGAAGGCAAAGGAGGGGTTCAAATCCTGGTTCTGCAAATTAAGTCAGATCAATGAGTCAATGAGCATTTATTAAGTGCCTACTTTTTGCCACGCACCATGCTGATGGTGGGACTCCAGTTTATCCCTCTGTAAAATAAGGAGTTTGGACCAAATCACCTCTCAGCTCCCTTCCAACTCTATTCTATGATGCTCTGCGTTTTTAGTCTTACATTCTCAATCAGATTGTGAGTTTCTCAAAAGTAAGAGACCATGTCTTATACGTGTGTACATTCCCTGTAGCCCCTATCACAGTGACATGCACATTCTAGCTTCTCAATAACAATTTTGCTGTTAGATTGTCTTCCCTTCTCCATTTTCATCCAAATTAATCAAGGGACCCAGCCTTCCCCTCCCTTGGCTTCTCCCACAGTCCTCAAGACTAGATTTGCCTCCAAGGCTAAATGATGTTGTGCCCACCTTCTCCTCCACCCTCTACTGCAACCCAGGCTCAGGTTCCTATATATCTAGATCTAGATCTAGATATATATGTGTACATATATAAATATATATCTATATCTATATGTGTGTGTGGTTTTTTTTAAAGCAAAATGTCACCTTTTTATTTTTAAGATTGAAAGTTAGGTTTTGAGCAGGGCTCAGTTTTGATCACTACTCCATAAGGAAAAGATCCTAGTGCACCTGTTCAGACCAAGTTATCTCAGGTACTCTACCCCATGATCACATTCCAGCAGAAGAAAAGTCCATTAAATCATAGACTCCCAAAATTGGAAGTGACTTCAAGGGACACTGAGTCCAAGGTTATAATCAACTAGAGGACAAGGACTATCTTTTGCCTTTTTATGTATCCCCATGCTTGGCATAGTATCTAACTCATAGTAGGTGCTTGATAAATGTTAATGAACTGATCAAACAGTAACTCTTCACTGGAGAACACTGGGGAGATGGTTTCCTGGAGAATCTTGATAACATGTAAGAGAAATGATGTGGAGAGACTGGGGAGCATGCACAGGCATTCTATAACTAGTTCTGCTTGATTAATTGGTGCCATGGATTTAGGTGGAGACTTTTTCTGTTGATTGCATAGCTGGAACTATCAACATTTTCAGAAAAGGCCTGAGTCAGCTTCAGCTACCTCTTGGCTTCATTCACATGTGGGAGGAACTTAGTGATTTACTCTCCTGATGTTCAGTGAGACATTCTGCTATAAGGGAGAAAGCCTCAGGGCCTTCTTACCATTCTGAGGACATTTGACCTCCTAGAAAGGGCCTGAATATTTAGTCTTGAATCTCCAACCTTGGTCAGGAGCATGAATTGCAGGAATCCAGGAATCAGAATCCTGATTGTTATAGCCAGCCCAGTATCAATGCCCCAAGGAACAAGGAGCTGAGGAGCACCTTCTGGACCCCAGTTCTACAGAAGGAATCATCTGTCAGTCAATTTATACCTGAACATAAACTTGCTGAGACCAATGCTAAGTAAGACTAACCCTACTCCCCCAAACAGGAAGAGTATAGCCACATGGCACTGGAGAAAATGTTTGTATTTTATTCTTGCTATATCTTTGAAGTAAATATTCATCTGTAAAAGCTACCTACTATTGAGTGGCTAAGTACAAGTAGGAAGCCAGTCTCTAGCCCCTAACAACAGGGGAAATACAGCCAGTGTGAGTTTGAAACTAATGGCAATAGAGAAGAGATATACCCTTCTCCCCAATTCCTCAGAGTAGCTTGGAACTCTGAGGGGGAGATGTATCAGTCTGGCCCTGAGAGAGTGGGGACAGAGAGTGTATTTTCCATCTCCATTATCTCCAAAGCATCATAACTTCAGTAGGGACAAAGACTGCCAGTGCTATTATCCTAATAAATGTTGTACTTAGAGCTAATTCAGTTTTAGGCAGCCCAGATCTGGAGCCTTTTGCCAGCACTAACAGAGCTCACAATGCCCTTCCCAGACAGGAAAGTAGATGGCAAATACTGCTGCCCAGCTTTTAGCCACTAAAAAGTGGACCTGAGGTAGTGGAAAAAAAAAAAAACTTTAGGGATTTATTCCAGGTCAACCATCAGGAGGCTGAGGGAGTAGAGTTTCAAACAGAAAACAGAGAAAAAGGCACTCAGCAAGTAACTTGTGCCATGTAGAAGGCAGAAACAATTAGAGGCACCTACTCAATCATCTGCTTTCCCAAGCTAGCTCCTGAGCAGACAGCAAGTTGAC
>CM053591.1:131644258-131676858 GCA_028646515.1 Pseudochirops corinnae
AAAAAAGAAAAGAACTCGTGGGGAAGTGGGCTGGAGGCTCAAAGTATATATTGTATCCCTTAATGTTAGGGAGAGTAAAAATCTAGTTGAGGTTAAAAGATGTATAGGAGGCAGTATAGGGTAGGAAAAATCATGCTTATGTGGGAACCAGATCACCTACTTGAGTTTAATTTATGATTCTATCATTAATCATCTGTGTGTCCCTAAGTTACTTTACCTAACTTGGGTCTCATTTAACTGTAAAATGAAAGGTGGGTTCAAGTGCACTAGATAATCTCTAAGGTCCCTTCAAATTCTAAATGTTACAGTTTTATGTACTGATTAGAAAATAATTAGCATGCCTCTCAATTGGGGATGGCTGCAAAAATTCTGGTATATGAATGTAATGGAGTATTATCATGTCATAAGCAAGGGACAGTATGAGAGAAACCAGGGAAGACTTGTATGAACTGATGCACAATGAAGTGATCAGAACCAGAGAATAATGCACGCAAGAAAAACAACATTGTAAAGCTAAAAAATTTTGAAAGATTCAAGTATTCTGATCTAGGCGATAGTTAATCATTATCCAGAGGACTGATGGTGAAGAATATTAGTCATCTCTTCACAGAGAGGTGATAGATCCAGAGTACAGAATGGGACAAACATTTTTGGACACAAGGCAGGAAGTTGTTTTGCTTGACTATACACAATAATTTGATTTTTTTAAAAATTTTCCAGTGGGGAGAAAGAGAGAAAATAAATCCTTGTTAATGAAAAATAAAAATAATTTTTTTAAAGTTTAGGGGAAAAAAAGGACAACCATGAAATTCTAGAAAGTCATGTGAGCAAGACAAGGACATCAGTGTTTTAGAATTTCTGAGGGACAAGACATCACTTTGGAATGGATTGGGTTAGGAAACCCTTAAGGAGTAGGGAGTCAGACTTGAAGGATAAGGAAGGAAGGTTGTACACAGGCAAAGAGGAGGGCAAAGGGCATTCAGGCTAAGGGCGTGATTGAAGCTATAGAGGCAGGAGTACACATGATAGGCTCTGAAGACAATGACTAGACCAATCTATTCTGGGTGCATATGTGTAGAGGAGAACTGGTATATATGTTTGGAAAGGTAGCCTAAGGGTAGCTGCAGAAGGGCCTCAAAGGCAAAAATAAGTTTGTATTTGATTCTTTTGGTAATGGAAATCAATGAAGGCTTTTGAGCAGGAAAGAAAAACAACTATATGATTCAATTAAACACAATTTTAAATAAAAACTTTGACTTGTTCATGCCTAACACTATTTAAAACACTGAAGAAAGAAAATAAAGTTTAAACAAGAGATAGTGCCTACTTTCTTAAGGTTCACAGTCTAATAAGGGGGGAGATAAATTTAACACAAACTTGGGGAATCAAGGAACAAATGATATGTGTAAAGGATCTGTAGTAACTCAGGTCAACAAGCATGTAAGTGCTTACTATGTACCATTACTGTGCTAAGAGCTGGAGATACAAATAATTACAAAAAGAAAAACAGTCCCTGCTCTCGAGAAGCTTACATTCTAATGGAGAATGTAATATATGTAAGGAAGCTAAAAAAAAAAGTAAGGGGGTCAAAGAGGGCAGGACCTATTTGAGGACATGGTGCTGAAAAAGTCAAGAGTCCAGAATGGATCCCAGAGAGGACTGTAAGAGTGAACATGGATGGATACTTTCCTTAAAATAGAAGATCTGGAAGAACTTACCATTGGAAGGTACTATGGGGGAGGAAAGACCTTCCGGGGGGAAAAGACTATTAATAATGAGAAAAAGAAGTGCACCAAGTCAGAAACACAGCCCAAAGAGGAATGGAGGAGTGAATATGGCTGACCTGGGCATTTTCCTTAACATGGAGATTCTAGGAGAAACTGACCAATCAGAGGAAGGGTCTACAGAGGAGGAGGCATCTTCTCAGGAAATTGGAAAAGAGGGAGAGAGAATATTTCAGGTATAAGAAACAGCATGAGCAAAAGCAATGAGGTAGTAAATTGTTTAAAGAACAAAGGATATTCCAGTTTGGTTGGATTGTAGGGTATACTAGAGGAAAATAGCTTGTGATAAGGGTGATGAAGCATTTTGCTACATGCTGGGAAATCTAGGAAAAGAAAAAAAAATACTTTTAAAAAGCCATAATTAATTTCCATGTGAGAACTGCATATATTGTTTCTGAAGTGAATTGTTAAATTCAACCACTACATGTCTTGTAGCTTGTAACCTTAGGTTGGATTTTTTTGTTTGTTTGTCTCTGGAGGGGATCTGTCAATTCTTTTCTTCCTTCCTTCCTTCTTTACTTCCTTCCTTCCTTCCTTCTTTTCTTCCTTCCCTCCCTCCCTCCTTCCTTCTTTCTTCTCTTCCACCCTTTCTTTTATTATGAATATTTTATTTTTCCCAATTATATGTAAAAATAATTTTTAACATTCATTTTTAAAAATTTTGAATTCCAAATTCTCTCCCTACTTTCCATCCCCCCTCACTGAGAAGGCAAGCAATTTGATATAGGTTATACATGAACAATCATGCAAAACATATTTCCATATTAGTCATATTGTAAAAGTAAACACAGACCAAAAAAATCCATGAAAAAATCAAGTAAAAAAAATAGTGTGCTTTAATCTGCATTCAGATTCTACCAGTTTTTTCTCTGGAGGTAAATAGTATTTTTCATCATAAGTCCCCTGGAATTGTCTTGGATCATTGTATTGCTGAGAATAGGTAAGTCATTCACACAATATTGCTGTTACTGTGTATAATGTTCTGGTTCTACTCACCTTAAGTCGTCGTTGTTTACAACATTCTGGTTCTTCTCACTTCATTTTGCATCAGTTCATCTAAGTCTTTCCAGGTTTATCTGAAACCATCCTGTTCCTCATTTGTAATAGCACAATAGTATTCTATCACAACCATATTACTGTACCTTGTTTAGCCATTCCCCAATTGATGGGTCAGATCTCACTCTCCCTACAGTAGATTGTTATTGTTATTCAGTTGTTTCAATCATGTCTGATTCTTTGTGACCCCATTTGGGTTTTCTTGGCAAAGATACTGGAGTGGTTTTCCATTTCCTTCTCTTATTATTTTACAGATTAGAAAACTGAGGCAGAGTTTAGTGACTTGGCCAGGGTCACACAGCCAGTAAGTGTCTAAGGCCAGATCTGAACTCAAGAAGATGAATCTTCCTGACTCTAGGTCCAGCATTCTGTCCACTTCCCCACCTAGCTGCCCCCTAAAACAGATAATAGCCTTAAATCTCTCCCCACTCCAAGCTCTATTCTTCTGCTCAACCAAAATTATTTTCCTAAATCCCAAGTCTGAGCATGTCACTCCCCTATTCAATAAATTCCTGTGGTTTTCTGTTGATTAAGATAAAACATCACTTCATTCATTTAAATTCTTAATTTTTACATAAAATTTACAACACACAAAATTATCCGTATAGTAGTACATGTATATTATTTTATGAATAAGCACACAATCATATATTGCAAGTGTGTGCACGATTTTTTTTACTGATGAGGCTCACAAACAAAAAAATTGGGAGGCCACTATTGTTCTCTGGACTAAATACCTTCAATTTCTTTTACTTTTCTTCAGAGGTTGTATCTACTCCTCCCTTCAATAATTAACTTTATTTTTCTCTTCTGATCTGTTCCCACCTATCCTCATTTTGAAGAAGGAGGAGGAGGGGGGAAGAAGAGAAGAAGAAAGCTTTATATGTTCTCAGCTGCCTGATCTACCTTTTCTCTTACTAGTTGGCAAGGAACACAGATATAGTCTAGGGAAACTTGACCTCATATGGGCACTGGTGATCATGACAGAAGCATAGCCAAATCAAAGCATGAGTCTGTTATCTTCTGCACAAGCCAGAATGGGCCAGCTGTCTACAGACAGTAGGTGCAGGCCCAGGTCATGAGAGACCCCCTCCTCCTGAGTGGATAGCCTTAATTTGGCATCAGCTGAAGCTGCACCAGGGGAGGTTTAATGGATTAAGTAGAATGAGGCATCAAAATGCTATTGAGAAAAACCATCTGTCAACAGTCATACGCAGGTGCTTCCTGCAGAAGCAAGGGAAAGAAGTATCTTTAAAAAGCCCTAAATAACTCTACACTGGGGGGGCTGATTTGATAAGTGACTCACCAGGAATGGCCTGGTTGATTTCCTCTTGTGAGATTTAACCTAATGCAATAGCTGAACTTGCACTCAAGTGGGTAGTGCCTAGGTATGGCCCTGGCAGATTGGGCCCTTGGTCTGTCCAGATCTTGGGTGGATAATAATATATAATGTATTATATAATATTTATAATATTATTAGTTAATAATACTATTAACATATTTAATAATATATAAATATATAGTTATATAAATATGGGTATATAATAAATCTATGTAATAAATCTGTAAATAGAACATATAATAATAATTGTGATTGCAGAAGGATGGTAGAACATGTGAATCCATATGTTCCAGACAGAAGAGAATGCCATAGTATGAAGTCCTTCCTTTGTTGGTTCTTTTTACCTCAGTGGCTTGTCTTCTTTGATAGAACCTTCTTCCCCTGCAGTAGCCACAAAGGCAAAGGTTTGCATCCCAAAATTTTAAGTCTTTCATGACTGAGCCTGCACAGTGTAGGAGAAGAGCCAGGGCAAGTGTATCTCTGGAAGAGAACCAAATCCAGACATGTTTTTTGAGGTGTACTTTAGCCAGAGTCAATTGAGAAGCAAGGGAAGGTTCCCCTGATTACTACCCCCTCCCCATCACATACATGAGTCTTATGATCTGGCTCCTTTCACAGTAAATTTCCACAAACTGAAGAATTAGCAGTTATAAATGGTCTCATCCAATCCAGAGAGCTTTGGAACTTACAAATCCCAAAGAACCAACTCCCACATACAGAAAGGGATGAGTGGTATTCCCTTGTGTATCTGGCAAAGTGGCTGCTGATAGATGTCATTTTGTCAACACATGAGTATGGCTCTTTCTGGGGCCTCTGGCCATTTCTTTTGCTCTCCTGGGTCTACTGTAGGGTGAGGGCTATTTTTTTTCCCTACAAAGAACTGGCCCCAGGAGGTCACCATAACTAAAACACAAGTTCCCCTCCTTTCAGGCCTCCGAGCTGTGCTGCCAAGGTGTGAAAGTAATTAGCTGCAATTCCAACACCACACTTAGAGATGATGTGTATGGGGGAAAGAAGCATTTGGAGGCCAAGTCATGATCCTGGAACAGCCTTCTACCAAGAGCAGAGAGGCCTGTTTGGCCAGGTGAATCTACACTCTGTAATGAAGAGCCTGCAGAAAAAAACTCCCTGAGGGAAAACTGGGATTGCCAAGGATTCTGGGAAAGGTCATGACTACTAACACCCAGCTGGCTAAGACAGCTTTGGAAAGGAGAAGCCCCTAAATTCTCATTCCAGGCTCCCAGCTCAAAGCAGGGTATTGATTTAGACTTCCGGGAACGCTTTCTGTCGAAGTGATTTGTCTTGTTTTCTATAAAAACTAACAACACTGCCATTGATTGGTGTAAGAGGCATTCAGACTCCAGGCACATCTACCGGCACAGAGCAAAATTAATCAGAGGATGACAGGTTTGAGAAACAGCCTCCACATTGGTATTACAGTTGCCAGTCTCTTCTGTGGGTTCCAAGGATGCCCAGGCAAGCTGTGCATAGACTATCCCATGCAAAATGGCTGTAACCTCAGTGCCAACTCCTAGGCAGGAACATACACACACACACACACACACACACACACACACACACACACACACACACACACTCGCACACACACTCACACACTCCTCTTTGCTCTTAGGCTAGAATTCCCCAGAAAATGACCTTGCTTTGTCTAGTCACAGAAGAAACGCCATAAGCCAAGGAACTCATTTACATGTAAGTGGCTGAGGAACCTTGGTGAAGAGGACCCAATAAACTAGAGAAGGCTAATAGTGCTATGTTATGTCGGGCATGAACCCAGGGCTGTGTGCCAGGCTGGTGCAGCCTGAGATTTGAATCATTATTCACAATATTCACATTATGGTGTCGTTAGGAGATTCCCTCTGGGCCTGAATTTTAATCGAAATCATTATGTACCTTTTACCTGGTTTTTCAACATGCTCTTGTTTATTCTTACTTCTTAGTAGGCATGGTAATATATATCTCTCAGCTTCCCTCTCCTCACCTCCCTTTTCCCACCTTCCACTCTATTACTAGCTCTCTCTCTCTCTCTCCCTCCCTCCTCTCTCTCTCTCTCTCTCTCTCTCTTCCCACAGTATCTCCCCCTTCCTCTCTTCCTCACCTCTCTCTCCTTTTCTTTTTCTGTCTCTCTCCTTACTCTTCCTTCCTCCCTCCCTCTCTCTTCCCCTTTTCCTTGCTTGTTCTCCCCCTCTTTCTCTTTTCTCTTTCTCTCTCTCTCCCCCCCTCTTTTTCCTCTTCATCCCTTCCTCATTGTCTCTCTCCTCTCTTTCCCCTCCCTCCTTTGCCATCTCTCTCTCCTCTTTCTCTCCCTCCCTTTTCTCTTTCTCCCTCTCTCTCCTCCCCTCCTCTTTCTTTTTCTCTCTTTCCTCTCTCCTTCTTCTCCCCACCCTGCCCTACTACCTACTTGAAATTAAACAAGTTGCTTTATGTCTCAGTCTTAGCTTCCTCATCTGATAAATAAGGAAGTTGGACTAGGCCTCCAATATTCTCTTTAAATATGATTTTATGGATCAACTAAGAGCAATTCACATCTGCCAAAGTGAGCTATCAACACTGATGATCAGCTTCTGTCCTCCTTCCCTCTTGTTTTTGATTGAAAATGGGGCTGGAGGAACTTCAAGGTGAAGTCCATTATAAGCAAAAACTTTTCAAAACACCAACATCCACCATAATGTGTTATACTGGGCTAGGTTCTGAGATACAGAAGTAAACAAAAGGAATGATACATTCTATGGGTTCACGTGGAATTCAGAGAATAAAATGAATGCCCTGGGGTGATCTTACAAAGAAAAAATATGAAAAGATACAGTGTTGTCTCTTTGAAAGTTTGGGTTTTCAAGGGCAGGCCTTCTAAACTTTCCTCCTCAGAACCTGCATCTGCAAATTAAGTAGGCCCCTACCCCATAAATGGCAGTTCTTGGAAATGGTTGAGTGAGCCAACCACACCTCCTAGGTCTGAAGAATTGGATGAAAGTCACATAGTTCCAGTCAATTGTGGTTTGTTCTATTTCTTCACTCAGGAAAAGCAGCAAATATTGAGCAAGAGAACAGATTCACCTAAATCAGACTTTTTGGACAAATGCTTAAGATAGACAACTTAAGACATATGACTTGAGTTTTGTTTGTTTCTTTGAAATAAGACTTTTACATCTTTCTTTACTTAGCATTCATACTACATGTCTAGACATGTCTGTAGCTTGGCTGTTGGTCCCATTGGTGTGTGTGTGTGTGTGTGTGTGTATGTGTGTGTGTACACGTGCACGCACAGGCCTCTACAAATAATTTGCCTCATTTTTAACAATGAAGTGTATATGATCTCTCATTTTACCCAATAACTAAGAATTTGGGACTGTTTCATTATTTTACTGTCTCAAGAAAACCAAGATTCATCACTGACCTTTGTGACTATTTTGGGCAACAAAAAACCTCCAGTCTCCCTACATCAGGATGACTAGAGATGCCCCCCTCCTTCTCTAGTCTTACAAGATACTGAAAGATGGTTAGAGACACTAATTCTTTGAAGCTTTTGAAATGGAGGACTATTGAGGGAAGCAACTTGTTACAACAGTACAATAGAGAGAATGCATTGGGAAATCAGGATATTTAGATTGAAGTGCCAGATGCCCCTTGCCAACTGTGTGGCCTTGGTCAAACCCCTTAACTCCTATGAACCTCAGTCTCCTTAGCTATAAAGGAAAGCGTTCAACTAGATGAACTCCCAACTCTTCTACCAACTCTAACATTCTTGATTTGAATCAATGGATCCTTGAGTCATTACCTTCACTGGACTAAAGAAGAAGTACAAAGAGTAAGAAAACCAGAAATTGATCTAAGATCCTAATGACTGGTCCTCTGGTCTGCCTGTTGTGTGAAAAATGTCTCTGTTTTTTCATTGACTAATTGTAGAGCTTAGTACAAAAATCCATAAAGTGGATGTTAAGATAAACTCTAATTCATCGTCCTGCTTCCTAACTTCCCAACGTGTGTCACAATGTAATAGTCATTGCTAACCTATCTGACCCAGTGTCTGAATTTTCACATTTAAATTCATTCTCCTCCCTGTACAGAAGACATATGCTCTGAGTCAGAAATCGGCAGCGTCGGGGTCTATAGAGATCAGAAGCAACTTTCATTTGTGTTCACAAGCACATCAAGTCAGGTTTTCAAGGGATCCCCTTGTCTAGATTGAAATTGCTTTATTCATTTTTGCCTTCCATGAGAATGAGCCAGGATGAATTCTTCCTCACAAAAAGACGAGTTTATTTTTCTTTCTCAAGCATTTTAAGATGCTCGGACACATGCCCCACAGCAATTCCCTTCTCATTTCAGTTTGGGATCTGGCCAACTGGTAAAAGGGTTCAGCGTGTGTTTATTGCTTCTTTGTTCTCTAGCATTTTCCAGTGATTGGTGGCTGATTTTCCAGTAGGCAAACAGTCAAAATCTTCTGGACTCACCAAGCCCTCTAAAAAGGCCCAGGATTATTTCCCTACCTGAAGGCCTCCCCTCACTAGCATATAGTGGAGTTATCATTTCTCTCTCTACAATGTCACACAGAGCTCTCCTGTTTTCATAATGTCTTCATAAGACCTATGAATGAAGAGACAAGTCACCCAGCACTCAGAACTTAAACGCTTTCATGGGGTGAGGGGGACAACAGGAGGTGCTAGTTTGCTTTGCTAGCTCTTGTCTGGAAGACAAGGGACCTTTATCCCTTGACACTAGGATCTGGAAAAGTCTGGGGCCTCTGTTGTCTGGTTTCAAGTAAACAGCTGATAACAGTTTGGAGAACAGATTCATGGGAGTTTGGGTGGGCGCTGGGTTGTTTTTGCTCCCCCACAAGTTTGTCCCTCATCTTTAACTCTGCCAGCTGTCTAAGCTTCTGGATACATGCATCAGATGCAAAAGACTGTTAGTGCTTCTTCATAACCAATTGCATTAATAATCAACCCCAGTTCTTCCCCTCCCTGCCCCACAAGGCCTGGTCCAATTTGCAGATCTCCTTCTTGTCTGAGAGGTGAGAGAATGTTTTGTCTGAGCCGGGTCCCAGTGCTCTGCAAAATGTAAAGCTTTATATCAATGGGAGCTATTATCAGCATTATCATTCCAATGCCCTCTGTCTCCACACTCTCCATCTGCTGCCCAGGTTCCCCAGGGATCTTGTTGTACAACTTGAAACAGGGCTACAGTCATTCAGCTGTGCTTGAAATAGTTCTTCCCCTTCCCCTCATGCCCACATCACCCTTGTCTATAGAACTGCTTTCCTTCATTTCACACAACAACGAACTCATTATCCCCATGTCATCCTTCCTTTAGCATGGCCATTCCCATGTAGTGGGGTAGAAAGGAGAAGGGTTTTGTTCTCTCAGGACTCACAGCCTTTATCACTAGGGACTGAATCCTCCTATCAGATATGAAGCAGGTAGCCATACACAAGTCTGAGAGGATGATCGTAAAGCTAGATCTCATGACAACCCAGCAGCAATGAGGGCTCAGAAGGAAATGGAACCCCAAGCCAAAATGGGCTGGGCTCCCTTATCTGTACCTGATACCCAATTTCAGTCCCAACTAGGATCTTCCTCTTCCGCTGCTATCATATCCCTGACCTTTACTTGCTGTCATCGGAAACTTAGGGTGGAGGGGTATAGAGGCAATCACACTGACATACCCAGAATAGCTTCTAGCGCAGGTTCTTAGGTCTGTTTTACTAGGAAAGATAGCTGTTCAAGGAGTCAACAATCTTTTTAAATTACATTCATTAGTTCAGAGGAAAAGTCAGCACCTTGAACTTCAGAGAAAATCCAAACAAAGTAAATAGAGAAAATACAAGCAGAGAAATAAAGACCAAGAGACAAGGTTTCTATCTGTCTGAGAAATTAGCACAGATCAACAGACAGATCCAACTGTCTGACCAAGGCAATGCATACATAGATACCAGAGAGAGAAGCACCAACATCTGGGTCTTTCAAAGGGGAGGGGGGAAGGCGAGGGGGAAGGTCCTTAACAGCTACCCCGAGTCTCATCTGGTCAAATCATAAGAACATTCTTCCAATGAGTGAGCCCCAAAGCAAAATGCTAACCTCAGAGTATATTTACCCTTTTTAGAGCCAGAGGGCATCACAACCCTCATGACTCAGTGCCTAATTAGAAATGAACAAAAAGTGTGAAAGCCTTCTAATGTGCAAGACTCCCCTAAGCAAGGTTCCCTTAATGGGCTCCATGTGAGGCCTGCTGATGGGTAGGGAGGATCTTATATCCCATCAACATTACATGGGGGGCTATTTTTTTATTGGTGTCAGGAGTTCTTATACCTGATTTCTTTCTTTTTCCTAACCAGTCTGTAAGCAAAGATTCTTCTTCTTCTTCTTCTTCTTCTTCTTCTTCTTCTTCTTCTTCTTCTTCTTCTTCTTCTTCTACTTCTCTTCCTCCTCCTCCTTCTCCTCCTCTTCCTCCTCCTTCTCCTTCTCCTTCTTTTCTCCTTCTCCTTCTCCTCTTCCTCTTCCTCCTCCTCCTTCTTTTCTCCTTCTCCTTCTTTTCTCCTCTTCCTCCTCCTCCTCCTCCTTCTTTTCTCCTTCTCCTTCTTTTCTCCTTCTCCTTCTCCTCCTTCTCCTTCTCCTTCTCCTCCTTCTCCTTCTCCTTCTCCTTCTCCTCCTTCTCCTCTTCCTATTCCTCTTCCTCTACCTCCTCCTTCTCCTTCTTTTCTTTCAGTCATGTCTGACTCTTCATGATTCCATTTGGGTTTTTCTTGGCAAGGATACTGGTTTGCCTTTTCTTTCTCCAGCTCATTTTACAGATGAGGAAACTGAGACAAACAGGTTTAAGCAGTTTGCCCAGAGCCACACAGCTAGTGAGTGTCTGAGGCCAGATTTGAACTCAGGAAGATGAGTCTTCCTAACTCTAGACCCAGCACTCTATCCACTGCACCACCTAGCTGCCCAAGCAAAGACTAGGTCTTCTCAAAAAAGTTTTCTCTTTCACTGAGACTGGACAAAACCACATTCCAGAAGGATCTGGATTCCTAGTTGGTTTGGGGGCATTTACCTAGTTTTTCTTTATGTGCTGAGAGCCAGTGTTTACATACAGTATGTGTTTAATAATTGCTCATTAGGTTGGATTAGATTTAAACAAAGGCAAAGTAAAACAGAATTGATGGTCATGTATTCACAGAATTATCAGTCTAGAAATAGAAGAGACCTCAGCAATCATCTAGTCCAAACCCCTCACTTTATAGATAAGGAAACTGGGGTCCATGGTCATATAGGTGGTTAGTGTCAGATGTGATATTTGACCCTAGGTCTTTTGACTCCAGGGTCAGCATTCTCTCCATTATGAGTTAAAGGTCACAGATAGCTTATCCTAAAATAATCCAATCTGTGACAAATCTGTTGGTACAAACTTCTGGGTCAAATAGCCTCTTCTTCATAGCCTTTGGGTCTGTTCAATTGACTGTTCCACAGTCTTTCCTCTTCCAATACAGCCTTCCTCTAACTGGGCCAATCACTTACTTTCCAAGGGAAGCCTCCCATCCCTTCTGGCTTCTCACCTAACTTCCAGTTTCAGTCATCCTTTCTTCTACTAGTTCTAGAGAGATTAACTGAGTCATTTCCAGGGGAATTTTATACAATGGCTTCTCTTCAACTAGGGGCCAACCATGAAACCTCACTATGAAATGGGGGCGAACCTGGGTTCTCAGAGGCTTTGCCAATGGAGAAGTTCCACCAGGTTTGACCAAGGAAGAAAGACTTGTAATATGTAATTAGTAATACCATTTATCATCCAAAGACTAACCTAGATAAACATTGAGGCCTTAATTATGAGAAGATGGAACACTAGATGAACTTTTTCAGGCACAGTAACACAGATAGCCAGGGGAAAAACAGTATATTCTATGTAGAATAGTTGTGAGCACAATCACTGAATGAGTGTTTATGCTAAAAAAAAAAAATCACAATCTTTGAAATATGAAGTATGATACCACATACAAATCAGTCTCAAATCATAGCCATATATAATTCTCATTAACCTTTATTCCCAAGGTTCATAGTAGCTTTCGAAGGGCTAGGTAGAATGATTTCATTCTTGGTAAGTTCATTTACATTTCCTAGGGAAGTGGTTACTGACCTGGTACAAATAGTGATGTGGGGCTACACTGATATCTGTCCACTAACTCATTCGCTTTCCCCCAAAACCTTCCTCAGTTCTTGACTTTTGTCTTACTGTCCTGGGTACTGTCATCCTCCCAGGGACCCAGCTGGGGGACGCTAAGGTAGCCCAGTGGATAGAGCAATGTGTCTGAAGTCAAGAAGACCTGAGTTCAAATCCAGCCTCAGTCAGTTACTAGCTCTCTGACCCTGGGCAAGTCACTTAACCTTGTTTGTCTCAGTTTCCTCATCTGTCAAATGAGTTGTAGAGGGAAATGGCAAACCACTCATGTATCTTTGCCAAGAAAACTCTAAATGGGGTCATGAAGAGTTAGAAAGGACTGAAGAACAACAGGATTGATAAAGTAATGTCTGGTACACAATGGGCACTTAATAAATTCGTGTCGACTGACTGACTAGCTGCCCAAACAACCAAGTTAACTCTATTTGCAAGGCTCTTTAACCCCGCCCCCCTTCCCCCAAGAAACAACTCAGGACAGACAGGTTTAATAGGAGCATCCTGAGTCACTACGTTTATTACATTAGCACCTCCCACAACTTTGGCTGAAATAGAGTAACTTGGCAAACTGGGTAAAGCCAAGGCTGGCAGGTTAATTTTAATTGCCCTTTCAACTCCCGCATTCCAGTACAGTCGGGGATTTCAGGCGCGTGCCAGTCTCATCAGAATCGGGAGGACTCTCTCAACTCTATCAATCACTTAGCAGCTCTGGAGCTGAGTCCAGCCACAAGGCAAGAGCAGACAGCGATAGACCTGAGAGCGTCGGCCCCACTATCAACCACATTCCTTTTATAAACTGAGCCTAGAGGTCTAGAATCTGTCCATCAATCCCAGGACAGGGACTATGTGAACCACCGATTGCTAGTTATGTCTCCGCATCTACTCCCTCAGCTTTCTGCCATTTGCCATTACTTTGACACTGGGTCTGGGCCAGGGGTGGGGAACCTCGAGGCTGCAGGTTCCCCACCCCTGATCTGGACTATTTGCAGTGTGATTGTCCCCGCTCTAAGCCTGAGCCTCTAGATTTTCCCAGCTCCATTCCATCAACCTTCTCACCCCGTGAAGACTTTCTTCTGATAGTGTGTTCATGGAACCACCATTTAAGGAGGTTCTAAAAATTATCCCACGCTGGTACCTCCCGTCCCCCCAAACTAGCTTCATTTTACCTTTTATACATAGTCTTCCCACATTAAAATGTGAGCTAATTGAGAGGACTGACTTCCTTCTTGTTCATTTTAAATTCAATACATCCAAAACAGAACTTATTATCTTCCCCCCCACCCCCCCGAAATCCTTCCCCCATGTTCTACCTTCTTTATTACTGTATAGCAGTGGTTCTCAACCTTCCTGATGCTGCAACCCTATAATACAGTTCCTCATGTTGTGGTGATCCCCAATCATAAGATTATTTTCATTGCTACTTCATAACTGTTATTTTGCTACTGTTATGAATCGTAATGTAAGTATCTGATATGCAGGATGTATTTTCATTGTTACAAATTGAACATAACCCACAAGTTGGGAACTGCTGCTGTAGAGAGCAATACCATCCTCCCAGCCCCTCCTGGACTCCTCATCCACTCTCACCCACTCCCATCTCCCATCATTTCCCAAATAGGCCCTTCTCTCCTCTTACCAGGCTGTGCAGACCCTCATCACCACACACCTGGATTATTACAATAGCTATTCTCTTCTATCCCATATTCAACCACTAAAGTGATTTTCCCAAAACAAAGGTCTGATCATGTTACTTAATAAACTCCAGTAACTCCCTACTGCCTTCAGGATCAAACACAAAATGCTCTGTTTGGCATTCAAAGCCCTTCATAACCCAGCCCACCTTACTTTCCTAGTGTACTTATACCTTCCTCCCCAACAGCTACTCTTCAGTCCAGTGACACTGGACTGTTCCATGAATAAGACATTTGATCTCTCAGCTCTAGACATTCTGGCTATCCCTTGTGCCTCGAATGCTCTTGGTCTTCTATGCCAGCTACTGACCTTCCAGGCTTCCTTTCTGTCCCAACTAAAATCCTACTTTCTAAAGAAAGCCTTGTCTAAGCCTTATTAATTCCAGTTGTCTCCTCCATTAGACTGTAAGCTCCTTGAGGGCAGGGAATGTCTTTAGTTTCACTTTTTATCCCCCCAAAATACCTAGTAGAATGATAAGGGGCACACACATAGAGAAGATTTTTTTTTATGCAAATAGGCAAAGGAACTATGCTTTGTCAATAGATGACAGGCCTTGAGGCCACATGTGACCCTCTAGGTCCTCAAGTGTTGCCCTTTGACTGAATTCAAACTCCACAGAACAAATACCCTTAATAAAAGGATCTGTTCTGTAGAACTTGGACTCAGTCAAAAGGCCACACCCAAGGACCTAGAAGGCCACATGTGGCCTCAACCACATGTGGTCTTGGGCTGATTTATTCCTCACCCCTCGTATAAGACTTCGAGGATGGAAACTCCCTCCACTAACTTAAGGAGCCTCTTTGTTTGGAATCACAATTTACAAGGGTTAGAAGTAGCATTCAAACCCAGGTCTTTCTGCTTCCAAGCCCAGCACTCTATTTACTACACTGTTGTTTGGTGTTTTGGGGTTTTTTGCGTTTAGAAAATAATGTTAATATTATTTACAGGGAAAGGTTCAGAAGGGCAGTCAAAGAGGACTGTGGGAGGCATATTGAAAATGCCTACGATGTGAAAAGAAATACATCAGTTAAACTTTCTTACATAATGCTCCTTATAATGGTGATGACACCATCTTGTGTTGCCACCTCAACACGTTTTCCCCAGTGCTCTCACAACTCTTATCTCCTTCATTTTCATGAGGTATTATTATTTCCATTTTATGGATGAGAAAACTGAGGTCAGGGCCCTCTAGGGAAAGGAGTGTGCTGGGGTTCACAGGAAAGTCAGTGAGGGAAAAAAATACAAGGCTGAGCCAGGTATTTATGGGCCCCTGGGCAAGTTCTTCTTTGAAAATCTCTAAAGATGTCCTAGAATATGACCTTGTTCTTCCTGTGGTGTTTCCTCTACCCTTGAATCTCTACTGTTTCTGACCTTGGTCTAGCTTATCTGACTGTTCTCAAAAGCTAACGATTGGTGAACTATTGGTGAGCCCCCTTTATTCCTGACCTCATTTCCTCTCTGGATTCCTCTTTGCCCCTGATCTGGCAAACAAATTCTAAAGTCCTGAGTGTTGCCTTTGCTGGAGCCTTTACTTGGTTTCTCATCCTTGCCCCTCTTGGCTTAATCCTGCCAGAAAGATGGAGCAGGGAAGATCCAATCTCCCTGCCCCTGACAGGTCTAAAGAGGGTAGGTGGTTTTGCATACTTATTAAAGCTAAAACCACAGCCCAGGGCTCCTATCTCCAGCCCAGTTCTCTTCCCAGTGGACAGACTACTGGTTCCCAAACAGGATGTCCCTGCCATTGTGTAAAAAAAAAAAACCATCAGCATTGTGATGATCTGAACTTCCTCATTCTCCTCTGATTACTTCTGATTTAAATGTGTTTTTCTTTACACAAGTAGCCTGGGGGAATTTGCCTAATTCTTTTATCTCTTTGAATCATGTCTCAGGCCCAGGGAAAGCAAATTCTCCAGTACTACACATGTAAATGTGAGAAAAGTATCTGCCCCTCACACCACACCAAGTGAGCAAGGCCTAATCAAAGCTGTGCTCCAGCCCTCCTGATCCTAGATAAGTAAGCCCCCATCAGGGCTTCCTCCTATAAATAGGTATCTTTCTTCCTATAAATAGATAAACTCCTCTTGAGTCCACTGGTGCCAAGCAAAAATAAGGAGATCAAGCTATCAACAGAACCATGGAGTCTCAGCACTCTCTAGGACAGTGGCTCTCAACCTGTGGGTTGTAACCCCTTTGGGAGTCAAACAACCCTTTCACAAGGGTCACAGGGGTTGCCTAAGACCATCGAAAAACACATATTTCCGATGGTCTTAGGAACTGAGACACTGATCCTCTATCTGTCTCCAGGAGGGTCCGCCCAAATGCAGATACACCCACATACGAGTATTAAAAGGTCATGGCATTAGGAAGGTTAAGAACCACTGCTCTAGGACTTATGAAATGAACCACCTGTCTGAGCTCAGCTGGGGCATTTGGGACACATCTTATAAGTATTTGACTCTCCATATTTGGTGCCTAAAATACAAATTTATCCAGTATAGACCCTCTTGGACAACACAATCATCCTATATAGCTTGGGGAGCAGTAGGGGAGGTATCAGATGCATACAAATGAATCACTATAAATACTTTAGATTCCTTTCTCAAACACCACTCTCAATAGGAAATCTTTCCTGATTCCCAGCCCCACCAGTGCCAGCACACATAGGTGGTGCAATGGATAAGCACACAGTATTAGGAGTCAACAAAACTGAAATTCAAATCCTGCCTCAGATAGTTACTAGCCTTGTGACCTTGGGTAAGTCACTTAACCTCTGTCTGCTTCAGTTTCATTATCTGCAAAATGGGGATCATAAGTACACCTATGTTACAGGGTTGTTGTGAGCACTGAATGAAATAATGGGTAAAGTTCTTTGAAAACTTCAAAGTACATTGGAATGCTAGCCTTAATGCTGCTTCTCCCTCAAATCACTTTGTGTCTATTTTGTTCATGTTTATCTGTGTGTTCCTTGTTTCCCCCAAGTACATTATAAGTTCCATAAATGCAAGGAGCAGAAACTTCCTTGCATCCCCAGTGCCTGTCCCAGTGGATGATGATAAATGATGGTTGTCTGGGCATGATCATGCACATGCCTGTTATCCCAGCTACTAGGGAGAGAGTTCCTGAGCTGCAATGTGGCTAAAGCCATTCTGGTGTCCACACTAAGTCTGACACCAATATGGTGTGCCCCAAGGAGTGAGAGGCCACCAAGCTTACTAAAGAGGAGCAAACCAGCCCAGATCTGAAACAGAGCAGGTCAAGGCCATCACTAATGCCATCACTAATGGGATCAGACTCATGGGTAGCCACTGCACTTCCAGTGTTGGTGATATAGAGACCCAATCTATCAATAAACAAACAAAGAGATAAACAAAAAATAAATGAGTGAAGAAATATACACAAATAGACTGAGCAGCAGGTAGATAACTGCATAGATGGCAGATAGACTGATCCACTCCCTGGATCACTGTCATGTTGTGGCAGTAGGGCTTGTCTAGCTCAATGAGACCACGAGCTATTCCATGCAGGGTTAACCAAGATGGACGGGTCATAGTGGAGAGTCCTGACAATAGGTGATCCACAGAGAAGGAAAGGAAAATCTACTCCAGTATCTTTACCAAGAAAATCCCAGGGACAGTATTAAAATGCTAAAAGATATGACATCAGGAGAGGAACCCCTCAGGTAAGACGGTGTCCAACACATTCAACAAACATGAGCTTAGACAGACTTTGGAAGACAGAAGGACCTGACGTGCTCTGGTCTATGAGGTCATGGAGAGTTGTAACGACTGAACAACAACAACAACAAAAGTTAGAGAATAAGCAGACAGATGATAAATAGAAAAAGGAAGAGAGAGATGGAGACTGGAAATAGATAGATAGATAGATGGATAGATAGATAGATAGATAGATAGATAGATAGATAGATAGATAGATAGATAGATGATAGATAGATAGATAGATAGATAGATGATAGATAGGTAGGTAGGTAGATAGATAGATAGATAGATAGATAGATAGATAGACATAGATAGATAGATAGACAGACGGACAGACGGACAGACAGATAGATGGACAGATGGACAGATGGACAGACAGACAGACAGATGGATAGACAGATAGATGATAGATAGATAGACAGACAGACAGACATAGATAGACAGACAGACAGATAGATAGATAGATGATAGGTAGGTAGATAGACAGACATAGATAGATAGATAGATAGATAGATAGATAGATAGATAGATAGATAGATGGATGGACGGACAGAAGGACAGACAGATGGATAGACAGATAGATAGATAGATAGATAGATAGATAGATAGATAGATAGATAGATAGATAGATAGAAAGATAGACATAGATAGATAGATAGATAGATAGATAGATAGATAGATAGATAGATAGACGGACGATGGATGGACAGGAGGACAGATGGACAGACAGATGGACAGATAGATAGATAGATGATAGATAGGTAGATAGATAGATAGATGATAGCTAGATGATAGATAGATAGATGATAGACACATAGGAAACAGTTGGTAGGTAGGTGGATAGATAATAAACAAGCAAATGCTTGTTGATTGATGAATTGACTTGGGGGAAAAGAGGGCATTTCTGGAATCTACGTGAGAGGCTCTGGAAAGCAGTAATAAAGTAGCACAAAGACAGTTGAGTTGAGACTTGAATTTGAGCCTAGATCTGAAGACCTAGAACTCAAAGGAACTTAGGATCAGTAGACCCAAACCATTCATTTTATAGTTGAGGAAACTGCAATCCTGAGACAGGAAGTGACTTGCTCAAATTCATAGTTAGCAAACAGCAGAGTCGAGATTCCAGCCCCAGGCCCGTGACTGCTCTTTCCACAGGACCAAGCTCACCATGGGGCTTGGAGGAATCACGTAAACACTTGTTGCCTCAACTATCTCCCTTGCAAAATAAGGAACCTGGTCTGGTGCCAGGTGGCAAACAGACTACCCCCACAGACAGCATGTGGCCCACAGCACTCCCCAGTGTGGCCCAAACCAGATTGAAATGTACTTGGGGAGATATGTCACAAAATAAAGATACAATAAAACATAGACAATATTACATGATAAAACGAAGTAAATACGTAGACTTCAGGGATCTTTAGGATTAGCTCGCTGGCCCCCATTTTTATTTGAGATCTCTGGTGCGGATGACCTTTAAGGTCCCTTCCAGTTGTTGTAACAGTCTGTTGATAAAGAGCCTGTGATTGCTCATTAATCCTATTATATTGTGTAGTTGTCATTTGCTCAGTAAGTTAGCTAGATCCTTTGGGGGACACTCAGTATTATTGTACTCCTGTTTGCAGAAGACCTTTAAAAATAATTTGACAACCTTTTTAGAACAGTCCATCCTCTTTAGAGCTAGGGTATTAAATATTGACTAAGCCCCTCCCCTCTTCAGTCTCATGGACTAGTCTAGTAGCTGAATTATGGGGTAGGATAATAGGAATAAGCAGTGGTCTCCAGATGAGGAGAGACCTGCATTTGAATCCCACCTCTCCCAGGTACCTCCTGCAGAGGCAAGTCAGTCTCTTTAAGAATCACTTTCTTCATTTGTCAAATGGAGGTCGTGATAGGACTTAGTTCACAGGATAATAGATTTAGATCAGGAAGGGACCCCAGACACCAGCTATCCAACCTCCTCATTACCCAAGTTGACTTGGTCGTATCAGGAGTGAAATTTAAACCCAGGGCCTCTGACTCCAAAACCCAGTACTTTTTTCACTGCCTCACAGAATTGTGGTGAGGATGAAATAAAAATGATATATATCAAGTGCTTTCTAAACAGTACCTATTATTTTTTCAGGTTAAAAATATCAGCAGAATGAATGTTTTTCCATCTAATCCACAAAGGACCTTTCCAAGTGTGTTGATTTTTTGGTACCTTTTTAAGTAGGAAGCATGTTAGTGATAATTGGGTCTGTAGGTTCTTTGAGAGAAAGAAAATATTCAATGAAATTGCATCTGTATGAAGGATTTTGTACAGCTAGACAGGGCAACTGGCTGAAAGGCTGCATTCAGATCCTTCTTCCTGGTGTTTCCAGTAGACCAGATGCTTCAATTTCCCAGTGCTGAAGGATTCTGTAATTTGACCTATGTCAAAGCCAATGGGAATCCTTTAGCTAAAATTGATAGACTTTTCTGAAGAGGTCAGCAGGACATCCGTGCTGTATGAGAAATATCACTACTCTTCCTTTTTTTCATTAGAAAAATTGTGGTCCACAGGGATACTCAAGTTGGAAATTTAAGATGACTGAGTTCTATTTGTCTCCAGTGATAATTCACTGTCTGACTCACCCAAGTTATCCAAATGCTTGATGTCCCCATTGGGAAAATGAGACTATTGATGGCTGCTTCTCCAGGCATGGAGTGGGCTTGATGCTCTGACCCACAGGTCAGAGACTGGCCTTGTACAACCTGTGGAAGGAAATCTCCATGAATTGAACAGGAGAAAGTAGGAGGAGATTGTATTGAAACTTCTTTGTTATTCAGTTGTTTCAGTCATGTCTACCTCTTCATGACCCCCATTTGGGGTCTTCTTGGCAAAGATACTGGAGTGGTTTCCATTTCCACTTTCCATTGGCCATTTAGGAAACACCTCAGAGATCTATATAGCTGAAAGAGACTGTAAAAATCATCTAATCAACCTCTCCCATTTTATATCTGAGGAAACTGAGAGCCAGAAAGGATTATATTTACTTTTTTCCAAGGTCACACAGATATTTATGAGCAAAGTTAGGACTCAGACTCAAAAGTCTCTCAATTCCTAGCTCAGTGTTCTATAGAAGGGAAAGAAAAAAGAACTAAAAATTGGAAATAAAAATAGAAAGTTAGACAATCCCTACTCTCAGAGAGTTCATATTCTAGCTAGCAGACACAACATATATGCTAGAGTTCAACTGCAGGACCAATGGCAAAGTCTTGTGGTCCGGAGGTTGTACCTTACAGAAGGGAAGATCATGGTGGGATCTGAGAAGGATGGTTTCAGCTAGGGATTTTGGGGAACGTCCAAAAGTACAGTGCTCAGTGGCAATCTCGGAGTGGATTCTGGGGTGGGACAGTTGGAGGCCACCCTTCCACAAGCTGGTATATGATATTCAATTTGGGCATAAACTGGAAAAACTGAGTATAAAGGGAAGAGGACAAAGACAGGAAGCTTTCTAACCTTTCTGCAAGGTCAGAAGGGGAAAACAGGCCACTCCAAGTATACATCAGTGTTCAGTGCTATAGAAGAAGCCATTTGTGAGACACACATACAGTAACATCTCCCCTTTTCACTGAAGACTTCAAAGGAGGAAAAACACTTCAAGAGAATCAAGTCTCAGTAATAGCGAGGGCTTAAATGAAAGGTTTCTTGAACACTCTGATCTCTTCTGTTTTTGCTTTGTTTTGTTTTGTTTTTAAGAAATTTTATCGTTCAGTGATGAAGTAGGATAATTGTAATGCACAGTGTATATGGGGAAAACAAAATAGATTCCAAGGATCACTGCCTGACCACTAAACTGGTTCTCTCTTCTGGGAGCCAATTGGCTTATGGACAGTGCACCCTGGAATACTGCAGCACTCTCCTAAATGGTCTCTCTACATCAAGTCTTTCCCCCAGCTCCAAACTGTCTTCCACACAGCTACCAAAGCGATTTTCCATAAGCACAGAAATGATGCAGTCACTATTAACGCATTCATTATCTCTAGGATCAGATACAAACGTTTGGCTTTTAAAGCCCTTCACAGCCTACACCCGCAAACACACCCTATATTTTCAGGTTCATTACCCATTATTCCTCTTCCAGGGCTCTAAGGTCTAGTCAAATTGCCCTTCCTGATTTGCCCTGCCACATCTTATTTCCACGTCTTTCCAACAGCTGTGTTCCATGCTTGGAATGCACTCCCTCCCATAGAATCACTCGCTTCTTTCAAGACTGCTCAGACATCACTTTCTATGTGCAGCCTTCATTGGTGCCTTCACTGTCAGTGCCTTCCTTCCCTAATGACACAGTATTTACTCTGCTTATACTTTTTATGTGTCCGAGTAGTCCCAGCTCCCACCCTTCTCCCTCTCCCCAACAGAATGTAAATTTCTTGAAAGCAAGAATTGTTTTATTTTTTTGTTGTTGTTTTTGTATCTCAGGTGCCATTTTGTATCCCTAGTGCTTGGTAAATGTTTGTTGATTGAATCATGGAATCATACACCTTGAGCTGCAAAGGACCTCAAAGGTCATATAGTCCAATTCTCTCATTTTACGAATGAGGAAACTGAGTCCCAAATATCTCCAGGTAGGAAAAGAACAGAAGCAGGATTTGAATCCAGATCTTCGGACTCCAAATCTGGTGTTCTTTTCATGGTCCTATGTTGCTTCTCAAAGAAGAAGAAAGAAGCAAGTATTTTACCCCTTTAGTCAGCAGTCTCAATTTAAGCCCCAGTCTCTCCTCCCCACCAGCATCATTTCATAAAACATCGTCTAACCCAGAGTCAACCATTTAACAAGAATAATAATAACAATAATATCTTATGTTAGCTTTTTATGGTTTGCAAAGTGCTTTACCTACACTTTTCTAGGTAAATGTTATTATCCTACTTTGCAGATAAGGAAACTGAGGCTGATGGAGGCTAAAGTGAATTGTTTAGGGTCATACTTCTAAACAAACATATAAGGGAGAATTCAAACTCGGGTCTTCCTGATTCCAAGTCTGACACTTTACCCACTGCTGTTAAATAAGAGGGTGACTCTGGAGGTCACAGCATTCCCTAACAGCAACCTCTGCAGCACAGGTGATGTCTGGACAGAATTTACATTTGTGCCTTTACCTTCAGGGACTAATCCTACAGATGTGAGAGACAAGTCGGTCAGTAAGCATTCAAATCTGCCCACAGTTCCTTGTTCCTTCCTGGCCACAAACAAAGAAGCCCAAAGTCAGCAAGTACTGCCCTTCTCCCTTCCCCCACCAAACCACCCTCCAGTGGCCAGTGACACACTCCCAAGAAACCAGAATGTCCTTTGTGTAAGAAATAAGACTCTGCCATTTCCTTGGTTTATTTGGGAGCAACCCCCAAAAGGCACAAAGCTCAGCTCTCCAGGTTCCATCTCAGCTGGATTTCTAAGGTGCTTGGAAGTCTAAAAATGATGGTAGTGAGGATGGGGGAAATTTTAGGTGAGAAAATGGGGGACAAACAGTGCGAAGGAGAAGCAGAAAGCAGGAGAGGAAAGAAAAAACTGGAGAGAGGGAAAAACAATTCATCAGCAGGACTAAGAATCGCCATCCCTTAGATTTACTGCACTCCTATGCCAAACTGCTGCCGACCGTCATTAACTTCAAGAAAAACCCTATCTCCCAGCTTAGATTCAATTAATTCACATGGTGTTTATTGGAGAGCTTTCGTTATTACATGATGGGAGGATGGGCAGCGCCCCCAGCTTAACTAACCCTCCAGTCTCTTCCCCAGGACAATTTATATGTCAGTTATATTGTGTTCGGGCTGTGGGGCAATGACAGAATGAATAGATAAGTGTTTGTAGAAACAGATATTCAGGAAGACGCCACATTAAGCAAGCATGGCCACTGGGTGATGTCATTTTTTTTCTGGCTATTTGTTTGAAATCTGAGGGAGGAGGAAAAAAAAACAAAACACATCACCACCACCCATGGCTATCAGAGTATGATTTAATCTGATGTGTCTTTGAAGCTCTAATTGTTATCAAATTAATTTGTATAAAAAAGCTAAGGCTCTTTGGGCTGGTTGTTTGCTTGAAGGAAAGAAGGAGAAAAGAAACAGCTGTAAGAACATGCTAAATGTCTGTGGAAGGGTCCTGTGGTTTGTAAACATCTCTGATAAGGCATCTTCCTTCCTCGGGGAAGTAGTCTCTGACAGGGATTGCTATCTCACTCTACAGAGGCGTGTTCAGCTGAATGCATTTTATTCTGCTTTCCATCTTCTTGAAAATGGATGAAAAACTCTTCAAAATGTCCTCTGTGAAAAGGAGTGGGGAGGAGAAAAGCAAAGGGCGAAGAGGAGGTAGCACAGTCAAAAGAAAAAAAAATCCAACAAGGATCCCTATAAAAGAATGCGTATCCTGCTGCAGGGGCAATTTCTTTCCCCTGAAATTGAAATCAATATTAAATTAAACCTGTGGGCTTCATCTCCATGGGTAACTGGTAGAGAACTTGCTGGTTCTCTTTCCTGGCCAACTGACTTCTAGTATCACCTTCAGCAAATTTGCCTGAATGGCTGATATTTGGGGCAAGTTTCCATGCTTGCAATGTGCATGTTCCCTGGGACAGAAATAGATTAATACATTTGTCTGTTCCCTGCTGCTTGGGAGCAAATGAGAAAGAAAGAAAAAAAACCTCATAAAATCAAGGTTCGTAGAGAGAACAAGGAAAATGGAGGAAAACAAAATTCAGCTCCTAAAACATCCACATCCTGTTAACAAGCTCTGTCACCTGTGGCAGGTCGGTTAACGGGATATTGATCTCTGGAAGAAGCTGGTCTGAAATATGATCTCAGAGCCTCCAATGAGACTCCCTTTCTCCTTTGCTTTAGAGAATAATTATTCATTGTCATTTTAATCTTTCAATTCACTGATTTCACTACTTAGCTATTTTTTTCCAGGACAGAGTGATTCTATGTTGAGGCCGCCCAGGAAGACACATTAGGAAAAAGTCATTAAGAGAAGCTAACACTGAGCCCCAGAATCACATCATGGAAATGAGCATGAAAGCAATTCTCTCTGTCACATTTGCTTGTTGGTGGTGTTATTATTCTCGCTGGCCAGTCTCTAGTCCTCACCAGAATATGATTTTCATTCAAAAGAACTATGGAACTTGTCTTCCCCCCAACAGCCCCCTTCCTCTTGTGGCTCCTACAGGATGGGGCATAGTCATCTCTACCGTGAAAAGATGAAGCGTGAGCCAAAGTCATCAGGCCCCCTGAGGAAGGCAGAAAGGATGACCTTAATTGAACTGGCACTGAAAGCATTGAGTCAGATAATTTAAAAAAAACAAAACAAGGGAGGGGCGGATAGGTGGTTCAGTGAATAGAGCACCAGCCCTGGAGTCAGGAGGACCTAAGTTCAAATCCGGCCTCAGACACTTAACACTTACTAGCCGTGTGACCTTGGGCAAGTCACTTAACCCCAATTGCCCTGCCTTCCCCTTCCAAAAAAGACAAAAACAAAAACAAGTAAGAACTTCCTAAATAGGGAAACAGTGATGATAAGCAACATCTTCACAGGTCCCATCATCATTGTCCTGAAGACCTTCCCCTACAAAACCCCATACCTCTTCTTGGGCTAGTTGACAATACTGAGTTGCTACTGAGTGGGCAGGAGGGACAGAAGTAATGGCCATGACATGAGAAATAACATTCCTAGAAGTCGCTCCTGTCTTTATCTAAATAATGGTTTCTAGTTTGCTCACTAACTAGGTATAAATTCCAAAATGGCAAATATTATGTCTATAGGGTGTGCTAGTATACTGTAACTGTACCTATTAATGTAAGTGTGTCAATGAAAGGAGACAGGAGTAATTTCCCCTAGGTTACAAGGAGGTTAAACCATGATTTTATTTTATTATATATTATATTTTACATTTAATTTAATTATATATTATGTGAGATTACATTATATTATGTTACACATTATATTATACTATACTATATTATATTATATTACATTACAGTATTGTACATATATTTTATCATATCACATATCATATTATATCATATTACATTACAGTACATCATATTATATAATCACATTATATCATATTATATCATATCATATCATGTCATATTATGTCGTATTATATTATATTATATTTTACTGTTGAAAAAATATCCTGTCCAGTGTGGCCCTGGACAAGATAGCCCATTGAGAACCTTCATAGTCCTTTGTACTTTATAAGTACAATTCTATGAGCCTAAAGCAAAAGAACTCTCTGGATTGAAAAGAGGAATCTGGGAATTCATGACAAAATTGGATCATAGGTTTATAGTTGGAAAGGACCTTACAGATCATTTCATTCAATATACTCATTGTATAGGTAAGGAAACTGAGACCCAGGGAGATCCTATTACAGTGAAAGATCACTGGAAATCCCGGCTATGCCATATATTACCTGTGTGACTTTTGGCAAGTAATTTATTCCATTTGGGTCTCAGTTTTCTCATCTGTAAAATTAAGGGATTATATTCCCTTCAAGCTTTCAATCTATTATCTTAAGATCCTAAGCAATTTGCCCAAAGTTATACACATGAGAAGTAGCCGTGACAGGATTTTAACTCAGCCTCTTTGCTTTGGGAAGATAAATATTTAAGGAGCATAGTGGTTATCAGTTGAGAGGCAGCTTCTCATGGTGGATGGAGAGCCATCCTCAGATTTCAGGATTTCTTAGATCTAAGACATATGCCGATTATACATCATTTAATCTTTCAGTGACCCAGGCAATGCCCTACCTAGTTGCTCTAGGGAGACTTATATGAACTGACGCAAAATGAAATGAGCAGAACCAGGAGAACATTGTATACAGTATCAAAAATACTGTGCTATGATCCTCCATGACTTAGTAATTCTCAGCAATAAAATGATGTAAAACAATTCCTAATGACTCATGATGAAAAATGCTATCCACCTTCAGAGAAAGAACTGATGGAGTCTGAATGCAGATCAAAACATACTTTTTTTAACTTTATTTTTCTTGGGGTTTGTTTCATTTTGATCTATGTTTTCTTTCACAACATGACTAATATGGAAATATGTTTTGCATGATTGCGCACATATAACCTATATCAAATTGCTTGCCTTCTCAGTAAGGGAGGAGGAAATGAGATAATTTGGAACTTAAAATTTTTAAAAGTTGCTAAACATTTTTACATGTAATTGGAAAAAATTAACTTTTTTTAAATCAGTTACTGATAGAGGGCATCTCCTCTCTGAGAGTTCCCTATATCAATGAAACCATGCGGTCAGATTTTTTTTTTAATGTCATTAATTACTTTTATTTTTTAAAAAAAAGCTTTACAGATTGGTCCTTTGGATAGAGGGTAATGCACTATAGTAATACAGACCCCAAAAGAGATATATGCCATTATTACATGGTCTGAGTATAGATGACTGATGTTGCCTGCCTAGGTCAGGAAATCAATCATGGTTTATGACAAGTTTTACCAACAAGGGCCCTTCATTTGTCTGCTTGGGAATTCTGCTTTAAATTACCATATCTACATGTAGCTGATCACATGCATTTGAAAGCAATAGTTTTACTAGAGAGCAATAATGCCCCATTGGGAAATAGATTGTTCTCCAAAAAAAGCATCAATAAAATATTTTTTAAAAGAAAGATATTCTACATAACTGAATTTTCCGTGTAACTTGTTTTTCCTTTAACCATTCTTGAATGGAAATTTAACTCATATTACATGCTTCACTTTCTGTTTTTTTAATGATGTTTTCTTGATGACTGAGCTATCAAGATGGATGCTAATTATTATATTATACTTTGTTAATTATCATATTATACTATGGAGCAATAAGATGATGCTCTTGAGGATCCTTGAGGCCCCCCCTCCTCATCATGGTACAATCAATGTGTTCTGTGTCCACCACCACCCAAATGCAGCTGTCTCCAGGACAGGAAGCCCTACCAGTAGGGAGGAAGTCTGAAGAGCCAAAACCCAGATGGAAGCTGAGAGGGGATAGGGTGAGTCCAAACCCTGAGGCATTAAAGAATGGCAGCCTGGAAAGTATGCTCTTTTGGATGAGCCCTACTTCATTTGGGGTAACTTCTTTCTTGAAAATTTACCTTCACCGTCAACCACACCTGCCAGTTCTTTGCATCTGAGAGCTCCCAAAATGCTGTTTCTTTACTTTGGATGACTCTCCTAACTCTGGTCCTCTTGCTTCTTCACTACTACATTGGTCTTCCACAGTCTTTCTTTTGTTTCTGCAGACCACCTCCGAAGAGCTTGTCATTGTTTTCTTTCTTCCATTATAAAGAGGCTCCTGTCTATGAAGAGGGCCAAGGGGGAACATGTTTGCTTCTGAATTTAAGATTCCCTTAACAGGGTTGGATTGTTAAGAGTCAGCTAGGCGGTATGGTAGATTATCGTTGCCATAAAACATCCCTGGGTCATTTGACATATAACAAATACTCTGGGAACAGGGTGGACGCTTCAGTAGGTGACCTTGGAGAATGGAACTTGTCCCTTAGTGCAGTATACACTAGGTGCTTAATAAATGCTTGTTGACCTACTATCTGAAGCCATGGAGAAGGAATTCTTTGAGAAGCTGCCCCAAAGTTCAGGAAATGCTTTTGTAACATGTGTTAACCATTTTCCTTAGCCCTAAGAAAGCTGGGCTTTCTACTAACAAAAAAGATTTTTGTTTAATGTCATATCTGTTCTATAGCACCTGACAAGATTGAGCACCAATAGTTTCTCCAAATGGTTACATGGACAGAATATTGTGCTCGAAGTCCGCAGACTTGGGTTAACGTCCTATCTCCACCATTTCCTAGGCAAATGTCCGAACTTTTCTAAGCTTCATTTTCTTCATCCATAAAATGGGAATGATAATACTTTCAACCTCCTACAGTTGTTGTGAAGGTCAGACAAAATAATATATATGTACCCATATGGTCCCTTATATAAATATTAGCTGCTAATATCATTTCTGTGACTATCACCTGACAAATCCACTGAAGCTGTGAGGAATTGACTATACTGGAAATCTGATCTAACAAATTCTTTAAAAAAAAAAAAAACACTAGACTTTCTCAGTGAGGTGGAAAGAGGAAATTCCAGGAGGCTGTGGGCTTCTTTTCCTACCCATTTTCAAGAAAAACAGTCTCTATATTCCTTTTAACAATCACCAAGAGACATCCACCATTGTACAAAAACCTTGGAAATGGCTTGTAAGAAAAGGCTGAATGTGCCATTTCTATTCAACTTTAAATATCAGAAAGATTGCACCATTGTGTCACACTGCAGTTAAACCCTCAGAGTTTCCACTGTTCCATGATTCCCTTTCTCAGTTTCTGCCAAAAGAAGGATATGTCTGAGGACCCTGTTTCCTTTATTTTGGTTTTGGTTTCTGCTTTCTTGTCTCCTGGGTATTTTGGAGTAGTTGGAATGTGTCTTTGTCTCTGCACGTCCTTCTTCCCAGTCAATCCTTTTCTCTAACAATTACCTACTTGGTTATCCAGAAGACTTAGAAAAACAGGGATAAGAATCATGTAGGATGAGAAAGTCTAGAGAGATTGCAATTTCCTTTAGTGGAGGGAGTATCCGTATGGATGAAATCACAGATATTATTCAAATGATAATAATAGCTAACAAAACATTTAGCATTTTATTTCATCTAATCTACACAATAAATTTGGCAAAGTAGAAATCAAAATATTCAGATACTTCTAGGAGAAGGGGCATAGGAATGCCCACTATTTAATCTGTGGATGATATGATGCTAAAGATTAAAACCATTTTCAAAAAGTACTGGGAGAAATGACCATTTCTTAAATCTGGTCATAATTTCTTTTTTCTAATTTTTTCTACTTCGGCGACCTGCAAAAAGTATAGTAGAAATGATATTGGATTTAAAGTCAAGGTAGATGGGTTCAGTTTCTTCATCTAGAAAATGAAGGGATTGTACTAGATAATTTCTAATATTCATCTTGCACAAAGATAACATTATTTCTAAACTCACCATTTTATCCTTCTTTTCAAATAATTCAGATAGTTTCTTATTGCCTCTAGGAGAGAATATAAAATCTTAAGTCTGACATTTAAAGCCCTCCAGAATTACACTCATACCAAATTTTCCAATTTGATTTCACAGGACTTAGCCCCATACACTCTCCATCCTATTGAAATAGACCTACTCGCTGCTCTCTTTACTCTATGCCTTTGCAAAAGTGGTTCTTCATGCCTAGGATATACTCATTCCTCCGCTCATAGAATCCTACAAAGTCTGGCTCAGGCACCAGCTCCAGTGGAGCCTTTTGTGATTTTCCTGCTAGCTGTTAGCACTTTCTCCTTCTTGAGATGACTCTTTATTTATTTACTTATATAAATGCTGTTAGTTTACTACCTTTCTCCCAGTTGAGTCTAAATACCTTGTGGGCTAGAAATATTTTATTTCAGTCTTTATTTTCCCCCCGTCCTACCTCAAAGCTGGGCACATAATAGGCACTTAATGAATGTTCATTGGATTCCTTCCAGATCTCAATCCCAGGAATATACGATCCAATGACTATCAAACAAGACGCATCATTTCCTGTCTTCTGGCATTTTTTCTGGCTGTTTCCCCTGCCTGGACTGCTCTCCCTCCTCATCTCTGCCTCCTTGCTTGCCTGGCTTCCTTCAATCTCCAGCCAAAATCTCACTTTCTATGAGAAGCCAGAGGCCCTTTGGGACCCCCAAAACTTGTGCTCTCTCTCTGCGGATTCTCCCCCAATTTATTCCTAGAAAATAACTTGTTTATACATAGTCATGGGCATGTGGTTTCCCCCATTAGACTGTGTGAGCTCCTTGAGACCAGGGACTAGGTTTTTTGTTTTGTTTTGTTTGGGGGAGGGGGTATTTGTTTTTTTCTTTCTTTGCATTCTTAGCACTTAGCATATTGCTTAACACATTTGTTGTTAAGTCATTTCATATGGTCCGACTTTTTGTGACCCCATTTGGGATTTTCTTGGCCTACATACTGGAGTGGTTTGCCATTTCCTTGTCCAGCTCATTTTATAGATGAGGAAACTGAGGCAAACAGGATTAAGTGACTTGCCCAGGGTCAAGCAGCTAGTAGTTGTCTGAGACTGGATTTGAACTCAGGTCTTCCTGGCTCTATTCACTGTGCCACTTAGGTGCCTAACACAATAAATGCTTAATTTTTTTTTTTAAGATTCAAGATAATATAAAAATCATACATTTCCATGGACTCTTAAAGCTAGAAAGAACAGCAACGATTATTTAGTTCAATCCTCTACCTGATTTGTCTTTTCTACGACACTCATCTTGTCACGAGAAACACTAACTTCCTAAACAGCCCATTCCACTTTTAGACATCTTGAGGTCTCTGTTGTCACGAGCCAATGCCTTTCTCCTACTAATTCTCATCCCACCCTTCTCGTTTTTTACTAAATCTGTCCCACAAATTGCTCTTTTTTATTACTCTTTTCCAAGAGTGTTTCTTTCAGCCTACCCTCAGACTACGGTGATGTTTAGAAAAGGCCTTAAGTAAGATTAGAGCTTTCCTGGGATGATGCCTATATGCAATGGTGTGTCAGGAAATGTTTAACAAGTGGCTCTCTGAGAAAACAAATATAAATGGGAGGATACACTTGTAAACTTAATCCACATTATTAACAATCTATCCATTGCTTTTTTAAGTCTACACCATCAACAAAATACTAAATGAATTTGCTTTCATTTGCTGATTTCCAAGGTGTAAATGTTCACACTGAAAATTTAACAACTGTGTTCTCCAGCTGATTTGAGCTGGCTCCATCACTCTACTAGAAATTCCCCTCCCTCCATGTATTTCATGGAGCACGCATACATTCTATGCCATTTGTGTATTCTGCATATATTATATATCTATCCATCTGATAGAATGGAAGTAGTTTGAAGACAGAAATGATTTCATTGTTTTGTCTCCATATCCCTAACCCTTACATAACACAGTGCTTGGCGCATAACAGCAGGTACTTATTTTTTTTAATTGATTTGTTTATTTACTTTTAGTTTACAAGATTCAGTTCCACAACCCCTTGAGTTTCAAATTTTCACCCCTCCCTACTCCCCTCTCCCCCGTCCATGGCCACATGCAATCAAGTATTGGATCTACAAATACTTTCGCCTTGGACATTACTCTGGTTGTATAGAAGGGTTGTAACCAATGGAGTGAACAATGGGAAAGAAGAAACAAAACCAAACATGGAAAAGAAGGAGAGCATGTAGTTTGCCTCAGTCTCCATTTAAACTCTGTTCTTTCTAGATCTTTCTCTGAATGTAGATATCTCTTTCCATCCTGAGACTTGTAGAGTGGTCTTATAACTGTGAATTGCTGAGAAGAGTCCAGTTTATCAAAGTTGGTTGTCACACATATGATGCGTCTGTGACTGTGTACAAATTTTTCCTGGTTCTGCTCTTCTCACTTAGCATCAGTTTGTATAAGGCTCTCCAGGTAAATATGAAGTCCATCTGCTCCTCATTTCTTATAGTACAATGGTATTCCATTACATTCATATACCACAACTTGTTTAGCCATTCCCCAATTGGTGGGCATTTCCTTAATTTCCATTTTTTTGCCACCACAAAGAGAGCTGCAATAAATATTTTTGTACATATGGGTCTTCCTCCTGCTTCTATGATCTCTTTGGGATACAACCCCAGAAGTGGTATTACTGGGTCAAAGGGTATGCAATTATTTATAGCCCTTTGGGCATAGTTCCAGATTGCTCTCCAGAATGGTTGTATCAGTTCACAACTCCACCAACAATGCATTAGTGTTCCAATTTTTCCACATCCTCTCC
>CM053591.1:131677358-131705614 GCA_028646515.1 Pseudochirops corinnae
TATAATATATCATATTATGACTTTATCATTATAACTTGGGAAACTTTCGAAGGCTAGAAGTTGCAAAATAAGTGTTTATCTTCATTGTTTGAGGAAGTTCCTCACCAAGAACTTCTCATACTGTTGAAATCACTGGTCCTGCAAGAAAAAAACAAAACAAAACAAAACAATTTCTACCTTATCTAGCACTTTAAGATTTGCAAAATGGCTTACACACATTATCTGATTTGAAACTCATAACCATTCTGTGATAATTGCTATCATTATTCCGATTTTGTGAATGGGGAAACTTGGGGCCAGAGAAGTTGAGTCACATGACTAGTAAGTATCAGGCATGAAACTCAAACCCAGGTCCTGTTGAGTACATATCCCACTCTAGTCATTATATTACAATGCTTCTCTAAAATGAGGCTGCAGACCAAAGGTTATGTTCACAAAATCACAGCATCTCAAGGCTGAAAGGAAATTTGGAGAGTATTTTGTCTAAACTCCCACTTAGTGAAGGAATCCCCCCTTTTTTTCAATGCATACGAAGAATGTAACCTCAGAAGAGGCTAGCTGACTTCTCCAGGGGCAGATAGCTAGTCAGCACCTGAGGTAGGATCCTAGAATTGTAAGATCAGACTTAGTCTCCCTGACTCCCAAGTACCACATTTTATCTACTCTCCCACCCTGGACAAAAAAATGAGCGTGCCTTTTTAGCTAGAGTAGTTTAATCAAATCACTGATCACTGGGCGCCTGGAACAAGAACAAGTGCTAAGAAGGGCTAGATAAATGGTCTGCCAACCACTCTTCCATCCTTGCTCTCTTAATTGAAATGGCCATGAGTCACGTCTGTAATACTAGACATTTCTTGGACCGGTAACATGTAACATCACTCAGCAGCCGAGCTGTTCATCTAAAATCCACCAGGGATTTGTGTGCTGCTGTCATTATTACTTCTGTACCAGGAAAACGAAAAAGCCAAATTTAGCAGCAGATCATAAGGGACAGGTCCACTTGTTTCTGAGAATGCTGGGATGAACTCTTTTGTCTTATTTACTCCAAACTAGACTTCCCAAACTTCATCCTTCTTAAGACCTGGAGAGATGCTCTCCTTTTCCCTAAGACAGCGTTTCCTAAAGGTCTCAATCATTGCCATTGTAATTTGTTGACTATGGGTGTGAAGGGAGGCATTGTCATATAGGTGTTTGGAGTCTGTCATATAGGTGCAGGTTCCTCTGAGCCCCAGCAGGACCTGTGTTCCATTCTCATCTTTAACCACTAGTTAGAGGACTCAACCTCCCTGAACTGAAAAGATGTGTCAAAAAAAAAAAAAGTTGGGTGATATGAGCATCAATTTTTTTGTAAATGACAATCATTAGACATCAAATCACATGACGTTCCAACCTCATGTTTTGGGGTACATGGTCCTCCAATCAAAGACACAGTGAATAAGATCTCAGGAGAGTGGACCATTAGAGCAGGAAAGGACTTAAGTCCAACTTCTTCATTTTACATAAGAGGAAAGCGAGCCTTAGAGAAGGAAACACCAGCCCAAGTTCCAATAGCAAGTTAGAGGTAGAACCAGGATTCAAATTCTAGGGTACTTTCCTAAAACCATAGATTTAAAGCCAGAAGAGACTTCAAAATGAGACTCTCCTAGAGTCACATAGGTAGGAAGGAATAGAAGCAGTATTTGAATTTGGGCTGTCTCTCTCCTTTCCATTACACTATCCTATCTTTCCTCTGGTACCCTCTAATATGTGGTACATTGTGGGGGGGGAAGGGGAAGCAGCAGTAAAGGGAGAGGACAGTAAATAAGTTGGACAAGGGGGCGTTTAGGTTACCTTCAGACTCTGGGATGCTACAAGTCTACAAGCCCTTGTATCAGAGGCTTGCTCTATCTTCTTTATTTAATAGAATATAAGCTTTTTGAGGGCAGGTACTATTTGGGGTGTGTGTGTGTGTGTGTGTGTGTGTGTGTGTGTGTCCCCAGCATATAGGACAATGCCTGGTACATAGAATACACTTAATAGATGTTCGTGAGCTCCAGGATGAGCTACAACTATTCACAACTCTAATTCACCTAATAGTTCTCACAGGGTCAAACCGTGGTATTTGTGCAGTGGGCACAATGCATCTTTCCAATGACCTCCTTAGGATTATGCCAGATAAGCTCCTCAGACCCATAATCTAATTTCCCTAAGGTACATCAGCAACAGTCAATTGGAATTTGGGGTTTGGATAACATTTAATCCCTTTAGCTTGTCTCATTTCTCTGAGCTCTTCTGAATTATTTTTTTGCTCTATGGAACTTTTCCAAAGACAGAAGGTTCCTAGGCATCTAGGTGGTACAGTGAATATAGCGCTGGGCTTGGAGTCAGGAAGACCTGAGTTTAAATTCAGCCTTAGAAACTCACGAGTTGTGTGACCTTAGATAAGTCACTAAGCCTCTCTCTAACTCATTTTTCTCAGTTGTAAAATTTGGACAATAATAAGACATCTGCTCAAGAAAAGGCATTTTTCTAAGTCAGTGCTTCCCCGGGTGTTCTGAACTGTAGAACACAGGATAGAGTGAACCAGAATAAAATCTGGAGTCAGAAGAACAGAAGTTGAATCCTCTCTCTGACACTTACGGCCTGCGTGATCTTGGATCATTCATGTCTCTTCATGTGTAAAATGAGGAGGTCAGACTCAGTGACCCTTAAGGTCCTGTCTGTCCCTAAATCTTTGACTATAGATCTATGAGGTGCTTTCATGGGGTGAAGGAAGGTGGGGGAGGGGATGCTGTGGACTCCAGACTTGTGTTTCCCCAATTCCCATTCAGATGTGTCGATTATTCCTAAGTCAAGGGGGCATATAGTAATGATGACGCTAGTTATGTGCTCTGAACTGTCATACCATTAAGAAGAAGAACCCTGAGCCACAATCACAGATTATGCATTTAAGCAGGTCTGTTCATCTCATAACTTCATATGATAAAGATAGTGAATAAAACAAACTCCAGAGTTGATATGATTACAATATCATGGTATTTCTTCCCACTTTCTTGTTATATACTTCTGTGATATACAGCTAATAACCCATACACAACTTCTCCTTCCATGTGCATCTTGTTTATGTCATTCCATAGACAATAGGATTGATTATAGCTCTTAAGCTGGAAGGGAACTCTGAAGCCAGCTAGTCCAATCCCCTCGCTTGAGAGTTGAGGAAACTGAGGCCCAAAGGTTAAGTGACTTGCCCAAGGTCTTATGAACATTCAGTGGCAGATTCAGGATTTGAACATGGTGGAAGGCCTCCAAATCCAGTGCTCTTTCCTCTGCTTCACACTATCCCTCAAAGCCCCCTGCTCCCAGGCCCTCTGTAGAAGATTCACCCAACTTACCTGCTGCCTTCCCTTTGGTTCTTTTAATAAGTATCTGAAACCAATACAAAGCTGTTTCTCCATATATTGTCTCTTTCCTCTATGAGAATCCCATCTCTCTTTCTAGTTTTATATACCCTTGATAACATAATCCGTGCCACTTCCTGAGCAGATGCCATTTTCAACAATATTCTGTAGACCACATATTACCAACATGCATCTCTCTGTCTGATATTCTTTGAAACACCACATATAATTTTCCCTGTGTAAACACAATCCAAATTATTTTTCAAGATCTCCTATTAAATATAAGAAAGGAATGAGAATTATGACCTTCCTCCACTTGTATGTATGCATGTCTGTGTATATGTATGCATATAATAACTAGCACTAAACTTTAGCCATTTGAATGATAACATAGCTAGTGAAGAAAATGTATTTCCAAGTACGAGTATCACATAAAGTCCCAGATTGAAATCGATCTCCACTTTAAGCCATTTATGGTTTTAAAAAGTACCTGGCTTAAATGATCCACCTGGAAATATGTACTTCTATTCATAAAAACGTATGAGTCATCAACTACACACCCCATTGAAATATAACCTTTAAGTCTAAAATGATTCAGACAAATTCTTAATAACAATGTGGGTTTGGTTTGTTAGTTCTAACCGATTGAGAATCAGCTTTGCACTTAAGAATGGAGTTACTAATCTGTCATTTTAAGTGATCTGTTTTACCATGACTCCATTCCAAGGACTGTCCCCTGTGAAGGACATATACAGTAATCTGCAGCAATGGGCATGATTTGAAATTGTGACTGCCAGGAACGCACATACATTAGTGACAAAATGTTCACCCTGGGACTCAGTCTCTGTCTGCAAAATGAAAAGAAAATGACCAGTCCTATAGACCGGTGGGAAAAATAAAACCAAGCATCGTGACCTTTGTTACCACTGTACTCTGTGCACTCTGGGTCACCTTCCAGTTCCTTGGTAGCAGAGCTAAACATGTTAATCACAATGTTGGACAGCAGCAACATCAAGGGAGAAAAACTGTTGAAAAAAAGGCAAGAAGAATGTACTGCAAATAGCAACAATGCTGTCCAAAGAGAAATGTGATTAGCTAGAGGCCCATCAGCTGGTATTATTTCTACCTCCTCATACAGAGCCATGATAGGCAGTGTGGCATAGAGAGCTGATCTCAAAGCTAAGAAGACCTGAGCTCAAGGGCTGTCTCAGACATATACTGGCTGTGTAACTCTGACTTCTCAGTGTCCTGGGTAACTAAATTACAGAGGAGGTACCAGTCTGCCTTGGCACGCAAGGAGGAAATTTCTTCACTTGGGAGTTCCCTATATCTCTGGAATCGCATGGGGCAGTCCCTACCTCCCATACATGATCCCATGAACAGAAATAGTCTGTGGAATCTAAGTCACAGTAGTTCCCAGTATTTAAATTTAGGAGAATCTGCATAGATAATCTAATCCAATCCTCTCATGCTTATTAGGGAAAAACTGAGTTCTTGAGAATTAAAATGATTTACCCAAGATCATTAGATTAAAACTAAGGATGTCATCAGAAGAAACCCTAAAAAAACCTCATCAAGACCAGAGAAAATCCTGAATGAAATCCAAACCAGAGGAAAATATAATTGGGAAATGTTTAACAAAATAAATGTTAAAATAATAAAAATAAAATATAAATCAAAATATAACAAGTAAAATATAAAATATAACAGTATAATAAAATATAACAATAAAATGTAACATAACAATGTTAATTTGTGGTTTTCTAAGTAGATATGTAGACTGAAGTTTCTATTTGAATTTGATATCACCAGTATCTAGACCAACTCTCTCATTTTAATAAAGAGGAAACTGAAGGAAGTTACTGAGTGAGAGGGTCATGATTCAAACCCAAATCCTCTGATTCTTTTCAGTATTTTCCATGCTCCCACCCTAATTCTTCAATACAAGAGAAATGTCTACATCTAGATGACCATGGTGTTGTATTAACTGACCACAGGTGAGAATGATCCTGAAATCCATGTGGGTAGAGAAAAACTAGGACTGCTACTCTGAGTAGCCTGGAGCGGGGTGGGGAAATGCCACTGAAAAATATCAGTCCAAAATCAGAGCAATTGGAAAAAAAGAATATATATGTGTGTACACACACACACACACACACACACACATACACACACACACACACACATAATAAGATAGACAGGGCAAGAGGTTGAGGTGGGGAGTTGAAATAATGTTATATATTGAAACAATATGTACGTGTGAGGAAATTCATTGGAGGAAAAGAGCATAGAAGAGAATTTTTAAATGGGTAATTAGCAAATGAAGGCAAAAATAGAAGTCATGTTGTCATATATATGACTCTATATAATATACACTATATATTACTCAATATAATATACACATACATATACATGTATGCATATACACATGTGTACATATAGATATAGATATACGTGTGTGTATACACACACACTTTAAATCATATATAATTAATTAAATCATATATAAGTTTCCCTGTGGACCACCTACTGACTTAAGAAAAACATACAGCATCTTTATGTATTTCTTTTTTTTTATTAACACATCAACACATTAAAAATCAGATAGGAACTACATTTTGATCTAGTTTGAGCAACACTCGGGAATGTTGTGTGGCACATGAACCCTTTGGATTGTGTGTTTTACAGCTCTGCTACAGACCACCCAGACAGACAGATAAAATAGATGAGGACCAATGAAACAGAAGCAATATTGTCATACTATAAACCACCAAGACAGAAAGACGAAATAGATGAGGATCATGACAAAGAGGTATGATATGACGGTGATGAGAGACTTCGATTCTTCAGTTATCTGCCTAAAGGAGAGAGGCTAATAATGTTTTTACTTCTCTATTCAAAGATAGAGTGAGCAGTGAGGAAAAATGCAGATCTGGACCTGATTCTCTCCAACAAAGAACTGTATGCTAGAGTGAAAGCGCTGACAATTGGGATAAAATGAACACTTCATCTTAGAATTTGTGATAGAGTAGGCAAGGTAAACTAGGCACTGTCTGACATCTCTAGATTTGGGTAAGGAAGGTCTCGGAGAAAGGATGGGTGAGATCCCAGGAATTAAAATTCTACCGAGGGAGTCAGTCAAGGAGTAGTCCTCAAGAATGAAATTCTGAAGACAAAAAGAAACAATTCCAAAGAGAAGAAATAGAAGCTTCCTGAAGAGATAGAAAGAATGACAGAGGGAACTGATTAAATTAGATTTCTAGAAGGCACCTATACAATATGGAAACAAAAGTATGACATGGAACTCTAAGAATTTTGTCAGGAACACTGAAGCTCTGAGTGAACTAGAGATAAAACTTGAAGACAACAAAGAGGGAGTCTTTTAGCAGCATTGGGGAAAAGAAGAAAATCAGAGAAGGGATAGGAATGCTTTGGGAAGTGCAATGAAAATAAATGGCTGAGAGAAGGAAGGCAGATCTGCTGGATTTGTATTTGGCTTTTGTTTTCTCTGCCAAAAAGAATTATTTCTGGGCTGGAAAAGATAGGACCAAAATGAACAAAATGGATTTGATCTCTAGAATAAGTAAGGGCAAATTAAGAGAGCACATAACTGGCCATAATGAATTCAGGTCACTAGATTCAAATGAATTACAGCTCAGGGCACTGCAGGTACTGTCTGTCAGACTCAATTGCTAAACAATTGTCAGTTATACAAATCATGGCAAATAGGAGCACTGCCAGCCCTAGGGAAAAAAGATGTTGCTCAATAGTCAAAAAAGGGAAAAGAGTCAAGTCTACAGAGTATAGGCTAATGAACTCAATTGGGATTCCTGGCAAGATTCTAGCTCATCTGGAACAAGGGAATGGGTAGATACCTAGAAAAAGAAACAGTGATTGAAAAGAACCAGGATGGCTTTGTCAAGAACAAGGTCATGTTAGACTGACTTCATTTCCTTTTTGGACAGGATTACTACCATTTAGTAGATTATAATGATTCTGTTGTTCACCCAAATTTTAGCAGAGTATTCTTAAAAGTTTTTCATGCTCTTCTAATTAAAAATGTGTAGAGGTGTGGCCTAAATGATATGACAGTGAATTCTGAACTAGTGACCAGAATGGCCAGGACTAAAAAAGTAGTCACTAATGGTTCTATGTCATCCTTAAAGGGGCTCTTCGGTGAGGGCCCAGGAATCTGTCCTTGGCCCTGTGCTACCTGAAATGTTAGCAGTGAATTGGGTAAAGGAATAGATAGCATGCTTTTCAAAAATGCCAATGGTATGAACCTAGGAGGGATTATGAACACATTGGGTTGCATAATCAGCATTCAGAAAGAGCATGACAGGTTCAAATGTTGGATTGAATCTAATATGGTGAAACCGAACAGGGATAAATTAGAAGTTTTATACTTGGAGCCAAAAAAGGCAACTTTACAAGTACAAAATGGCAGAAGAGATGAGTTTCCCTGAAGAAGATCCGAGGGTTTCAGTGGGCTGCAAGCTGGATATGTCAACAGGGTGAAATGGGAGCCAAAGATGCTGATATTATCTTAGGCTACATTAAGAGAAGTATAGTGTTCAGGGCTAAGGAAGAGAGTCCCACTGTAATCTGCCATCATCAGACTACATCTAGAGTACTGAGTTCAGTTCAGAGCAGTATGTTAAATAAGCTGTAGAATGCCTTGAGAAAGGAAAACAAGACAGTAGAGGGCTAATAGATCATGTCATATGAGGGTTAATAGAATGGGTGATGATACTTAAAAGACATCTAATATGGTGAAACTGAATAGGGATAAATTAAAAGTCTTATACTTGGAACCAAAAAAAGGTAACTTTACACGTACAAAATGGCAGAAGAAAGGAGTTTCCCTGAAGGAGATCTGATGGTTACAGTGGACTGCAAGTTAGATGTGTCAACAGGGTGAAATGGGAGCCAAAGATGCTTCATATTAACACAATAATCTATCTTTAAGCATTTGAAAGGTTATCATATGGAATAGGGATTATATTTGTTTGGCCTGAATCTAGAAAGGAGTACTTGGGACCATGTTTAAAACAAGTGTAAAAAGAGACAAATTTCAGTTTGAGATAAGGAGAATTATAGCTATCCAAAACTGAAGGAGATTGCTTTGAGAAGAAGTAGGTTCTCCCCTCCCTAGAGATCTTAAGCAAAGACTGGATTCTTTTTTCAGTAATAGCTTGAACTGGATGTTCTTTGAGGAGCTTTTCAACTCTGAGGACCTGTGATGAATTTCTTAGATTTTGCTATCCCTATAAAGACTTAAAAGGAGCATCACATTAGTACTCTGAGAAAAAAGCTTTCTAAAAACCAGAGATAAATCAACTTTGGTCAATGTCTTCCCTTGCTTATCATTCAATGGGTATGGGGGCTCGAGGCACAGAACCAAAGCTGGGTAAGTGACAAACTATAATATGGGCTTTACCCAAGAAAATTCTCTTTACAAGTATGTGTTCCCTAAGGAATGTTTGCTTCAGCTTTCTTGGAGGCTGGGTGAGTAATGAATAGAATGGGTCATGGGGAGGACAGATAACAAGATCCACCCACCATACTATGAGCATCACTGGCTGTGGTGAGAGCCACCCATACGCACACACACAAAAAATCATTCTGCACTGGGAGGCCCTATTCCCCCTGTAGTAGGGTTCTGTCAAATGCCTCAGGAGGAAATCTGCTTTCAAGAACTGAGAGTTAAAAACACAAGTGAGTCAGTTAAAGCCATAGGTGGAGGCTGTCATTCCATCAGGGTGCCTCCTTTCTCTTGTGGAAAACGTTTGAATCATGGCATGAAATGCACTGTCCCTGACCAGGATTCAAATAGTTGCAACCTGATGCATCCATTCTCACATTAAAAACACGTACATACATGTGCCTTCTTGAGGTAATTAGGTATTGGATACTAGACCCCAGTTCACATTTATTGTGTACTTTCCCTGAGCTCAGAGGGTATAACTTAGTCTTTTACTACTGGAAACTCTACCCCATGATTTGGCATCACAGTCATTTCCTCATGCTGCTGTGAACCCACCACCAAAGCCTTATACTTGAAACCAAAGTTTCATCCTAACTTCAAGGTGACCTTGGGTTATGGAAGGCTATGCTAGAGAGTACAAGCCCTGGGTGGATTCTAAGTCAGAAAAACTTTGAAAGTGGTCCTAGTAGACAGTATCTTATCCAAGAAATAGCCTAGATATGTACAGAAATCTTTATCATTGGTATGTTTGTTCTTTGGCCATGGCAACCCATGAAACAGATAAAGCTAAAATATTTTAAATAAATAAATAAACCCAACCTACCCTAAGTCCTATGTATCTAGCCTTTTGTTTTTGTAATTATGAAATTGTAGAATAAGGGAAGGGAGTCAGGGATGGCTTTGAAAATCTCTGTTTTCAGACCATACACAAACATGAAATTGTTTGGATATATGAAAAATACGAAATCATACCAACAAGCTAACACATTGTTGAAAGAATAGAAGCACAGGCACATTTCCATTTTCCTTATAACTGAAACCAGATGGTCCAAAAAAGTAACAGCTAAATGGAAGGCTAGCTCAAAGTCCTGCTTCAAGGAGCTAATAAGGGAGTCCAGACAGTTCAATTTACCATGAAACCAAAAATAACCAGAAAAATCATTTCATGCAACTGTTGGTTAGTTCACCTTAAAAACAGTTGCAGTGAATGTGTTAACCCAAGGAGAAGAGAATGAAGGAATAGAGAAATTCTACCCGGCACTTAATAAGATCATCCAACAATGGCAACATATACATGAATAGTTGGTGGATCCAATGGGAAAATGGGAACAGGAAAGAGTCATGAAAAACATGTTGGGAAAAAGGGTGTGTGTCACCTCTGTATATCATGCTTGTCAAAAAGTTACTTGACGTGACAAGCATCGAAAATGAACTCCCCCCCAAAATAAAAGCTGACCATATGTTCAATATTTCAATTAATCTATGATCTCCTTAATTTATGTATCCCCTCCATTGGTGCATATGACAACCCATCCACACCTTATCATGTTGTCTAATGTTTATCTCAAGGGAATCTGCTGGGGGCTTTCTTCTAAGGCATTTTATATTTGTTATTATTGTTGTTAATATTATTGTTATATATATGGTGCTCTAGGGTTGGCAAAGCACTTCACAAATATTATCTCATTTAGTCAACAACCTTAGGTAATAGGTGCTATTGTTATTCCTGTGTTACAGAAGAGGAAACCAAGGCTGGGGAGGTAAATGACTGCCTTTGGTAACACAGTAAGCGTCTGAGGGTAGATTTTAAATCAGGTTTCCCTGACTCCACACCCAGTGCTCAATCCACTGTGCCAACCTAATTGTTTATTTTTTTCATGGATTTCCAAGGAGAAGTCTTATCCCTCCCTATTACTCATCTCCCTTTCTGATCATACATTTCTACTCCATGGAAATCCTATGATCCTATCCTCCTTTCCATTTAACACAACTTCCTTTTATCTTCTGGTTTTATCATGAGAAAATTCATGTCAATGTAATTCAGTTCTTCCAACAGTATTTCAATTCAGCAAGTTTTGGAAAAGTATCTCACACTTGGTTGTTTTTAAAATATATTGTTATATTATTTAATATCTCAGTCGAGTCTATGTCTATAAGTGGTCTAAAAACTGCAATTCTTAGCATCCTCTGCCCCCCATTTTCTGCTGGTCCACCCCTGTCACTTTGAAAGTAGAGGAAGGTTGTATAGAACAGAAGGCCATTGTGTATTTCTTTTTTGTTTGTTTCACTGGGTTGCCATGACCAAAGAATGAATCATCTAGCAGCCACCTACTTTTGAGAAGCTTCTCTATAACTTAATTAAATTGGTCATCAGGGAGTAGATGACTCGGTCACTAGGAACTTACTCAAAACACCTCTTGTATGACAGAACCTACATAAATTTACACTCTTCTGCTGTTCCTGGCATAGTTTTCCATAGCCTAGAGGCAAATCATGTGAAAAATCAGAGTAGGCTTTTGAAGAGGAGTGGGTTAGTATATATTAACAGACTGATGTGGGAGTTGGTTAAGAAATCAGCATAATGTATGCCATACCATCAGATCATCCACTGTTTAAAGGAAAGGGCAAAATTAGTACCAAATTAGGAGAAAGGATATAAGTGAGAAGAAACTGTGTAAAAGAAGAACAGTTCCAACCTGACCTACTGAAAGAAGGTGTTGACTCTAAATGTTGGAAAATGGATAAAAGCAAAGACATTGACTCAGATTATTGCTAGTGTCATTACATTAGCAAATAATGTAGACTACATTAAGAAAGTAAGACAAAATTAGATCATTTTGTACTACTTTGCCTTCATTAGAGGATATCTAGAGTATGGCAGGCAGTCTCAGATGCTATATTTTAGGAAGATTAATAATAAAGTAAAGAATGTGTGGAGAAATATGGCTAGGATGATGAAAAGCCTTGAGTTCAGGCCATATGAGGATTGTGGAAAGAGCTAGGATGGTTTGGCTTGGAGAAGAGAAGACATTGGGGGGGAACGTGAGAGCTGTCTTTAGGTATCTAAAGGGGTGTCACATGGAAAAGGCATTAGCATTGTTCTACTTGGCTCCAGAGGGCAGAGCTAAGATAGCTTATTTGTAAATAGTTGCTTACATGTTGTCTCTTCCTTCAAATTCTTGACTGTGAGTTCTGTGAGGGCAGGGACTGTTTTGGCCTTTCTTATTAAACACATAGTAGGTGCTATTGATGAATTTATGGGGGCAGCTAGGTGGTGCAGTGAATAGAGCACTGGCCCTGGAGTCAGGAGGACCTGAGTTCAAATCCTGCCTCAGACACTTAACATTTACTAGCCTTGTGAACTTGAGTAAGTCACTTAACCCCAATTGCTCTTCCTCCTTCCAAAAAAGACCAAAAAAAAAAAAAATTGAATAAATAAATGGTGGTTAAGTTGACTTAACTGGATTAGAAAATTCTCTCTCTCCTTTACTTCTCACATAGAGGCATTTATTTACCCTTCACTTATATATGAGGGAATGATTTCATCTTATGCACTAAGGTATTACTTCAGTATTTATTTTTCCATATGTGAGTCAGTGTGCAATAGTATTTTGTGTTCGCCCTTTTTTTTTTTCTTTTTTTTTTTTTACAGGGAGATGGCCTAGTACCTGGGAGGATTTGAAGAGATTCATCAGAGCTCTTTCATTCAAAATATCTCTGCCTTGGCTGCCATAGTGGGGAGAATTCTCAATATTGGAGTAGCTCTTTAAGGGTTAATAACACCCTACTGCTACTACCTCTTGTGTTGGTGAAAGAAAAAAATGGGCATAGGTCTGGTTAATTTTGATGTGAAAGAGAAGAAGGTTAGCAGCCTAGGGCTCTTAACTGACCAAAGCTAGGAGTCTGGGCCAGCATAAAGGAGCTGGGTATTATCCAGGTCACAGGTAGGGGGGAGAGGGAATGCTATCCCTGTAAGACCAGGCAGAAAGCAAACTTCACCCAATTTCATGGTTTCAAGGAGAGCCTGAGTGACTTGTTTAGGGTATAAACAGGAAGAGTTGCTGTTAGACACATTGGGTCTGGCATCTTATCTCAGGGAAACAGATGTTGGACAGAGCCTTTTTGCTGGGTTTAATGAAGAGCCCTACCAGCCTTCTGAATGGAGTGGGCTCCATCTAGTACAAATACAATCTAGAATAGAACTAATCATGCATCTATCTATCCACGACACTAGAGTTTGTGGGTCTGTGTTTGGTCCTATAAACTGAAAGCAGCATTTCAAGGAGACAATTTCCTCTGTTTCCTTAGGACCCTCCTTGGAATGACCATTATAGAGTCTCTCACACAGTAGATAACTAGGAAATGTTTGGGGACTAGAAGACCAGTGTGATGTAATTGAAAAAAGATTTGTCTTAGAATTAGGGTGAGTGGGTTTGAATCTCACCTCACACACAATGAGCTAACAAGACCCTGGGCAAGTTGCTTACCTCCTGTGTGCTCCAGTGTATTCATCTATAAAAAATGTACTCATTTTACTCATCTATAAAAAGTAATAATATTTGGGGCAGGTAGGTAGTGTAGTGGATAGAGCACTGGCCCTGGAGTCAGGAAGACCTGAGTTCAAATCTGGCCTCAGACTCTTATTAGATGTGTGACCCTGGGTAAGTCACTTAACCCCATTGCCTAATGATGATGATGATAATAATAATTGTATGGTCTACTAGTCGTGAGGAATGTGTTGTGTAAATCTTACTGAGCCGTAAAACGGGAGCTATTATCATGTACCTGTTGAGCATCTGAGTTGGTTTTGAAATGTCTAGAAATCCTTATCTTCCTTCCAGGCTTACCCTAGGTGCTACCTTGGAGGACTAGCACCTCTGGTAAGAGAGCTTGCTGAGCCCATTTCAGGGCTACTCACCCATCTTTGCTCATCACCCAACTCTCACCTGTGGCTCAAGAAGTTATAGCTTGTGAAGCCCAGCTGCTTCTCATTTCTTATAGCACAATAGTATTCCATTACATTCATATACCACAACTTGTTCAGCCATTCCCCAATGGATGGGCATCCCTTTGATTTCCAGTTTCTTCTTTCACATTGTTCACCCCATTGGTTATAATCCTTCTTTATAACATGACTTCTGTTCAACGTGAAGGTATTTGTAGAACCTATATTTGATTACATGCTGCCATGGCAGGGGAGGGGGGAGGAGAGGGAGGCAGAGAAAATTTGGAACTCAAGGGATTGTGGAACCAAATGTCATAAACTAAAAGTAAATAAATAAATTTAAATTAAAAAAAAAAAGCTATAGCTTGTACAGTGGCCACACCTGGTAAAACCATCTTGGAATCCACAGAGCCAGAACCAATACCTTGAATAATTGCCTTGAACCACCCCACAGTATACTTCATAAATATGTACGTTGTACCGAATTGAATTGAAGGGCCCCTTAGAGCCCACTTGCCTCACTTCGAAGATGCAGAAATTTGCCTAGGGATGGTGTCAGATTTGAATTCAAGTCTTCCTGACTCCAGGGCCAATACTCTATCCACTACACCATATATAAATATTATTATTTATATAATTATTATATATTTATTATATATAAAATACATATAATATTATATAATATATAATATAAAATATTATTATTTTCTACAGATGAGTAAAATGAGTACATTTTATAGATGAGTACACTGAGCCACACAGGAATTAAGCCATTTGCCCAGGGTCATGTTATCTCATTAAGTGACAGAGCCTCCCCGACTAGCAAAAAATAATTATTAAACTTGGGAGTGGCTTCACATGGATTTTGAACTTAGCCAACACTGGTAACCAGAATTCATCCATTTTGTATTCTCCACCCTCCCCCTGGGATGGCATATCCTCTTTTCTGATGTGCTTCTAGAACATTCTAAGCTCCCACAGGAGAAGGAAGGATAAGTAAACAATGTTTTCATATACAATTTAAGAGGCACCCATTGTTAATTTGGCTGATATGCTTTTTTCTCCTTCATTTTAATTATTTCTCTCCCTACTCAAGACAGGAAGTGCAGGAGCTACTCACTGACCCCACCCTCTACTGATTGACACTAAAGCTTGGAACTGCTGGTCTACCTCTTTCAACTCCCAGCTAAAATCCCATCTTCTACAGGAAGCCTTTCCCAATCCTTTAATGTTGGTGTCTCCCCTCTAATGATGTTCTCCAATTTATCATTTCTATATCTTGCTTGTGTGTAGTTGTTTACATATTGTCTCCATTATTAGACTATAAGCTCCTTGACTGTCTTTTTCCTTTCTTTGTATCCCCAGTGCTTAGAACAATGCCCAGCACATACTAGGTGCTTAATAAGTATTTATTGACTGTCAGTTCTATTTTTCCTACCTGGGCTAATTTTCACCTCCGTAAGTAGCCCTCCTACCCACTTCTGAAGGACTCACTATATTAGCAGCATACTCAACGAGAAAGCCAGATTGGCTTTAGCCCTATAGCCCAGGATTCCAGTGCTCCAGATATCCAGCAGCCTCAGCTTCACCAGTATAAGGGATTACAGGCTTACATCACCACATCTGGCTGTTTAATTCTTTGTTAGCAGAGATGGCTCCCAGCATAGGCAAAGGAAGAAGTGTATTTTTGGAAATGAAGGTGATGTAAAGCAAAATATATCCATAGAAATTAAAATCAACAAAAGACAACAGGGGAGCTCTCACGGGTTTTGGAATCATCAGCTCTGCTCCTGTCTTGTACTATGACTTACTGAGTAGCTTAAGTATTTTTTCTTTCACAATCCTATGTTGCTCCCTCTTCTTTCTTAAAGGTTCTACCCCTCGAGGATGGAGTTAGTGAACATAGGGAGCACCTCCCTTAGGACCAACAAATGCTTGGACTGAACAAAAGAAACAGAACACTTCAAATAAATATAGAAAATTAGCAAAAAGACATGGAAGTGCCCAAACTCAGATCCTGACTAGTTATGTGACAAGGGGCAAACATTTTCCCTAAGATCCAGTTTGCCCATCTTTAAGATGGGTATTATAGTTGGTGAGATTGTTCAATGCTTATGTGTTCTCTAGCCAGTAGAAAGCACACCACCTCTGGAGTCGGAAAACCTGGGTTCAAATCCCTCCTCAGATACTTAACTATGCATGTGACCTTGGGTAAGGGACTCTCAGCTTTCTGGGTTTCTGTTTTCTTATCTGTAAAAAGAGATTAGACTAAATAATCTCTGAAGTCTCTTTCAGCATCCAATCTATGATCCTATGATTTTCTCATAGTATCAGTCATCCCACCAGTAAATAATGTATCTATTGGTACCTTCTCATCCTTGTACTGTTTGTCCATGAGTATTTTAAAGAGAATCTAATTAATGTGCTAGGGGGCTCTCTCTACATCTTTTTAATATTTTGTGGGTACCCACAAAACACTCCAGTCATTCTGTGACCTGTCATTCCCTTACCTTTGATAAGTGACCTGCCTGTATCTTTTCCTGACCAAAGATTAGATCATAGATTTATTTATAGATTTATAGCAGGAAGGGACCTTAGTGGTCACAGGACTTAAGGGGCCTACTTTCCAATTTTACATATGTGGAAACTGAGGCAAGAAGTGCCTCATTTGAACAAAGTTCAAATTCACTTGAACAAAGTGAAGTCATTCAGGTTCACACAGGTCCTAAGCAGCAGAGTCAGAATTTGAACCCAGGGCCTCTGTCTCTAAAGACATCACCCTTTTCACTATAGGGAGATGCCTTGATGAAGCACCTTGTTCCACTTCTTTGCAAAAACCTTCTTGGGAATATGCCACAGTTTGTTTTCCCTTTCTTTGGGTTCCCTGCAATTATGATTCTCCTGAGATTGCCTCCCTGATGCAGCACGCGGGAAATATTGATGTTAAAATAGGGACTCACACCCTATGAACTTTAAAATGCTAGAGAAATGTGATGTATTATTATTATTACACAAGATCCCTAACAGAGAGAGGCAGCTGTACAAACACCTAAACAGAGTATCTGTGTTCGAAATGCCCATGCGATGCTTTCTGTGTGGGGGGAGAGAGGACTGCAGGATCCTTTAACTCTTTCACGTCTATGGAAAAGGCAAGGAAGACATATGCATCTAATTATAATGCTTAACCTTATTTAATCCTTATTAAAGTATTACTCCTTATAAAATCTCTTTAATCCCTTGGACCAGTCATTCTGAAGCTGGGGTCCAGAGACACTTCCCCCTTCTCCCTCCCTCCCGCCCCCCCCAAACACAATGGGTCCATAGACAGATTTCTGGGGGTCTGTGAACTTGGACGGAGAAAAAAATTACAACTTTATTTTCACTAACCTGTCTGAAATTTAGCACGTCCTTCAATAATGTAGACAATAAACAGCTAACCTGAGAAGGGGTCCATAAATGCTTCATAAAACTGCCACTGAGGTCTGCGACAAAACACACACACACACACACACACACACACACACTTAAAAGCCCCTGCTATGAACAGTGGAAAAACGGGCACGAGACACAGAATGCTGAGCTGGGAAACACGCTGCAACATCTTCGGCGTTTGGAGCGTCTGTTCCTTTAATGTTGGCTCTCTTTCTGGAGGCAGACCGCTGTAGAGATGATATTCTTCCAAGGCTGCTGTCATCTGGAACAGCCTTCCTGTATTTCTCTGCCTCATCAACTCCCCATCTCCCTTCAAATCTCATCTGAAAACATCTTCTTCCTTCCCTTGTCTGTATACGTCCGTGCATCTTTGGACCCGGCTTTCTTTTTCCCCAGGACTGTGCCCTCCCTCGAAATCAAGCAGGGATTCATTTTGTCCTAGCAGGGCCCTATCTAGTGAGTGCTTGGACCCGGGGCCAAGAGAGAGCTCGCCTGCCAAGCTCTCAGCCCACAGCTCGTAGCCCAGCGGGAGCCACTTAAGCTGCTTGCTGTGGAAATTGCGGGGTGGGGGGAGATGCTTTTGAAAACAATCCTTAGGATTGAGTTGAATGCTCCTTTTTTTATGTTCACCTGGTTGACGTCATAGTTGGAAATTTATGGGCCCCGTGGGCGTGCTACTTTTGTGCATACCAAGGACAGAAAGCTTTCTCCGAGGTTTGTGTGCGTTAAGAAAAAAATACATATTTTACCCTTTTCCTGAATAAAATATGTGAGTGGAGAATGTTTTAATTCATCAAAGTTAATGAACTGCACTTGATTTTACTTATTCTAAAGCCATGATTAAGGAGGGAGGGCTCTGGCTCGGGTTCTCCCTCTCTACACCATAAATATGATGGCTTCACAAACCAATTACTTTCCCTTCCTCCTGGTGGTTGTTTTTTTTTCTTTCTTTTTTTTTTTAAAAGCATTTCAAGCATACCAAGAGTTTTATCCTTTGGCTTTTTTTTTTTTTTTTTTTGGTCTGTGCTTCTCAAATTATGATTCCAGGAAGTAATGGAGGTGAACTCTGGGAAGAGAAAATAGGAAAGTACAATGTGAGCCAATTGTATCTTCTTTCCCAGTGGCTCAACATCAGTGTCGTTAATATTTACGTGAAATGTAATTTTTAAAAGATGTTTCCTGCCTCCCTAGGCACCTATGTTTCCATTAGCCTGAAGCTACTCCTCCCTCTCATCCCACAAAAGTGCTTGGGAACGGTCCTTCTTTATCCTGGAAACGTTATTTGGCATTCTTCAAGATTGTTTCTAACCATTTGCTTTGCTTGTCTCAGACGCCTTCTGCAGAGAACTTTCACTGCTATAAATTTCCTATTTGACTTTTTTTTTTAAATCAATAGAAGGTAGGGGGAAAGAAAAATGTCGACCCCATTCTCTGTTCTTTTTTACCAGCTAAGTAGTCCAAACCCTTCACCCTCCTTTTGTCCTCCTTGGAATTCCTATGGAAAAGGCACAGTTCACATCCCAAAAAACTAAAGTAGTAACACCATTGTGATCAGCCCGTTCAGGGAAGGGGAAGGTTTTGTTTATGTACCTGTGGGATGGGGGAATAAGGGATCCTAGATATCCTGGTCCAAGGGGCCCTTGATGCAAAGAAGTTGGAGAAGAAAGTGCATTTTTTCCCCCTATTTCCATGCCATTAGCCATACTTAAGAATTAATTCCTTTCCTGGACGGACAAAGAAGGTTAATGGGCTGCCTCAGGACATGGTAGATTCTCTTTGGCCAGCCCCAAACAGAAATTGAGTGATTCCTTGTTATAGACTTTATATGTGCGATTCTGTGGTGATTAGGGAAAGGGAAGGAAAGGAGGTTCAGGTCAATTGCTTTCCTAACTTCTAGGGGCTCTGCTGGAAAGGGTGATGAGTAAGGAGATTAAAATTATTGACTAAAACAAAAAGTGGACATTTTCTTTCTAGCTTTACCTATGAATGGCAGTGACTACCAGCCTCAGCTTGTCAATACCCAAAACTGTTTTGAAATTCAAGTTAGGTCAACAAGCATTTATTAAATCCTAAAGTATTATACCAAGCCCTTGGAACGCAAAAACGAGGAAAAAGAAAGACGATCTCCGTTCTCAAGAAAGTTACATTCTAATGGAGCAAGAAAGTATGTAAGAAGCTTGGTATGGGGGAGAGAAGAAAAGAGGATGTGGGAGAGAAGTCTGTAAAGTCTGGAGTGAATAAAGACATAGGGGGATAAAGATGTGGCTGGCCAGGGCACTTCCTTAAAATGGAAATTCTAGGAAAAAACTAGTAATCAGGGGAAGGGACCCCAGAGGCAGAGTGAATTTCCAGGGTGAGAAGACTGCTGTGGCTTAGCAGAGAAAGTCAGAAGAGTTAGAAGCAGAGATGATGAAGAAAAACCAAATTCTTTTTATTTAATTTTAAGTAGAATTTAGCACTTTTGGAAATTAAGGGGTGTTGGAAAGTAATACAATTACATGTCGTCACTCCAATTGGTTCAAGAATTATTTATCCATGACACTCTCCTTCCGCTGTATCCCAGATAACTAGAGCTGACCTGGAGTGTATACACACACACACACACAACCCCTAAATGATAGCAACTCCAAGAGCTAATGCTTCTTAAAATCATATATTCATCATGGAACATTAGACAAATTACCTCATATTTTTAAAGTTTGAAACCCAGGGTTTTAGGCTTTTTTTTTTTTTTAAGGCAATCGGGATTAAGTGACTTACCCAGGGTAGCAAAGATAATAGGCAGGATTTGAACTCAGATCCTTTAAACTCCCACCCCAAGTCAAGGTTTCTTGAATGGTAGTGGTCTGTTGTAAGTATTATGACAAACCAGTCAAGAACAACAAAGCTCAGGGGTGGCTAGGTGGTGCAGTGAGTAGAGCACCAGCCCTGGAGTCAGGAGCACCTGAGTTCAAATCTGGCCTCAGACAGTTAACACAAAAACTAGCCGTGTGATCTTGGGCAAGTCACTTAACCCCAACTGTTCTCCAAAAAAGAAAAAAAAAAAAGAACAACAAAGCCCTATATGACAGTTTGAATTTAAGTATGAGAGATGAACATGGACCAGAGACGGTACCTTTAAGGATGACCAGAAATACCTTTTTGGGTGTGGTACATTTTCTTGGCTACTTGAGTGGTAATAAAAATTCAATAATACCAAGGAAAGTGATCGTTCAAGATGTTTACACAATGCTTTCCTCACAACAACCAAGTAAGGTAGGCAATGAAAGTTAATTTATTATCATTGTCCCCATTTTATGCATGAGGATTTGCTGAATGTTGCAAAGGCACAGAGCATTAACTGTTTACAAAGTGAATGAGCCTTCCCTTAAGGGTCCAGTCTCTGGGGGACAGGGTGGCCTCAACTTGTGATCCTCTGCAACCCTTTTGTCCTTAATTGTGCACCCACCCCCAAGGTCCAGTTACTGTTTTGCCCTAATCCTCAACTGGAATGGGGGTGGGGCAGGACTTCACTTATCAAAACCCAGATAAAGGCAAGACTCAAACAGTCTGGAGAACCAGCTGCTCACTCTCCTGCGGGTAAATGCACCTGTAGTCAAATTGCCACCCCACCCTCTCTTAACTATTTTTGCTCCAGGTGAATATATTCATAATTAGGGTTTTGCATGGATATTAAATTTCAAAGTTGAGATTTGAACTTGAACTCGGACTCAGGACTTTAAATTCCATGTCCAATGTCCTTTCTATCACACCAGGCAATTAAACCAAAATTTCTTCCCTGGATATCTAAAATCTTACCCACTCGTCCTTCCCATGGTTTATGGCACCAAAAGTCCCTATGAGAATACATTAAGTATTGAATTAAATATTATCATGCATTAATACTGTCCTGAAAATTAGTTCATCCTATCTGAACCTCAGGGAGCACAGAATGGGGGGAAATTTGGATTAGATATGGGGGGTGGGGAGGGGAAGTGTTAGGACAATGGTAGAATGGGCCAGAGCTTGGGGCGCTGATTTGGGGAAGGGGGCAATGAAAAGCAGAGGCTAATATAAGGCTTCTGCATGGCTAAGGAAAGGCATAAATAGCAAGAAGAAAGGTGTAAAAAAGAGTTGGGAGGGATGGCTCAGTGCAGTGAATAGAGCACCGGCCCTGGAGTCAGAAGGATCTGAGTTCAAATCCAGCCTCAGACACTTAACACTTACTAGCTGTGAGACCTTGGGCAAGTCTCTTAACCCCAAATGCCCTGCCCTCCCCCCTCCAAAAAAATAGTTGGGAGGAAGGGGGACCAAAATAAATTCCTTCTACTTTACTATTTTCCCTAGAACTGACCTTGCATGGTGCAATACTATTGTGTGTGCCCTGGTTTGTCCCCTTCTTTGATTTCTGGAATTTCTCTAGTTCGATCTCCTTTCTCTCCTACACACCTTATCGTGATTGAAGCAATGTCATTCATATAGCAAAGACTCAAGAAATGCCATGATAAAAATGAGTCATTCAATCAATCGCAAGAGTACTTTTAGGGTTGGAAGGAAGGAACCTGAGAGATCATTGAGTCTAACCTCTATTCAAATCAAAATATCTCTATCTCTTTTCTTCTTATCCCTTTATAAACTGAGTTTATAACATCTCTATTAAGTGATTATCCACTGATCCTCTTAATGCCCTCTCATCTTCAAGGGAATACTCTGGCTTTTAAGGAAGCCCAACCTACTCTTGGACTACTGGGATTGTTAGGAAATGTTTGTTTATGTTGAACCCAAATCTGTCTCCTTGTAACTTTCCCTAGCTGGTTCTTCATTTGCCCTCAGGGGCCAAAGACAAGTCTGATCACTTTTCTGCATGACAGTCTCTCAGATTTGATGATTCTTGTGCCTTCTAGGATGTGGCTAACCAATCCTCTTTGAAATTCTCTGCTTTCTCTTTCCTTTTAAAGTTCAAGTTGGATCCTTGTTCCCTCCACCACCCACATTCTGTTCCTACTTAGGTCTCTCCCACTCAGTGATTTGTTGCCATTTAGTTAATACAGCATTTTGATTGGCATAACACAGACTGATCATTTCTTAGCTAGTTTACCCCACAGGTGTGAAAATCAGGACAACATTACTGCCAAGCTATGGTTTTGCCTCCATTTTACATTTTCCCTCCCTCCTTCTTTCCTTCCTTCCTTCCTGCTGTCCTTCTTTCCTTCCCTTCTTCCTTCCTTCCTTTGACTCTCCTTCCATCTTTTCTTCCTTCTTCCCACCACATAAAGGAGCAAACCAAAATATCTTCCCTAGATGCCTAAAATCCTCACCACTAATCACTCCAAGGGGTTATGCCACCAAAAGCCCCTATGAGAATATATTAAGTGTGAAGGATAACAAGTTCCCATTATCACATACTCTCCTGAAAAATAGTTTATCATATTAGCTAATCAATCAGTCACCTATCACAATCCTGAGTAAGCAAAAAGAGGGGTGAATTTGGATTAATCGTAGAAGTCAGGTGAAGGGAGAACGATAGGGAAGTGTTGGAAAGGTTTAGAGCTGAGGGCACCCCTTGTTACCTTCCCCTTTTGTTTCCTTCTTTCCATCACTTCTCATCTGCTTCCTTTCTCTCTTTCTTCTCACCTTTTGCCTTCCTTCCATCAATCCTTCTTTTCTGCTTACTTCTCTTTTCCCCTTCTTTCCCTCTTGATTCCTTACTTAATTACTTGATTTCTCTTCTTCTTTTCCTCCTCTCCTTTCTTTTCATTCAATTAAGTCCAACAAACATTTTAAAAACACCTACTATGAGCAGAGCACTGTTCAAGGTACTGGAGATGTAAACAAACAAAAAAATGAGTCTCCAGAAGGAATTTCAAATCTAATAAGGAGGATATGACAGGTACACAAATATGTATGACACAAAGTAGTATGTGCTAATGGCAAAGGAGAAATCCAGATAGAATCTTATAACAAAATTGGAGAAGAAAAGACTACTTTTACCTTTGGTGTAGGGAGGGAGATTCAGGGAAGGCTTCACAAAGGAGGTGACACCTGACTTCCATCTTGAAGAGAAGAATTTCCAAAAATGTGGAAAGACTGTGTCTCAAAATAAGGGAATGTCTGTATGAATGCATTGAGGGTATAAGAGAATGGGATAGATCAGAAACCCATTTTGGACCCAAAGTGGACAATACTGCAATAAAAAAAAAAATGGGTAAATTGGCATCAGATTGTGGAGATTCTTAAAAGCCAGAAAAAGAAATCTGTATTTTGTCCTATAGGCAACAGGAAGCCACTGGTAGTTTTTGAGAAGAGAAGTGACATAGTCAAAACCATGACTAGGTATATTATTTCAGCAGCTGGAAGAACAGGTGGATGGATGGATGGATGGATAATTGGGTGGGTGGATGGATGGATGGGTTGGAAAGAGGAAAAAGCTAAACCAAAGATGCAAGTAAAAATGCTATTGCAATAGTTCAAGTTAAAAAAAAAAAAAAAAAGATAACTAAGACCATAGTGGTGAACATTTGAATGAAGAGGAGAGAAAAAATATATGAGAGCTATGGAGGGAGGAGAACTGATAGGACTGGGCAGCTGATTCGATCTGAGGGATGAGGGAGAAGGGAGAGCCAAGGATGATTCTAAGATTTACAACCTGGGTGACTGGGAAGATGAGGGTATCAAGAACAATAGTAGAAAAAATTGAGGAAAGATATTAGATTTTCCTTCCTTTCTTCCTCCTTTCCTCCTCCCCATCACTTCCTTCTCTTTCTTTTTCTTTCCTTCCTCCTTTTCCCTTCCTCTCTCATTCCTGCCCTCTTTCCCTTGTTCCTGAATTTAGATTTGGCTAATCAAGGACCTAAAGGGGCAGAAAAGAGAGAATCTGAGAAAGAACAAAAAGATGGATAGGAGAAACAACTCAGGTAACCTAGATGAAGGAAAATCCAAAAAAAGCACACAACTGGGAATCAGAAGATTCTAATCCTGACTGTGTCATGTATCTTGGGTTGACTTGACTTAAAAGACCTGAAATAGGGGCAGCTAGGTAGTGTAGTGAATAGAGCACTGGCCCTGGAATCAGGAGGACCTGAGTTCAAAGCCTGCCTCAGAGACTTAACACTTACTAGCCATGTGAACTTGGGTAAGTCACTTAACCCCAATTGCCCTGCAATTGCCCTGCCCTCCCCCCCTCCAAAAAGCAAAAACAAACAAACAAAAAGAACTGAAATGATTGGACTCAAGAAGTGAAGGAGAAGATTCCAACTCATATAACTTATCTAAGCTGCAGTTTCTTAATTCATAAAGTGGAGACAAATAACCTGCTTTTCTTACCTTGTGGTTATTATTCAGTTCACCTCAATAAATATTTATTAAAAATCTGCTCTATTATGGGAACTCTACTAGGTGCTGGGAGAGATAACATTTGAATAAGACAAGATTATGGAATTCAAAATCTAGTAGGAGAATATGATCTAGATGGTTATTAGAGGCATGACACAGTTTCACAAATGACTATAATACACATGTGAATATCCATGTGAAGGTTCTTTGCCTAACAGAGAACTTTATATTTCATACTGAATGCAATAAGGAATGACAGGAACTCCCTGAGCAGGGGGTTACACGATCAGTCCTATGCTTTAAATTAGCAGTGTCAAAAGTTTCAAAGACATCAAGGAAGATGAGAATGAGAAATATATACATACACACATATTTTTATTTATATACATATGTGTGTGTGTGTGTGTGTGTGTGTGTGTGTGTAAAACATCTTGAGAGAGTAGCTTCAATCAAGTGGTAGGAACATAAGCTCAACTTCAAGGGGTTGAGAAGAGAGTTGTTGATGAAGTGAGCCTTGGCTGTAGATAACATTTTTTTGCTTTTTGGAGGGGGGAAGGCAGGGCAGTTCGGGGTAAGTGACTTGCCCAAGTTCACATGGCTAGTAAGTGTTAAGTGTCAGAGACTGGATTTGAACTCAGGTCCTCCTGACTCCAGGGCCAGTGCTCTATTCACTGCGCCACCTAGCCACCCCTATAGACAACTTTTTAAAGAAGTTAAGTGACAAACTATAAAAAAGAGGTGGGACCATGGCTGGATCAAGAGGAAAAGACAAGGTGGTAAGACCCACATGAGACAGTCTATGTGAACACATTCTATGAACTATGAACTTCTGTGAAAATGTTTGCTGTCTAGTCATTTTTTCAGTCATGTCCAACTAGTCACTCCATGACTGCATTTGGGGTTTTCTTGGCAAAGATGATGGAGTGGTTTGCAATTTACTTCTCCATATAAAAATATGAGGTATTCTTATCATCATTGCAAATGAAGCCAAATATTCTGTCTCAGTCATAAACAATAACAAAGTAAGGCAGGAAGGCACTGGAAAGGTATAAAAGAGAGTTTTCAGTAGGTTATACTTTGTAAGAGGAAACTTCAAGTAGTAGATAGAGTTGGCCAAGAAGATCTGATTTCAGATCTCACCTCTGATATGTAATGACTATGCATGCCATTAGACAAGCCACTGACCCTCTCAGTGCTCTTAACAGAGCAGGTGCCAACCATAGAGGGAGTTTCCCCCTTATGGGATGTCTCCATGTCAATGAAATCACAATCCCTCTCCTGATAATTTGTAGAGTATGAAGCTTACACGTGAGACAGCTAGGTAGTATGGTGGATACAGTGCTGGGCCTCAAGTCAGAAGGACTCATCTTCCTGAGTTCGAATCTGGCCTCAGATACTAGCTGTGTGATCCTGAGTAAGTCATTTCACCATTTTCCTCATTTTCCTCATCTGTAAAATGAGCTGGAGAAGGAAATGGCAAATCACTTCACTATCTTTCCCAAGAAAACTCCAAATGGAGTCATGAAGAATTAAACATCACTGAAATGACTGAACAACAAAAAAGCTTAAGCATGTGGGTTAATAGGAACTATTGGCAGCTCTGTGGTAAAATGAAAAGATTGCTAGGACTAGAATCAGGAAGACCTGAGTTCAAATCAATCCAGTCTCAGAAACTTACTTAGTTATATAACCCTGGGCAAGTCCCTTCACCTCTGTTTGCCTCAGTTTCCTCATCTGTAAAACTAGGAATAATAATGGCAATAATAATAACCTCTCTCCCAGGGTTGTTGTGAAGCTAAAATCAGATAATAACTATAATGTGTTTAGCAGTTTCTGACACATAGTAGGTGCTATGTAAGTGTTAGCTATGATTAGTGTCCCTAAAATGCAACGTTTCCCAAGTTATACAACAATTTGAGACTTGTGATAGACGATTGGTTTGGGGAGCAGGGATAACAGGGGGCATCCGCAAAATTTTGGAGCAAAATACAGAAAACTAAACCTATCCTCATGACAAAAATGTGCGGTGTTTAATAGCTATTTTATTCATGCAATTTTAGAGGGAAAGTCAATTTAATTTGAGATCATTCACAAAGCCCCCTTGATATTTGCAAGTCATTGTGAATACAAAGACAGAAAGAAGGCAATGTCTGCCCTCAAGAGGCTTCCATTCTACTTAGGGACCCAGATAAATTTCCTTCAGGGTAGAGAATGAAGAGGACAAGCGAAACACAGCAGGGGTGAGTTCCAGCAAATGGAGGAACTAGGAAAGGTTTTGAGGAGGAGGCAGTGCCTGAGCTTGAAGGAAGAGCAGGCTTTGGGGAGAAGGAGGGAGTGCATTCCAGGCATGCAGTGCCAGCTTTTGTGAGTTGGGGGTGGAATATTAGATTCAGGACAACAGTAATGAGCTGCTGTTGGCTGGAACACCAAGCACACAAAGGGGAGTAGGAAGAAGGAAGACTAGAGAGATTTATTAAACATGGTACAGTGAAAAGACTGAGCACCAGGGTTCAAATCTCAGGTGTGTAAATCCTAACCTCCATGGCCCAAGTTCCCTTCTCTGTAAAATGAGAGGGTTGTATTAAATGTATTAGATGAATGGAAATCATTTTTTAAGAGTTTACTAATTAGCTAAGCTTTGTGCAGTCAGTCTTTGCCCTCAATGAGCTTATATTCGGGGGGGGGGGGGCAGAGTCAAGATGGCGGCACAGAAGCAGCAAAACTCCACAGCTCCCCCCATAACCACCTCAAATACCTATGAAATATGACTCTAAACAAATTTTAGAGTTCCAGAATGCACAAAAATTACAGAAAAACACATCTCCCACTGAAGGCAGCCCAGCAGGCAGACACATAGGGGTTCATCGCAGTGTGCTGGAAGACCAGACAAGCACCACATGAACCCACAGCTTGGCTCTGGGATGGCCAGAAGAAGCCGCAGCTAGAGCTTTCAGGAGAGCAAATCACCGGCAGCTGTGGCATTTTCCAGAATTACCAACCCATAAGAAACAAGGACTAAGTGAAAGGTCAGTGGAACTCGGCTAAATTAGGGGGAGAGGGTCCAGCCGACTGCCCTAGGGCTAGAAGCAGCTGAAGCAGTGGCCCTGCAGCTGCCTCCACATGGCTGATTCAGAGCTCACAGCCTGCAGATTGCAGGGGAGCCAAGTGATCATTCACAGGCTAAGTGCCCTTACCTTAAGATGCCTGGATCAGGATCTTGGTCTTGGGTGGTGGTCCTGGGTTGCCTTTTCAGTGATCCAAAGCTAGAGAGGGCTGCAGAGACGGCAGAGGCCTCCTAATAGCTCTGGCAGCAAAAACCCGATTTGGGACAAAGCTTTCCCCTCTGGAAGCACAGTTCCACAGAGCTAAAAAGTCAAGTAATTGACTGGCAAAATGAGCAGGCAAAGGAAGCAAAGCAAGCCCAGCAATCTAACTTTAGATTCCTTTTTTGGGGACAAAAAGGATCAAAGCATGGAATGGGAGGAAGACAACACAGTCAGAATTCCCACACCAAAAGCTTCCAAGAAATATGTAGACTGGTTACGTGCCATAGAGGAGCTTAAGAAGGATTTTGAAAACCAAATAAGAGAAGTGGAGGAAAAATCGGGAAGAGAAATGAGAATGATGCAAGAAAATCATGAAAAGAGAGTCAACAATCTGACTGAAGAAAAAACACCTTAAAAAACAGATTAACTCAAATGGC
>CM053591.1:131706114-131741253 GCA_028646515.1 Pseudochirops corinnae
GCCTACAGGAGAGTAGTGAGGAAGGGGGTCAGAGGGGGGAGGAGGGAGGGAAGGACAGGTTGGAGGGAGGGTTGTTAGAAGCACAGGGTAAGTAAAGGGACAGGGACAAAGTGGAGAATAGAACAAGTTGGGGGCAGAATAGGAAGGAGGGAAATATACAGGTACTACGGTAGAGAGATCCATCTCGCCCTACTGGAAAGTCAGAGGGGTGATGGGGGAGGATATAGGAGAGAGCAGACTGGGGGAGGGAGTATACAGTGGGATTGCTGTTTTGGGGTGGTGGGTAGGGGAAAGATGGGGTGAAAATTTGTAAATCAAAATCTCATGGAAATGAATGATGTAAACTAAAAATAAGCAAAAGTTTAAAAATTAAATTAAATTAAAAATAAATTTTAAAAAAATTGCTGAGATGCATAAAAAAAAAAAGAGCTTATATTCTAATGAGGAAAGATAACATACAGAATGTCCCAAAAATCTAAGTGCAATGAATTGCATTGACTTTTGGAGAATCCCATTAGGTAGTGATGCCTTGGTGGTTGGGGAAGGTGGAGAGAGGGTAGAATCTTGGAGGAGTAGACTGACATACCCTTCCCAGCAGCTATGTTGTTATTGATTTGATATGGTTCTGAAGAGCAGCTAGGTGGTGAAGTGCATAGAATGCTGGGCCTAGAATCAGGAAGACTCATCTTCCCGAGTTCAAATCCAGCCTCCAGATACTTACTAGTGCGTGACCCTGGGCAAGTCACTTAACCTTGTTTGCCTCAGTTTCCTCATTTGTAAAATGAACTGGAGAGAGAAATGGTAAACCACTCTAGTATTTCTTGCAAAGAAAACCCCAAATGGGGTCACAAAAAGTTAGATTTGGCTGAAAAGACAACTCAACAACAACAACATGGTTCTGGAGCTGGAAAGGGGGAAATGGAACTTCAAGGCAGCTGGTGAGAAGATGTCCAGAAGCTGTCTGGGACAAGTCCTATGTAATGGGTCATAGGAAGCACTCTGAAGTCTCTTGCAGTTCTGAATCTATGATCTAATGGATCTAATGGATCAGTTTAAGGAGATTATATTTTATCTTGCAGGCACTAGGAAGCCACTGTAGTTTTCTGTTTTTTGTTTTGTTTTGTTTTGTTTTATCAGGGAGTAGGATATGATCAGATCTGTGTTTTAGGAATAATGAAGCAGAATTGAATGATTGCAGAATTGAAGGACTAGAAACAAGAAGACCAAGTAAGAAGCTATTTGTTGCAGCATTATTTTTTTTAAAGAGTATTTTTTCACTTATATGTAAAGCCAGTTTTTTAGCATTCGTGTTTACAAGATTTTGAGTTCCAAATTTTTTTCTGCCTTCCCTTCCTCCGCTCCCCTCTTCCTAAAATGGTGGGCAATTTGATATAGGTTATATGTGTGTACTCATGTAAAACACATTTCCATATTAGTCACAATTGTGAAAGAAGAAACAGATCAAAAGGGAAAAAAAACATGGAAAAAATAAAGTGAAAATTATATGCTTCAATCCGCATTCAGACTCCATAAGTTCTTTCTCTGGGTGTGGATAGCATATTCTATAGGAGCCCTTTGGGATCGTCTTGGCTCATTGTATTGCTGAGAAGAGCTAAGTCAATCATGTTGGTCATCACATGATGTTATTGCAACATTATTTTGCAAAATTATAAAAAAACAAACAAATGAACAAACAAGCACAGCTTGAAAAAAAGATATGGATACCCCCAACTCACCTGTTCTGAGAGGTAAAAGGTCCACAGATGTTGCATATTACATATATCTCTGGACTTCTCCAATGTATTTTTTAATTGCATTGATTTTTTTCCTCTTCCTTTCCTGTCTTCTTTTTTTCCTTTAAAAAAATACTCTTATCATATTACTTGCCTTCTCAAGGGATAAGGGAGGAACAGAAGGGTGAGAGATAATTTTTTTTTAAATGAATGCTAAAAATGTTTAAGTGGGGGAGGCTAGGTGGTACAGTGAATAGGGCACCAGCTCTGGAGTCAGGAGAACCTGAGTTCAAATTTGACCTCAGACACTTAACACTTACTGGCTGTGTGACCTTGGGCAAGTCACTTAACCCCAATTTCCCTGCTTTCCCCCTCCAAAAAACAAAATTAAAAAAAAATGTTTCAACATAATTGGGAAATATTTAATTAAATAAATTAAAATATATTTTAAAATTAAAATGTGTAATTTTAAATGCTCACATACAATGCTCTCTGGGAAGGAGAGGAAGAAGGATTCTTGGGAAATCTATGTTTATGTAAACAAAAAGGACATCAAAAAAATGTTGAAGAAGTTTTTACAATTGTCCAAGTGAGAAATAATAAGGAAAAACATCGTTAGGACTAAAGTCTTTGCAGGGAACCTCAGTTCACATTCTGAGGGACAGTGGCTCTGGGGAACAAAACTTGGAGTCCTGCCATAAGTATTCAGGCTTCCATGAAAGTGTGACTTTGTCCCTTGCTGCTCCTGGGTTCTGCCTCCTACTTGGGAGCCAGGCATCTTTCTACGACTCCTCCTCTGCAGCCTGGCATTGCTGCCAGCTCGAATTCCTAAACTTGACCTAAATTCTTGAATTTGGACGAGGAGCTCCCTCAAGCTCTGCTGTTACCTACCTTACTCAACATTGGTGGAATCCCTGGGTTCCGTGGGGAGGCCACAGCCAAGACTGTGTCCCATGGGCTATTCTCGGTCTGACTTCCCAGCTGAAATTCTCTCCAGCCCTTCACGCTCCCTCCTGCTCAAGGCCAAACCTCAAAGGTGCAGACAGCTCAGGAATCCAACATCCATCATCATCCAGGTTACATCAGAAAGGGCATGGGGGAGTACCCAGGGCCAGGCAAGCTCACACTTATCACACCATTAATCTTATTAAGGGAACTCTACACTTGGTTAAAAAAACATCTTACAGAGCAAAACAAATTCATCCTCCTGTTATCTATGTTTTTCCCCCCTGCTGTGCCTCATGCTTAGAAATATCCATTCATAGGTTGGGGGTGGGGGTGTCAGATGGAAGCCACATGACTAGGAATGCCTCACATGGCCCTTTATACCCTCAGATCTTGCTTAGGATTATATCCCATCCAGCTGTCCCCCTAGGCAACTGGGCTGGCCCACTTTTCCCTTTAGACCTCCAGAATCTATGCCCCAGGAAATTTCCCCATACCACATAGTCACGCCCCACTCACCCACCCACAACAAGCTAAGCCACCTGGAATGGGAACTGAGGAAGTGAAAACTTAGTGGAGAGACACCAGGCTTTGCTTCCCATGTCTGTCCCATGCCTCTCATCATCTGACCTGCCCCCTCACCACCACCAGTAACTCCTCCCAAGACAGATCAACATACCACTCCAAGACTCTTCTGATCAAAACATACTCAGGATCCTGCTCCCCTATATGTGCCGTCTTCCCAGTGCTTAGCACTGTAAGTATTTCATAAAAGTTTTCCCCTCATTCCCTCATTCATTCATTCAGCAAGAGCCATGAGGTTCTTTGCACCTTCGACAGGGAGACATCATCAATGTGAGAACAAAGGCTTCACCAACAAGGGTGCACTGGGAATACTTTCCCCCCTCCACCAGCTAGTAAATAGTACTAGGTGCCTGGAGGCAGGAAGATCCCAGTTCAAATCCAGCTTCTGATACTTACTAGTCTGTGTGACTCTGGGCAAGTCACTTACCTGTTTGCCTTGGTTTCCTCATCTATAAAATAGGACTAATAATATCACCTACCTCCCAGGTTTGTGAAGATGAAATGAAATAATAATTGGAAAGTGTATAGCACAGTGCCTGAGAGATATTAAGAATGGTATGTTTTAGTTACATTATTAAGTGTCTAAGGTAAGATTTGAACTCAAGCCTTCCTGACTAGAGGTCCAGCGTCCTATCCCACGTACTATTTGGCTAACTGTATGGATGGAACTGTGACATTTTGTTCCCCAGCATGCAGAGAATAAAGACTATATCTACCAAAAGAATTCTGTAAACACAAATTATTTGCAATGCATTAAAAACACATTTTTATCAGTTAGAATCTTAAATCTATTTCAAAACAATGCTGTATGGCCAGTAATGCTAAGAGCAGAATTCAACAGAGAAATATTATCCGTTTATGTGTGTAAACGTCATTAAGCCTTTCATCCTGGCAACTATTTGGCTACAAGAACAGCTTAAATGCTGAAGATTCCATATCTTGAGGCTCTGATTTTATACTAATACAGGGTCAGGTGGGTTGGCCCACTCAGTGAGCTCCAAGATCCATCTAGAAATCCCATTTTTCCTCATCAGGTTGTGTCTTTTTCTCTTCAGTCACACTGGCTGCAACCCATCACCCATCCACAGACTGACCACTTTGCAGCTGAGACTTCACTCTGCTTATTGTCCTGCTATCAGAAAAAGTCTTGTTGACGTTCTGTTTTTCCTGTCGTGGACTGAAAAAGCCTCCATGTGCTCCCCCAGCCCTCATCTCTCCACTTCTCATTCCTCCAGTTTTCCGCGTTCTCACTGTGGCTGGATTATTCAGCTCCTGGAACAATTACTACTAACGGTAAATGCCTCTGGCTTTCCTGAGATCTTAATTTGCTGACTCACCACTTCACTATTAGCCCTGCGTGGCCCTCTCCATCCCTTCCTCAGCCCATCAGTGAAATCTCCATTAGACCTTAGAGCCTTCATTCTGTGGCAATGCCCCTCCTCAGCAACCTTATTATGCTTCCCAATGAGTGCCTGTGTTTTCTCCACTTCAGCCTCGACTCATTCCAGCGCCTTCCAGGTCCTGATTGCTTTGTCCTTTATAGACAGTGATGGCGTATTCTCAGACTCAGAGAATCATGAAAGGTCAGATGGGACCTAGTAATTATCTAGCCCTCAAAAGCTAGGTAGGCTCTTGCGCAGTGGATAGAGCACTGATCCTGCAGTCAGGGAGACCTGACTCCAACTCCAGCTTCAGATACTTACTAGGTGTCTAACCCCGGACTGGTTACTTAACATCTGTCTGCCTCAGTTCCCTCATCTGTAAACTGAGGATGATAATGGCACCCACATTTTTAATGCCTCATTCTTTTCTGTTGCTGTTGTCTCTGCTAAAGTGAATCAAGATTAGAGCTCTTAGGACGGTCCAGAAAATGAGCATCCACTGTTTGCCAGGACACTGTGGGCTGATAACTGATGTAACTCATTGATTTGGAACATTGGAATTTAATTTTTTCCTGGCTTGTTCCAGCCACCCACCCCACCACCCATTTGCTTGTAAGGATAGTTATGACCCAGAAAGGGAACGTTCCTTCAGTTACATAAAATTCTGTTTGTGAAATGACATCATTTCCCCATTCCTAATTCTTGTCTTGTTGGGGTCTTCCAGTTGGTAGGCTGAATTGTCAGAGCTTTTGCTTTTGAAAAGTGAAAGGGTCTCAATTTTGGATATTGTCACGTCTTTACCGTTTTATTTTTTTATTTCATTTTGTTTCTGCTGGGGGATCGTCTTTTTTTGTTTTGTTTTTTTTTAAGTAAAGCTTATGGATTAAACAGAATGAATTTCTAAATTTAAAGGCAAGTAACAACACCAGTAATGAGAACACCTATTTCCAGGGTTGTTGTGAGAATCAGAGGAGATTATTTATGTAAAGTGCTTTGTAAACCTTAAAGTGCTGTATAAATTATTTAATTTATATGAAATATAAATTAAATAAAATATAAAATAATATAAAATATTATTATTGATGCTTATTGAATTATTCATGAAATAAAATAATTTTATAATAATTTTTTATAAATAATAATTTATTAAATAAAATAATTATTTATTAACTAATAAAGCTGAGACCCAGAGAGGTGACAGACCCTACCCAAGACTCCAGAGCGAGATATTGTCCAAGACAAGACTAGAACACAGACCTTTCAACTCCCAATGTTCTGCTACTCGCCCTCCCCTTTCTCCCCTTCTTAAGTAAACAGACATCAATCGTCTAGCACCCCAAAATCAGGGGGAGTATGATCAAATGAGATCTCACGTATAAAACAAGCCTGCTATCTGGCTCATCAATGACCACCATGGTTATTATCTTTATTAGCCTCTAGGATTGGAAAAGAAATGAAAGGTTGACCAGAAGTCTACTTTGTGAGTTTTAACCAGGCCTTTGGAAACTCCTAAGACAAGAGATCTTGAGGGTATGGGGATGTTCTAAGTCTATGTCTCTGTCTGCTGTTTGTCTCTCCTCTAGGGTGGGCCCAGGGCTCAGCTTCTCTCTTGGGCCTTGAAGGCTACCCTAGAGAGGAATGCATTTTGTGGAAACTGAAATCCACCCAGAGTTTAAAAATGGTTCTTTTGAGTGAGAGCCAAAGGGAGGTAGTGCCATTATCAGCAATTTGTTCTTGGATTCGTGGAAGCCACAGGGAAAAAATGAGTGAGGCCCTTTAAACTGTGAAGGGGGGAAGAGAGCAGGCCGGAATGTTTGCTCATGTTTTCCTAAAATAACCATCGAACCATGAGGCTAAACTCAACACCTGAGGCAAGCTGGGAGTTGCTATTTTAATGAAGTACAGCTTCCAAAACAATCTTCATATACTCAGTGACTTAAGCCAACCCAGGGAGGCTCCTGGCAGTGTTTTATGGGTGACTAATACTCCATAGCTAAAAACAACACAAGGGAGTTTTCCAAGAACTAGCCTCATGGCAGGTACAACATCTTTTCACCTGTTCTCCTCCACTCATGTCCATGTGCTCTAACAGGCTGGTCCAAAGGAGGAATTTTTCTCAAACACTCCTAACATAGCTACAGAGATAAGAGTCCTTCATTCACTCTATTCAATAAACGTTACCTACAATGTGTAGAACATTATTCTAGACTCTGAGGTAGATTTAAAAAAGTTTTCAAAATCCTTGCCCTCACAAAGCTGTCTGTAAAGATGAATAAAACACAAACACACATGACTATAATGTACAACATTGCATTTCAGGTGAAAGAATCAGCTAATTTTACCCAGGGCCGCTTCAAAACACTATCATGCCTCCATCAAAATATAGTATAAATTACATATGTAGCTCCCTTTTCAGCTACACCCAGGTTCAGAACACTGTTTAGATTTACATCTGTTCAAATCCATAGCTACAGGTCCCCATCAATGTATCTCTGTGCCATATCATGCCAGATGACACATGAATCCAGAGCAAAAAGCATTTAATGAAACAAGAGAGTAAGGATAATAAGAGACTTTAATTAGGTACTAAATGTTCTCTGCACACATGCCAACTGGACACCATGTCTCAAACCTCTAGGGAATTGCTAGTCAACCTCCAAATTAATCCTTCAGTTTTCCCAACAAAGCAGGAGTGACGTACTCATAAATCCATGCCACTGGTGTTAAAGATCAGACTCTGAAGACTATTCTACTTAATCATTTCATTTTCAATCCTGGCATACACGGTTAGTGAATACCGACCTTTCTCAATCTAGCACTAGAGAACATTGATTTCTCTCAGGACACCAGTCGAGAGAGGGCTAAGTTCTTGAGATACAAACAGGAAACTGGTTGTTAGGATACCACGTCCAGATAGACACTCCCAAGGAGTCATTTCATATCTTTCTCTGCCACAGATATGTCTGCTGCCCAATACCTTTCTTTTTAAACCTTTTGGGCTTGGAGATATGAATGAACATGAACAACAAATTCTATGAATTCCAAAGAATTTTTCCCAACGAGTGAGGATCATTCAGTACTAAGTATTATGAAAAATTAAATCTATCCGTGAAAATATCCTTTACCTATATGAGAATAAAATTCATCCATTTGAAATACAAAGAACTTGGAATAATGGGACTTGTCATATCAAGGGAAGGGATGAAATAAACATTTAGTAGTCACCCACCGTGTACCAAGTGCTTTACATAAATTAATCTCACTTGATCCTCATCCTGTTATTTTCATCTCCATTTTACAGATGAGGAAACTGAGGCAGACAGATTAAGCATTTTGTCCAGGATCACCTGGCTAGTAAGCATCTGAGGTGAGATTTGAACCCAGGTCTCCCTACCTCCAAGCCCAGTACTCTATCCACTGTACCACTTCAATACCTTACCCATCAAAGATATGTTGAAGGAACTGGAAGCATCCAACCTAGAGAAGACTTTGGGAGTACATGATAGCTTTCTTTAGGCATAATAATAGCTAATAATAACAATAGCTAGTATTTAGATAACACTTTAAGATTTGCAAATTCTAGCTCTTTGGATCCTCGAAACAACCCTGGGCAATAGGTGCTAATTAGTACTAGCCCCATTCTACAGATGAGAAAACTGAGAAAGAAAGAGGCTAAATGACTGGTCCAGGATCACCTAGCTAGTAAGGGTCCAAGTCAAGATTTCCTGGGTCCAGGTCTAGTGCTTTACCAGGGAATTAGACCTGCTTTATTGGCCCCAGAGGACAGAACCAGAAGCAATGTGTAAACATTGCAAAGAAACAAAATTTAGGCTTGATGTCAGGGAAAACTTCCTCACATTTGTAACTCCCCAAAGTTATTTAGAGATCTTTAAGCAAAAACCCGATGGCCACTATACTGAAGACACGACCCATTGCAATAAACTTGTACTAGCTCAAGAGAGTCAGTTGTTAAAATTTTAGTGTACGCATTTACACCTCAGACATCCTCAAACACTCTAAAGCAGGGCTTGATTTTTTAATTTTGCTTATTACCTACACTAAAAAAAGCAAAGGAGAAAATTGTAATAATGCAGATTAAACTTTTAAATGTGTTGTTCATACTTTTTTTTTCTCCAGAGTCAGTTGCTAAACATTTACCAGCACACTCCTGTGTAGAAGAACATCTTGTTTAAGTGTGGGTTTAGCTGGAAGGCCTCTTGAGGTCTTTTTTCAACTGAGAACACGATAGACTAAATAATTGGCTTGTATTCATTTTAAATTGTTTTTATGATAAACAACCATCTCAACAAAACTCATCAAATAAACAATACAGAGTAAAACATCTTTTAATATATTAATAGGGTATCTAATCTAATGAAGGCAGTTGTTTTTAATTAGACCTCATTTTGAAAAACACTGGTATCAGATTAACAAAGCTCTGCTAATGCACATGTGAATGCCAGGATGGTGTGTGGAGGAAATCTCTGTTCTTACAAATAAGCAACTTGGATTTAAGATCCAGCTTCACTACTTAGACAAAGATTGTAACTTGAAGAAAGTCACTTTTAATCTGTCCAGCTGGGACAGTAATATGTGCTGAGCTCACCCCAAAAAGATTAATGAGTTATATTTAATGGCAGTACTTTGTACTTTCCAATGAGCCATGTGGTATTAGGGTTAGAATGCCAGCCTTAAAGCTAGGAAGATCTAAATTCAAAATCTGCCTCTGACACTTACTGAGCAGGTCAAGTTACTTAAACTTTATTTCCCTGCCCCTCCTTCATTGCCCCTTGCCCAAGGTTATGATTTGAACCCAGGTCCTCTGACTTCATATCCAGTGCTCATACTGAGATCTTGATTGTTCTAATTCCCAATTTACAAATGTCCATATTGTAATTTATAGGTACCCATTAGACATTTCCTCTTGGATGTCCTGCTGATACCTCAAACTCAGCAAGTCTACAGATGGATGCATCATCGTTACCTACTCTGACCCACTGAATCAGTTTCTTCTCCTGATTTCCCTATTTTTATAAATGTCACTGAAATCAGTGGTGTCAAACAAATAGAAAGGAATCCCTGCTGGCTGAATGTCAACTTAGATGATGAAAGATTAGCATTATCTATGTTGTATTATGCTTTTTATTTATTTTGTTAAACATTTCCCAATTACACATTATTCTACTCAGGAAGCAACTGGGAGTTTTGGGGGCCACTTGTGGCAATGAGTGTGATACCTCTGCTGTTAAGTAGCCCAGTTCTAAACTCTTGGAGTCATTTTTGACTCCTCCTTTTTGCTCAGCCCCCACATCTAATCCAAGTGGTCACCAAGTTGTGCTAATTTTTCCTTCACAATGACTTTCCTACTCTTTTCTCCCTTTCCATTATTACTGCCATCACCTTATTATCTCATTATTTTCCTAATTAGTTTCCTTAACTCTAGTCTCTCCTCTCCTCCAGGTCATCCTATGTAAAGCCTCAGATAAATATTCCTAAAATGTTGCTTTCATCATGTTACTCCTATATTCAAAGACCTTCACTTATTTCCTATTCTCTACAACAGCATTTTCTGGATCACTTTGGCCTCAAAACACTTTTTGCCTTGACATATACTGATGGAATCCATGAGTGCTGGGGGTAGGAGTAGATTCAAAGAAGGTTTAAGAATATGGGACTACCTTGGGATAAAGGGTAGAGAGTCAGTGAGTATAAGTAAAGTTTTAGTGCAAAATAGCCTATTTTTATATTAAAAAGCCCCATGCATGAATTTCTCCTAAAACCCTAATTCACATTACAAGGAATGTCAGGGTTTGATGGAATAGAGCTTGAGAAATACTGACCCATAGAAAAAAAATTAAATTTTTTCTGCCTGGAATTCAATGCCCTTTGCATCATGTTACTCCTATATTCAAAGACCTTCACTTATTTCCTATTATCTACAACAGCATTTTCTGGATCACTTTGGCCTCAAAACACTTTTTGCCTTGACATATACTGATGGAATCCATGAGTGCTGGAGGTAGTAACACTTGTTTCCAACCTACCTTTCTAACCTTTTCTCTTATATCATGCCCTATGTGAAGCTTATGTTCTAGTTCAATGTTTCTTTGTTGTTGTTGTTGTTGCTTTGGGGTTTTTTGGGGGGGAGGGGAATGGAATTGGGGTTAAGTGACTTGCCCAAGGTCACACAGCTAATAAGTGTCAAATGTCCAAGGCCGGATTTGAACTCAGATCCTCCTGACTTTAGGTCCAGTGCTCTACCTACCACACCACCTAGCTGCTCCTAGCCCAGCAATTCTTTGACTGTAGGATGAAACCCCATATGACATCATGAAAAATTTGGCAACAATAAAAGGCTTCTGAATGCACAACCACCAGAAATTAATTTAAAATCAAACATGTAAAGAATCCAAGGTTTTTCTCATGGCACTTGCCTGTGTTGCATCATGTGACTTCACTGCAGCCTTGGTTCTGAACACAAAGCATGTGCATTTACCATACAACACCAGTGAATGCTGCCAAAACTGGAAAAGGGGTCAAGAGTGGAAAAAATTTAAGAAGCCCTGGTCTAGTCCAGATTGGTCCATTCATTCACTGGTCCCAGAATAGTGCCTGCATTTTCTCAGCCTTTCCTCTTGTGATTCATCTTGCTTTCTTCCTTCCCTCTAGCTATTAAACAAAATCCTCTTCATCCTTGAATATCCAGCTCCAGTCCCATCCTCACTTGTTAAATCTTTCCTTCCTACTTCTGCCCACAGTGATACCTCTCTCTGAACATCTATAGTAAGTACTTTTTGCCTAGACCCCTTATGTAACACACATTCTCCCTAAGCTGAGTGTAAGGATGGATAGATATTCCATAGGTCAGTGGTTCTCAACCTGTGGGTTGTGTTCAATTTGTAACAATGAAAATACATCCTGCATATCAGATATTTACATTACGATTCATAACAGTAGCAAAATTACAGCTATGAAGTAGCAACAAAAATAATTTTATGGTTGGGGGTCACCACAACATGAGGAACTGTATTAAAGGGTTGCAGCATTAGGAAGGTTGAGAACCACTGCCATAGGTGGCTCTGTTCAGCTCACCATATGGCGAAGAATAGTCTCTCTGACTTCAGAGATATTCAAAAAGCCCTGTTAATATCAGTCACCTCCACTTTTGCCTTATTCACTCTTGGAGGACGCTTTTGCTCATTGCGTTTGTTGAGACACCATATTGTAAAGGGAAAGGCCATGGGACCTCTTCCTTCTGAGGCCACATGGACCTGAGAAGGGCTTATGTTTGCAGCCAAAACTGCATCAATGCCCCAGGGAGCAAGGAGCAACCCTGAGTGACCTTTGGACACCCCAACCCAGTGGTAGCAGAGATGTAGCTTATTCTAAGAGTTGTGCCACATATCTAGGTGTGAACTTGGTAGGTCTATTGCTATGTAGGAACTGAACTAAATTTTGATCTTATTTTCCACAGAGACCAAATATTTATAGGAAAGTTGCTGAGGGAAGTGTACATTTATTGTGCATTTATTTTTGGCTCTTCTTTGAAATGAACATCCCTTTATAAAAGCTAATCAGCGTGAAGTGATGAAATGGAATTGGATGACAGAGCATAGCTAGTAAGGGCTTGAGTTGATGGTAGTAGAAAAAGAGACACCCTACAAGCTCCTTATTTGCTAATCAAATCACGGAGAGCTGGATGGTACAGTGGATACAGTGAGCTCTGGACCTGAAGTCAAGAAGATTCATTTCCCTAAGTTCAAATCTGGTTTCAGACCCTTACTACCTGTAATGACCCTGGGCAAGTCATATAACCCTGTTTGCCTCAGTTATTTGTAAAATGAACAGGAGAAGAAATGATAAACCACTCCAATTATCTTTGCTAAGAAAACCCCAAATGAAGTCACAAAGAGTCAGACATGACTGAAAAATGACTGAACAACAAAAACAAATCAGAGTGAATGAATGTAATGGGATATTATTGTGCTGTAAGAAATAATGAAGATGAAGAATTTATTTTATCTTTAGTTTTCAACATTCACTTCCATAAGATTTTGAGCTTTAAATTTTCTCCCCCTCCCTCCACTTTTCCTTCCCCAAGACAGTGTGAAATCTGTTATAGGCTCTACATACACATTCATATTAAACATTTTCACATTAGTCATATTGTAAAGAAGAACTAGAATCAATGGGAGGAACCATGACAAAGAAGAAACAAAACAAAACAAAAAGAGAACAAATGGTCTGTGTCAGTCTGCATTCAGACTCTATATTTCTTTCTCCAGATGTGGATGGCGTTTTCCATAAGAGTCTTTTGGAGTTATTTTAGATCCTTGCATTGCTGAGAAGAGCTAAGTCTATCAAAGTTAGTCATCGCACAATGTTGCTATTACTGTGTACAATGTTGTCCTGGTTCTGCTCACTTCATTCAGCCTCAGTTCATATAAGTCTTTCCAAGTTTTTCTTAAGTCTGCCTGCTCATCATTTCACGTAGTGCAATAGTATTCCATTACATTTATTCGCTACAACTTGTTGAGCCATTCTCTAATTGATGGGCATCCCTTCAATTTCCAATTCTTGGTCACCACAAAAAGAGCTCCTATAAATATTTTTGTACATGTGAGTCCTTTTCCCATTTTTATGATCTCTTTGGGATACAGACCTAGAAGTGGCATTGCTAGGTCAAAGGGTATGCACAGTTTTATAGCCCTTTGGGCAAAGTTCCAAATTGTTCTCCAGAATGGTTGGATCAGTTCACAACTCCATCAACAACGCATTAGTGTTCCAATTTTCTCACAGAAGATAAAGACTTTAGAAAAAAACATGAGAAGACATATGAACAGATGCAGAGTAAAGAAAACAGAGTCAGGAAAACAACATGTGAAATGACTATAGCACTTTGGTAAGACCAAAATGATAACTATAGCAACGTAGAACTAGAAAGAACAAAAAACTGAAACTAAAAGCTATGTCATCATAGGGGCTAAATTTAGACTGGGAAAAAAGCTGAGAAAATGTACTTCTCTCCCTTCTTTGCATAAGTAAGGGACTATGGAAGTGGAACACTGAGTAGTTACAGGACCAGTTGGTGTATTGGATAATTTTGCTGAGCCACCATTTTCTTCCTCTTTCTGTTTTATTCTTTGTTAAAAAGGATGGATACTTCCCCTACTAGACAGGGGAAGAGAATTCAGAAAATACTACATGGTTTTGTTTTGATGGGGGCAGAATCTGGACCTGTAATTTTACTGATGTAAGGAAATCTCAATATGGAAACTGCCTTCATTGATTCAGATCATCAACTCATCTCTAATTTATAACTTAGATGACTTCCTGGAAAAAAGTAGAAGTTAAGAGACCTGTTCAGGGTCACACGACCTTCAGAAATAAAGGTGATTTTAAAAAAAGATGAAAAATAGAGTAGAAAACAAATTGGTTTGTAGGAGCAATTCCAGGGAGTTTGTACCCAGAGGCCCCCTGGAAACTTCCAGGGACACCAAAGACATGGTAATTCCTGAATGTTTCCATTCCATGCTGTGGCCCAGTCCTGAAAGATTTTGGTATTTTGATGTGATGTGGTGAACCTCCAGTGGTCCCTTCCTGTGACAGGGCTCAGAAGGCAGATCTTTGGGAAATTAAAAGAAAAGGGCCTCATTCTGTCTGTCTTTTGTCTGGAAGTTCTCCAGGTGATAGCATGTAACTCTGGTGAGGGATGGACAAGCTCCGGGTCCATCATGGCAACCTCACCTAGAGGGCACCTAGTGTGGGAGCCATATATGGGAAAGCTTGCACAGGTCTCTTAACAGTACTACAGCATTCTAAACAAACCATGCAAGTCGCCTTTCAGAAATATACTGACAATGTGCATGTGCTGAGAATTCTAGGGTAGCAGCTCGCAATGCTCAAGGAGATAAATTCACGTGCCACTGGTGAATTCATTACTTCTCTCCTTACCTTTTAAACTGTATGATGAACAGAATTATATCATGTAATGATTATGAGGTGAAAGCTTAAAAACCAATTTTTGGACTTAAAAAACAGGATGCTACGATTGTGCAACGGTGACAATTTTCCGATGAAATACAGTAATTAGTGGCAGAGATAAGAATCAAACCAGGCTCTTCTGACTTGATCCAAACTTCTCCCTAAGATACCATACAGCCTTGCTAAAATAGACCCTCAATAAATATTTGTTGAACGAATGAACGAATCAATGCACTCCTACCTGCCCAGAACAATGAGTCATTCTGAATTCCTAGATTCCCACCCTTACCCTCGCTCTTCCTGTTTAGCCCTGAGAGAATAGCCCAGAATAGGGAAGGGCCCACTATAAAACCAGGATGTGATGTGGCACACACACTATTATGATAATAGCTCATTTATAGAGGGTTTTATCATTTACTAAGTACTTTCTGCCTATCTCTTTAAGATAGACAGTGTAAGTATTACCCCCATTACGTAGATGAGAAAACTGAGTCTTAGTAGGGGTAAGGAGTTGCCTCAAGATCACACAACCAGCAAGCTGGAACTTAAACCCAGGCCTTCTGACTCTGAGTCCAGCATCTTCCTATGCTGAATAATCATAATGGCCCATATTTAGGTAGCACTTTAAGGTTTGCAAAACACTGTACATATATTAACTCACTGGGCCCTCACAACAACCCTGGGAGGTAGGGGTTATTATTATCAGATTTTTCAGAAAAAGGAGTGACTTGCCCAGAGTTATACAGACTCTCTTAGTTGGAGCAAAATAAAAGTTAGAAACAGAAGGCCCATCTCCCTTAGCTGGCGTTCCCAAAACACGCACACCATTTTTGTGCCTCTCAGGTCTCCTAGAATCTCTGGTATTCCAAGTAAGCCTCTTCTGTTATCCCTGTAAATACAGTCCATCTAGCCAGGGAAGATATATTTTATATGTACACATAAAAACACTCTATGTTTACTTAGCACTTTCCTTTTCAGGAGTTCAGAGCATTTACACATGTTCTCATTATGCTTCTACTCACCCTGGGGAAAAAGATAGGTAGTGCTAGAAATGGGCTGGAATGCAAAAAGTGTTAAAATGGAAATAATGATCCTTACAGCCTATCTGAAATAAGACCATGGAGCCAGAAATGGAATTTTTTACTCAGTGAGCCCTGATTATATATGACTGTTAAGAGACTCCTATATGAATAGGGTAAATTCATCCCAGCACTGGATATCCCTGCAGGGTCCCCATCGGTGGGTCTTCTCCATAGCCTCAAGATGAGATTCAATCATTAGGCCTCTCCCTCTGCCTCTCCTCTCTTCATCTCCTAGTTGTCTTAGTCCTAGGCCCTTGGGCCTTAGTCTTAGGCCTTGGGCCCTCTTTGTTACCGAGGTTCAGCGAAGATTGGAGGGGCAGACAAGAGTTGTCTCCAGGATTCATTCACAAAGCCCCAGATAGTTCAAGAATTACTTGGAGAACCATATTGTCCAAACCGTGTTGTCCAAACTTCTCATTTTACAGATGGAGAAACTGAGACCCCAAAATGTAAGGTATCGTATCTAAAATCATGCCGTTTAAGTATCAGAGAAAAGATTCAAACTCAGGTCTTCTAACTCCAAATCTAACACTCTTTCCACTAGACCCAGTTGATTCTCAAAATGTAGTGCATAAATGTTTCTTAACATGAGAAATGCTTTTCTCTGATAAAGGACTTCATCAAAATATCTTTTTCCAAACTGTTGTGCCATATTAGTTTGAGGTATAAAAAAAGCTCCTTCTCAAATAACTGTTCCATGTGTCTTACCCCATTAGGTTTACAACTATCTTGTGGAGGAAGCCCTGAAGGGATGGGGGGCCAGAGTAGGGGTATTTTTTGAGAGCCAAGCTGCTTTTCCTTTAATAGGATGAGAAAGATTTTAAAGGGATGATTATTGATTTGGCTTCCTTGCCACCTAAAGCATAAAAGTCTTAGCCTATGAGGAGTTTATGATGGAGGTTTTGGCAGAGATCCCACTGCCTAACAAAAAGTCTTTCTTCAATCAGCATGGTTAGTTGTTGTGATGAGTATGGAGGTGAAAGGAAGTAGATGTTTTACTGAAATATCTTTTTAATCTTCCTTAGGAATTAATTATATTATTTTTTTGTCTTTTGTTATTGGTAAAGTCATTTTCATTATATTATATGGTCCACAAGTACCTCATTGCATTATAACCCCAAGCCTGAATCACTGGACTAGCTTAAGGTAGGCCTAGCCCAAAATATCTATACTTTGCTAAGACTGCTCTAAGATAGGTAGTCACAAATCTTTCTACCAAATACACCGGTAGGAAGACAGGTTCTGCCTAGATCTCCCCAAGTCAGGAGAGAATCTCCACGTAGCCTCAACAAGGTTGTTATGGTAATAGGTTTTCTCCTGCTTTCTGAAAACCATGCCACTATAGGATAAGCCATCTTTCAAATCTTTTCTGTGTGTAAGGCATTTGGAAACACCTGTGACGTAGAGGGAAATGTTCTCCATCAAGTAGTATATGGCCTATAACAACTTTAGAAAACCCTTTGGGATAAAGCCTTACAAATATCATCCATGCACATGGGACCTGTGAACACTCAATAGAAGATTCATCAGCACGTCAGGCTCAGGCTGAGCTGGAAGTAGAGATACTCTCCTTCCTGCCCCTTTGCTGTCTCTTTTTTTCTGTACCTCCCGGGCCTCTTTCACGCAAAATTCCATGTCCCTGCATTCCAGTAACAGAGCACAAAGCCAGTGGGATGCCATTTAACTGATGTCCTGCATCCTATGATTGAGGCAGCTGGATGGCACAGGGGATAGAGCACTGGGCCTGGAGTCAGGAAGACTTGAGTTCAAACCTGGTCTCAGGCACTTATTAGTTATGTGACCTTGGGCAAGTCACTTAACCCTGTTTGCCTTAGCTTCCTCATCTGTAAAATGAGCTGGAGAAGGAAATGGAAAACCACTCCACTATCTTTGCAAAGAAAATCCCCAAAGGGGTCACAAAGAGTCAGACAGAACTGAAAAACAACTGGACAACAACAACATAGAAATTATTTTCCCTGGTCAGTCAAGGCTGGACGGCACTTGGAGAAAACCAATGATCTGGGCAGGAAACCTAGGGAACAGAGGCATAGTTAACTGAGTGTTGGAGAAATGGAGAGACAAGTTCCCAAGCCACACCTCCCCTTAATGGATTCAGTGCCTGACTAAAAAGGGTTTGGTTTGTTGTGACAATTGTCTGCTCCTTCCCTTACCTCTTTATACTAGCACAGTTGGCGCCTAAATTGTTATTTGAGCCTTGAGGCAGCAAAGGGATATAGATAAGCTTTGCATCATCAGGTACAGTCCAAAACACTTATTAAGCTCCCGCCTCCTCCCTTTTCAATGGGCACCATACTCAACCGATCAAATTATTCCATCCCAGCTCTCCAGAAGCTTGCGGACAACAATCAGTCTGTCCACCAGCAAGAGTGAATTAAGCACCTACTATGTGCCAAGCACAGTGGGAAGTGATGGAAGAAACAAAATAAATTAAATGGTCCCTGCCCTCAAAAAGCTTATATTACTGGTACCAGTAGATATATGGCATCAAGGACAGACAGCCAGGAAAACTGAGTAACACTGGCAAGCCAAGAGATAGAGATTTAAAATGAAGAACAAGGATGGGGCCATATGTACTTGAGGGGTGAGGGGAGGGGAGTGAGGGACAAGGAAAGGAAGGAAGAGAGAATTTCCCAGAAAGGTTTTCCCAAGAAGTTCTAACTTTGGGGTAATGTTGGAAGAATAATTGTGCAAGAAGTAATATCTTAATCCCTACCCCACCATGCAATTTGGGCTAGTTTCTCCTTAAAAAGTATTTGTTTGTTTGTTTTGCTTTTTTAGGGCAATTGGGGTTAAGTGACTTACCCAAGGTCACACAGCTAGTCTTTTTGTGTTAAGTGTCTGAGGTCATATTTGAACTCAGGTCCCCCTGACTCCAGGGCCGGTACTCTATTCACTGCACCGCCTAGCCACCCCCTTAGAAGGTATTGAGACATTCCTCAAGATTTGGTTGGCTCAGGAGAATAAGGGCTCAGACTGTTGACCTCACTTCCTCACACCTAAGTACTATAACAACCTGGTTGGTGGGAGTTGGGGTCTCTGGGAGGTTTGACTGGTGAATCACAAAGAATAACAGATGTGAGGGTTCATAGCTGCAGGCATCCTCAGTGCCTGTCTTTGTTAAATATCCTTCTCATGCTCTGGCCAAATGAATCTCCCTTAGTTCATTACTGAGTGACCTACAAGTGTCTCATTCTGTTCCGATAGCAAACCTAAATTACCAGGGGACTTGTTTGCATTCAGGTCCAGCCCAGAACACTAGGGGCATCACCCTCTACTCTAGTGAGTCTAGAATTGTAGATGCTGTTGGGATGATGAATGGGTCAATGTTTGCAGAGCTGGGAAGGGTGGCTCAAAGAGCCACCACATGCTTTGATAACCACAAATATAGATTGTATAGAGCGTGTACAAATATTCTCTGCTTGCTTCATACTAATTGTATGTATGATTCAGCATTTAGGATCCCCCTCGCTGTTCCTGACCATATACTAACCTAGCACTATAAGGAGTTGGCATTTTGATATGACATGGAAAACCCTGAATGGTTCTTTGGTCCTCCCTTTCTCCCACTATGACAAGAGAGGGGAGGGTGAAATGCTTTCTTTGTCAGAGAAAAGAAGAAATAGCTTCCAGCTCCTTCTGTTGCTCCTACGCTCCTAAGTCAAGCAGTGTACTTTTTGTCTAGACTCTTCATAAGGGGCTTGGGGAATGGGTTGTGCTTTTTCCCATGGCTCAGCTGCTATTCCCATACAAATCTTTTTTTTTCCCCTGGTTATCTTTTCCTCTCTGTGTTTCCTTTCCTGAGTACATGACTAAACATCAACCTCAAGGTGAACATGTCCAGGGTTAGAGGTGACTTCCTGAATTCTGGAGGTCCTGGATCTAAAGAGTAGAGCTGGCCGGTGCCAGAGGAAGTTTCTGCCTTCGTTAGTTGATAAACATTTATTAAGTGTCTACAATGTGCTAGCATTGGCAGGGAAGACAATCACCAATAAAAGGATTGGCCCAACCCTGGCTCTTTTTACAGGCAGATGAGTACAAAGAATTGTTTGGACAATGAAGAGACAAAGTAAAGAAATAGAAGTGCCTACTCAGCAAAACACAAACTGCTTGATATTCTGAGATTTAAATATCATCAGTCCCTGGAAAGAGTGTGATATTATTTATAAATTAAGTTACCAACACCTGTTTTAAGCTATGTGTACTTGTGAGAACTTTTGTGTTTTAATATTTCTTTTGTGGATAAAAAGTAAATCTGTCCCGTACCTGATTGACATTGGGCATCGCATACTGTTTTACTCTCTCCATTTTGGGGAAACTCTGGATTCTAATCTAAACCTAAGCTTTAAATAGGGGCAGGGATTTTAGTGAGCCAAAGAGCATGAGCAAAGGGAGCCTAGAGGTTGGATTCCCCAGGACTGAACAGGATCCAGTGCCTGTGTTCATCGTAATGAGGCCCCATAAGGGGAGGGAGAGTCCTTGGGCCCAGCAGTCACTCCTTAACTAGAATACCAAGTAGCAAAACCAGAAAATGACCCCTCTGCTCTCAGCATAGGCCTAATGTGATAATGACCCGCCCAATCCTTCAATAACTCCAACCTCCACCCCAACTCTTTTCTATTTCTTACATAAGAAGACTTTGATTGTGTTAATGCTGCAATAATAAAACACCAGTGTGTGGTGTGTGGAGATAACAAAGTTATGGAGCATTTCTAAAGGGCCTCTCCCTGCCCCCCAAACCTCAACATATCTTGCATCATTTCATCATCCCACCAGTGTACACGCTATTACATAAAAGGCAGGAAGTTACATACATTTTAACAAAGCTTCTCAGATGTCAGGAAATTAACCTTCGGGAGTCTGAGCCAAGAACAATTAAAGTGAATGCACTCTGAGTTAAAAAACCACTAAGGAGATTGATCAAAAGTTGTTTACTGGGCACCCCGGCTCTGTTCTGCAAAACTGAACAGCCCTAAAAGTCTGGCTGGAAAGCCATTATGCCTCTGCATAGTTTGGCTGCCCTGGGGTTTAATCCTCATTGAGGAACCAGAAAGAGCTAAAGCAATAGTCTCTTATCCTTGCCCTTAGAGCTTGGATCCCTGCCCTTGGCAAGCTGTAGACCCAACAGAATGGCTAAGCCTGCCCTGCTTTCCATATATGGATAACAGCTCACACACCTGACATCAGCAAGATTCCAACAAGCCCTTCTGAAGAAAACAATAAATGCCTTTAAAAGGAGGTGAGTCAAGAAAGTCCCTAGGGGAGCTGGACCCTGATAAGCCAGCCCCACCCTTCTACCAGGAACAGATACTGCGTCTGTGTCCCAAGGTCTCTTAGGGACTAAATACACAAAGTTTGAGAGGCTTTGAGGTCTGTGATGTGGCTCCTTAGTGACCATCCTGCTGCGGCTTCTGTCATCCTGAGGCCAACGCAGTCTCGGACCACTCTGCGGTTTACGAGAGGGGCCCCCCCCCCCCCCCCGTTCAGTTCCTTTACACTGTCTCTAATGCCCTGATCCAAAAGGCCAGACTGCTTTAGTGTGGAGGCTGGTTGCCGTGTTTGATTCCAGAAGGGATGCATCTGCTGGGTCTGATTTGCCCCCACTCATGGTACATTTCATCCTGACCTCCATTGCTGCTGGCATCCTAGGCCAGAGAGGGACTGAGCATGTTCAGAATTGTTCCATGGCCTTGGACTACAATGTGGTAGGCTATTGACTTTGCTGTAGGTTACATGTAAGACCTCAATACTCAATTCACTGACTTTACTGGAATTTTTTATGGAAAAACAAGTGAAATTCCCTCAATAAAACACTTGTGCCTAGAAATTCCAGTTGTTTATTCTTAATAGAATAAGAATTCATTAAGTACCAATTGTATGCCAGGCACAGTGCTATGCCCTTTTACAAATATCACCTCATTTGACCCTCAGACCTTTGAACTGCAGCAGACAGAAGGCAGTGGACTTGTCCAGGATCATACAGCTAATAGGTGTCTGAGGCTAAATTTGAACTCAGATCTTTCTGGTTTATGGTTCAGTTATCTGTCCACTGTACCACTTAGCTACCAAGTAAAGTACATTTGGACAGGAAAAACCAGTCACAGATCATGGCACTAACATAGACCTAACTCTCTATTCTTCAGGAGGTGACGACTCATTCTGTTGATTTTCAAGCCGAGTTCCACAACATGACTGGTCAAACTGAAAGAAGAGAACAGAGATAAATCAACAAACATTTATAAGGCACCTCCTGTATGCCCGGACTGTGCTAAGCGCTATCACCTTGACAATGGGAAAAGAGGGAAGGTTTGAGCATCCCAGCATGATGCCAAGTGAATCCTTCGGGAGTCTGGCAACCCATTTATCAGTATTTGTATTTCATAGGAATGGAAATGATGGGCCTGAGAAGAGCAGGAAATGAAGACTAAGGACATCTTGGATTTAACTATTACCTAGCCAGGTTTTCTGGAGTTAATAATTTCTGATTCCATCCCCCAAAGCATCACTTAGTCCATGCTTGGGATGGGTATCTAGAACGGTTTTGGTGACCAATTTGTCCCTCTGGTCTCAGTAGCCAATAAATCTAATGCCCAGGCAAGTGACTAGATACTACAGGTTCCCAATCCCTAAAACAGATTACGAGTTCACTGCATTTTCCTGGTCATTTCATTTCCTTGAAGTTGCATAAGTAACTTGTTTAGTCTTCAGAAGAAGGAAAAAAAAAAGCAGGTTACAAAAAGTTCAGTTTTCTAACACTTAGAGACAGAGGCTTAATTCAATACCTGCTACTAATCTCTGCCAATGATAATTTTTAAAGTAGATTGGACTTGATTAAAATACACATTACAAGTCATGCATACTACTGCTTCAGAGCAGATCAGGTTACAAGGTGTTATGAAATGCATACCATTCTGAATGTCCCTCCACAAGGAAGTTGTCATAGAAAAATCTGCCTTGCTTCCCCACTCCTGTAAACAGATAACAAGCCAACGTCTGTCATCTAATACCCTCATGTAATAATGACTGACTTTACTAGGATCAGAACATGCCCTAGTTTGGATTTTTCTTTAATAGGGGACTGCAGAGGCAATACCTTAGCATGTCAAAGACATCATCACCTTTAAGAGGAAAGTGAGAAGGCTGAATGATGCAACCACCATGGTGTTTCCCTGTTCTCCACTGATGTTGACATCCTGGACCAGAATTTTCCTGGGTTAGAGACTCACAGTATCATTAACTAAGCATACTCAGAATTATTCCATGCTCTTGGACTATAGCAAGTACAATGGATGTCAAATTTGCTATTGGTCGTATCCAACACCTTAGAACTCAATTTATTGACCTCACAATGGCATTGGATACCATCAGTAATCCTAGACATTATCTCTCCTGAAATTAAGCAGCCAGAGTCCATGATTAAGAAGTTAATGAAGAGAAATACTGTAGTATATACAGAACATAGAGTATTGGACTTAGAGTCAGAAAGAAGGACCTGGGTTCAAATTCTATCACTACTAATTACTAACTGTGTGAATATAAGAAAGTCATTTAACTTCTCATCACCTAAGTTTCCCCATCTGTAAAATGGGGACAATAATATCTGTAAAGCTTGCCTTACAGGGTTGTTCTGAGGCTCAAATGAGGTAATCTATGTAAATTGCTTTGCAAACCTTAAAGTGTAATTATAAATGCCAGTTATTATCATCTCAAGGTTATTCCATGATGATGTATCCCATCATGGTGACAGTACCCTACATGACCCAGTTGCCATAAGCGATGGATTCAGAATCCTAGAGTCCCAGAATTGGAAGAAATTTCAGAAATCATCCAGTCCAACTCCTGACCGGAAGCATGAATATGCCATTCGACAGATGGGTGACAGGTGGTCATCCATCCATTTGAAATTGGGATCCTGGTTCTCTTCCAGAATAAGATTACATAGTTCTTGGTTGGGCATTCCATCTGGTCTCCATTAAGAGACCTACGTTCATGTCCCAGATCTGCTACTGAGGAGTTTTGTGAACTTAGGCAAATTATTGCACTTGTATAGGTGGCACAGTGGATAGCTCTTGGACTTGGAATCAGAAAACCTGATCTTCATGAGTTCAAATCTGACCTCAGACACTTACTTACTTGGTGACTCTGGGCAAGTTACTTAACTCTTTTGCTTTAGGTCCTCATCTGTAAAATAAACTGGAGAAGGAAATGGCAAACCACTCTAGTATGTCTACCACAAAAACCCCAAATGGGATCATGAAGAGTCAGACATGACTGAAATGACTGAACAACAAAAAAGTGTCTATAAACTGAAAGGGCTGAACTAGATAGCCGCTGACTCTAAGATTCTGTGGTTCTTTGCATTGGGAATACCAGTTTTTCAATTGATTCTACATAGTTCTAATTGACACAATACCAACTGACTCCAAATCAAACATTGGTTCCAAGCCAGAGGAATTTTTTTTCAACTCAATCTATTAACATCACCAAAAGTCCCTGTGACAGTTATTCAGGAGATGCTACATGTTGAACACTGTGATATTGGGAACAAAAGTGACATTGAAGGAATGCCAATCACTTTGAAGAACTGTTGTTGATAAATGTGCCATCAATTCTGGTTGAATCTATGAGATAGGACCTCCTTAGACATCAACCAGTCCCATCCTTTCATATTACAGAGGAGAAAATTAAGGTCCAACTAAACTAAATAATTTACCTAAGTTGCCAAATCAGGATTTGAATCCAGCATTTTTTTATTCTTCACAAAATGATCTTTCCATTATGGCACATCATTGGCCTAGAATATGCCTGGACATAGAAGAGAAGTCAAGATCACGGGGGTCAAACGACCCTTTCACAGGGGTTGCCTAAGACCATCAAAAACCACATATTTCCAATGGTCTTAGGAACCGAGACACCGCTCCTCTATCTGTCTACAGGCGGGTCTGCCCACATGCAGATATGCCTACCTACCAGCATTAGGAAGGTTGAAAACCACTACTCTATAGTCACTCTTCCAATATGATCTCTAACTTACTTATTATGTAAATGAATTATTCTCTATACTCTTATTGTTTATTTTAATTTTTTAAGCCACAGATACATCTCAATTACTCCACGTTGTCTCCCACACTCACCGCCTACATGCATCGAACCTCTCCTGACTAGAGAGGAAAACATTTAAGCTAATACAACCAATACAATGACTGGGTCTGGCTGCTTATTCGGCAATCTGTACCCACAGTGTGCCACTTGTCTACCAAGAAGGGAAAAAGGTGTCACTACCTGTCCTCATAGAGGAAGATGGGTTATTTTACATTTATAGATAAATAGATGATAATGATGATAGCTATATAACACTTTAAAGTTTGCAAAGCAGCAACGTTGGAAGTAGGTGCTACTCTTATCCCCATCTTACAAATGAGGAAACCAAGCCAGAGTGTGGTTAAGTGACTTGCCCAAGGTCACACAACTAGTATGTGTCTAAGGCTGGATTTTAACTCAGGTCTTTCTGATTCCAGATATAATGCCCTATCCACAACTTCTTGTTGCCTAACATTTAAATGGCTATTTTAAGTTCTGAAAAGAGCTTTTTGTACATTAAATCAATTCATCTGAATTAAATTTATTAATAAACTCATTTAATATGAATTAAATAATTTTAAACATTATTTTAATTTACATTATTGTAGGTTTTGTGTGCATTGTTCTGGTTCTGTTTTCTTTGCTTAGCATCTTTTCGTATGTCTTCCCATGTTTTGCTGAGCTCTTCATTTAATAGCATACAATAAGGGTACATTACATTCATATATCATAATTTGTTTAACCATTTCTTCGGCCAATAGGCAGCTGCTTTGTTTCTATTTTGTTTTTTTGCTACCACCTACAAAAGTTCAACTAGGAATATTTTGGTTCATATGGGATCTTTTTTTTTTCTTTTCTAAAATTTTGTTTTTGACTTCTTTGGGGTAGAGACCCAATAGTAGGATCCCTCGGTCAAAGAGTATAAATCATTTAGTGACTTTTCTTACATAATTCCACAATGTTTTCCAGTTCAGTTGGAACAATTCACAGCTCTACCAAGAGTTTATTAGTGCACCTGTCTTCCCTTAGTCTCTCCAGCATTGACCATTAAAAAAACCTTCTTCTCCTTGTATTCTTATATCGCTCCCCTCTCTGACATACATTACAAGCCCTACAAGTGGGAAAGAACTGTCCTCTCATTTTATTTGCCCCATTTCTTAATAAATTGTATTTCTTCTTAATAAATAATTATAGAAGGAATAAAACTGAGTAAACACAACTAATCTATCAGCTTTCATTTCCACCTAATTATACACATAAAAAAGTATGAATGACACCTAAGACCTGATGTAGGATGAGGTAAAAATCATATAGTGAAAGCAAACAAGCTCTAAGAATACAGAGTGTAACCGTGTTGTAGGTGAGCTGTAGAGTGTTGCCAGCTAAACTGGCTAGGGCCACCAGGTGCACAAGAAACAGACAGTATGGGGAGCCTGCAAACAAAATTCAGAGATCAAAAGAAAACAGGGTTGGGAAAGAGATGCCCCAGGCTCTGGATGTTTTTGCTTAATTGTTTTTTTATTTGTCACAAAGGAGGATTCAGTAGGGAAGAGAGAGGCAAATAACTAGTGGGAAGACCAAAGGCAGTTATAAAATGTTTGGAAAAGTATATAAAATGAAAGATAAGGCTAAGCAGCCAGGATTCAGTCCCTGAGGACTTGAACACTTGCAGGCAGCCTCACTTTTGAGTAGCTGGGGACATTTAGAGGCTCAGGACCCCAGAAACTGATGGCAGAATTTGCCTCTAAATCTGAGCCTTAATGTCTTTTCAAACAGGCAGGTAGGCAGGATTTTCAGCAACACATTTGTAGTTGAGCAATCCAAATAGGTGTTTGTACCATAATGCCCTGTGGCCTGATCAGAGCCCAAGGAAGTCGTAAGTCAGGAATTATAATTTGTGTCTCAGTCACACCAAAGGTCATGCTTAGAGAAGTATGGTGCGGTGGGGAGTGTAGACAGGTATCCAATTTGGTGTTTAGGTGGGACTGCATGGAACCATCCATGCCCTAGTCTCACCAAAGGGATCAATGGTCAACATAAGAAAACAAAATCAGAAAAATAATTAGCTCCCAAGTGTTTCACACTGAAGTTATTTATATTTATTCACAAAAACCTGAATAAGACCTCAGAGATTAGAAAAGATCAGATTATAGGGGCTGATAATAAGACTTTCTGTACTTCTTTGCTTAAATCAACTCTTTCACTATTTACTGGATTATCCATCCAGTGTTTGACTGGGAATTAAAAGTCTCAGTCCTCAGAGCAGTCATTTTTGGTGAGGCACTTCAGAGAGGGAGGGAAGAGCTCTCATTGGTCTTGATGCCAGAAAATGTGGATTCAAATCCTAGCTTCCACACTCAGAAGTTTGGGCAAGCCACCTGACTCCCCTAATTCTCCATTTCCTTACATGTTGTATTGGGATGGCTGAATAAGGACAAATAGAAGGTAACATGACAAAACAAACAAACAGAAATCCATGGGATAGGAGTATGATAGAATATGACTGTCATGCACTAAGAAATGGCAAATGTGAGTTGTACTCAGGGAACATTTGTATGGATAGATGAAGAGCAAAAGAATTAGAGTAAAGAGAACAATGCACGTGATGAGATTACCTGGCTACAGGTAATCACCAAGGATTACACTCCATTTTTCTTTGTGATTTAAAAAAAAATAAAGCAAACCACCATTTGGAAAATACTCTCTACCCTCCTCCCCCAATCCAGTAAAAGAAATGTGCACACATCTTATGTAAAATTTATCTGTGAAAGACTTGCTTGCTTGGCAATATTCCTGAGGCACCATCATGTAAGGCCATGAAAGTCTAGACTCTGTGTGCTGTCTGTGATGAATGTAACAAACTCCAAAGAAGTTTTCCTTCTCCTTTTCCTCTTCCTCTTCTTTCTTGTCCTTCTCCTGCTCCTCCTCCTCCTCCAAACAAGGCCATGGTCAGTTAAAATGCCAAGAAAGTCCAAGTTAACAGTAATAAAACAAGAGCAAAGATGCACCTCAGAAGATTCAAGTCAGAGCTAGGACAGTGAGATTGCCTCCATCCACAGATATTTTGTGCTTTTTGGGAAGGAGGTGACTACACAAGTCCAGGAGATGTAGCCCCTGGGAACCCCAAACAAGCACACCTTTATCTTCCAAAAGACTCTGTCTCCTTCTAATCATTTGACTGTACAAGTCATTTAATCTGTTTTCTTCATCAGCGTAATAAGAATACTTGTAATTGAGAGGTGGTGTGGCATCCATCGTAGATGTAAGCAAACCATTGAATTAGAAAGACCTGAGTTCAAGTCCCTCATCTGATAGGTACTGACTTTGTGACCCTTGGCAAGTTACTTAACCTCTTGGGGCCCACAAGCAAATGGCTAATATGTCAAGTTGCAGAGCAGATTCTGATCTGCAATGGTAGAGAGAGTTTCCACTCTAGGAGATTCTCTGTACCAATAAAATTACAGTCTGGTCCAAGGAAAAAACCCTACCTCGTAGGATTGTTACAAGGATCAAATGAGATAATGGCCAAAAAGCACTTTGCACATCATTAAAATATAAATATAATTCACTATTATTATTTATCTATAAAAGCAGAACATTGAGGACCAGACGTTAAGAGGTTCAAAGCCAAGAATTGGGAAGGTACCTGCTGGAGTAGAATGGGTACAGAACACCCACATTCTCTACCATTTGGCCAACTTTCTCTTTGATGACCGCTTCCTGAGTAAAAGTTATGGCAGTGCTGGGGACAGTAGAACAGAGGGACCAGAGACCAAGAGCTGGAAGGGACTTTAAAAGTCATAAAGACTTTACATGAAAGTGTGTTTCACATGACTATATGTGTTCAATTGCTTGCTTTCTCAATGAGGGAGGGAAGGGAGGAAGGGGAGAAAAATTAGAACTCAAAATTTGAAAAAAAGAATGTCAAAATTGTTTTTATATGTAATTAGGTAAAAATAAATATTTTTTAAAAGGTCATATAGTCCGATGCATTTGTTTTACAGATGAAGAAGCTAAAGACCAGAAAATCACAATGACTTGCCTAATGGCACAAAGGTAATACACAGTATTCAAACCCTGATTCTCTTACTCCAGGTATTGCATAAAGGTTGAGTTCTGCTAGGAGATTTTCCCTGCTGATTACATTTATCAGATTTTCTTCACCCTCACAATAACTTTTAATTCATCCACCACTGCTGCTTTTGCCATATTCTCCTCCCTTCCAAAACTCAACCCCTTGCTGAACCATTTCCATTCTATACTGTCATCTCTACTCTTAAATCCCTTGAGTCCAAATTCTATCTCTGCTTGTACCTTGCCAAATTCCAACTTTGGATTACTTCAACCATCTCTCTTTTTCACTTCCATTCCCATGCTAAAGAATAGAATTAAAGGAAGTCATGAATCTGTACTGATTGGGTCCACTAAAATTTTACATTATTTAACCAGAACTGGGCCCTCACTGAGGCAAAGCAATCCTTCTACTTCTCCTTAATTGATTCACTATCCTACTCAACACAGCAGCTGTTCCAAACCTACTTTTCTATTAAGCCTCCCTCCCGTACTGCTACCCCCCTCATTCTCCTCAGCTGAGGACTTCATCTCATACTTCACTCTTTAGAAAGGTCACTTCTTCAAAGCTCGTTCTTCTCCCATTCTCCTTACTTCCCACCACCCTTGATATCATCTCATACTATCTCCTTCTCTCTCATGTCTGAGGAAGAGATGGTCCTTCTTTTCACCAAAGGCCAACCTCTTGATGTGTATTTTTGATACTAATACCTCTTCTCTTCTCCAGAAGACTGGCCCTGCTATTATCCTTGCTTTTCTAATATTCAATCTGCTGCTTCCTCCCATGATGCTAACAAATATTTTCAAGTCTTTCTTCCTCCTTAAAAGAGCCCATATTGGGTCCTACCATCCTGCTAGTTACCATCTATTATCTCCCCTCCCCTTCTCAGCTAAAATCCTTAGATGCCATTTACACTTGCTGCCTCTTCTGCTCCTCTCACTGTCTTCTAAACCCTTTGAAATCTGACTTCTGACCTCACCATTCAGCTCAAAATCTCTCTATGATTTCTTCATTTCCAAGTCTAATACCCTTTTCTCATTTCTCATCCTTCTTTACTTCTCTGCAGCATTTGACACTATTGATCACCTTCTCCTCTTTGGGTTTCCATGTCAGTTCTCTCTTTTGGTTTTCCTCTGCCCATTCCTCAATCTCAAGTTAGTAAATCTCTTTTGCTGAATCTTCATTCATGTCATGGGATCTAGCTGTGAGTATACCCAATTCTCTCTTATGTGACCTCTCCTTTTTTCTCCATACTTTCTCTTTTCTCCATTTGGTGATCACATCAGCAGGTTCAGTTATTATCTCGAAGTAAATGACTCCTAGATCTATCTATCCAGGTTTGGTTTTTCTCCTAAACTCTAGTTCAGCATCACCAATTGCCTATCAGACATTTTGAAGTGACATCTCAAGCGCGACATGTCCAAAACAGAACTCATTAATGAGATGAAGTCCTCAGCTGAGGAGAATGAGAAGAGGAGTAGTATGGGAGGGAGGCCTGATAGAAGAGTAAGTTTGGAACAGCAGCTGTTGTGCGTGGGATAGTGAATCAATTATGTGATCTATGACACCTCATTCTCATTCACCTCACATATCCAATCAGTTGCCAAATCTACCTTCACAGCATCTCTCATTTATTCTCATTCCCTCTACTCACTCAACCAATATATTAGTTTAGACCTAATCACCTTTGACCTGGAAGGCTGCAGTAGTCTTCTTTTTACAAATTTATTATTTAATTTATTTTTAGTTTTCAACATTCACTTCCATAAGTTTTAAATTTTCTCCACTTCCCTCCCCTTTCCTCCCAAAGATGGCATGCAATATGTTATGGTTCCATACATACGTTCCTGTTAAACACATTTTCACATCAGTCATGTTGCATAGAAGAATTGTAACAAATAAAAGAGACCATAAGAAAGAAAAAACAAAACAAACAAAAAAAGAGAAAATAGTCTGCTTAGCTCTGCATCCAAACTCTGTAGTTCTTTCTCTGGATGTGGATGGCATTTACTATCATGAGTCCTTTGGCACTGTTCTAGGTCCTTGCATTGCTGAGAAGGACTAAGTCTATCAAAAATCAGTCTTTGCATACTGTGGCTATTTCTGTGAACATTGTTCTCCTGGTTCTGCTCATTTCACTCAGCATCACTTCATGCAATCAGCTTCTAATTTGTTCCCCTGCCTCAACTGTTTCTGCACTATTCAATTCTCTACAGAGCCACCAAATTGATTTTCCTAAAGTGCAGGTATGATCATGTATAGTAGCAACCACACTGGCATACCCAGGATGGCTGCTAGCACAGGCTCTTAGAGCTGTTTTACTAGGAAAGATAGCTGTTTAAGGGATCAACAATCTTTTTAAATCACATTCAGAGGAAAAAAATCAGGGAAAAAGTCAGCACCCTGAACTTCAGAGAGAAAATAAAGAAAATACAGAAAAAATACAAGCAGAGAAATAAAGACCAACAGATAGGGCTTCTAACTGTCTGAGAAATTAGCACAGATCAACATAAATATCCAACTGTCTGATCAAGGCAATACATACGTAGTTACCAGAGAGAGAAGCACCAACAACATCCGAGCTTTCAGGGGATGGGAGGCTCCTTAACAACTGCTCAGAGTCTCATCTGGTCAAATGACAAGAACACTGTTCCAGTGAGTGAGTCCCAATGCAAAATGCTAACCTCAGAGTATATATACCCTTTTTAGAGCCAGAGGGCAACACAACCCTCTTGACTCAGTACCTAATTAGAAATTAACAAAAGGTGTGAAAACCTTCCTACAAGCAAGCCTCCCCAAAGCAAGTTTCCCTTAAGGGGCTCCAGGTAAGGCCAATTAATGGGTGGGGAAGGTCTTATATTCCATTAAGATTACACTATGTCACCCCCTTACTCAGTAAACTCCAGTGACTCCTTATTACTTCAAGAAGCATCTATAAACTCCTCCTCTATTTATAATTCTTCATAACCTGGTCCCTTCCCAACTCTCCATTCTCTCTTACACATAACTTCTCTCCACATTATTTATGATCCATCCATACTTTGGATTTAAGTATGCTGTTTCTCACCCAAAATGCTCTATCTCTTATCTCCATTCCTTTGCCTTCCCTGCTTCCCATGCATAAAATGTTCTCTCTTCTCATCTCCAGATCCTAAAATCCCTGGCTTCCTTCAAAACTCAGCTCAAATGTTATCTTCTATATGAGGACTATCCTCCATACATCCTCCCTGACCCAGCTTCCAGTGCCTTCCCTCTAAGGTTACTCCATATTTTCTTTGCATGTATCTTATATGTGATATCTTTGCAGGTGTGTATAATCAGGGATTGGTACAGGCCATTCAGAATCCAGTCTTTATATGTGTTCTGCTTGGCAGTTCTCACATAGACTTGAACATATGCAGGTTTTATTTCTGGTCTGCTCACACATGAAGAAGAGGGGATCTTTTAAAGGACTGTTGAATAAGAACAAAGGCTACATTCCCAAAGTGCTTATATCTAGGAAAATGTCTCTGGGTCTTAGTTTCCTCCCTAGTTAGGACAGATCCTCCAGGTAACTACAGGTGAGGTATCCCACATGAAGAGAAGGGTGTGTTGGGCTACATGGCCACATTCAGCCTTTCAAAGTCTCTCAGCATTTGCAGAGATTATTGCATAACGTCAGGCCTTCATGGATGAAGTTCATGGCATGCTGCTGCCTGGGAAACAATGGTCCTTTTCTCCCTCTTCCAATTTGCTGGTTCCTGCATAGTCTTAACCTTGACCCCTTTCACACCAACCCAACTGGTCAACCCCATGTCAGTGGGCACTGAAGGATTTTTCGAAGGCAGCTGATGGAAAACTTTGATGCTCAGAAACCTGGAGATCTCTCCTATTTGAACACATCTACCACTCACCTTTGCTATCCTTCTCATAGGATTATTGGGAGGAAAACATTGAGTAAACTGATATATACGTATGTGTACACATATATACATATGTGTATACATATATACATACATACACGTATACATATATGTATATAAGTTACTGCTGCTGTTGCTTAGGGGGCACTGCACAGGGTTATGCACTTGGGGGTTGCATTGGAAGTAGGAACACCCTGGGAAGAATCTCCTTCCACCAATATAGTCTGGCACCTTCTCAACAACTTCTCATTTTAGAGAGCTCCCTAGGACATGGAGAAGTTAAGTGACTAGTCCAGGATCACACAGGTAATATGTGGAGGAGGTAAGACATAAACCCAGGTCTTCCTGAACCTACGCCCAGATCTCTATCTTCTCTACAACAAGCTGACTCTTGGTAGTTCAGTCAGTCAGTCAATAAACATTGCTTTGTTGTTACTGTTCTTCTTACTGTTTGCCATTATAATTTTTAAAATTTATTTTTTTTAATTTATGGAATAAACCATTACTAAATTTCTAAAAATTTCAAACATTATGGAATAAAAACATTTCCATAACAATATAATTTTAGAAAAAGATGATTTCACATGAAACTGCAAATCTACTATGTATAACTTGCTATTCCTTTTAAAATACAACAAAATTATGGTGTAAATTTCTCTTTTTTTCTTCCCTCCAACCCACCACCATCACAAGAGATGGCCATTCATCATCATCATCATGTTCTTCATCACCATCACCATCGCCATCACCATCATCATCATCTTCATTACTATCATCACCATCACCATCACCATCATCACCATCATCATCCTCATTACTATCATCATCATCATCATCTTCATCACCATCATCTTCATCATCATCTCTATTACTATCATCATCATCATCATCATCTTCATCACCATCACCATCACCACCATCATCATCCTCATTACTATCATCATCATCTTCATCTTCATCACCATCATCTTCATCATCATCATCTTTATCACTATCATCATCATCATCATTTTTCCAATATTGATAACTGCTATTCAGAAAGGACAGTGGGGGTGCTGAATACTCTAATGCTGGCTATGGTCTTCTCAACCTCAGACCAAGAATATATAACCTTAGCCCACTAGACAGGAAGTTCTTAACCTGGCATCCCTGGATAGACCTCAGGGACCCCATGAACACAAACAGAAAAGAATTAAAACTTTAGTCCCCCCAGTTTCCTCATCTGGAAAATGGGGTGGTGGTGGTAATAATAGTACCTACCTCACAGGGATGTTGTGTAGATCAAATAAAATACCTATTGTAAAGCTTTTAGCACAGCACCTGGCACAATGCAAGTGCTATATGATGTTAGTTATCATCATCATCATGAGAATCACAATTATTTGTTGTTGTTGATTTCCATTATAATTCTATTTCTTTTTATTTTGTGCATTAAAAACATTATTCTGAGAAGTGGTTTATAGACTTCACCAGATTGCCAAAGGTAGCTAGGACCTAAAAGAGGTTAAGAACACCTGTATTAGAGAAATTCTGGGTCAGTATCTCCTAGGGTAGATGAGAATACAAGGGACCATGGCCCATAAAAGAAACACCCAGGTGCCACCCCACATACAAGCTGCCAATGTGAGTTGCTGCTGCCTCTGATCGTGCAGGACACAAGGAAAAGGCTGTTTTTCAGCTCCAAGGTGGCCAATCATTTAGGATCTTGGCTGTTTTCAGGCTGGTACTAAAGCAGTATCAAAAGAATCTGCTTGGAATCCACAGGAAAACTAGGGTAAATGAGCTGGAGGCAACGGGGGAGCCACGCTCGGAATATGGGGCATCGGGAGGCAGAAGCCTGTGAAGAGCAGAAGCAAACAGAGCCCAGGTGTGACACCCCAAGCAGGAGAAATGTTCAGAGGAAAAGAAGACAGAGGAAGGAGATAAACGGACCCTAATTCAAGTGGGAAATAGAGCAGAAAGACAGGACATTTCAGGATGAAATAGAAAATACTATACAACTAAAAATATACCTCAAAAAGCCTAAAGCCTGAAGAACGTGTGAACATTGGACTAGGAGTCCAGAGATCCACATAATGGTGTTGGAGCTGCAATTAACTAAGTGTGTGCCATCTGAGTCTAGGTAATTTACTCAATCTCACAAGCTTCTGTTCCCCACCTATAAAACAAGTAGGTTGGACAACTAGATGACCACAAAGAAACTTTCTAACTCTAAATCCTTTTTTTTTAAATTTTTTTTAAATTTTATTATAGTTTGCATCATTCATTTCCACAAGATTTTGAGTTACATATTTTCTCCCCCTCTTTCCCCCCCCACCACCCCAAAACAGCCATCCCAGTGTGTCCCTCCTCCCC
>CM053591.1:131741753-131797823 GCA_028646515.1 Pseudochirops corinnae
CTCATGATCTTTCTTTTCCCCAAAAAAGGAATCTAGGGTTTGGGAGCTGTTCTTACTTAACTTCTTATGCTTATTCTTACTCATGGTTGTTCAGACCGTGATTTTATTTTATTTTTTTAATCTCTATGGGGCTCTGCTTCCAGAAGGGAAAGCTCTGTCCCAAATCGCTGGGGTCCTCCTGGCTGCCGTAGACTTCTGGCTGACTGGATAATGAAGACTCCAAGACCGAGACCCAAGACGACGATCCGGATCCAGGCCGCTCAATGCGAGAGCCCTGGCCTGAAAACAATCGCTCAGTCCCCCTGCTGTCTGCAGGCCGCGGGCGGGAAGCTACAACGTGGAGGCGGGTGCAAAACCTCTGCCTTTCGCTTTTCTGCTCTGGAGACCTTTCGGCTGGACTGCTTATCTCCCCCTTTCGCAATCCTCACTCACACGCAGCTGGTGCTAATCCACTCACCTGAAAGGCTCTTCTGCCGCCCCCGGGACACAGCCGCGGCTTCAGGCCAGGCTGGCTTCGGTTCACAGTGCTGATATGGTTCCTCGTAGCCAAGCTGACTTTAGTGGGAAGTTTCCTTGTGTGCGTTTTGGAGTTCTAGGATTGGTTTAGAGTCCTATTTTATGGGTATTTTGGGGTGGCTATGTGAGAGCTGTGATATGTTGCTGCTGCTACGCCGCCATCTTGGCTCCGCCCCCCAACTCTAAATCCTATAATCTTAGGTACTTATATCTAGGGGAAAGTACTCAAATTCCCTGGACCTCAGTTTCCTCACCTGCAAAATGAGTATTAGATGAGTAGATGTTAGAGTTAGATTCGATAGATTAGGAATTAGTGTAAATTAGATGATCTCCAAGAGCCTTCCAAGTTCAAAATCCTACGATCTTATAGATTCCCACAAAGCTCCTAATACATTATTATTTGTTCATTTATTGTTTTCATTACTCCATTTATTAGACCTGAAGGGAAATATTGAGGGAGGCATTGTGGTACAATGGAAAGGGGGGCAGAGATGACCAACTTTGATAGACTTCGCTCTTCTCAGCAATGCAATGATCTAAGACAGCTCCAAAAGAGTCATGATGGAAAAGGCCAGAGAAAGAACTACGGATTCTGGATGCAGATTGAAGCATACTATTACCTCTTTTGTTGTTGTTGGTTTTTTGTTTTCTCTTTCTTAAGATTTTTCCCTTTTGTTCTGATTCTTCTTTTACAGCATGACTGATGTGGAAACGTGTTTAATATGATTGTACGTGTGTAGCCTGTATCAGATTGTTTGCCTTCTTGGGGACGAGAAAGAGGAGGTTGAGAGGGCAAAAAAAATTTGGAACTCAAAATCTTATAAAAATGAATGTGAAAACTGTCTTTACATGTAATTGGGAAAAAAAATACTATTAAGTGAGGGGGGAGGGGGCAGAGAAAATGTGGCAGATTTGAAGTCGGAGAACCTGGGTTCAAATTCCAGCTCAGTCATTAACTATTTGACCAAATACTTAAATTACTTAAATTTTTATTTCTGCCTAAAATGAGGAAGATTAGATTAGATAGACTCTAAGGCATGTCCAGCTCTATGACCTTCTATAACGATGATGATGACGATGATGATGATAACTCACATTAAATAGTTTTAAGATTTGCCAAGTATTTCACAAATGTTATCTCATTTGACCCTCATGACAGCCCGTGAGGTATGTGCTGTTATGCTCTCTTTACAGATGAGGAAAGAACTCAGAGTGAAATGACTTGCCCAGGATCACACAACTAGTTAAGCAACTAATTCAGGATTCAAGCTCAAACCTTCCTAATTCCAAGTCCAGCATCCCATCCATTGTGCCTCTTTATGTTCTTTCACTTGGTGACCTCATCAGGTCACATGGGTTTAATCATAGATTAATTAATTAATTATAATGATTAATTAATACATAGATCATAGATCTTTACATCCAGCCTCAGCCTCTCTCCCAAGATCTAGTCCCACATAACCAAGTGCCCTTTTATACATTTCAAACTGGATTTCTCATAGGCATTTTAAACTCAATGGGTCTGAAAGAGAGCTCATTATCTTTCTCCCCAAATGCACCCCTTTCCCAAGCTTCTCTCTTCCTGTTGAGGGCACCATTGCTGTTCCACTGTCCTACGTTCACAGTCTCAACATCATCTTTGACTTCTAACTCTTCCATGTCCCATGTAACCGATGCCAAATCTTGTCACTTCTATCTCCAAAACATCATCCATGTCTGACCCCTTCTGTCTATTCACACAGCTACCTCAACATTTCAGGCCTATGTGATTTCATGAATAAACTGTTGCAATGGCTTCCTAAGTGATCTCCCTAATTTAAGTCTCTTCCTTCTTCAGTTCATCCTCTCAACAGTTGATAAAGTGATTTTCCTGAAGTATAGGTCTGACCATGTCACTCTCCTACTCAATGAACTTCTATGGCTCCCTAAGCCTTTCACAACCCAACCCCAGCCTACATTTTCAGCTTTATTATACATCACTCCTCTTCTTACATTCCAAGGTTCAGTGAATCTAGCCTTCCTTCTTTTTCTATTCAGTGACTTTGCACTAGCTTTCCCCATGCCAAGAAGCCCCTCCCTCTTGGATTCCCCCCTTTTTATCCAAGGCTCAATGCAAATATCAACTTCCCTATGAAGCCTTTCTTCATCCTCCCAGACCCTAGTGCCCTTCTTCCCCAAATCATAGAGACTAGACCTATGATTTCATTAATTTAAGGAATTTCCATGTAAAGAAATTCCCTCCACCATTGCAGGTCAACACCTGCTCTTTAACTTGGTATCTTAGAACATTGTCCAGAGCACTGGTAATTTGAGTGACTTACTCCAGATCACACAGCTCGTATTTGTCATTGGTAAGACTTGAACCCAAAATTCCTGACTCCAAAGTTCTCTCTCTCTCTCTCTCTCTCTCTCTCTCCTCCCCCTCCCCCGCCCCTTTATTTCTCTTCCCACTGGGGCATGCTGCCTCTCTAAACTGGGTAGCTAGGTAGTGCAGTGGATAGATTGCTGGGCTTGGAAATAGGAAGACTCATCTTCCTGAGTTCAAATCTAGCCTCAGATACTTACTAGCTGTATGGCCCTGGGCAAGTCACTTAACCATGTTTGCCTCATTTTCCTCATCTGCAAGATGAGCTAGAGAAGGACATGGCAAACTAGTCCTGTATCTTTCCCAAGAAAACCCCAAAGGGACTCACCACCGTGACTAGAAAACAGCTAAACAACACCTCTTTAAACAGTCTTGCATTTAGTGTATTTGCGTGTTTATTGTATCCTGCATATTCTGATGATTCTATGTGTTGCCTCCCCCAAATGAGCGTAAGTTCCTTTGATGACAAGGACAGTGTCATGTCTTAGTATCTCTCGGATGAACCACAGAATTAGACATACATATGGTAGGTACTTTAGTAAATGCTTATTGATTGACAGATCTTCACAAAGGATGGAAAAGAAGTCTTCAAAAGATATGATTGCACTTTATAATTTCTCCTTCCCTCAAACCATCTATCTCTCAGGTTCTCTGACTGTCATTGCAGAGAGAGAGAGAGAGAGGGAGAGAGAGGGAGGGAGGGAGACAGAGAGACAGAGAGACAGAGAGACAGAGAGAAAGAGAGAGAGAGAGAGAAAGGGAAGGAGGGAGAGACAGACAGAGAGAGAGAGAGAGAGAGAGAGAGAGAGAGAGAAAGGGAAGGAGGGAGGGAGGGAAAGAGAGAGAGAGGGAGAGAGGGAGAGAGAGAGGGAGGGAGAGAGAGAGGGAGAGAAAGAGAAAAAGAAAGAGAGAGAGAGAGAGAGAGAACACAACAACACGTCTCAAATCTTCCTCTGAGAACAGTGGAGCAGCCTATGCATTCACATCCTCCCTGCTGGCACACTGCCCTGGGAGCGCTGACGGAGCCTGTCAGCAGTGAGCAAGCCTTACAGAAGGAGAGAGTTTATCTCTTCATTCAATAAACAGTAAAGCATTTGTTTATTGATAGCAATCAGAGCCAAGCTGTAGTCTGAACACTGCCGGATTCGTCCATAAGTTCTAAAGCACTTTCTTTTTTCCCATGAGCTTCAGTGTCCCTTCATTTATCATCTACAAAGAAGTATCTCCGGGAGGACTGATATCAAATGATAAGCGAGGCATTATAATAATACTCCAACAACCACAGTGTCTCCAGGTCCAAAAGGAACTCAGACACCAACCACTATCTAATCAGCTATCCTCTCTGGAACATTGCTGAACAGTCCCTGCTTGAAGATCTCCAGGAATGGGGCACTCACTACCTCTTGGGTTAGCCCATGCCAGTATTTGGGTAGTTTTTTATTATTAGGATGTTTTGCTTTATGTGAAGCCTAACGACTTCTAACATTGCTCCTAGTTTTGCTCCTGCCTCCTCCCCTACTCCGGAAAGCCAAACAAATCTAATCCCTCCTTCCCAAGACGTCATTTTAAATTCTGAAAGCCAGATCTCATGTTCCTCTTAGACACAATGATATCTAGGCTAAATACCTCCAGTTCTTTTGACCAGTCCTTACATGGCAAGGCCTCCAATTGTTTCACTATCCTGGCCACTTCCAGGTGATGTCGTTTCAACTTCTAAAAGATGACACGCAGGACTGGACACACTACTCCAGATATACTCTAGCCAAGATAGAGTTGAGCAGGGCTAATACCTCCCTCCTTCTCAACAGGATTTACTTGAAAAGACCTTAGCCTAAAAGAGCCAGGGTCTCCCACTGCATCCTGGGCCATCTACAGTTGTCTTGATTGATATCTGGCCACTGGACCCAGATGACTCTGGAGGATAAAGTGAGACTGGTGACCTTCCACAACCCTCCCTCACTTAAATCAGTCAATTGCAAGTTGCGTCATCATCTCCCTGATGCCATGGTCCTCTTTGAGAACAAAGGACAAACCACATGATCTACTGGGTCACACTGCTCATTCATTTTGAATCTCTTTATCTATAAATATACAGAGTTACTTTTTTTCCCTACATGGTCATCTAATCACTTTTCCTCTGGCTTAGTATTTACACACTTGAATTTTTGGGCCCAAGTGTAGGATTTAACATTTATTAGAAATAAATGTTACCTTCTTCACCTTAATCCATTGTTCCAGCCTACAAGGATCTTTTTGGATCTTGACTTTATCATCAAATGTGCCAGCTCTTCTAGCAAGCTTTCTGTCATTCACAAATAATAAGCTTACCTCCTATGCTTTTATCCAAGTCGTCGATAAAAATATTGAACAAAACAGGACTGTGGAAGGAAGGAAAAAAGGCTGTATTAAGCGCTTGATTATGTGCCAGGAACTATGCTAAGTGCTTTATAAATAGTATTATTTGGTTCTCACAACAACCCTGGGAGGATAGTGCTATGATTATACTCAGCTGACAGGTGAGGAAACCAAGATAGATATAAGTTAAGTGATTTCCCCAGGGTCACACAGCTAAGGAAGTGTCTGAAGCTGGATTTGAACTCAGGTCTTCCTGACTCCAGACCTACTGCTCTATCCACTGCATGATCTAGAACAGTGGTTCTCAACCTGTGGGTCACGACCCCTTTGGGGGTTGAACAACCCTTTCACAGGGGTCCCCGAAGACCATCAGAAAACACATATTTCCGATGGTCTTAGAAACCGAAACACCGCTCCTCTATCCATCTCCAGGCAGATCTTCCCACGTGCAGATATGCCCACATATGAGTGTTAAAGGGTCACGGCATTAGGAAGGTTGAGAACCACTGATCTAGAATATCAACCCTTTAGTTTCCTAACAGAATTTTCCTCCATTGATAGCAATTCTTTACCACTTTTTGGGTCAGTCATTCAACCATTTCTCAGTCTACCTCACAACCTTCTAGCCCATATCTTTCTATCTCATCTATGAGAAAAATCATAAAAGATTTGGGGAAAAAAAAGGCTAAATGTCAGATAAGAATATTTCCACAGTATTCTCCTCTTCTCCCAGTCAGCTTGGCTTTTACAATTTACTCTCCAAGTGCTCGCAAAAGATCTCTTTTGTTTTATAATTCTGTCCCAAATCCACTTTCATCAGGTTTCTGAAAATCAACCCAACATTTACTCATTTTCAGTCCTTTAATGCCTCTTTCTCTTTTCTATAACAATAATAATGATAATAATGATTGAGTGGTATCAGAAGGCCTGTCTTGGAATCAATATAAACTGGATTTGAGTGTCACTTCTGAAACATACTGGCTGTGTGATCCTGGGCAGATCATTTAACCTCTTACGGTCCCAGGCAGCTTTCTCCAAAGTTAGCTTTGGAAATTTTCCAGCTAGATGGTAAGGTGGATAGAGAACAGGACCTGGAGTTAGGAAGGCCTGAGCTCAAATCTAACCTGAGACACTCACTAGCTGTGTGACCTGGGAAAGTCACTTAACCCTGTTTGCCTCAGTTTCCTCATCTGTAAAATGACCTGGAGAAGGAAATGGCTAGCTAATCCAATATCTTTGCCAAGAAAATCCCAAATGGGGTCACAAAGAGTAAGATACAACCGAAACAATTAAACAATAAAATTGGCAGGTGAAGTTTCTTCATCAGAAATTCCCCGTACTGATGAAATCACAGATCCTGAAACAAAACTAAGCCAAAAAAAAAAAAAATGACAATAATCGTTTATATCAATGGCTTTTTTTCTTTCAAAGAGCTTAAAGAACTTGGTGAATATGATCCTGTCTACCACCTTCTGAGGTATCCAAAAGAAAAATGGCATTCTCTCCTATCCTGTAGATGGAAAAGATAGGAACCCACGGTGGAGAAGAGGCTTGCCTAAGGTCACTCTGAGTTAGTCTCAGTCCCATGTGCTTTGCAAACCTTAAAGTACTAAATAAATGCTAGCTTTTGAGAGATGCAGTGATTCCATTGGCCTAGATTCTTAATAAAAACGATCTTTCACATTTGGATAATAATTTACCAACCAGCTGACCTTCTTGCTGTTGCTCACACACAATACTCCATCTCCCTTCTCCATATCTTCCAAGCTTGGAACGCCATCCTTCCCTACTTCTACTTCTTGGAAATACCGAGTTTCCTTCAAGGCTCAGCTGTGTGGCAACCTTTGCATAAGGTTTTTCCTGGTAGTGCTTTCCCTACCAAATTAATTGTAATTTGTGTGTATTTGCCTAAATGTAATATGTGCATGTTTTCTCTATCATTAGAATGTAAACTCCCTGAAGGCAGGGTTTATTCTGCTTCGTTTTTGTATCCCCAATGCCTAACACAGTTCCTGATACCTAGAAGATGCTAATAAATGCTTAATGATGGATGAATGGATGGATGGATGGATAGATATATAATTTCCCACTTGATCCACACAACAACCTTGCAAGTAGACTAGCCTGATTATCCCCATTGTAAAAGTGAAGAAACTGGGGGGTCAAAGAGAGTACATACTTCAAAGTTTAAAGTAAATGCCAGAGCCCAGACAAAAATTCAGATTTGCTGATTCCTGGTCCTAGTCTTAGCCTAGTGTTTTTCCAAACACCAGGCAGTCTCTCTTCTTAAGGTTGGTAACTATGGAAACAACCTGTTAAAGTCTTCTTCCCCCATTTATGATTCACAGTAAGCATCAACACAATTCGATTTCATTTCTATCACAAATAGCTCCATGTGTCCAATCATTGCCCCATCTATGGCAGGCCTAATGCATGTAGACATGCAATGAGGTTAATAAGCAATGACCGACTGACCCCAGAGTTTTTGGCTGATTCATTGCTGAGATTCAAGATGCTCCCGAGACGTCGCGTCATTCATTCAATAAATAATTATTGAGTGCTTTCTTTGTTCTTTGGGTGCGTACAGCTCTACGCTAGGCACTAAAGAAATAAAGATTAATTCAAATGCATTCCTAGCCCTCACAAGTTTGGAGTCTAGAATTCACGCCTGCGCTGCAAAATATTGTTGTTTTTATCGATAATCACAATTTCCCCTCTTCCCTTTGGAGTTTTTAATTCCAAATACTTTTCCTGAAAAGTTTAAAAAAAAGTTTTAAAAAATTGTCCTTTAATGAAATTGAAAAATTTTAAATACCCCCCTACACCTGACCTCTTAACTCTCAGCACAAGGCCTCAGACTGAAATCTTCCCCTCACCGAAGAGGCCGCCCTGCTTCCCCAGCCTGCTGCTTCTCTCTCTTCTCCTCCCTCCTCCCTCTCACTCTTACCATGAGGTCGAATGAGAGAAGGGACAAAGCCTTGGAAGGAGAAGCATCAGACCATGAAATGTACCATCTCTCAGTAACTAGAGAAACGAAGAGGTTATCTTCAGAACAGCTATTCAGTACTGCTTCGAAATATGGGTCCTCAAAGCCAAATCTCAAAGAAGTCCCCCTTGCAAAAGTCACAAGTGCTTTTCTCTCCAACGGAAAGCAGGCATTGAGTCTGAATTCATATTTCATCTCATACTACCCTATTGACCTTAAACAAGTCACAATCTCCCTGGGCTTCAGTTTTCTCGTCTGCAGAATGGAAGAATTATATTAGATGATATTCCAGCTCTAGATCTGTGATTCTAGGGTGCTATCTAAGTAATTGAAGAATACGGAGTCTCTCTTCCTTGGCCCAGGGATAGCTGAAGCTGATTAACTGCGGGAAGAGACTGAAGAAGGAAGGGGGATGATTGGGTAGAAATGTTTCAAAATTTCAAGGACACAGAGGCCCTTAATAACCCAAAGATGGCAGAACATCATGGAGAAATACCATCATTGATAATTTCTGCATTCTAACTTTTTTTATCATGCATTGCAGTGCAGAGGTGCACCTGAAAAAACAGGGAATGCCAAGAACTCTGGAGAATGCTGGAGAAAAGAAGCCAGCCACTGGGGAAGGTTTTAGAAACTAATTAGAAAGGTTTAAAGGACTTCCTTCTCCTTTCTCCTTTTCCTTTTCCTCAGATTCTTTCTCTGCTTTCCATAGATGGATAGAAACAGATATCCAATAGACATCTATTTTATTGTGAGAGTTGAACACTTTCATTTCTTTTGGGGTCAACTTTAATCCTTTCTGGGGTACAGGGCTCATGCACCTTTTATGCCAGTATGTGTTCACATGCTCTTCCCTCACTCCCATCCCTTTATACAGACTCTTCAAACCAACTCGGGATTCAGAGAAGAATGAAAACAGCAGCAATAACCCTAAGGCTTTCAGTATCAAAGAATTGGGGTTGTGACTCCCGCCAAGAAGATAGGCCTGGGTAAGCAGCCCAATGATGGGTTCTCCTGTCTAAGTAGGGCAGGGGGAGACAAAATGGTGTGTCCTCCAAGCCAACAGTCAAAGTTTCTAGGCAGATGCAGAAAGTAGTGCCTAGAACTACTGTGCGGGATTGGCCAAAGGACTTCCTTCATCTAAACACTACATATTTACCCAGTGTGAAATGAAATCATGCTCTACACAAGTATTTCTCCAATACAATACCCACAGCTGCTGCTATGAATATTCAGGTGTATTCCCAGATTTGAATCGCAAGATATAACAGACTCTCCTCCTTGAAGATGAAACCAAGACATTTATTCAAACTCCAAGGAAACTTTCTAAGGTAAATACAGTGAAAAATGAAAAGAACACCGATTTGGAAATCAGAACACTTGAGTTCAGATCTAACCTCTGATAATGACTATTTCTGTGTCCTTCATCAAATCTCTTAACTTCCCTGGGACTCAGTTCCCTCATCTGTCAAATCAGCAGAAGAGACGACAGCCGAAGACCCTTCCAGTTCTATATCTATGATGCTATGATTTGATTTGACTAAAGTACAATAGCACCCTTTGCATGGATAAAAGAACCTTTGTATTTATTTAATGTAACTTTCAGTTTATTTTATTTTTTTCAATTAACAAGCATTTGTTTTCCTTCCCATCCACCCATGGGAAAAAAATGAACCTTCCTAACAAGTATGGACAGTCAAGTTCTTTTTGTCATAGTAAAGAAGGTGCCCATCTTTTGGGGAATGTCGTGTATCTCCAAATACCTTTCAGACATCTTAAAATGGATGTCTAGTAGACTTCTTAAAGTCAACACGACCAAAACTGAACTTATATTTTCCCCCAACCTCCAACCTGTCCAAACATTCATGTTACTATCAAAGGCAACACCATCCTCCCAGTTCTCAGGCTCAAAACCTATGTTTTATTCTCAGTTTCTCATTCTCTTTTACCCCTCCCCGACATGTCCAATGTGCTGACAATGTTTGTCATTTTCATGTTGGCAAGATTTCTCAGCTATGCCTCCTTGTCTCCTGATACTACCACTACCCCAGTGCAAGCCCCTCACCACCTCACACTCAGACTACTACAATAGTCTGACGGTGGGTGTGCCTGCCAAGTCTTCTCCATTCCAATACATCCTCCATTTGGCCATAAAAATAAATTTCCTAAATCAGAAGTCTGACCATGTCTCCACTCCCCCTTAATAAATTTCCTTATTGCCTCCAGGACCAAATGCAAAATCTTCTATTTTGCCTTCATAGCCCTTCATAACCTACATACCACTCCAACCCACAAACCCTGCTGTCTTTCTAGTCCTTTAATAGTTTACTACCATTTTCTTCAGTCCAATGACGTTGGCCTCCTGGCTTTTCCATGAACAAGACACTCCGATTCTCAGCTCTGGACATTCTCTCTAGCTGTCTTCCAAGCCTGGAACACTCTCTGCATCTCTACCTCCTGGCTTTCTAAAATTCCCTCATCTATAGGACACCGATCCCAGACCGTCTTAATTCTAGTGCCTTCCCTCTCAATTATTTTCTGTCGATAACTGATTTGAACATTTTTTTTTTACTTTTTGCTTTTCCTGTTAGATTGTGAGCTGCTTGACAGAAGAAATTACCTTTTGTCACTTTTTGTATCCACAGAGCTTAGCACAAGTGCCTTGCACACAGTAGGTGCCTATTAATACTTATTGGCATTTGTGTGCTTGCTGTCCCTATTGTCAGATTGTGAACTCCTTGACAGACAGAACTTTCTTTTTCTTCTTTTCGTATCCCTAGCACTTAGCCCAAATGCCTGGCACACAGTAAGTGCTTAATAAATGCTTTACTGACAGACCTTAATCACTGAATGGGTGTTGCCTCAAACTGAGACCTGGGAAAGATCTTGGCGTAAAAAGACCAAGGTCTTCCACTGCATCTGGGACCATTTTCATTTGTTCTGATCTATATCTTGCTACTGAACACAGATGACCTCAGAGAAGAGAGTGAGGCTGGTGACTTTGCACAGCCCTGCCTCACTTAACTCCAATTCACTTTCATGCCATAACATCGCCTCCTTGATGTCATGGGCCTCTTTGAGGACAAAGGACAAGCAACAATTGACAGACCAGCTGAATGGCATCTGAGGGTAATGGAATATTATTGTGCTAGAAGAATTAAAAAAAGAGGAGCTCATATGTGAAATCTGGGAATATTTCTATGGACTGAGCCTTCTTTTTGTAATCAGTCCTTGGCCAATGTGAGCTCACATGCTGCTCCAAAAAAAAGAGAAATGAGGGAGGGCAGGGGTCAGAAATATCAAGAGAGTAGCAGTCCTAGCAGCTGATCCGAATATGGACTCTTTGTACTCTCTTCCCTGAAGTTCACTTTGCTGTAGGTCTTGCAAGTGTCTCTGGAGAGAAGAAAATCCATTGGTCCTTAGCTTTCCCTTTCAGGAGAAGAGAGGTATGTAGCAGATTTGCTCTCCAAGTGGGCCATGGCAGCTCAGTCTGAGCTTCTAATCTAGCTCTTGCTTCCTTCCTAATCCTGGAGTGATTGGTCTATCTGCTCCCAATCCTCCCTCCCCCACTACTACTATCCTGCCCCCAATCTGGGATCCTTTGTGAGAAAGGCATCCTTCTACCTCCCACATCCCTAAGGAGAGAGAACTCTGGTGAGCAGAATAGCATCCATGTCATAGAGTCAAGCAGCCTTTTCTGAGCCAAAGAAGTTGGGTTTAAAAAACAAGAAGTCCTTTCTGGGTCTGGTTGGCGCCAAGAAGCCCTGGCTTCCATATGCATTCCATATGAAGGGCTGATATGCATGTTGCAAAGCTAAGCCCATATGGAAGTCATTCCAAAACTACTTAGGATATGGTACCCTCAGCTCACTTAACTCTATCTTCACCTGAGCATCCCAGACAGCTGTGGGTCCCTTTTTGGCTCCTTTCATTTCTTCCCTCTGTTTTCTGTCTCACTGTCCATTTTTTTTTTTTTTTGTGGCATTTGGTTTTGCTGTACCAGACACAGCAAGAAGGAGCTGAAGGAACAATAGCTGTGGTGAGACTCCTCAGCCAAGAATTTTTATGTATTTAGTCTGAGAATATTCTTTTGAACACACACACACAGACACACACAGACACACACACATATACACACACACATTTCCCTTAGAGTTGCTCTGAGGCTCAGGGTTGCTAGGGAAGAAAAACAGAAATCTTTTTTCATTCTTTTCAGGATTAGTTTCCAATGGGTCCCCCGCAAATCCATCCTAGCCTATCTAATGTCTTCAATAAAATAGTCTATGAAATGAACTATGCTCTAAACTAAGTACATTGTTCTCTTCATACCATATCTGGAACACTTGGTGGTTGTGACATTTGAAAAGACCAAGGAATGCTGGGATTCAGCAACTTTCAATGAATCAACATGTAGCCTTTGTGATTTTCTGTCCCAAGGGAGTCTTCACAAACAGCATTTTAAGCTAGAGTCATCTGGGGTTATTGACTGTCCATTCAATGTTTTAAGACACACATTCCATTATTGTTCTTTGGTGCTCATTCTATTTTATTTCTATTGGAGAAGCAGTGAGCACTAGACATTGACCAAACATTGAATATGAGCCTACTGTGTGCAGAGCACTCTACTAGAGGAGATATCATGTTTGAAACACAGAATCTCAGAACAGACTCCATTAGTAATCTAGCCCAACTCATTCCCCACCCCCCCATCCCTTCTACAACATAACCAACAAGCAGGCACTTGATCAGCACTCAACATGTTGTCTGGCCCATAGCAGGCACTTAATAAATGTTTATTCATTGATTGACTGATTGATCATTTGCTTGAAGACTAAAAATACAGTTCTGTACCTTCTAAGACAGCCCATTCCATTTTTAATGGCTCAAATTGTTAGGAAATTTTTTCTGACACAAAACCCAAGCGTATCTTTTGGTAACTTTCATTCCCTTGATTTTATTTCTGTCCTCTAAGGCCAAAGAGAATCAATCTAACTCCCTCTTTCACTAGATAATCCTTCAAACACTTAAAGAAACCTAGAATGCCCAACTTAAGTCTTCCCTTTTCCAGGTTAAACACCCCCAGTTCTATCAACCCATCCTCATATGGTATGATCTTAAGACCCTTCACCATCCTGGTTAGACTTATCTGGACCCTCTCAAGCTTATCAATGTCCTTCTTAAAATTTTTTGTCCAGAATTAAAAGTAATACTCCAAAAGTAATCTGACCAGGGAAGAATATGACAGGGAGACTGTTATCTCCTTTCCTTGGAAGAATTAATTTTGGTGAGGGGAGTGCCATATCATATTGACTCAGCTTGCAATCCACCAAAGCTTCCCAGATTATCAGACCATGCTAAGACAAGGCTCCTGCCCTCATGGAGCCTATAGCACAGGAGAGGAATGAGGTACAAAGACAGATAACTATGATGCAAAATATTACATTAGTATCCCAAAAAGTGTCTCTTTATAACTTTCATCCTCTTACAATTCTTTCTGCCCTAATGGAATAAATCTAATCCTCTCTCTCACTAGATTGTCTGAAGAAAAGGTCATTGCTGCTTAGGAAGAAGTTCGGGATATTAAAGAAAGCTTCCAAAAGGAGGTATCCATTAAATTAAACTTTAAAGGATGGGTAGCAACAACAGTCAAAGAGGGAGAAAAGGATCTCCAGTCACAGGAAACATTAAATAAACAGGAAGCAGATAAACAGGGGATATGGGAGCAGGGAGACGAGAAGAAAGTTGTGCAGTTTAGCTGGTAGCTAGATCTTGGAGTATATGGAGGGAAGTAACACAAAATAAGACTGGAAATGCTGAGTGGTGCCAAGTCGGGTAGGGCCCTCAGTTCCAGTATCCAGGAAAAGGAATCTCAACTTTACTTAGGAGCCAATAAGGACTCCCTTGGAGTTGTATGACCTAGGCTTGAGTCTTGGTTCAAGCAGGCCATGTGACCAACGTCAAGCTACTTTTCTGATTTGTAAAATGGATTCAAAAGTACTGCTATAAGAGGTTGTTGCGAGGAAAGGGCTTTGTATGAGCTATTATAATTTTTTTTTCTGTTATTGTTGTTTGAGTACGTATGTTTTCCCTGAAAGATGGCAAACTAAAAGAAGACCAAAAAACATGCTTTTAAAAAAAATAAATCTCCCAATCTGCCTCTGTCCTTAATCCAATGCCTTGAGTATATAAATAAGTACTAAATAAAGGGCTTCTTGGATGAATAAATGAATCTCTCTGAAGCTATGGTATCTCTACCAGACGAACTTGTCTAACACAGCAGGCCCAGACTCCTTTAACTCAAGTGGAAAGTGTCTTCTCTGTTTCCAGAGAAAATTCCCCACACACACCCCTGGCTAATGACATGCTAGCAACACTGAGGAAAGAGGGAGAGAGAGCAAGGGTGTCAGGTCCCAGAATCAGCTCAAAACACCTTTGCCCCGAAATGTCAGGTTCAAATGTGCAGATCTCAGCAGGCCTGACTGACATTCCTCCCCCACTAGGTAGACAAGCCAGCCGGGCTCTGAGAGTCTTTGTTGTTTGAGTGCATTCAGACAGAGACCCTAATAATCCAGGCCCAGTAGGAGCTATGGGAACAGCAACAACTCAGAACCCTTTTCTTTTTTTTTTTTTTTTGCAATTTTGGCTCCATTTTATTTATTATTCAATCTTTATTTTGTTATAATGGGAGATATTCTTTATCAGGACTTTACCAGTTGGTAATAAAAAATTATCCTCCCTTAAAAAGCTTTTTATTTAAATCTCCAGAACTTTTCCCTTTTCTGAGCAAATTTCTTGCTTTTCATTTTAAAGCTAGTGTAGGATTGATGTGAAGGTTCTCTGAGGGCACTGTAATAAGGTGTTGACCAGATGCATCATGAGGCTAAGAAGAATTTGCCACTTATTAGAACCGCCAGCTGCTGGAACTACTACAGCCAATTGGTTTCCTTGTGGAAGATCATGATTACTGTAGACTGCCTTTGGTTGCTTAGTAACCCATCTTATCAATGATTCAGGTTTTCTGGTGTTTGCCTTGTAAGAGGATAGCATCTTTGTGGGTCTTTCGTTCCAGTTGGAAAACAAAACAAAACAAAACAAAAACCTATCTTGCTCATTTTACCACCCCAAGAAATAGTCTTCAATTTCTAACCAAAAAAGTCCATTAGTATACTAGTTGGGGAGGAAGACATGCAATCATTAAGGGGCCCATTTGGTTAAAAACTCCCAGCTTGCCTTGAAATAATCAGCACCCACCTATTTCTTCTGGCAGGCCCCTAAAGATGCTCTTAGTAGCTCATATTTCTGTGATGCTCATGGCTTTATTTACAAAGCATTTTCCTCAAAGCCCTAGGAGGTAGAAAAGGCAAGCAGGCATAACCCTATTTTGCAGTTAAAGAACTTTGACTTGCTGGATTTCATATTAATAATATCTGACATTTTGTATAACATGTTAAGAATTGTAGTGTACTTTATATACATTATCTTCTTGTATCCTCACCACAAACACTTGGGGTGAGTACTATAGGTTCTGGTCCTTCTCCTTCCACTCCCAACTCCAGCCCCAGTCTCCCACCAGCTGATATACATTGCTTTGTATGTTTTGTATGTGTTTCCAGCAGGGAGCAGGTAATTGATTGACAATCAGCTTTCCAAAAAAATATTTTTTTTAAAAAGTATTTTTTTTAAAAAAACCATTAACTTTCCAAAAAAATATTTAAAAAAAACAACACATTTTTAAGTTTAATGTGCATTATTGACATTTCCTCCATCACTTTTTAAAGTCTAGACAATCAACAAAACAATAAATTCAGCCTTGATTTTGTAATATCTGCTGATTTCCAAAGTGTAAAGATTCACAATGAAAATTTAAGAGTTTACCCCAGCAGATTAAACTGCCTCCGAAATACCCGAGTGAAGATGTGTGTGTATGTGTGTGTGTGTGTGTGTGTGTGTGTACATTGTATACCAATATAACATGCAATGCCTTCTATTTTCTCTTCTAATAAAATAAGCTACTACTCAAGTCTTTTGGAGTTGTGGCTGTTGGTTGACATTTAATGGCTTTTTAAAAAAATTATTTTATTTTTAATTTATGGAATAAAACAAGCATTTCAATAATATAGTGTAATAAAAAAGACAATAGCACATGAAACTATAAATCTATAATGAACGACTTTCTATTCCTTTTAAATATATAATAAAGTTATCATATAAATGTCTTTTTTGTTCATTTTATTAATTGATTACCATGAGATGAAGAAATTTAGAGATGAGAAACAGGCTTAGAAACTTGCTCAAGTTTACACTAGTAATAATGAACATTTATATAGCACTTTAAAGTTACAAAACATTTTACATATATTATTATCTCAATGGAGTCTCTCAACAATCCTGTGAGGTTGAGTGCTACAGGTATTAACATTCCCATTTTACAGATGGGAAAAATGAGAGGTGGAGAGCCTTTCCCCATAGTCACTGAATTATTTTCACAGCAAGAATCTAACCTCAAAGTCTCTTGAGTCTAAGTCTTTTACTCTTTCCACTACATCACACAAATGCCTATGTAAATTCAGGCCAAGCTCTAATTGTGCCCAATGGGTAAGCAAGAGCAATACCATGTTTAATTAAAACCACCGAGAACACCAGGCACCCCATCAGTGCCCAGGAGGTTAGATCATTAGCTCTTCTGTCCTTGTATGTTGCAGGAATAGGATTTCACCCATAACTTTTACAGTTTTTGTTTATTTTTCAGTTTTTTGTCACCAGGAAATTGAATTCTTTGAAAAGGGTCGCACCAGTAACAGAAGCAACAGAATAAGTCCTACTTTTGAATGTCAGGGGACTCAATTTAAATCAGGGATCTTAACCTGTTCTGTTGTCAATCCAAGTGTATGTTAATAATTTTTTTTTTAATTATACTTTATTTTTATTTTTTACTTATTTTATTTTTAATTGATGGAATAAAACAAGCATTTCCATAATGAAGAATAATTTAAAAATAAATAAACAAAAGTTTAACAACAGGCTCTCTGAAAACAAACACACATACACAACATACTTTTAAGTTGAATCTTCATTGCTAAGTCTTTTCCATCACTTTCTTAAGTTTAGACAATAGACAAATAAATAAATCAAGCCCTGACTTGTAGCATTTGGCCATTTATGAGGTCATTAGATTAGAAGCTACTTGAGGGCAGAGACTGTTCTTTGCCTCTTTTTGTATCCCCTGCCTGGCCCATTGCTTAATAAATGTTTATTGATTGAGTGAGTGAGTAAGTACAAATGCTCGCACTGAAATTTTAACACTCCGTTCTTCTGAACCAGCTGGAGTTGGCTCCAGCACATCTCTGGTTGGAGGTGATGTGGGCAGATCTGCCCTTTAGGAAAGTCAATTTGGCAGCTATGGTGGAGCAAAGACTGAGGTGAGAGGGAAGATACTTGCGTCAAAGAGGCCAATTAGGCGGATGGTACAATTAGTCCAGAGGAGAGGTGATAAAGGCCATCAGGTTGTGCAAGTAGAGAGAGAGAATAGATTCAAGAGAGTTACAGAGAGAGAAATTGCAAGATTCAGCAATTGATGAGCCATGTGGAGTAAGAGGAGTTGAGAATGGGGTTTTAAACCTGGGAGATGGGAAGGAGAGAGGGGAAATAGGGAGAGCTCTTCAGAAGAAGGGTAGGTTTCGGATAAACCTATCCACACTTGCTCTTCCTGTGTGAGTCACTCTCTTCCACCTAAAAGGAAAAAGTGGGGGGGAGGCGGGGCTTTCACTCCCAGATCCCTGTGCCACACCTAGGGCACCTGCTGCAGCCATGTTGTGATAAAGGACAGGGGTGTGGTATTCAGGAAAGGAAACAATCTTCACAGCTGCACCTGTCCAGGTGGGAGGATGAGAACTTCCACAGTGGAGGGGCAGGGAAGAATATGGGCAAAGTCAGAGAATAAAAATGGTGTGGCTGTGCTGGAGACAATGAGGAAGACCCAGAGTAGAAGAATATTCAGCAAGATCAATGAACAGTTTCAACTTCTGAAGGAAGTTCAAGAAGCCCTAAATAAAGAAAAGGCCATTGGATTTGATGATTAGGAATTTGGATTGGTGACCTTTGAGAGCACAGTGTCAATAGAGTGGTATGAATGGAAACCAGATTATAAAGAGAGAATGTGTTAGGAGAAATTAAAGGCCTTAGTTGGAGACCACTTTTTCAAGGAGTTTGATAGTGGAATGGGGGCAAGAGATAGAACCATAATTTAATGAAGCTGAAAAATCTCCTTAAAAAAGATTTTTTTAGGATTGGGGAGAAACTATATACCAAGGATTCTCAGCCTGGTGTTGGCCAACTTTTTTTCCTGTTTTGATAACTGTCTTTTCCCATATAATTGGTTTCCTTTTAAGCCTATGTATTTTATTTTATGCATTTAAAAACATTTTCCTGGGAAGGAGTCCATAGGCTTCACCAGATTGCCAAAAGAGTCTGTCTCTCACACACACACACACACACACACACACACACACACACACACACACACACAGGTTAAGAGCCTCTGCTACGAGCAGAAGAAGAGAAATAGAGGAGACTTTTAATATGCATGAGAAATGAGATTCTTCTCAGAACAAGGGCCTAGAGCAGTGGTTCTCAACCTTCCTAATGCCGTGACCCTTTAATACTCTAATACTCGTATGTGAGCACATCTGCATGTGGGCAGACCTGCCTGGAGACAGATAGAGGAGCAGTGTCTCAGTTCCTAAGACCATTGGAAATACGTGTTTTCCGATGGTCTTAGGTGACCCCTGTGACCCCTGTGAAAGGGTCATTCGACCTCCAAAGGGGTCGTAACCCACAGGTTGAGAACCACTGGCCTAGAGGAATAAAAAAGGAGTGGGATCAGGGGTGTATGTAGAGGTTTTAACCTTGGCCAGGAGCAAGCGTACTCTACTTGGTCACTATTTGGGTCCTATTTGGCTCAGAGTGAATGTAAATAGCGATTATTCCTGGTTTGGCCAGAAACCCTGAAGAAGCTCTTTCCCTTAGACAGAGAGAGAAAGAGAGAGAGACAGAGAGACAGAGAGAGATTTTTTTGACTAGGTAAAAGGCCATTCTCTGCCTCATTTCTTACTTAACCTTAATCACTGAATAGGCATTGTATCAAACTGAGAATTGTTAAAGAACAATGCTTTAAAAGGCCAAGGTCTCCCACTACATCCAGGGCCATCTCCAGTCATCCTAATCTATATTTTCCTACTGGACCCAGACGACTCAGGAGGAGAGAGCGAGCTAGTGACTTTGCACAGCCCTCCCTCACTTAAATCTAATTCACTTACACATCATGGCATCACCTCCCTGATGTCATAGTCCTCTTCAAGAATGAAGGACAAGCAACAACAGGAAGGAGGGCATAGAATGACTGAAGGAAGTATAACCTTACAAAGAGTGGAGGAGGGAAATTGAGAGCACTCCTGCTCATGGACCTCAATCTTCACAATAAAGCAGGAATACTTCTGGACAGTCAAGGATTTTGGTGGGAAGTTGGAAGCTTGAGAGAGAGTCAGGAGTTTTGAACAATCACTTGCAGGGATTGAAACAGGGAATCAATAATTATAGACTAGAACAGTAGCTGAGAGGTCATGAGGGTCCAGCTGAAGTTATGTAGCATAAATTTATGGGGCAATTTAGAAGCTTTTCATGGTGATAGTCAAGAGCTGGAGCATGAGGGCAGAAAATGGAGAATGGAACCAGCCAGGGTTCAAGTAACAGGTTAAAGATGACAAAAAAGTGGAGAGGGGATACCTGTTGTGGAGGTGAGAGGGGGCAGGGAGTAAGGGAATCTAGTGGATAGTAAATCATTAATATTATACTGGGCCATGACATGTTTTGTCTCTCAGGCCAATTACCCAACTGGAATAGCCCAAGATTTACTTGAGTAGTCTGGAAAGAGATTTTTTTTTTCCCCTTGAAAAGAAAAAGGAAAGAAAAAAACTCCAAAAACTTGGTTGGTGCATTATAGCTTTAAATGATTTAATATATAATGAGGTCCTTTTTATATTGAAAAACTACATGCTATCTAGGTAAAGTTTCTGTATGGAAGATATAAGTGCACTCCATCCTCTTGCCTCGCAGATAACTGGATGGACCAATTTTTATGTACTTAATTTTATATGTATTGACTCTGTTCCAGGCACTGTGCTTAGTGCTGGCAATACAGATACAAGCAAGACAGTCCCTGCCCTCAAGGAGCTTACAATCTAATGGAAGGAGACAATGCATAGAGTAGAACTTGAGGGGTGGAGAGAGAAAAGGTATCTGGGATGAGTGAGAAGAGTCCAGGTGTGTCTGAAGAGGGACATAGTTGAAGTTCTTCCGAAAATGGTGGTTGTAGGAAAGGAGTCACCACTCAAGAGAGGAGGGCCTCAGGTCTGAGGGTTCTCTGATAGGGTGACAGAAAGCGTAGAGGAAGAGAAGATAATAAGGATTTATATAACACCTGCTTAATACATACCAGGAATTTTGCTAAGCACTTTACAAATATTCCATTGGCCACGTAGGTGCTATTATTACTTCCAGTGTTATGGATAAGGAAACTGAGGTTAAATGATTTGTCTAGGGCCACACAGCTAATAAGTATCTGAGACTAGATTTGAACTCAGGTCTTCCTGACCACAGGCCCAGTACTCTATCTACTGAATCACAGAGATGCTTATTGGTTAGCAGCTTATTGGTCAGCAGCCATTGGCCAAGAGTTGGCAGCTTCTGAGATCTTTATTTCACAAAACACGTAGAAAAGTTAGAATCTATAAAAGATATCAAAGAGGATGTGGGAGGGGGTTCAGTTCAAGGCAACTCTGCCATCCCCTCTTATTTGGCCATAAGTCAATTATGGGCAGGAAACCCACAGTAGAGAAAAAACAAAACAAAACAAAACAAAAAAACAGGTTTTCCATAACAGTCTTTAACAAAACCTGAAGACCAGTCTCAGAGCAACTAACAGTGAGGTATAGGTCATAGAGGGGCTCTGCTTTGTTCTTTTAACAAGTAGAAGATAAAAGAGAAAGAGAAAATGGTTAGATAACAATTAGCTCAAAGTTCTGAGGTAGGATAGCAGTTAAAAGATGGTGGGTGAGAGGGGAGGCAGGAAGGAAGTAGGAAAGGAAAATTTGTGATATCTGCTACAAATGAATTCTGTTGGGCAAATCAGGCAACAAGTAGTTTCTTAATTGATACATTAGTGAAAATGCTTTTTCTTATGAAAATAATTTTGATCTAATGGACAGCTTGCAAAGGGTCTTAGAGATCCCAGAGGTCCTCCGACCATACCCTAATTTAGAGCACTACCCATGCCAATGAAATCATAAGTCTGGACAAAAAAAATGTCTTTTAATGATTTCCATAATGTAATCAGCAAAAGACATATAAAGCTTGACCCCTGGCTTAAAAGTTCATATAGTCTAGTTAGAGAGGTAAGGCACATAGATGTGTGAATAAAAGAAGCACAAAAGAACCCTTGAATTTGGCACCAGATGACCCAGATTCAAATACTGACCCCACTATGTACCTCCATGACCTTGGGAAAGTTAAATAACCTCTATGGGTCTCAGTTTCCTTAAAATGAGAACAAAAGGATCTATATAGTCCCTTCTAGCTTTCAATCTTGTGATCAGAGAGATTGATTTCGTATTGACTGGTTCTAATTATGCCTGGTGGGAGTACAGAGGAAAGAGAGAGCAAGATGGATGGAAGAGTTGGAGAAGGCTTTGTAGAGAAAGAAAGACTTGAACTGTGTCTTGAAGGATAAGGATAATATAAATGTGTTAAGGTGAAGAAGGAAAGGTTATGCCCACGGAGAAAATTATAACATCAACTAAAGCATGAAGATCAAAATGAGCATGTCATGTTCAGGAGATCAATCAGTAGGAGACAAGTCTGGATGGAAAAGATGGTGTCTGTTGGACAGTGATGGGGAAAATGGTTGGATAGATGAGGCAGAAACTGATTAAGGGGCACCTAAAAAGCCAAGCAAATTAATTTAGATTTGACTTAGGACCCATAGCAAACTAGGGTATGGTTCTTGATCAAGGACAACTCATCCATCCATCCATCCATGTACCTACTCACTGGATAAATATTTATTAAGCACTTGCTGTATACACCTATGCTAGGTACTCAGGTAAGGTTCTAAGTTTAGATAAGAAACATTCCCCATCCTCTTGACAACCTGAAAAGGGTATTCTAGGAAGACTAATCTATAAGCTGTAGGACTATAGAATCACTCTGCAAAATGAAAATGTAAAAGATTAGGGTCAAGGAGACCAAATAGGAGGTTGTTATAGATGATGTAGGAGAATATAGGATGAGGTAGTGGGTGTGGGGATGGCGGGGAAAGGGCAAATTTCAGATTCAGAAGCGGAAAAAGCAAGAGGACTTAGAGCCATATTGGATAAAAGGGATGAAGTCAACACTGACTTAAAGTCTTGGGAATAGTTAATCACCTAATGGGGGGAGAGGTAAGAATTGTGATATACAAATTGACATAACTGAAAAGTTCATGGATTTTTAGTATTAATCAACAAGTATTTTTAAGTAACTACTGTATGCTAGAAGTTGAGAGACACACAAAAAGTGACTGCCTTTGCTCTTAAGCAGCTTGCAGTCTAGTTGAGGAGATTATCTGCCTGTCTTGGAGGAGGTTGGGCAGATGGTGAAAATCAAGATAAATATTTATTTTATGAAATATTATAGAGTGATTTCCAATGTTTTCTTAAAAGATAGAAGCCGGATTGGTCTAGATGAGTGGAGAAGCTGGCTAATAGCAGAGACAATGTGTCAGATAATTATCTTGCAATTTGGGCATATTCTAGAAACACCTAGTCAGGGGTGGGGAACCTTGGGCCTTGAGGCCACATGTGGCCCTCTAGGTCTTCAAGTGCAGTCCTTTGACTGAATCCAGACTTTCCAGAACAAGTCCCCTTAATAAGAGGAGATTTAATTATTTAATGATTTAATTAATCACTTAACAGTTTAATCATTTGTTCTTTGCGGTTTGGGTTCAGTCAGAGGACTGCACTTGAGGACCTAGAGCATCACATGTGACCATGAGGCCATAGGTTCCCCACCCCTAAATCTTAGACATTAGTTAGGGAGCAGTTTAAGTCTATTTGTAGAGTTTAAGAGGGAGCCAAATGTATTGAGATACTGTGGGGGCATTGTTCTCGAGCTTAGTCACATAGAATCTGAGAGTTGGACCTCACTTTGGGCATTATAGATTTAGAGCAGGAAGATACTTTGGAAGTTACTGAAGACAATTCCCTCAGGGAGTGTTAGCCATTTTCCTGAGGCCACAAAGGTAACCAGTGTCAGAGGCGGTTTTGAAGGCATGTCTTTTGGCTCCAAATCAAGTGTTCTTCTCCACTGCAACGCACTACACATTAGATACCAAGTAGTTCAACTACCAGGTACCCTAGTTCAAACTGGGAGATCATGGCTTCCTTTTCCTTTCTTCTCTCCTACTTTTGTTGGGTTGCTAATTATGCATATCACATTCTAACTCTAAAAGCTTAGGGCCTCATGAAAACACTTTCAAAGAAATGTGTGAACCTAGAAAGACATCAGAGGAAATTTCACTTTCACACAATTTGAAGTATTGAAAAATTCAAGCAGGACTTGATAGAGTAGGGAGGTATTCATATGTGATCTAAGAAAATTGTGCTCAGGTAGGAGTGAGAAAGTCAAGGTTCTGTTCACAACCTGGCTGCTGATTTCTGCAGGGATTCAGTTTTCCCATTTGCAAAACAAGGCTAACAACTCCACCTTCTCTTCTTTTTCCTGCCCCCCACATGTCCACCTAATTGCATTAGTCAAGATCTGTAAAGTGGATTCCCTACCTTGGACAAGAACTATAAGCAATTTGTATTGCTATGAACAGCCATTATGATGCCTGCATAGAACCCCTGGGTCCCAGATTTTCTGAAATAATCAGATTCCTAGAAAAAGAATATATTTTCAATAAACAATTCAAAAAATTCAAAAAATAATTCAATAAAAGGCCAAGAAAAGGAATACCTAACTTGTGTTTCAAAAAAAATATGAGCATTATGATCGTCTATATCAATAACATTATATGTTACAACAGTAAGAAATTAACATTAATTTTTCTGTAAATATTTCTTTTAAGAAAACAAAACTATCCCACCAATCCTGCATGATTTGACGTTGCTAGTTATATTAGATGTTGCAGTTTATCCCACTACTTGTGGGGAAGCTGATAAAAATCTTCCGAACTTTGGGTGATTCATCCCTAGACATAAAACAATATACCAGAATTGCGGAACTCACTGCTTTTCTGGCCCATATTGACATAGTCCATACAGAAAGATTTTGCTCATAGTTGCTACAAGTTTCTTGGACAATAACAAAAGGGACCTTTGAGATAATCTGGTAATAGAATTTAGATCTGGAAAAGTCTTTGGAGATCATCTACTCCAAACTCTGATTATTTTTACAGGTGAGTAAACTGAGTCCTAGTGCAGCAATGAGATCTTTGTCTGAGGTCATAAGAAGCAGGAGACAGAATTCAAATAGAGTCCTTCGATTCCAAATCCATATCACACCACAATAAAGAAATGCAATTCTAATAAATTAGCTGTTGAGTCTTAATGTTTAAGTTACAAACTTCATAGGATGGGAATGTTTTTTCCTCTCTTATTAGATAAACTGTCAAAATACTTGGTAGAAAGTAAGCATTAGTAGATCCTTGACTGGGAATTCTTTTAGCTGAGACAGAAAGAGTAGGAGGGGCTGTGGATAGCACAGATCACCCTTCAATCTCAGGTGCAGTCACACTGGGAAAGGTGTTGATACTGTGGATGCTGTTATGGGTCATGAACTGGCAGAAGATGGTGAGTTTGGCACAGTGGGTTCAGAGCAGGACCTTAAATGGAAAGGACCTATGTTCTAACCCTGCTACAGACAGTTATTAGCTGTGTGACCCTGTGCAAATCCTTACCCCTTCTGTACAAACAAGATATGCATGCAGGATAATTTGGGTATAATCTCAGAGGGGAGGCATTAGCATTAAGGGTGACTGGGAAAGGCTACAAGCAGAAGGTGGGATTTCAGTTGAGATTAGAAAGAAGCCTGAGAAGCTCCTCCTCCATGAGCTAGAAATAAGGGAGAAAATTTCGGGCATTAGGGGATAGGCAGTGAAAATGCCCAGAGTCAAAAGGTGGAGTGTCTTGTGCAAGGAAAAGCAAGGAGGATGGTATCATTGGATTGTAGATTCCATGGGATAAAGTGAAATATAAGAAGACTACTAGAAAGGCAGGAAGGGGCTTTTGAAGGGTTTTCAAAACCAAACAGAGGAGATTTTGTATTTGATGCTGGAAGTAATAGGGAGCCACTGGAGTTTCTTGAATAGGGTAAAGACATATGGCCAGACTTGTGTTTTAGAAAGACCACTTTGATAGCTGAATGGCAGATGGACTGGAGTGAGGAGAAATGAGGCAGGAAGACCAATCAGAAGACTAGGCAGCAGACTCTTGCAATAGTCCAGGTGTGAAATGATGTGGGCCTGTACCAAGGTGGTAGCAGTGTTAGAGGAGAGAAGGGGACATATACAAGAGATGTAGTGAAGGTAGAATTGACAAGACTTGGTATATTAGATATGAGGGTAAAAAGAGAGTCTTGTGTCAAGTGTGACACCTAAGTTGTAAGGCTGGGTAACTGGGAGGTGGTGGCACCCTCAACAGTAAAGGAGAAGTTAGAAGGAAGGAAGGATTTTTGATCAACAATAATGAGTTCAGTTTTTGGAAATGTCAAGTTTAAGACACCTATGAGACATCTTGTTTACAATAACTAATAGATCAACGGTTCTCAACCTGTGGGTTATGTTCAATTTGTAAAGATGAAAATACATCCTGCATATCAGATATTTACATTACGATTTATAACAGTAGCAAAATTACAGTTATGAAGTAGCAACGAAAATAATTTTATGGTTGGGGGTCACCACAACATGAGGAACTGTATTAAAGGGTCATGGCATTAGGAAGGTTGAGAACCACTGTAATAGATAATTGGAAATTTGAGATTATTGGTCAAGAGAAAGGTTAGGGCTAGACAAATAGTTTTGCATAGTGATGATTAGTGAGTCTATGGGAGCTGATGAGATTGTCAAGTGAAATAGTATAGACAGAAAAGAAGAAGGTCCAGTTTAAAGCTTTGGGGTACACCTCTGCTTAGCTGATATAACCTGGACTATAATCCAGCAAAGAAGGAACTGTCAGACTGATGGGAAGAAAAACAGAAGAAAGGGGAATCACAAAAACTTATGCAAAAGAGAGCACTAAAAAGAGGGTGATGAACAGTGTCAAAGGCTAGAGCAAGGTCAAGAAGACTGAGGATTTTTTTTTTTGCCTTTTTTTTTTCAGAGGGCAATTGGGGTTAAGTGACTTGCCCAAAGTCGCACAGCTAGTAAGTGTTAAATGTCTGAGGCTGTATTTGAACTTAGGTCCTCCTGATTCCAGGGCTGGTGCTCTATTCATTGCACCACCTAGCCGCCCTATGAAGAATGAAGATTGAAAAAAATGGTAATTAGATTTGTCAATGAAGAGATCTTTGGTAACGTAGGAGATATCAGTTTCAGGTGAATAGGGACATTGGAAGCCAGATCAAAAAGAGTTAAGAGAGTGAGAGGAAAGGAAATGGAGGTATTCATTGAGGACTTCTCAAAAAGTTTAGCCACAAAAGAGAGGACAGATGCAGAACAACAGGACAAGCAGACCAAATGAGGGTTTTTTTAGCATGGGAGAAACATAGACATGTTTGTAGGTAATATAGGTCAACAATCAATAGACAGGGAAAGACTGAAGATCAGGGAGAAAGTAGGGATGACAGAAGGAATAATTTGTTAGAGAAGACAGACTGGGATGGTGTCACTTGTAGAGAGGCTTGCCTTCCAAGACAGAAGGGCCATCTTTTCATCTGAGTCAGAAGCGAAGGAGCTGGTAGGGAAAGGGATTTGAGTGATATGAGATATGGAGGAGGGGAGGAGCTCTTTACTGAAGGAATAACATGGAACTCAATGGCTGATTGGGAAGAGGAAATCTAGAAGACCAGAGAAACTATGTGGAGAAGCCGCCTTATTCCTGAAATGCGAGAAGAATTAAGGCTGAGTCTTTGTTGGGTCTGGCGTTTCCTCTGGGAATGGAGTTTGGTCAAGATACAGAATGACTGGTATGAGGAATATTCAAGAAGCTGCCTTTGGCTTATCAAATAAAGTCCAGTCAGGGAATATGTGTGTGTGTATACACAGAGGGCACAGGGTAAGTTGAATATTAAGGGGTGATATCTAAAAAAAATAAAATTAAGGGATGAGAGAGGATTGTATTGGAGAAAGGAGAAAGGGAGAGAGAGAATGGGGTAAATAATCTCACATAAAAGTGGCAAGAAAAAGTTTTTACAATGGAGGGAAAGAGGAGGGAGGTGAGAGGGAATGAGGGAATCTTACTCCCATTGGATTTGGCTTGAGGAAGTAATAACATATACATTCAATTGGGTATGAAAATCTATTTTACCCTACAGGAAAGTAGAGGGGAAGGCGATAAGGGGGAGGGCAAAAAGGAGGAGGGGGTAATCAGGAGCAAATATTTTTAAGGAGGGACAGAGTCAAAGGAGAGAATAGAACAAATGGAGGAGCAGGATAGGATGGAGGGAAATATAGTTAGTCTTATAACATGACTGTTATGGAAGTGTTTTGCATGACTACACATGTATAACCTATATCGAATTGTTTGCCTTTCAATGAGAGGGGGTGGGGAGGGAGGGAGAGAATGTGGAACTAAAAGTTTTTTAAATGAATGTGAAAACTTGTTTTTACATGCAACTGGTAAATAAGATATACAGGCAATGGAGTATAGAAATCTATCTTGCCCTACAGGAAAATAGAAGAGAAGGGGATAAAAGAAGGGGGGAGTGATAGAAGGGAGAGCAAATTAGAAAAAGGGTTTATCAGAATGCATACCATCTTGTGGTTGGGGGGAGGAGAGAGATGGGGAGAAAATTTGGAACTCAAAATCTTATGGAAGTGAATGTTGAAAACTAAAAATAAATTAATTTTTAAAATTAAAACAAAAAAAAAAAACAAAGTCCAGTCTCCGTCGACCAGCATTTAAGGTTCTCCATAATATAGCACCATGAAAATTTTTTTTGTATTAAGCTGTTACCATGTTAAGTGCAAAAATAAAAGTGAGATAGTCTTTGTCCCCAAGGAACTTACATTCTAATAAGAGGAGACAACATATATAGGAGAGTGATAACCAGAGAAAGGAATTTTGGTTTGGAGAATCATGAGGATGATGAATTGATTCATAAGGCAGTCAATTGTCATACCCTCTCTTAAAGCTAAGGTGGTATTAATTTCACTATCATGTCAAGAAATGGCATGTGAGAAAACAAGAACATTAATGCACTCTTGGAGCTGTGAATAAGCTCAGCCATTCTGGAAAGCAGAATGAAAACTATACTTTAAAAGTATAGCACACACTTTGAAACTATACTCTAAAAGTCACTAAACTGTGCATATTCTTTCACCCAGCAATATTATTACTAGAAAGAAAAAAAAAGACCCACATGAACCCATAGGAATGGTATAGCAGTTCTTGCGGTAGAGACAAAGTACTGGACACTAAGAGGCTGCCCATCAATTGGGGAACGACTGGACAAATTATTCTGTGCAAATGGAATGGAATTCTTTGATGCTGTAAGCAATGACAAAAGGAGTGTTTCAAAAAAACTTGGGAAAACATATATGAAGAGAAGTGAACAGAACCAGGAGAGGAGAGCTCTTCATGCAATAACATCATAAAGACAACTTTAGGGGTTTAGGAATTCTGATCAGGAAGAAGTCATGACTCCTTAGAACCTACCCATCTCCTGACAGAAAAGGGTGTGAAATGAGACATATTGTTTTTGATGTGGCCAATGTGGAAATTTGTTTTGTCTGATTGTGTGTGTATATTGAAAGAGTTTTGTTTTTGTTTTTGTTTTTCTCACTGAAGGATGGGGTGTGTGTGAGGGAGAAAAAAATAGATTTTCTGTTATAAAATTTAAGTCAAAGAAATGGAGTGGAGGGAGAGAGTTTTCATTCATCTACTTCCATATTCATTTATTCACCAATCAAGACAGATCAACTCCAAGTTGAGAATTCTGAAGTGCAGTTGACTTGTTCCTAGAGACACTGAAGATGTGGTTTTGTGGGGCTGTGGTCCTGGTTATAGGTGAATGGAAGAAGAACAATAAAAAGTCATATTCTTTATGCTCCAAATTAGACTTGCTATATCTCCTTTCCTACCACCATCCCTTTGCTCGGCATCCTAAACCCATGAAACCCATCAACCCTCTCATAGTCCCTCCACACACATAAACACCTACTGAAATCTTGCTTGTCCTTCAAGACTCAGTTCAAATTCGTCCCCTATCTTGAAGTCTTCTCTTAGAAATGAGAAATACTCTTTCCTTCCTCCAAATTCATACTTCTCTGTGCCTTTCATATTTTCATGTTCTACTTTTAATTATGGTTATTTGCATATATGTCCTATTCATCTACTAGACTGGAAGCTCCATGAGGACTATGTCTTATTCCTGTATCTCCCTGAAAAGTGTTCTGCACATAGAGTTTTAATAAGTGTTTACTTAATTTGAATGTGAGAATCCCATTAATTAGGACTGGCTAAGCTTCAGAAAAAGAAAGTCATTTGGAGGCCACAAGGGAGAGGAGACAAAGAAATGAAAAACAATAAAGGCAAAAGGGAAAGAGAAGACTTCTGTCTAGAAGAAGTCTGAAGGATCAGACTTTGCATAACTGATTTGGAGCCAAACGAGTCAAGCATCTGTTAACTGGGGCTATACAAATTAACCGTTTCAAATTTGAAAATATTTTAAATGATTATTTCATAGATTTTTAAAAATTAATTTACTGCATGTCATTGAGTTTAGGGTACATAGAGAATCAATGGTTCTTATTCCTGAATCTCTGGTGCAATATTTATATGGATTGAAATGTCTCTTGACCAATGAGGATTATTTTCAGGGCCTCCCCTCTGAATGAAATTGAGTTAGTATCCATTGTTGGGAAATAATTACACACCATAGAACACTAAGTTTACTGGAGCCTCTGTTATTTTTAATCAACTCCTTACAGGAAGTTGGTTTTCGCCCCAGTAACTGCTACAAAATATTTATCCAGGCAATGGGAATACTCCCCAGCCCATCAGTGGCAGCAATGTTTTCGATTCACCTACTTCATTAGCATTTACTCCATGGGACATCTAATTACCTTTGGTATCAACTACATCCTGTTTCCTCTTGCTCAAACTCCCATCTAGACTGGGCAGAATTGTTTCTGACTAGGGTTCATGACTTCCCAGAAGCATGCAGAAAGAGCTTTGGAGTCGAATGGCTCCAGAATATTTCAACTTCTAAAATGCTGAAGGAGCAATGCATAAATTAGCAGTCAATTTCTCTTCCTTTCGTGACTGGATTTCCCCCAGCACACAAAGCCATGCCAGCTACTCAGACTCATGGTTAACTCCTTCATAGCATAATGAGAGAAACATAATCCTGGGCTCTTCGCTTTAGGGAAAGGGTTCTTAACCCAGGCTCCATGAATAGATTTCAGGGGGTTTATGGACTTGGATGGGGGAAATGACATCTTTTCACTATCCATTAACTGAAGTGTGGCATTGCCTTCAGTTATTTAAAAACATTCTGAGACACATCACCAGACTGCAAATGGGATCCATGTTACAAAAATATGTTAAGAACACTTCCTTTAAGAGATACTTCTTGGAACTGGTGAATGGGCAGTGACTTAAGGAGGGCAGATAGAGAGTAAAGGATGTAATCCAGATACCTGGAACCAAGAGAAACCTGAGGCTAGTTTATCTGGGCATGCTACCATATTTCCTGCTCATGAGATGCTCGTATTCTAATAGGAAAGCCAACACATCTGAGGAGATGGTGGCCCAAGAAGGGAATTATGACCTGGGAAGTCACAAATACAGTAAGTGGAATTTTAGAGGAGTCCATTAACCCACCATTTCCTAGTCTTGGTGATTTGATTATAGTTCTCAAAGAAAGTGAGGACAGAGGAGAAAGCAAAGTACTGGAGAAGCAGCCCAGGGATGAGACTCTACTTGAATAGCAGCAATCTGGAAAATGGCTATTAGAACCCAAGAAGAACAGATCTAAGAGGTTTAGCTCCTTCCAGGCATGGCATCTAATGGCACAGTTTGGAGATGGAATGACAGCATCACCAGAAGCAGGAGGGAGGAAAATGAGAGGAGAAATATGAAGATGCATGGTCCTAAAGAGTAAGAAACCAAGCAGTCTATCCTTTACTAGTCAAAGCACCATCATAGGAAGTCATTTTTATAAAGCACCCACACCCTAAACATAAACAAACTAGGGAGGTCTCCATTGCAATGCAGGTGAGGAGTATCAGAGATAAGGAACCTGCTGTAAAGGATACACCAGTTGGTATTTACTTCCATGAGGATACAGAGGGATCGGTTCAATTTAAGACAATGTCTGCTAAGATTCTACCTTGTATACGGCACTGTCCTGGGTGTGAGGGCCCCAGATCCAATACAGACTCTCAAGGAGTTTACAGTCTCTATGGACAATAATTACTGCAATGATACAAACCACATCTATAGAGGATGTTTTATCCTTAGATCATCCTCTTAGGTAGAACTTTCAAGGCATTGACGATTCCGAAGCCCCAGTGGGATTTTCCCTCCCCTGTGAACACATCTCTAATATTTAAATTTACTTGCTAGTAGTTAGTAGCAGCCTGGGAAGGTTAAGACAAAAGTGCATGAGAACTTGGAGAACATGACTCACTAAATGATTCTTGTTGATGCCATTGTTGGTACAGTACTTGGCAATTTAGAAGGCAGTGTGGCGTAGCAGAAAGATTGCTGGCCTTGGAGTCAGGAAGACTTGGCAGGGAATCCCTCTCCAGGTCTCACTCTGTGACTCTGATCAAGTCACTTAAAGTCAATGAACGCTGCTTTCCTCATTTGTAAAATGGTGACAAATAGTCAATGACATCAGTGGGTTGCTGTGAGGAGCAAATGAGGTGATGTATAGAAGGTATTTTGCAAACCTTAAAGAGCTATATAAATGCCAGTTACTAGTATTATTATTAAGTATTTTTAAGCATTTGTTGAATTAATGGGATAAATATTGAGCAAATGTCCATTTGGCATATGCATATATACATATACACATGTACATATGTATGTATATATATGTACATGTGTATGTGTACATACACATATATGTAATTGTTCAGTCATTTTCAGTCATGTCCTACTCTTCGTGACCCCACTTGGGGTTTTCTTGGCAAAGACACTAAAGTGGCTTGCATTTTCTTCTCTAGTTCATTTTACAGATGAGGAAACTGAGGCAAACAAGGTTGAGTGACTTGCCCAGGGTCACACAGCTAGTAAGTATCTGAGGCCAGATTTGAACTCACAAAGATGAGTCTTTCTGATTCCAGGCCCTACTGTATCACCTAGCTGCTTTGTGTGTATGTGTGTCTGTCTGTCTATCTCTACACACAAAGACACATATACAAATATGTGCATATGTATATAATATATACATAAATGTATATAGATGTATGTGTATGTGTGTATACAATTCCATGAAAGTCAAGTATATGTCAAGAAGAAAATAATTCATTCAGTAAGAAAAATAAACTGCAGTCAGTTGCATCTTTAGCCTTGAAGAACAATTGTATGTACATGTGTATGTATATGTGTATATGTATGTATATATGTATGTGCATATATGTGTGTACGTGTGTATGTAACTGTGCATGCGTGTATATATGTGTATGTGTATATATGTTCATCTATATATGTGTGTATGTGTGTGATTATGTATATGTGTATACCTGTGTATATGTGTATATACATGTATGTATATGTATATATACCTCTGTGTGTGTGTGTGTGTGTGTGTGTGTGTGTGTGTATTCTTAGAATGAAGCATCTCTACCTAGAGCCAGAATGCTTTCTGTAGAGGAACCACAGTTGTGGAAATCTACCTTCAATGGTGAGGCCAAACCTTTTCCCTGACTGTTTATTGGGAAGAGCGATTTCCCAAAGTGCCTAATTTACAATTAGAGATTAGTGTAAGCTTTGGGAAAACTAGCATCGGTATTAACTATGACCTTCTGCACACTAACAGGATGTGGGCACACTGTCGCAATCAGCTGTTGTGGAGGATGACACACGTCCTTAAAACAGGAAAAGACTACACCCTCATTCCTGCTAGGTCTCCTGCTTTGTTTTGGACCCCAGGTAAGGCAGTGTGTTACAATGGGATGCAAGCCATCTCCACTGGGTTGTAAACTGCCCTTAGGCAGAGGCTGTGTGTTTAACCTTTTGAATACTTTAGGGTAACACAGACTATATAAAAAACAAACACTTAACAAAGACTTTGATGAGTTATTTTGATGAAGTGGATTAAGCAGGACACTATGAAAGAGGAGACAAAGGTTCTATTAACCATTCCATCACTAGCCATCTTCACGATCTTGGATGTTACCCTCTCCGAGAATTAATTGGAGACAATTATACCTCCCCAGATAGAAAGAAACAAGCAAGATAGATTATCTCTCTAGTTCCTTTACAATTCCATGAAAGTCAAGTATAAGTCAAGAAGAAAATAATTAATTCAGTAAGAAAAATAAATGGCAGTCAGCTGCATCTTTAGCCTTGAAGAACAATTATAGTTCATAGTTAAGTTCTGATAATATGTTAATACTGAGTAAAACCTCTCCTTTACCCTCTTAAGCACTGGCAGTCAGGGCTTGTTATAAATAGAAGACATGTGTAAATTGAATAAAATTAGTAAATTAGCTTAGATATGACATGCTGAAATGTCAAAAATAAAACATTGATCCTTGGGTGTATCCAAGATTTCACTGGTGTGAGTAATTTCTTCCCTAATGCAAATCAACATCCTTCCACAGCTTCTGCTCCTATGCAAGTCTTTCTCATGTTTTCCTATCAGTCCTTCCTGAAGGATCTGTACAGTGAACCAGAGAACTTCCTCTTTTATAATATCTCAGGCTTCTTAATATAGCAGTTTTGTCTATCTGTTGTCCTTCATTCTCCCTTCTTGACCAGGTCAACTTCTTTCCTGGTTATAGATGGACTTGAAGGCATCTCTTCTTCCACTTGTCACACAGAAATCACTTGTATGACCTTGGGAAACTCACTAGAATTCCATGGGTCTCAGTTTCCTCATCTGTAAAATGAAGGGTTGGACTGAATGACCCAGGAGGTCACTATTGGTAATGAACTGCAGTCTCTTTAAAATTTTCACACATCTTTTTCATTATTCTTTGGTTTTTTCCTAAGGTCACAGTGCACTATGAGTTATATCTGTGTATGTAGTAGCATCATCAGGAGAATGTTGACTTTAAAGATATGGGCTTTCAGGGCATTGAGCAGTATAATTCAATTTCCCAAATGGCATATAGCCTGATCTCAGATCTTCTACTGCTCATTACCCACCAACAGTAGCTGACTAAGAGGAACATATTGATACAAACATAATTTGAGAACTACCTATTCAGTTCCATGTCAAAGTCTGGGCATTCTGCCTTTTGGATCCACTTGGTTCTTTAAGTATGAAAGATGAAATCTGTCCCTTTCCCATTGCTGTGAATTTCACATAGGAGGTTTTGTACTGTGCTAAGGCTTAATATCACCAGTAGAATGTCACCTATGAGTTAGAGAAATCAATAAGGAATCTTTCTTTCATTTGGACTTCGTGCCTGACAACTATGAAACAGAAAAATACAAAAAAAAAAACCTTTTTCCCTATTTAAAGATAGAAAAATTATATAATAATAAAGAAAGTTGCAAATCTTGAGCAGATCAGTCATGAGAACTTTCCTCAATTTAGGCAGCCCAACAGAGCTGGGAGGGACCTTGAAGGTCATCTAGTCCAACCCCTTTCTTTTTACAGATTGGGAAACTGAGGCTCAGGGAGGTTAAATTACTTGCCGAAATTCCATTAGGAGGAAACATCAAGAGGCAGAATTATAAATAAAAATCTTTTGGCTCCAGAGTCAACCCTCTTTCCACAGCACCATACCAACAGTAAGAGGATAATTGTTACAGCATCCCCTCCATTTTAGCTTGGCTAGAAGACAACCCTAAATTATCTACTTTAGACATATCAGGATTCCTACGGGCTACTATAGAGGAACTATTAATCTCCAAGAAAGTATGAAATAGTCTGCAGTTACAAAGGAAGCTCAGTCTTCTTAAGGTCTACTTTCAGAGTAAACAATGGGAATACTTAGCAAGCGTTTCTGAGAAATTGCTGTAAATTGGGACAACTCAGAACATTAAGATGGAAAGAAAGGTGAAACAGGGAAAGAAAAAGATTCTGGCCTGGGAATCAGCGGCTGTAGGTTCTAGTCTTGGATTATCACGAGTGACTCATGTGACTCAAGCATCACGTTATTTTGTAGTTTGGAGGGTAGACCCACATACAAAATACTCAATGAGCTCTATTCATGGAAACAACCATACAGTAACAACAAATCATCTAGCTTTTCCAGCTTCTCTATCACTGGCTGACTGAGTTATCAATCAGCAATAGACCAACCAGCAAGCACATAGTAACTTGTTGAAACTCTTGTTGACTGGTTCAATACTGATTAACAGTGTAACCAGTCAGTTACATTTATAAAAAGAGCAAGACATCTGTTCTTCTTTCTTCTGTGTGCCCAGTGACCAACTGTGGGATAATGGAGGATGGGTGAAAAGGGGTCTTATTTACTATAAAATGTGTATATACTAGCCCAGTGGTTCTCAACCTTCCTAATGCTACGACCCTTTAATACTCGTATGTGGGCATATCTACATGTGGGCATATCTACATGTGGGCAGACCTGCCTGGAGATGGATAGAGGAGTGGTGTCTCAGTTCCTAAGACCATGGGAAATATATGTCTTCCGATGGTCTTAGGCAACCCCTGTGAAAGGGTCGTTTGACCCCCAAAGGGGTCATGACCCACAGGTTGCTAGTAACTAGCTAATCTACTGAGGAGTGCCAATGAATTGACTGAAAGTTTGGATGCCTCTTATTCTCTCCCTAATAGTGAGCATATGAATTTTTTTTAATGTTTAAATATAATCATCTCCACCATGGGAAGGTTATATATTCACTTTTATCATGTCTTACCCTAGCAATTTTCTGGGGACTCAGCCTTTCTTGGTGAAATGACAACTGAAGTCAGGGTCTATTTTCTTACAACCCTGAATGAATCACCCTGTTCCCTGAAGCTGCTGATTTATCCATCAAAGATATCATCTTGAGCTTTTTTTCTCTCATTTTCCTTAATTTGCTAAGAACACAATCTGTGAGAGACCTCAAAGTGGAAATTACTCCTAGAAAATGCTCTTATCAAATGTGTCAAATATTTCATCTTATCGGTGTTTCTTTATTTTTGACTCAAAACTGATAGTGATAGGATATGTGGATCCAAGCTCCCTCTGGGTCTTACAGCACTAAGCAAAGAAGTAGAATTTGTGCTTGAGTGTAATTTTCCAAGGAGTTTTGGAATTCCATTGTTTCAAGCTTTAGATGGTTTTAAGTATTTCTGAGGCATCTAAGAGGCAATGATTCCATGATTGGAAAGGAAAGTGCAGAATTCTGGAGAGGAAAATGTGCAAGTTGGATATAAATTTGGAAGTTATCTATATACAGGTATGTGGGATAAAGACCCCAAAGACCCTTACCCAAATAAAATACAGAGGTTTCTCCAGGTAGAAACAGAAGCTATTTATTACTGTACAAGTCTCATGAGAGTTGGGTGTTACCCAGAACATATACCAGTATAGGGAGGCCAAGTACAAAATCAAACAAGCAGTTTTATACGCTTGCACAAACACCCAAAAAAAAACCCAAATCCCCTCCCCAGTAACTGGACCTTCATTGCCATTGGTGGGAAGATGTGTCCTTACAATCCTTTTACCCAATACAAAATTATTTCTCAGAAGTAAGCTTATCAAACATAACATATGTTTTTTCTTGTTTACTAAAAAGCAGACAATTTACAGAAACACCTGGCAGACATATTATTTGTTGCAAAAAGTATGTGATTTATGGATCACTTGTTTTTCTTGTTTCCCAAAGACAGGCACCTGGCAGACACATTATAGAAAATAAAATTTGGGCCTATCAAGACTAACGCCTAGCTCAAGTTTGGTGACTCTCTCCTTTACTTTATGAGAATATTTTCACTTGTCCCACTCACAGGTGATGAGTGAAGTATGAAAGGCAGTATGACATGATGGAGAGAGAGCTGGCTTCAAAGTCAGAAAGATCTGGGTTCCAAGCCCACTTTCAACATATGTTGGCAAGCCCTTTAATCTTTAATTACTCTTGTCTAGTCAACTTTCTAATTTACAGAGAAAGTACCCACCTGTATTGGTGAAGGGAGTTTCCTCCCCATTGAGCTTTATATACCAATGAAATAATAGGCCCAGTCCCAATCCCTAACTGAAACCATGAGAGTTGATGAGACCTCTGAGAGAGAGAGTATAAAATAAACACAAGGAAGGCAAAATACTGAGGTCTGGGGGAAAATCTCACAGTCAGTGGGCGTTTGGGGAGAAGGTAAAGTGCATCCTGTAGAGAAGACAAAGACCGAAGAGACAGGACAAAGATATAGAAGACAAAGGCAGATACAGTAGATCTATATTCCCTTTACTCTAATGCCTCTTTATGTCACAGAGGTGACCCTGGCTTCTCTCCTGGCAGTGTATAGGCTCTGACAAGCTCTCCCAAACTGGAATGGGTATGGCAACATAGGATGTTTGCTGTCCAAAGACCTAGCCTAGCTAATTGTGAAGATGCTCATCACTAGAAGATAAGTAGTGATGATTTTTTTAGGGACAACACATGACTCACATTCTCCAGTGGATGTATATGACTATTTTGGGTAGTCTGTTCAACACTGTGGATCACTACCTGTCCCATTTGACTCTTGTCCATGTCCTCCCATAAATTCATCACAGAGAATCCTTCTCCCAACTAAGATTCCACTCTGAATCTCTTCTGTGATGGGGTCAAACACCTTTGGTTAAACTGTGCCTGGTATTTATGAATAGAAGGCAATCCTACAAAGTTATCTCTCTTATGCTTTTCAAAGTATAATCAATAATTTTGACATGTATTTGGGAGATTTCTTGTTGGAAAAGGTCTCTACATAGCTCTCATTTTGCTCCACTAAATTAAAGGCTTAAAAAAATCTACATACAACAAGTGCTGTGGGATGTTATATTAGCTTCATCTTTTGGGCAATTATGAAATAGGAAGCATGTGAGATACTATATGATAAAATTTGTGACTTATTCCCTACTAATGCCCTCATTAAAGATGACTGATGCACGTGCAGATGATTCTTATAAAAAGCATTGCTAGATAGGAAAGTAGGCATGTAGGTCAATAGTTGATATTTTCTGTTACCTTTTATCAGTATTAGTAAGGCTGAAGATTTCCCCCACACACAAGATTTTAGTTTTTCCCTTCCTTATGTTAACACATAAATGTATCCTTCAACATCTTCACAATTTTGTTAACCTGGCTCCACTCCAAGGATAGTTAGTCTAATCTGTCTTCCCTTCCCCCCATTTTTGTTTTCTTTCAAGCCATTTCTACCTCCTCCATATGCACATCCTGAACTGTTAGGTTATGAGTCCAAGGGTAGTGGCTTTTGCGTCCTTGATGCTGAAAAAAGTTTGCTACGAAACAATTGTCTAATGTTCAAAAAACACAAGAACATAAATTATTAGGGGAAAGACTTTGTTTTTGACAAAAACTGCTGGGAAAACTAGAAAGCAGTTTAGCAGAAATTAAATTTAGACCAACATCTTACAATGTAAACCACAATGAGCTCAAAATAAATATTTGACCTAAATATAAAAGGTCACATGATTTTAAAAATAGAAGAGATCAGGTATGTCTCACACTTATGGCTAGAGAGAAAATTGTTAACTAGACAAGAGATAAAGGACCTCATAAAGGAGAAAATTGAGAATTTTGACAACATAAAAAGCTTTAGCATAAATAAAATCAATGCAGATAAACTTAGAAGAAAAACTCTAAGGTAAGGAAAATATATTCATCAATATTACTGATAAGAATGTAAACAATATACATCAATTACTGTCCAACATAAAGATTGCAAAAATATCCAGAATGCATGGAGAATTGATTTTTTTAAATCTAACTCTTACAGTATGAAATTTTATCCCTAGAAACTTTTTCTTTTAACATTATGAAACTGTGTTTCAATATAAACTGCTGTTTTCCTTTATAAGCACTTTATTTTATATATTTAAATAAATTATTCCTAGAGGGGTTCAAAGTTTTCACCACACTTACTACCAAAAGGATCTGTGACACAAAAAAAGATTAAGAATCCCTAACCTAGAGCTATTCCTCAATAGAAAAGTGGCCAAAAGTTATGAATAATTTCCAAAAAAAGAATTATAAACTATAAATAACTACATTAAAACATTTTCCAAACCCCTAATAAAGAAAAGCAATTAAAACAACTCTAAGACAACTCTAACAACTCTAATTAAAACACCTCACAGAATGTAAATTGGTAAAGATGACTAAAGATAGAAACAATCAATGTTGGAAGGGTTGTGGGAAGACATACTGATACACCCAAGGAGACGTGAAGTGGGCCAACTATTTTGGATAGCAACCTGGAATTGCCTAAGAAAAGTGCCTAAACTGTTCATAGTTTGACCCAGCATATCCACTCGATATTTATCTCACAAAAATTAAAAATGGATACAAAATCCTAATAAAAATCAAAATATCACTATGCGGTAGCAAAGAACTAAAACCAAAGTGGGCACTCATCAACTGGAAGAAATTGCTCTAACAAGTCAGTGGTCTGTACACAAACTGCTGAATCCGAAGTAACTGTCAGGGCAGTATTAAGTCATTTCCTGGCTGTCAAAATGGAATCACTAGCATTTTTCATGATATTATTTGGTGCTCAAGGAATGTAGTCAAGCCTACCAATTCTTCTCATGAGGAAACTATTCTTGATATGTGTACAGGGTGTCCCAAAAGTCTTGGAACAGTTTTAAGTTTTAAAAACTTCTTAAGTATAAATGTTACAAACTTTAAAAAATCGTTTGAAAGTTTAATCATTTCAATTCCTTTTATACTTAATTTGTTAATTTTGAAAAATAAATTTAATTTTTCTTTTAACAAGACAGGGCACTTTGTTATTACACATTGTGCAATATTTTCTGGATGATACTTTCTTAGACAGGTGGATTGGTAGAGGAGGTCTTTTTACTCAGCCACTAGGATCAGTCTCCATTAGATGTTTCTTTGTGGGGTTACATCAAAACTACCATGTATACATTAAAATCTTATTTTTTGGATAATCTTAAGGCTATGTAATGTAATCCTTTCAGTCACTGAGTAGTAACTGATGAAGATTTTTACAAATTTCTGAAATCCACTCAAAATGTATAACAAAAGATGGTGATTTGTGTTGAATTGTAATAAGAAATATACCGATATTTTAAAATTTTAAATGATTTACCTTTCGAATGTTTTTGTAAGTTTGTATCATTTACAATCTGTAGTTATTAAAGCTTAAATTTCTGGGACACCATACATAGTCTTTGGCCACCTTATTCCTTCTTCCTCTTCCACATTTCCCCACATATTTCTCACCTTTCTCACTGATTCCTATTTCAGCAATGAAATCACCAAGTATCAATGATAGGATTTGGAGTTGTTGTTCAGTTGTTTCACTCCTGTCCAACTCTTTGTGACCCCATTTGAGGTTTCCTTGGCAAAAATACTAGAGTGGTTTGCCATTTTCTTCTCCAGTTCATTTTACAGATGAGGAAACTGAGGCAAACAGGGTTAAGTTATTTGCATGGGGTCACACAGCTAGTAAGTGTCTGAGGTTAGATTTGAACTCCAGTCCTCCTTGACTCCAGGGCCAGTGCTCTATCTGCTATGCCTTCTATTTCTTTATATAATTTCTCTACATCTTCAACCTCAGTAACAAATATTTGTGCATAAACCACAACAATTTTCAAGGTGACCTTTTTCACTCATAGTGAGCATTGTAATACAAGACGATCAAATACCCTATGAAGAGCTGCTTCCTGGTACTTTTGGGTATGTGATAGAATCAACTCTACCAGGTTCTTCACTTGCCTCTCAGAGGAGAGCCAAAGTACCATCTCCCATTTGCTGTAACTTCCTTCTTTCTTCTGGTTTCATTTATAAACAAAAAAGATCCATAAGATTCAGTTCCTCCAGGATTCTGTCCACCCATTTGTCACTTGATCAGGATCTCATATTTCAGGTAACAACAGCCAAGTTGAAGTAAATTGACAATCTAAAGATGGAACCATTTTGAAGTACCTTCTCTCCCGTTTTTCTCCATTTTTCCACCGTCACTTTAAAGACAGAAGGACTCAGAGCCAGTTTGTATTTTTCCATTTCATGGGTTGCCATGGCCAAAGAATGATCAATCAATCAAAATCAGTCAATTAACATTTATTACAGTGTTGTATGGCAGTACTATACGCCAGGCACTGTGTTAAATACTAGGGATATAAAAAGAGGCAAAAGACAGTCCCTGCCCTCAAGAGGCTTACAGTCTAATGAGGAAGACAACATGCAAACAAATATATACAAAATAAGTTATGTACAGGATAAATAGGAGATAATTAACAGAGGAAGCATTGGAATTAGGAGTATTTAGAGAAGGCTTCTTGTGAAGGTAGGATTTCAGTTGAGATTTAAAGCTCAGAGTGGAGGATGCAGAGCGTTCTAGGCATGGGGGACAGCCAGTGAAAATGCCAACAGATGGGGTCTTTTTTTCCCCTTTTTGGAGGGTGGGGCAGGGCAATTGGGGTTAAGTGACTTGCCCAAGGTCACAGGCTAGTAAGCGTTAAGCGTCTGAGGCTGGATTTGAACTCAGGTCCTCCTGACTCCAGGGCTGGTGCTCCAAAAGATGGAGTATCTTGTTCAAGGAACATCCAGGAGGCCAGTGTCACTGGATTAAAGAGGAGTAAGGTATAAGAAGAATGCAAAGGTCGGAGAGGAATAGGTCATAAAAAGCTTTGACTGCCAAACAGAGCATTTTGTATTTGATCCTACAGGCAATTGAGAGCCAATGGAATTTATTGAGTAGGGAAGTGGGGGAGGGTGGGATGTGTGTGTGTGTGTGTGTGTGTGTGTGTGTGTGTGTGACATGATCAAATCTGTACTTCAGGAAAATCAGAATACCTTCAGTCCTATGCAATTCCCTTCTACTTCCACAATGGTGGCAGAGTGATATAAAAGAATTTAACTAGTAGAACATCTGATACATGGTCTATGTCAAATGATCAAGGAATGAATGCCAGTGGGGAAACTTCACTGTTGCTAAATTGCCATTCTCACTATAAATAAAACCTGAAGACATAAAAAGTTAACAGCTAAACGAAAGGATGACTCACAAGCGTTCCTTAGAGAAACAAATTTTAAAAGTAGGCAGAAGTGGCTTTACTGTGTGTCCAAAGGCAACAAGAAATATTATTTCATAGGACACTTGGTCATCTCACATTGTGGTGTTCACGATGGTCATAAGCAAACATTCCACCATGAATATAATTATGCATGATTGCATAATTGATTAATTATGCAGATTATGCATGAACATCTGTTGCAGAGGACAAAGAACTAGAGAAATTTTGAGAATAATAGGGCAACTCAATAAGAACCTCCACACTACATTCTCATAGGGAAATAATGAAAAGATGGGTGGGTACAAGGGAGGAAGAAACTGTTTGAAAATGCAGGTTAGGACCCAGAAATGGAAAGAATCTTGCAAACTACTTGGAAACTTCCTACCTGCACATCATGAATACGTTACCGGGAGCCTAGTACAGCACTTAGCACATGATATATAATACTTATATATAATTAACATATTATAATAATTATATATAATACTTATATATACTTAATATATATTTATTAATTGATTGACTCAAGAAAGTCAAAAGGTACCAAATATGGAAAACATCAAATATAATAACAAAAAAACCTCATTTTGTACTTGCAGTGAAATTAATTATATCCTGATGAGTAGGAAATACTAGTTGTTAGCTGTAGCCGATTCTGAAGGGGCTGGAAGCTTCTTTGCAGTCAGATCATCAACTGGTTGTTGTTTTTGTTATTGCTTGTTTTTCATTCTGGAAGAGGACCAATGACATCACAAAGGTGTTGTCTTGCTTATTAATTGGTTAAAACAAAGACTAAAGTAAATATTGAAATAGCAAAAAAAAAAAAAAAAGGTAAAGCTGAGAAGAAAACACTATATGTAATTATGGCAGCCTCAATCCAACATATTTAAATAAGCTGTTTACTGCAAAAAAAAAAAAAAAACTGGAAATGGACAAAAGGAAAAACATTGACTCTATCTCTCTTTCTTAGAATAGTTTAACTAGTGAATAAGCCATCACAAGAGTCCAAGAACCACCTCAGTCGCAGGTGTTTAATTTCCTTGCTATGCTGAGAAACATGGTAACCGAGGGCAGTTCTGATCAAAGGTAAGAATGACTCCACAACGTATAATAGAAGAACATGAAACAGAAGAGTGTCATTGCCTCACAAAACAATGAAAAGTCATTGTGTGGGGTGAGGGGAGGGGGGATAATGAGCCTGCAGAGAGCTTGGCATGAGATCTGGCTAAGCCAGGTCATTCTAAGAGCATTTTCTGGATCTCAACCTACATTCAAACAATTTCTTCCTCCCTTGCGTCCATTTTTACTTGAAACTGGAAGGACAACAAATAGATGTGAAATGAAATGGATTTATCAACATTTCTGTGGTGGTCTGTTCTCATTAATGGGGCCATGACATTTAGACTTTACTTCCTCAGTAATATATGTCTTTGAAATAATAGAAATATCACTTAAGAAAATCAAGTTGTGAAGAGTACCTTGACCAGACCAAACATAAACAGGAGAAATCCATACTGGAGGTGACACAATTGCTGCATTCAAGGGTAAATTTACTTTTCTTGTGTTTTTAAAAAAATTGTTTTTAATATTCATTTTTAAAAAATTTTGAGTTCCAGATTCTCCTCAATCCTTGCTCTCCCTCACCCATTGAGAAGGCAAGTAATATGATATCAGTTTTACATGTGAAATCATGCAAAACATATTTCTATACTAGCCATGTCGAAAAAAAACAAAAGCAAGAAATACAAAGAACATGAAAAAAGCATATTTCAATCTGCACTCAGAATTCATCTCTATCTGGAGGTGGATAGTAGTTTTCAGTATAAGTCCTTTGGAATTGTCTTAAATCATTGTACTGATCAGAGTAGGTCAGTCTTTCACATGTGATCATCATTATGATATTGATGCTACTGTGAACAATGCTCTCCTGGTACTGCTCACTTCATTTTGCATCAATTCATATAAGTCTTCTCTGGTTTTTCTGAAACCAGTCTGCTCATCATTTCTTATAGCACAATAGTATTCCATCACAATCATATGCCACAACTTGTTCGGCCATTCCCCAGTTAATGGGCATCCCATCAATTTACAATTCTTTGCTACAACAAAAAAAAACCTGCTATAAATATTTTTATACATATAGGTCTTTTTTTTTTGTTTGATCTCTTTAGGATTCAGACCCAGTGGTGGTATTGTTGAGTCAAAGGATATATATGGTTTGCTAACCCTCCAGGCGTAGTTCCAAATTGCTCTCCATAATGCTTGGATCAGTTCACAACTCTACCAACGATGCATTTATTTTTCTACATCCCCTCCAGCATTTATTATTTTCCTTTTCTGTCATGTTAATTAGTTGGATAGGTGTGAAATAGTACCTCAGAGTTGTTTTAATGTGCATTTCCTCTAATGCTACGTCGTACAGTAGATAGAGTGTCACACCTAGAGTCAAGAAGACTAATATTCCTGAGTTCAGATCTGGTTTCAGACACTTGCTAGCTAACCCTGTTTGCCCCAGTTTCTTCTTGTGTAAAAAATGAGTTGGAAAAGGAAATGGCAAATCATTCTAGTATCGTTGCCAAGAAAACCCCAAAAAGGGTCACAAAGAGTGAAACTCAAGTGAAACAACTGAACAACAAAATCAATAGTGATTTAGGGTATTTTTTTTATGTGACTACAGGTAGCTTTGATTCCTTCTTCCAAAAACTGCCTGTTCCTATCCTCTGACCATTTATCAATTGGGGAGTGACTCTTATTTTTATAAATTTGGCTCCATTCCATATATACTTGAGAAATGAGACACAAGAGTGAGTTTTCAAGACACCTTAAAGAAAAATACCTTAAGTAAAAATAATAGAAAATATTACCCCTCAAAAGTGACTAAGACATCAGCAACTACCAACCCAAAGGCTCACCTTCCCAGCCCCATAAATTCCTAAACTAATTGTTTATGAACGTGTGGAGAATTTCTGATGAAAATACGAAGAGGGAAGACTTTTGCAGATGATTTTTTTTTTTACAATAAACCAAAGTTTTACAATTACAAAACTGACTAGCAAGTGAAGAGAATCCAGGATCCTGCTATGTCTATTCCTTGTTGATTTTTATAAACATTTCTCTTGGTTGAATAAAAATGCAGCTTTGAAGATCCTCCTCAACTAGGGGATGTCCCAAGCATATATTAGAATTTTCTAAGATTATGACAAATATGACTATAGAGCATACTTGTTTCAATGAGTTACCAGTAATATGAAATGAGACATAAAATAGGTAGGATTCTGTAAGGTTGGAAAGGTTCTTCAAATGCTCCTATTCACAGATGGCATTGTTCAGATTGTATGGAGTCCCAGAACATTATAAGGCCAAATCTTTGATGAAATCGACAATAATATTTAAAAGACCATTTTAGTCATCTAAGTGTAAAAAAAGTGGATAAAAAGTGAAAATTGCCCAGATTATCATATGCAGTTAGATGAGTAATTCATTGCTTTGATCCAAATCTCTCTCTCTCTCTTTTTTCCTCTATCTCTGTCTCTCTCTATCTCTCTCTGTCTTTCTGTCTCTGCTTCTATCTCTCTCTCTGTCTCTCTGTCTCTGTCTGTCTGTCTGTCTCTTTCTCCCTCTCTCTCTCTCTACTATAGTTGAAAGAGCACTTCATCTGGACCCAGGAAATTTGTTTTGGAATCCAAACTCTACAATTCATTATCCTTTTGATTTTGGAAATAAGTCACTCAACCTTTCTAGGGCTCATAGTCCTCCTCTTTTTAATGAAGGACTTATAAAAAATAGATTCCAAGATCTTATCCAGCTCTAAATCCTATGATAAGGGTCAAGTGAGCAGGATAGTAGTTCAAAAGAAGGGAAGAATATTGTAGATAGGGTCATTCAGAGAAGGCTTGCTTCATTGTGGAGGTGGACTTGATACCTCTCCTTTCCCTAGAAAATTATTTTTCTGAAAGAATTAGCCCATGAATTTTGAATCTTCCCCTCCCTCCTCTTCTTTATTCATAAAGCAGAGAAGAAGGCACTATGTAAGTCCAGAGTTCAAAGTTATAACTAGAAATTTTTGAGCCCAGGGAAAGTAGCATGTAGGAGTGAGAGGGTAGATGGAGGGAATCAGTAGGGGAAGACAGAAGCTTCTTACTTTAATAATTATCCTGGCTAAACAGGTCCTAAACTGTGTTGTTTCTTGTTTGCCATGTGACCCTCCATGAAGACCCCCTAATTTCAATGCCTGCTCTAAAAACATGGCATCCTGGAGCAAAATCCCAGTCACCTAGAGTAGTTAGACCTCTACCAGATTTCTGTTACCCAAAATGCTGCTAATAACTTGGAAAAACTAACAGCCAAACAGCATTCTTTGCCTTTGAAAATCTGTTGGCCTGGTTTTAGTCCTGGTATTTTTCCTCCTCACACCACAAGAATAACGTTTATTTCTTTCCCATCTTTGTCGTGTTTGAAAGTGCTAGGAATGAGCTCAACAGAATGTACATCTGATTCTTGGTTACACAAGGCAACTACACAATAGTCCCTTGTGGCAATAGAATCACTTAAAAAAAACCCAACAACAACAAAAATCCTGCAACAGCCCTGGTCATGGTTAAAGAGCTATTAGTTGATTTAATTCAGAAATTGTACCATGTTTAATGAAAATGGTTTCATTATCACAGTCAAGTAATCACAAAAAAAAGTGATCTAAAAAGAGGAATTTGGAACCAAGAATTATTAACCCGTTACAGCACCAGGCTGTATGACACATCTGACATAAATGTCGTTTTTCCTCATGATGCAGACATCCCATTTCTTCTAGCAGGTGGGATTTATATGCAATAAAACACATCCAGCAATGTTCTTAAATTTTTTTAAATTACCTACTGGGCTTTGCTACCCTCAGTAGTTGAGATAATTACCGTCACTTTAAGTCTTGGATAATGGCTAACACATGGTATGATCATATAGATAGATAGTAATCAGTGTTTGTGGAAGGTAGTGAAATGTGAGTTTTTAGTAAGCCATCTGAAGAAGACGAGGAATAGAAGGGAAAAGAGAAAGAAGTAAATCCAATGTATATGCTCAATAAATAGCAAGTCTAGGATAAAGTATGTGCATAGACTCAAAATCACTTTGATTATTTAAGATGTACTATTTTTCTCCTAGGAGAAGGATCCTGGCATATTGAATGAAAGATCTTCTTCTGAATCCTTCTGTTTCTAAGTCAAAGAGTGTCTACCCAAGAACTCCTTCTGATGCTGTCCCCCACCCCCACCCTGGCCCCCAAGTTCATTAGCATTTTCAACTCTCATGACCTACACCTTCACACCACACATGGGGAAGAAGGCTATCTCCAGTCATCCTGATTGCTATCTTGCCACTGAATCCAGATAGCTCTGGAGGAGAAAGTGAAGTCGGTAACCTTGCATAGCCCTCCCTCATTTAAATCCAATTCACTTGCAAGTCATGACATCACCTCTCTGATGTCATGGTCCTCCTCAAGAATGAAGGGCAAATGGGAAGGTAGGTGGTGCCGTGAATAGAGCACCAGCCCTGCAGTCAGGAGGACCTGAGTTCAATCAGCCTCAGACATTTAAGACTTACTAGCTATGTGACCTTGGGCAAGTCACTTAACCCCAATTGCCCTGCCTTACCCCTCCAAAAAGCAAAAAAAAAAAAAATTAAAAAAGAATGAAGGACAAACAACAAAAGCACATGGGGTTTAGCCAAACTCTTGATCTCATCTCATCAAGTGTTCCACCTCAGTGCTACGGAACTCCAACATTCATCTATCCGCCGATAGCTTCTTTCCATCTCTTAAGCTTATTCTTCATTGCCACCACAATCTCTAATCACTCCATACCTCTCTGTTTGCTCAGTTTATCATCCCTGCCCTTGACTCATTTTTCTCCCTTTGAAATCTTGTTAACCAGTTCAACGTTATTCTTTCTTCCTGTCTTGTACCCTCAAATCATTCCCCCTTTTCCATTGTTAATCATCCTTTTCCAAGCTCCAATCATTGATTAGCCCCTAGCACCCACTTTCTCTGCTCCTACCTGTATAACACTGAAGTCTGGTGAATGAAATCAAGCAACCTCTTTCACTTGGTCTATTGCAGATGTTCCCAAATCTTTGCTTGGCCCTCACTGCTGCACAGAATTTTTGTCTCAACCCTAGTTCACTCCGTATGACCCTCCCCATGGTATATGGTCCAAATCTTCTCTTCTTTCTACAAGTCTTCTACATATCACTTCTCCCTTAGTTCTCTCTTGGTTCTAGACATTAGCTTCATACTTTACTGGGAAAATGGAGCCTATCTGTGAACTCCTCTTCAGTTCAACACATCAAATACCGTCAATCTCATCCTCTATTTTCTCCTTGTTCAAATCAACAAGAATTTATTGAGAAATAAGCAACTTTAATTAGCCCTTCTCTCTAAATTGCAATCTCACTTCAGTCACTGCCTTTTCCCCTCTCCTGATAACTACAAACATTCCCGGCTTTCTTTTCCATGTTTGGTTTTCTTTCTCTTTCCCATTGTTCCCTCCATTGGTTACAACCCTTCTATACAACCAGACTAATGTCCAATGTGAAAGTATTTGCAGATCCTGTACTTGACTGCGTGCTGCCATGGACGGGGGAGGGGAGAAAGGGAGGTGAGAAAATTTGAAACTCAAGGGGCTGTGGAACTGAATCTTGTAAACTAGAAGTAAATACATAAATCAATTTTTAAAAAAGACTTTACTTGTAGAGGGCAGCTACCCAGTGCAGTGGACACAGCACTGTCCCTGGAATCAGGAACACCTGAGTTCAAATGCAACCTTAGCTGCTTACTAGCTGTGTGGCCCTGGGCAAGTCACTAAACCCAGATTGCCTCAAGACAAACAAACAAACAAAAACCTTTTCCTTGTTCCTGACACCCCATCAAGCTATTATTCTATTTCCCTCTTTCCTTCTACTGCCAAACTCCCAGAGGAAGACATCTAGACTCATGGCTTCTTCTTCCGCCCCTCTTGCTCATTTGTCAGTCCTTTGTATTCTGGTTACTAACCCTATGACCTAACTGGAACTACTCTCTCCAAAGTTACCAGTGATTTCTTAATCAAAAAATCAAATGGCCTTCTGGCCTTCTCTGCAGCTGCTGATATGGTTAGTCCCACCTCTTTCCTTGCCCTGTTTCTATGACAGAGGGAGGGGAGAAAATTTCTCTCTCTCCTCCACTCCTACCTGACTAGTAGCATCTTCTTTTCCTGGTTCATGCCGCACCTCCTATGTGTAGGAGTACACAATGGCTGTGTCCTGGGTCTTCTCCTTTTTTGTGGGTGTCCAGTCAAACATTTATAAGCACCGACTATTTTCCAGGCACTGTACAAAGCATTGGGGACACAAAGAAAGGCAAAAATGCTGCCTGCCCTCAAGGAGCTCACACTCTAATGAGGGAGACAACATACTGACAACTTTGTTCTCCTTGTTTAGTTGTGTTTGACTCTCCCTGCTAACATTTGGGGTTTTCTTGGCAAAGATACTGGAGTGGTTTTCCATTTCCTTCTCCAGCTCATTTTATAGATAAGGAAACTGAGCCAAATAGAGTTAAGTGACTTGCCCAAGGTCACACAACTAGTAAGTGTCTGAGATTGGATTTTAACATAGGACCTCCTGATGCCAGAGCCAATGCTCTATCCATTGTGCGACCTAGCTGCCCAACAACTTTTGTACAAACAACATATATACAGGACAAATTGGAAATAATCAACAGAGAGAAGATATTATCACTAAGAGAGATCTGGGAGAAAAAAAAATGGTGGAATTTTAGGAAGCCAGGGAAGCCAAGAGATGGAAATGAGGAAGAAGAGAATTCTAGATGTGGGGGACAGGGAGTAAAAAGCAGATGGAACCTGGAGATGGAGAATGTCAAGAAGGTCAGCATCGCTGATCATAGATTATGTTGAAGGGAGTAAGATGTAAAGAACACTAGGAAGGCAGGAAGAAATCAGGTTATGAAGGGCTTTAAAAGTCCAACAGTAGTTTATGTTTGAGCCTGGAGACAATAGGGGTTTACCATAGTTTATTGAATAGGTAGGTGGGGAGAGTGACTTGATCAGACTTGTATTTTGTTCAGATGGAAACGCCCCATGGTTATCATTTTTTTAAAATTTTATTTGTTTTATTCTGAACTTAAATAAAACAAGCATTTCCATAACATAGTAGGATAGGGGGAAAAAGATGATTGTACATGAAACTGCACATCTTTTATGTACAATTTGCTATTCCTTTTAAATATATAAGAAGTTATCATGTAACTTTCTTTTTTTCCCTTTTTTATTTTCCTTTCCTCCCCCCACCCCAACAGCTACCATTAGACACAAATATGTATGTGTGTATGTATGTATGTATATGTGTGTGTATCTATACATACACACATACACCACTCTATATATACTTCTATTTATCAGTTCTTTGGAAACAGATAGTGTTTTCCTTCATATGTCCTTTGTAATTAATTTAGGGATTTGTAATAGTCAAAATGACTTAGTCACTCAGTCATTCTTAAAATAATATTATTGTTACTATATACAACGTTCTCTTGGTTCTGCCCATTTCACTCTTCATTATTTTGTACAAGTCTCTGTTTTTCTAAGATTGAGCTCATCATTTTTTATGGTACAGTAACATTCCATCACAATTATATACCACAACTTGTTCAGCTATTCCCCAGCTGATAAACCTTATCTAGCCTTTTTCTACCTCCTGAGCTCCCTTCTTATATCACCAAATCCTTCTGGATGGCTACACTGGGATATGCCATTGAATCACCTTGTCCAAACAGAAGTCACTATTGTGCCCCCAGACCCATCTGTCCTCCTGGCTTCTCTACTATTGTCGAGAACACCACCACTATGTTCTCGACTGAGGATTTATCCTTAGTTCTTTATTCTCCATCATATTTTCCCATCATGGTGGGACAGGTAGTATATACACAGTTTTACTGATCCTACTGCCTTAACATCACTTACATCTGTCCCTTTCTCTCTACTCACATGACCACTTCTTGGGTGATTCAAGCCTTTATCTCCTTTCACCTAGACTACTATAACAGGCTACTGGTTGATCACCCTGTTTCCCCTCTCCTCTACATCAATATCTAATTGATATTCCCAAAGTACAGGGATGACCATGCTACTACCAGCTCATAAAGCTTCAGTCAACTCCTCATTGCCTCTAGAGCAGTGGTTCTCCACCTTCCTAATGCCACAACCCTTTAATACAGTTCCTCATGTTGTGGTGACCCCCAACCATAAAATTATTTTCGTTGCTACTTCATAACTGTAATTTTGCTACTGTTATCAATCTTTCTGATATGCAGGATGTATTTTCATTGTTACAAATTGAACATAACCCACAGGTTGAGAACCGCTGCTTCTAGAGTCAAATACAGTCTAGTGTTTGGCATTTGAAGTCTTTTGAATCTGTCTTTAACCTACTTTTCTGGATTAGTTTCATATTATTTTTTGTAATGTTCTAGCTGAAGCAGCCTACGTACTATTTCCTGTATATGATATTCCAGCTCTGATTTCCATGGTTTTGTACAGGCTGTCCTTCATGATTGGAATGGTCTCCCTTCTTCATTTAGGCCTTTGGGAAGTCCTGCTTATCTTCAAGGGTGAACTTGAGTGCCATTTTCTAGATGAGACCTTTCTAGATCTAGTTATTGGCACTCTTTGTCCCCTATTTACTCTCCCCCCAAAATTACCTTGTTTTTATTTTGTATATACTTGTATTTATAAATCTGAGCATATGTCATTTTCTCATTGTCCAATCATTCTTCTTGAGAGTAGGAACATCTTTTTTCTTTGTATCCTGTCAGAGTATCTGGCTACAGTAAGTTCTGAATAAATGTTTATTAAATAGAGGAAGTTTCCAAATTGAGAGTTCCCTGAACTAATGAACACAGGCCTAATTATCATTCACAATGCTCCTAGTCTTTCACCAAAGGTTACAATCTCTCAGTTTTCCAACCTAATTTGAAAATGAATATTTGGGAGGTTTAAGGCTTGAGAAGAATGTATACAATGGTGTTCTAAGAAGTCTTGAAATATGGAAAATCTACAGACTATAGGGGTCTGGAAAAACTGTTCAGCAAAAGAGGCACATAAGCCTATTTTCAGATTTGTTTACTACAATAATATTATGTGTGTGTATGTGTGAAATTTGATAATCAAAATATTAAAGGAAAAATGTTATTAGCATCAATACTTACTCATAGAACCAAATGGTCACATCTCCTTCATTCACGTTGATGGGCATTGGGGAAAAAATTTGGGAGACTTTGACCCAGTCTAAGAAAAGTAGCAATTTCAAAATAATTTTCTCAAAATAAGCAGTAAAATATGAGCTCTTTTTGGGTAAAGACTGGGTTTTTTTTCCTTTTTTTATATCCCTAGTAATTTACATATTACAGTAGATGTTTAATAAATACTGATTGGAATGGATTAGATTGGGTTGGCTTGAATTGGGTTAGATCAATGGAAGCTGCTTCCAGTTGGCTATCTCTGAGTCCTTCCATGGTCATACTCCACCAGGAATCTTGAAAGCCTCTTTTTATGACCTTGGTCCCTTCTTCCCCCTCTTCCCAAACAAATGATTTCCAAGTCTAACTGACTGTTTTCTTCCTTCTGTTTTTAATTGGCAACCACCCACATTGGATAAACAAAATATACACAATTGGATGGGGTGTGGGGCTGCAGAGGAAACGAATCTTGGAGTTCAGAAAATAAGTAACAAATAGAACCACAGAGACCACAGCTTGATTTAGATAAGTTCATTCGGTTATAGAAATAAGTGCTGGGCTGAGTCAATTATTTCCAGATCTCAACAGTTAGAGCAGAAAGTGGGGAGGTTAGTGGGTTGAGGGAAGGTAAACCATATCATTTATTGGAGTGAGTTCACATGGGGTGGATCAGAAATTGGAGGGAATGGAGGGGAAGAAAAGAAGGGAAATTTAAGTACCTTTTCATTAAGCTGTCACTGGGAAAGCCAAGTCTGCAATAAGGCCCTAGAAAGAGGTGATTAGAACCAGTGGGTGTGGGCTGGAAAGAAAAATGTCAATCCAGACAACCAAGAGAGGGGAAAGCTACAAAAGACGCTATAATGGAATGTATCAATACTAGTCATGTTACACCATCCATGTGATTTATGATTGATGTAAGCATTCAAAGTCAGTTTTAACCAAGACAAAACCAAGCACTGAGATTTTCTTGAGTGCCCTAGATAGGGAGAGGTTTAGTAAGAATAAAGAAACCTAGCATGGGGGTGTGGCCAACACGAGTACATTCTAGACTTTGAACTTGAAGGCTTGACATCAGGGTGTTGGCTACAAGATTATGAGGGCCTAAAATTGGGAAATGGAAGCAAAGAAAGATGCTTGATTGGTCAGGACACAAGATTTTACCCTGAAAGTTATAGAGCCATCAGAACAATGATGACCAGGGGAAAGAGAAGACAGCAGCTGACTTTTGCTATATAATCAAGACATAGTAGTTAAAGGGAGCAAGACAGGATTATCAACATCACCTATTCATTGAGCTTGATTTTTCCGCTTTAGAGAAATGTGATTATGAAAGTTCATCTCATTGGTATTTCTTGGAACATTTTCAAGTCTGAATAGCTTCCAATCAAGAATAATTTTGCCAGTCCTTGGCCCAGCTTTTGAACATTGGTATTTTATGGTTGTTGTATGGCTGTGAGTAAAGAAATAGTAGAGTCCCCTAAGAACCGAACATGGGTTATCACCTAGAGGACAATGTAAAGGTTCATGGTGGATGTGAGTAGGCTATAACAAACAAGGAAGTACGAAGGAGAACTGGAGAGAAGGATATCATGTGCAAAAAGTCTTATTGAAAAAGATGGGTTAGCCATGCAGTGAGAAGGCGGAACAACAAATGGACAGCTCATGTGTTCCACTGATATTAATTATAATGTCAAGAAAAGGCAAGGAAGGTCCCCAGTATATTGGGTGGACGCCTTATACTGAATTTATGAGAGGAAAAGGAGAAAAGTGACATAATATGAGAAGGTATAAGTAGGTTAAGATCTACATTGTTGAAGGGAATGTCCCTATCAATGAGATTACAGATTTTAGAGTTAGAAGGAACCCTACAGGCCATGGAGTCCAACCACTTCTTTTTACAGATGAGGTTGACAAACTTGCCCAGGGTCACACAGCTACTAAGTATCTGAAGCAAATGTGAAAGTAGACCTTCCTGACTCTAGATACAGCACTCCATCTACCATACCATGCTTCCTCTCTAGCCATTTGAATATATGAGTCCCATGTGCCTAAATTTCCATGTTTTTCAAAACTATATGCAAAGCAATCTATCAGGTTACATAATCAAGAATCAGAGACAGGAGTAAGATTATGGGCTATAAAAGATATGAAAGACAAAACAAGGAAATATGAATCCAATCAAAAGCACATTTTCAGAATAACACATCAAAGCATGCAAAAAATAATGTAATCTAAAGAGATTACCTAAGCACTGGGAGAATGCTCAGTAAGGAAAAGACATTGAAGTATATTTCATCCTGGAAAGTTTCTTGGAGGCGGTAGGAAGTGAGAACGTGGGCTCCCCATGAAATTCAGAATCTAACTCACCTACTGCCACTGGGCTTCTGAGAAAGCTTGAGCAAATACTCCAGCTCGTCTCTGTTTTCTGTTTCCCCTAACCATATAAGAGGAACAATATCAGCACTAGTTTACCCCCAGAATGAGGTGTGAGTGAGGATCATCAAGAGGCTGGAAAATAAAGTATTTTCCTCTGTGTTTGAAAATATACCCCCATCACAACCCCCATTGAAAAGCTGTTACTCCTTACTAGCTGTATGACCTTGGGCAAGTCACTTAACGCCAATTGCCCTGCCTTCTCTCCTCCAAACCCCCCCCCCAAAAAAACCCCACCCAAAACAAAAAACAAGAAAAGCTCTTACTCAATGGTTCGTGTCTTTTCCAAAGTACTTTAGGTACCTTGATGGAAATATTACTGGACTAGCAGTCTGGAGGACCTGAATTTGAATTTGTCCTCAGATACTTGATAACTCTGTGAGACTGGGCAAGTGACTTAATCTCTCTCAGTCTCAGTTTTCTCACTGTGAAATTGAAATAACAATAGTGATAGCACCTACCTTGTAAGATTGTTGTGAGGCTCAAGGGTGTCCCAAAAATCAGTGAAGTTTTAAGCTTTAATAATATAAACATATAAATATATATAAATG
>CM053591.1:131798323-131808526 GCA_028646515.1 Pseudochirops corinnae
TTAGGGAGAGCTGTGCAAAGTCACCAGTCTCACTCTTTTCCTTCAGAACCATCTGTATTCAGTGGCAAGATATAGATCAGGACAACAGGAGATGGCCCCCTAAACAATTGATTAATACAAAGTTGGGGAGATGTCTTGGGTTTTACTATCTGTGTTTTTCTCTTTTCATTGCTAGCCCAAGTAATGATGAGTTCACAATACAAAACAACTTTCACCAAAGGACTCAAAGTATTGTATAGGTATTAGCTCAGGACTTCTCCCTCTATTTGTTTAGGTAGGTAGGATATAGTTGGTGGTCAAGATAATGTGGATCAGTGGGAAGAACCTTTGGTTCTGAAGTCAAAAGATATGAAATTAAAACCCAACCCAACTACTAACCTGTGTGACACTCACTTTTCTCTAGGCTGTGGTTTCCTCAACCATAAAATGAGGGTAAAAGAGGGAGTTTGGACTTAATGACTTCCAAGAACATTCCTGGTTCTTGATTCTATAAATGGGTGACATAGTACCTTTGAGTGCTAAAAGTTTTAAGTAACAAAACTGAGGGTTATGGGATTTAGAAATATGAGAGACCTTAAAATGATGGCATTTGACTTGTTCATTTAACTGATGAAGGGTCCAAGACCCAGGAAGTTTGTGTCTTGTCCAGGGAAGGAAGGAGACAAGTGTTTATTCATCACCTACTATGCACCAGACACCATGCTAAGCAATTTATACGTATCATCTTATTTAATTCTCACAACAACCCCCATTTTACATTTGAGTAAACTGAGACAGACAGAAGTCAAGCATTTGCCCCAGGTCACATAGCTAGCAACTAAAGCCAAATGGGAACTCAGGTCTTCCCCTCTCCAGGTCCGGTTACTTCTCCAGGGCAAAGAAATAGTTGTTCAGAGAGCCCGTATCAAACCTAGGTGCTCTTTCTTCAGATTTGGTTATTTTTTCCACCACAACACTGTTGGCTAAACCTAGTTAATAATCTATTAGCTCAGATCAGCTAGGTAGCACAGTGCATAGAACGATAGACTTGGATTCAGAAAGACCCCATATGGAATATGGCCTCAGATTTTCACGTAGCTGGGTAGCCCTAGCAAGTTACCTAATCTTTCTCAGCCTCAGCTTTATGCATCTGTAAAATGAGAGGGAAAGTCTCCAACGTCCTTTGCTGCTCTACATCTGTGATTCCTGTTCTCTTCAGCATATAGAATGGAGAGTGGCTGAATCTCTGACTCAGTTTCCTCTTCTGTAAATATGAGGAAAATTCTAGCATCTACATCACAAGGTAGCTGAGGATCAAATGAAATGATCTATATAAAGTGCTTTGAAAACCTTAAAGCACTATTTAAATGCTATTATTACTGTGGTTGTTGAATAACCAACTGTCCCTTCACCCAATTTAATGAGACCAATGTTTGTCCAAGTATGAAGATACTGTACTGATACATACGTTATGGAGAGAGATAGCACCCGAGTGCTTGAACAGAATCCAAGGTTCTGATTTTTTTTGGTCTTAATTTATATTCATGTGCTTATTAGACATTCTTACTTTCAGGGCTAGAGAATGATCAAGGCAGCTAAGTGGCACAGTGCCAGGACTGGAGTCAAGAAGACCTGAGTTCAAATCCAGCCTCAGACACTTACTAGCTGTATGACCCTGGGCAAGTCACTTAACCCTGTCTACCTCAGTTTCCTCATCTGTAAAATGAGCTGGAGAAGGAAACAGAAAACCACTTCAGTATCTTTGTCAAGAAAACCCCAAATGGGGTCATCAAGAATCAGATACTACTGAAAAAATGACTAAATGGCAACAGTATTGGGGAGAAGAAGGGAAGGTCTCAACCATTGGTAGGTCAACATTCAGTCATTTTCAGTAGTGTTCAACTCTTTGAATCGGACATGACTGAACAACAACAAAGAGAACAACCACCTTTGAAATAAATTTTCATAGGCAAACAGATTTCTGCATTCCAAGCAGAGCCAAATCCTCCAATCTGTGTTTGATCACTGTGATCCAGCAGTATATCTTAAAGTTCTTGCTTCCCACAGAGGTTAATCAGGGCACACTTCACTGTCCACTCTACTCCATTTCTTTACTCATTTACTTGAGATTATGTAACCCCAGACAAATAAACACCTAATAAATGCTTCTGAAAATGGTGATGGGCAAGAGAGAGGGGAAAGACAGATTACATGAAACAAACCTCATTAGCTTCCTAGGCTACTTCTGGCAGGATTGTTCATGAGCAGCTCAGACATGGAAGGGGAGGAAGGACATACAAGAAAGGGAAGCAGGCAACGTTTGAGCCACTTGACAAGCTGGGAGCAGTGCCACAGCCACGGGTTTGGTCTAATAAATATTTATAGATCATAATGACAATAACGATGGCGGTGGTAATGATAATGATGTCATAAACATAGAGCTTCACAGTTTGCAAAGCACTTTACCATCATCTCATTTGATCTTTAAAATCTCTCTGCAAGCTTGATGTTACTATTATTTTTTTCTTAGTTCTACTGTTTATTTTTCTTTTTTTAAAATATATTTTAATTTTTTTACCCAGTTACAAATTGAAAAAATTTTTAACATTTGTTTGGGGTTTTTTTCAGTTTTGAGTTCCAAATTCTACCCCTCTCTCCTTCCCCTCACCTTTCCAGAGATGGTAAGAGCAATCAGACATAGGTTATGTATGTGCAATCATGTAAAACATTTCCATATTAGTCATTTTGTACAAGAAGACTCCAATAAAGGAAAAAGCATGAAAGAAAATTTAAAAATAACAGTCTGTATTCAAACAGCATCAGTTCTTTTTCAGATGATGGATATAGTATGCTTCACCATTAGTCCTTTGGGATTGTTTTGGATCATTGTATTGCTGAGAATAGTTAAGTCATTCAAAGAACAATATTGCTATTACTGTGTACAAACATTCTTCTGGTTCTGTTCACTTCATTATGCATCAGTTCATGTAAGTCTTTCCAGGTTTTTCTAAACTTATCCTGCTTATTTCTTATAGCACAATAGTGTTCCACCACAATCATATGCCATAGCTTGGTCAACCATTCCCCAATTGATGGGCATCCCTTCAATTTCCAATTCTTTACCATCACAAGAAGAGCTGTTATAAATATTTTTGCATAAATAGGTGCTTTTCCCTTTTTTGGATGTCTTTGGGATATAGACTTAGCAGTGGTATTGATAGGTCAAAGGGCATGGTCAATTTTAGAGCGCTTTGAGCATAGTTCCAAATTGCTCTCCATAATGGTTGAATTAGTTCACAACTCCACCAACAGTATGCATTAGTGTCCTAGTTTTCCCACATCTCCTCCAACATCCATCATTTTCCTTTTGTGTGTGTGTGTATTAGCTAGTCTGATAGGTGTGAGGTGGTAGGTTGGTGCTATTATTACCCCCATTTGACAGATCAGGAAACTGAAGCTCCAAGTCACACAAATAGTAAGTGTCTGGGGCCAGATGTGAATTCAGATTTCCCCGAGCCTGGGACTCTCCACACAGACATTTATCCAAATTTTAAGCTTAGCAAAGCCTTTTCCCTGATTACATTATTTGATCCCAACAACAGCCCTGTGAGGTAGGTGAGATTATTTCCATTTTATAGGAAACTGTAGGAAACAGACTCAGATGGATCGAGTGACTTGACAGGTCATTTAACTAAGTAACTGGGGGTGGAGGGTGAGACAGCAGCTCTGAATCAGGCTTTCTCTGAACAAGGTTATGCCCCTCCCCCACAAAAACAAACCCAAACAAAACCTTCTAGGACTCATACAGCAGACAATGGCAAAAGGAGGTCTCCAGGAGAGTAGGATTAATGTTAGTAGAAGTGTTATCCCTTTCTAATGCCCCCACTCATTTAAATATTCTCCTCTTGTGCCTCCTCCACCCTTTTTAAGGCTGAAACCCTCATCTGAATTCCTGGCCATAGCTTTTCTTCACAACCCTCTACTGCGCTGAGAAAATCTCAGTTACCAAGCCAAAAGTGGAGGAGAGGTAAGAGAAGAAAAAGGGGTTCAATCCCCACATCTTCCTCCACCTACAATTCTGTTCCTTCTCATCTCACTGACGCCCTTCCAGTTCCTCACCATCTTCTGCTAGCACCTGAGGATTGATCTGGCTCCCAAGCTCAGGAGAGCTAAGGGTAGACTCAAGTGCCTATCTCTAGAACAGTGGTCAGTTAGGGCTGCCTGCTTAGAGCGAGAGAAGGCATGGCAGCTCAGGTTAGCTCAAGCCAGGGTGCAGCAAGGCTGGAGTGACTGACCCCTGGCTTATCATAGGCTTAGATGGGCACACTGGCTCTACAAAAAAGGAGGTTCTAGTCTGATTCCCCCCGAATTCAGCATTCAGTCTTAAAACCACACAGGCGAAGGGATTTCCCCCAGTCCCAAACCTCAGCACCACCCCGGTCCGTGCCCTGGCTGGGCCAAGCATTGGAATATTTTGTTTTGCAAGCAACCCTCTTTCCTTAGGAGAAATACCAAGGAGAAGGGGATGTTCTTACAGAACACTTTGGTCACGTCCTCCAAAGTGAAGCTGCCAGCTCTCCCACCCCAACATCCGCAACCACACCCCACATCCTGAGCTCAGGCTCAGCTCCATCCCGATCCTTGTAGACACGGAGCGTCAGGGGTAGCTTCGAAGGGAATCTGTGTCCAGGGCACCTTCGTAACCTAAATACTAAATTGGCAATAGGTGGCTGGAAGTGGGGGACGAGGGGAAAGGGAATGTGGATAGAGGTGTCTGCAAGGGACCTGGTCCATACACCCTCTCCTCTGGTCTAACCCCTTTCCGCTGGGGCAGGCTAAGAGTCTATTGCCTAGGGATGGAGTGGGGGACCAGTTCCACCCACTCCTCGCCCCGTATTCCCCTACCCCTCCATCCCCTGTAGATTAGAATCTTGTATTTCCCAACGTTCCACACTCATAACTTTGTAAGATAGAGCCTCCTGTCACAGTGGCCCCGAAAAGAGCTGCTGCCACCCGGAGAAGGACACGTGGATATGTCTGCTCTTGTTTCTGTGTGGTTTAGGTAGCAGGAGGACCGGAAGGATAACAAGGAAGTAGGAAAGGGTTTCCTGAGATGAGAGATTACTTCCGTCCATTCTCTTTCCCGTTTGGAAGCAGCAAGGGCTCGGGATTGGTACTGGGACAGGGGCTGGGACTTGGGGCCCGGGACTGGAACCACAGAAGCAGCATCCAAGCGCTTCTCCTTCTTACGTGAAGGCAGCAGGAAGCAGGTGGGGAGGGAGCATGGATACTTCTGTGTAACACACTGAACCTTATTAGAGAGGTCTGAAATAGAGAAAGAAACAAAAAGCGGGGAGAGAAAGAGAGAGAAGGGGGAAGAAGGAAGGAAGGAAAGAAGAAAGAAAGGAAGGAAGGAAAGAAGGAAGGAAGGAAGGAAGGAAAGAAGGAAGGAAGGAAGGAAGGAAGGAAGGAAGGAAGGAAGGAAGGAAGGAAGGAAGGAGTTTAAAACAATTAAAAGCAGCCAAGCAATGGTGGCCAAACAGCGGATCCGGATGGCTAACAAGAAACACAGCAAAAACATCACACAGAGAGGGAACGTAGCCAAAACCCTGGTAAGGCAGGAGATGGATGCTGTGCTATGGTGGGTTGGGGAGGGAGTGCATCTCAGAGGCTGGCTTTCTTTTTCTCTAAGGCTGAGCATGAATCCCTTCCTCTTCATATACTCTGCCATATGCTCCTTCACTCCAGTGAGGATGGGGACACTATGGATTGTGGACTTGGGCATAAAGGAGGGCAAAGAATAAGGACTCTTTCCCCAAACTGAGGAAACTTGGAGGGAGAGTAATGAATGCCTAGAAAAGGAAATGGGGGGATTGTAAGATTTTGAACCAGAGGAACACAGAATCATAGTTTTGGAACTAGAAGAGACCTTACACCCTAAAGCTTAAGTGACTTTCCCTCAGGGTGGCAGAGATGAAGTTCATACCTCAGTACTGATTCCAAATCCAGGACTTCACCAGTAACTTTGCCCAATAGACTTTCTCACTCCTGTGGCTGGGGCTACTCAGACTCATAGTTGGGTCAGCAGAAGTGGAGAGAGTATCCTAGCCAGTACAGCAACGAATCACTCTGATTATTGGCTGATGGTTATAATGGACTGTACAAAGCAGAATGAGTTCATAAGAAGAGCTGAATTTGAGCCATCTTTGAAGGAATCTTCCAAACAGTGAAATATTCTGAGAAAGAATGAAATTCATATCATTAGAGGAAAGATAACTTGAATTCAGGGTGCAGCTAGATGGTATAGTGGTTAGAGTGCTGGACCTGGAGTCAGGAAGACCTGAGTTCAGATCTGGCCTCAGACATTTATGTGTGACCCTGGGCAAGTCACTTAACCCTGTTTGCCTCAGTTTCCTTATCTGTAAAATGAGTGGAAAAGAAAATGGCAAACCACTCCAGTATCTTTGCCAAGAAAACCCCAAATGGGTTCACGAAGATTTGGACAGGACTGAAAAGGACTGAACAACAACAAAAAACTTGGATTAGAACAAGAGTTGGAAATCAGGGAGGAACACAGGGATAGGTGGGGGTGGGGCGGGTCGGTTTGCTTTATTTTTTTTTCCCCAGTTCTTATTTATTGTCCCATTTGCTAGAGTGGACATTCCATAGAGACTTTGAGGTTTGACTAGAAAAGTCAGTTGAACAGGTTAGTCAATATCTTTTCTTGATGACTTGTGTAACTGTCCAAAAGTGAGATCTGCTAAAACCAAGCTACTTAGAACTCGTGCCAAATCAGACTTTGTGCAATGTCAGAGAAACTCTGGGTGTAAACTGAACTTCACTTTGAATCTTAAGTTCTAAGCTAAACTACTCCCTGTCTGCCTTTCAGTGATTTGTTAGGACATTTCATTGAGCTGTTGGTAGTAAAACTTCCAGCCTGGGTTCTACAGAGTCATTGAACAGGAAACATTTTTCACTGAAGTATATGTCCTTATCTAATTTCACTCAGTAGAAACCTGCTGTGCTAATTAATATTCAAGCATGTACTTTCAACCTTACCCCTAAGAGATAATCTCTCCTTCAGCTCACACTGTCAACTAGAGGAAAGGTTTTAGTTTTTGTTTGTTGTTTTTTTTTTAATTTTGTTTTGTTTTAACATTAATGGAGAAGGAATATTCCTGAGGAATGTTAGACCTGATTGTTTAAGTGGCAACAAAGTTATACCAACTCATAATGAAAGGTTTCCTTGACAAGGGGAGCATTTGTATGTGATATTCGAATATAATTGGATGAATTGTTCCCTTCACTTCTCTGCTAGCTTTCTAAATAATTTTGATGTAAATGGATTAGCTCCTTCAAGGGGAGATGAAATTCTCTCAAAAGAAAACAATGAAAACTGATTTTCCCAATCCCTTGTCAAACACAATTAGACTGGTATTATGTCTATGTTCTGGGTCTCTTTCAGTAAGTCAGGAGATTCCATCTAAAATTTTAGGCAGCACATTTAGTTTGGGCATATGAGGGAGCATCTGTTGTAAAGAAATTTCATCATTTTGCAATGAAGTCTTAGAGTGGTCTGGGACCCTGGGAAGTTAAGTGACTTTCCTAAAGTTATACAGTCTGAGTCTCCATCCTGATGCTGAGGTCAGTTCTTTGTCCACAGAAGAGGATTACATAAGGAGCATTCTGAATTACCCTCTTAAAATCAGAGGAAGAGCTACCAGGGGTTAACTTTGTCTGCTAGAGCTCAAATTTTGCATTGTATTGACTACATGAGGATGACTCCTCTACCAGCGGGTATCCATCAAACAACCCTTATCTGCTTAACACTTGGATTCAAGGTCCATTGGATTTCCAGACAGGATGATGACAAATACACCTAGACCCAACAAGACCATCAGTGGAAGCTAATATAGACAGCTATCAGCTATTGAAAAAAATTATTGAACTCTGATGAATTATGATTCAGAAATTTGGGGAGATCTTTACCCCAGTTTCAAGTTTCCATCTGTAAACCTTTTCTTCCTGTAAATTAAGGAGCTTCATTCTAGTTAGCAAGTAATTTCTAGATTCCTAAATTTTTTTAAAATATTAACTAGCTGTATAGGCAAAGCAACTTCTTCTTTAGCAAGTATGGGAAAACACAGGCAGAAACTAACTTTTCATTAAACCAACTCAGACCAGTTTAATGTAGGAGAGTTGGAGTAAAGGTGAGAGGGGCATGTATCAAAATCTGTTCCAAGTAACTTCAATTAACATAAATTGATATACTTGGTCTAGGGTAGACCAGACCATCAGACCTAATGTAATGGCGGCACTGTGAAATCTCCACTTAGAATTATCATTTTCAATTATTTAAGACTGATTTTTCCCTCATTATGTTGGGTCAAGGGCAGTTGAGAGTAAGATGGAATTTCTCTTATTACTTACAGAACAATGTCAGGTAGAATTCTTCATCTCCCTGAGAAGAGGAATCCATGAGCCATCTCTTCTTTAGTCAACATTTGCCTGACATCCACACATTGAAGCAAGCTGCTGAGAAAATCATTTATGCAAAATCCAGTCTGTTGCCCATTAGGAGTTGGAATTGAAGAAGAAGGCATGTCACAGTCCTCTCTACCTGATCTAAATGATTGTTTGAGTTTTTCCCACTAAACCTTAACTACTAATGAGAGATTCACTAAATAAATAATCCCATATCAATCCAAAAAACCTGGTGAAAGCTTTTAACAGCAAAAGATAATTTGTCTTTTTAGGCTTATATTTAGTCAAGACCTATTCAGACCCAAAGCTAATAAGAATGTAATTTTGTGTCCTTTGATTTTTTCTTTTTTTCTCTTTTAATTTTGTCTTTGTAATGCTTTTTCTGGATCTTTTGGGCATAATCAACTAAACCTACATATATATGTAGATGTACATATGTATACACATGCATATACATATATGTATACATACATATATATATATATACACATATATACACATAATGTTTGTTAATTGATTGATTGCTTTGGGTTTCAAGCACTTCCAGATATTCAGTGAAAGTATTTGTTGGGCCTGTATTTTTGCCATGAGAATGAAGATGATGATGACGATGATGATGGCTGACATATATATAGTACTTCATAAACATTCTCTCTTTGATCCTCCTAACTGCCCTATGAAGAAGACGCTAGAGGTATTATTATCCCCATTTCACAGATGAGAAAACTGAAGCTAGGGGAGGTTAAGTAATTTACCCAAGGGCACACAACTAATGTCAGAGGCAAGCTTAGGACTCAGGTCTTTCTTGACTCTTCGACCGTCATGTTCTTAGAGCGTGCCACCTCCATGGGTTTAGAGATCCCCAGAGATGATTGAAATCTATGCAAGAAAGGAAAATTTTTTTTTCTTTTTTTTTGGAGGGGGAGAGCTGGGCAATTGGGGTTAAGTGACTTGCCCAAGGTCACACAGCTAGTAAGTGTTAAGTGTCTGAGGCCCAATTTGAACTCAAGTCCTCCTGACTCCAGGGGTAGTGCTCTATTCATTCACTGCACCACCTAGCCACCCTGGAAAATTATTTTTATAAGGAAAGTTTGGAGGGAATTGCTTCATGTAGAAAGGTTTAAATTAAACTTTCACAGATCATAGGATATCAGAGCTAGAAGGTGCCTTAGACATAATCTAGTCATTTTGCAAGTGAGGAAACTCTTGCTTGATAGTCTGAGGCCTCTGGAGGCTGAGCAACTTGCCCAAGTCATATAGCTAGTTAATGCCAGGAACAATATTAGAAACCAGGTCTCCTGACTTCGAGTCCAATTGTATGAAACCCTGTTTAGAATGCTGCTATTTTTCTTGAGTAAAAGGTCCTAGGCTTGAAACCCCATTCCCTCCTTGCAATCTGTGTGACCTTTGGGGAGGTATGGACTTTCTCTAGGCCATTGTTTTTTCATTTGCAAAATGTTAGGGGGAAATGTGGGGAGTAAGAGCTGGACTTGATGAAGGGTTCTTGGCTTGCGGTCTGTGACTTTAAAAAAATATTTTGATAGCTGTATTTCAGTATAATTGGTTTCCTTTGTAATCCTATGAATTTTATTTAATACATTTAAAAACATTATTCTGATAAAGGCTTCAGAGACTTCAGCAGACTCTCAAAGAGGCCACTGACAGAAAAAATGGTGAAGAACCCCTGGGCTAGATCTCTAAATGCCTTTATAGCTCTAAACTGTATGATTCTATGATGCT
>CM053591.1:131808626-131840847 GCA_028646515.1 Pseudochirops corinnae
TCTCTTCTTCTTCCTCATCTTTCTCTTCCTCTCCTTCTTCTCCTTCTCCTTCTTCTTCTTCTTCTTCTCCTTCTTCTTCTTCTTCTTCTCCTTCTTCTTCTTCTCCTTCTTCTTCTTCTTCTTCTTCTTCTTCTTCTTCTTCTTCTTCTTCTTCTTATCTTCTTCAATACTATTAGTTGATACTCTTCATCAATTCAGAAGTTAGAAGTGGATGTAAGTTAGCTTCACAATATGCCTTTATAAAAATGTGTGCTAAAAAGGCAAATTAAATTTTTTTTTAAATAAGGCAAATCTAATTCTCCTTTCTCTGGTCCCTTCCATTTTAGAGACCACAAGAAGAGAAATATCCTGTGGGCCCGTGGCTGCTGGCACTGTTTGTTTTTGTTGTCTGTGGATCAGGTATGGACACTGCCCCTGAGAACAAAGGATGGGTGTTTCAATGCTAGCCTTCACTTCCATGTTATTCTCTCTCAGTGGAGAAAATGTGTTTTATTTATAAGGAGAGCCTATTTCAGACTCATAGTAATTATTGCCTTGGTCTTGAGCTGATACATTTAAAATATTTATATGGAATGTTTCACACAATTGCATGTCCTCGTTGGGCAGGGGCCATCCTAAACTTCTCTGTATCATTCCAGTTTGAGTATATGCGCTGCCAAAGCAAGCATGAGTTGATCCATTGTTAAAGGAGGCATAGGTCTCTCTTGTCCTGGTATACAGAGCTCACAGGTACCATGTGACATCTAATCAGCCCTTTTCTGTCCCCCACCACAACAAAGACATAACCCTAATGAAACCAACAAGATCAAAGTTCAAATGAGATAAGCATGGAAAAAACATTGTAAACCCTAACACAGTAAACAGATGTTAGCTATTACTATTATTATTATTATTATTATTATTATTATTAATTTAATGATTGTTTCTGTTCCAGCAAACATGAATAGTGTAAGAATTGGTATAACACGTCATACCAAGATGAACTAACCAAAGTAGATATGATCATAGCAGCTGGCATTTATGTAGCGCTTTATGTTTGTAAAGAAAGCCATTGACAAATGTTATCTCATCATCATGACAGTGCTCTGAGATGGGAGGTGTTGTTACTCCAATTTTACAGATTAGGAAACCAAGGCAGACAGAAGTTCATATAACTAGTGAATGTCTGAGGCTGAATTTGAACTTAAGTCTTCCTGACTCTAGACCCGGTTCTCTATTTATTGAGAATTGTCTACCTGTCTAAGTGTCTAAAATTTAGCTGTAACTACAACCCACCTATTCAACGAAGAGTTAGAACCCCCTGGGGGAAGTCACAGTGAGGGACTTCTTTCTCAGAGAAGGTTCACATTCCAGACAGTGACACATTCTACTGCAGGATCGATGTCCTGGACTTTCGCATGGGGTTGAGCTTTTGATCTATAGCTCATGTGGTTATCTCAGACTTGAGAACCTGTTTATAAATGGCAGATTTCACTTTCACATTGATTTCCTACCAAGATCATCCATAGGGGGAAAAAAAATACCCTGAGGCAGCATGACTTAAAATGTTGGAGTTTTGTAACCTTTCAAATGATTACAGAGATTGAAGTAAGAGATTTCATGCTAACCCATTGTCAGTGGGGACATAGGTTCCTGTTGTCCTGGTGACTGAAAGCAAACAGATTACCATATTTATTCAGTCCTTTTCTGTCCCCTAACCCAGCCAAGGAACTTGTTCTTCCTAGACTAATAACACCAACAAGACATGCAAGAATACTAGATTTAGTGTTAGGAAGATCTGGATTCTAATTCCGCGTCGGACCTTCAACTAGCTCTGTGACCATGAACAAGTCACCAACCTATGTGAGCCTCAGTTTTCTCATATACAAAATTTAGGGTTCCTTCCAGCTCTGCCTCTGTGATACTATTTTCTATGTTCTTCGGCAAGGGAAAAGCCACTGAGTAAACGATTTTCTTTTGATGCTCTAGAGTAGTGGTTTCCCCCAAAAAAGACCAAATCTCATAGGAGGCAGGGGAGAGTATCATTTTCAAGCCACTGCTTGGTCTTTTATGGCTCAGAATAGTTTTTCCAATATGATTTTGGTTTCTAGGATTATATGCTAAAAATTCTTACCTAATCAAAAGAGCATTTATGAGTAAGGGAAGCAAATGAAAAACAAATTAGGAAGAAAATAAAACCTTAAGAAGTATAGTAGATGTAGTAATAATAACTTACATCACTCATAAAGCATTTTAAGATTTATAGAGTGCTTTACAAATATTGCCTCATTTTTTCCCACAACAAACCTGTGAGACAGATGGTATTATTATTATTATTTCCATTTCATAGAAGAGGAAACTAAGGCAGAGATTAAGTGACTTTCCCAAGGTCACATAGCCAGTATATGTCTGAGGTATAATTTAAAGCCTTCTGTTTAAGAAAAAAAAATGTTTTATTTTTATATCACCTTCATTTCTGTGTATAGCCCTTCCATCTGTCCTATGCAATGAGCCATCTCTTATGACATAGAATGAAAAAAAAAAGAAGAAAGTAATGCAATAAAACTAAGCAAAAAGCATCCACCTCCTGAATTTGACAGTATATGCCGTGTTCCACATCCATGGTCCCTCACCTTTGCAAGGAAAGAGAGGGAGTTCATGGTTGCAAAAGTCTTCTAATGAGTCTCCCTTCATCCATTCTTTCCATCCTATATGTCATTACCAGATTAATTTTCCTAATGCGCACTTCTGACCACTTCCTTCCGCTTCTCAGAAACCTTCAATAATTCTCCATTGCCTGATGAATGAAATTCAAAACCGTTAGCTAGTCATTCAAGTGCCCACACAGTTTGGTTCCTGCTGCCATGGAGAATGAAGGAACAAAAGGCTTCCTGAAAGAAAATATTTAAGAGGAAGACAAGGAGGAAAAATAGTCCAAAGAGACACAGATTTTCCAAATCCAAACCTTTGTTAAAAGGCAGAGGTAGAAGGATGTGACTCAGAAGTAAGGGAGGAAAAAACTTCAAACCACTGGGGCTATGTAATAGCTTAGCGGGAATTATGTGGATGAAGCTTTGACCAGGAGCAATCAGATATATAGAAGGAGAACCAGGAGAGGAGAATATCCCAAAAACTTAGAGAAGAGAGAGTAGTCAAGAGGAGGGTGTCATCAACAATGTCAAAGACTACAGAGAGGACAAGAAGAATGAGGACTGAGAAAAGGTCATTAGATTTGGCAATTAAACCATCATTGGTGACTTTAGAAAGGACAGTTTCAGTTAGATGAGCCCAAAATCCAGATGGCAAAGGGTTAGAGGTGAGAAGAGAAGTGAAGGCCCCAGTGTAGAAGAGAAAGAAGGCTTTCTCAGTGAGTTTAGTCAAGAAGGGGAGGAGAGATACTAGATGAGAGGTGGTCAGATTGGGTATGGTCAGATCAGACAAGGTTTTTTTAAGGATGGAGAGAAATGAGTAAGCTTGTAGACAGCAGGGAAAGAGCCAGTTGATGGAGAAACATTGAGAATTATAGAGAGTGGATATGATAATAGAAAAAATCTGCTGGAAAAAATGGGAGGTGATGGGATCAGAGGTGAATGTAGAGAGGTTTGCCTTGGCCAGGGGAAGGGCCATTTCCTCATTCAAGATAGGACCCCAAAAAATATTGATGAGGTTGGAGGGAGGTTTCTATTGAAGGGCCTTAGGGATCTGTCTTTGACTCTTCTCTGTTCTAGATTTTTATTAATCCTTTGGCTTACAGAAAAGGTGCCATTTTTATACTCCCAGAGGACATAAAAATAAAAGAAATATGCTACCATATTGAATTTTGATGATTGGAATAAGGGACGCATTTAACAAGATGAAATGTAATAATAAGTCCTACACTTAGGTTTAAAAATTCAGCGATCCAAGTATAGAAATAGAGACATGGTTCCAAGAAACAGTTATTATGAAGGCTTGAGAGTTTTAGTAGCACATGTAGCTTTGTGGGACAAGTAGGTGGCCCAGTGGATAGAGTGCTGGGCCTAGAGTCAGGTAGACTCATCTTCCTGAGTTCAAATCTGGCCTCAGACACTTACTAGTTGTGTAACCCTAGGTAAGTCACTTGGCCCTGTCTGCCTCAGTTTCCTCATCTGTAAAAGATGAATTGGAAAAGGAAATGGCAAACTGCTCTGGTATCTTTGCCAAGAAAATCCTGAACAGGGTCACAAAGAGTCACACACAACTGAAGTGACAGAAGAGCAACAACATAGATTCATATGAGTTAAACGTGTTACCTGGAAGCCAAACTATGCTATTTTAGGTCATATTAATGAATGTGTAATGTTTAGAACCAGAAGTATCCACATGATTCCACTGTACACTGTCATGATCATGCCACATCTAGCATCCCATATTCTGTTCTGAAAACCACATTTTAGGGGGAAATAGTGAAGAATTTCCAGGAGATAGTGACCAAGATGGGGACAAAACTTAATATAATGCAACAAGAAGATTAAAGAACATGGAATGTTTGGCCTGCAGAAAGAAGGCATAGGTGGGACATGGCTAATGTCTTGAAATATTTTAAGGGTTGCTCTAGTACATGATAAACTAGAGATCCTAATGCAAAGAGGAAAGTGGGTCTTTCTGGAGATTACTGTAACTTTCTGAGATAAGACCATGACATAATTACGGCTCTATAAGATGTAAGTCTTATGGGGGGAGGAGCCAAGATGTTGGAGTAAAAGAAGGAGCTTGCTTGAGCTCGTCCCCTAGAATCACCTCTAAGATGTGATTCTTATTTGGAAGGAACATGACAAGCAGTGAGGAGGGGGAGAAGCATTGTAGTGTGTGTGTGTGTGTGTGTGTGTGTGTGTGTGTGTGTGTATACACATGCATATATATGTATGAATATGCACATATACGTGTGTGTGTAAAATTGTACATTTGAGAAGTAATATGGCATGGAGGGATAAACTTGGAGGGAAGAACAGCTGATTTTAAAGTCTGCCTCTGATACTTAATAGTGGTATGACCATGGCCACATCAGCTCACCTCTCTGGGCCTCTGTTTCTTCTTCAGTAAAATGGGAATGATGATACCTTTAGTAGCTACCACAAGAAACTATTAAGTGTTAAGTGAGCTAAAGTATGTAATTCACTTTGCAAGCTTTAAAGCACTTCAGTATTCCTTACCCTATAGAGGATCTAGAACCCATCAAAGAAGAATGATAAGTACCAAGAGTAGCAGTCTTGGGGATGCTAGACATAGACGCCATATTGAGAATTTATATATCTAAAACTGAGCTAATTCACTCTTCCCTTTGGTTGTTGGGCTGGCTGGTCGGTCAGTTGGTTGTTAGCCTCTTCTCAAAGAAGATCAAAATAGCCATCACTATATCAGAGCCAAGTTTCAGTGTGTTCAACTGTGGCTGATCAGATGACTACAAGCTCAGAATGCTCTATCACAGGCCATGCACAAGTAGTCCATGTGCGGATTGTCTCCCTTTGCACATCTTGCATTTCTTCTGAACTATTTCAATTCTGCTTTACTCATAGAGCACAGCACCTTCTTTGATGAGGGCATACCATTGCTAGGCACAATCCCCATGCCATCGTCTCCCATGTCCCACAATCAGTTGCTAGTTATTACCATCATCATCCTAAGTATTATTATTATTATAATCATCTAGGATTGAAATGCCTTCCCTCAAGAGGAAGTGGGTTCCTCCCAGCTCGAAGTCAAAGGTTGGGCAGGAGTGTTGCAGAGCATATCCTTGTTCAAGTTCAGGTGGGGGTCAGTGGTCTCTGGGGGCCTTTTGACTCCCATATTTACAAATGTAACTGTCCATAAAGAGCATGAACTACCTTAGAGGGATAGTGAGTCCCTTCTCACTGGAGGTCTTCAAGCATAGGCCAGATTACCCATTATTACCTCATTTGAGGAATTCTGTAGAAAGGATACATGTTTTAAATATAAATTAGACTGGACGTCCTCAATCCTCATCCCTCCCAATTCTGATTTTTACTTCTGGCACATTACCTTGTGGAGAAAAAGCAAGTAAAGAATAATAAGCCTTTCTGCCTATTCCTTCTGGGGCAGCTATATGGTACAGTGGATAGAGTGCTAAACCTAGAGTCAAGAAGACCTAAGTTCAAATCCAACCTCAGATACTTACTGCTGTGAATGAAGAACCAATAACAACTGTATGACCCTGTGCAAGTCGCTTAACCTTGTTTGCCTCAATTTCTTCATCTATAAAATGAGCTGGAGAGGCAACAGCAACCCACTACAGTATCTTTTCCAAGAAAATCCCAAAGAAGGTCATGAAGAGTACGATGTGATTGAAAATGGCTAAACAAAAACCCTTTTCCTTAGAGAGGGAAAATAGGGGCTCTGCTTTTTTCCTAAGAGCTAGGATTTAGATTGGCCTTCCTGGCTGATCCTAGGGCTGGCATTGATGCATTTAATCATTGCTTCTGAAAGTTGTGGTCACTGTGAGGGAGTTGACCAATGGTGGTATTCTTCTCCTGGCTGTGGCCAGGAATTACCTCCTACCAGATATCCATCTGACTGGGTACCTGGGCCTCCCACTCACCTTGCTGCTCCTATAACTATGTTGTACATCTGAGAGGGTAGAAGACATACCTCTTAGAGTAGAGTGTCCATGTAAGTATCATTTATGAATATCATAAGGTCGCATTTGTTTATTCTTCCATTTCATGTTCCCTTAATGGTCACCCTCACACTTGGCAAAACCAGCTTAAGAAGTCTGGCCATTAAGAGTAATTATGGCATTTCCAAGGCTATTTCCTTTGAGAAACATCACTGCCTTTAACATACCAACATACGTCACAGACAGAGGTTTGGCTTTTGTTTTTGTTTTTATAATCTCTCTAACCACAGCATGATGCATGGGTTCCATGGACCCCTTCTTCATGCCACCAGGGTATCAGGATATAGCTAAGGAGGATGGTGTGCTGTTAAGATTCCAGGCCTTCAGCTGTGGGTATACCTTGAATAGATTCCCCATTGCTTTTAACATTGTCTTAATCTCTCCTATGGTCTCTAAATAAGAAAACAGTTGACATTATCTCTTCAGTACTTAGGGTACATGTCAGCATTTTTAATGATCACATGCTTCACATATGATAATATTTTTCCATGTGATAAGGCATTGAAGAAAGTCTGGCAGGCTCTGAACCAAAGCCAGCCCTTGGTAGTTTGTGTGTTAGCCTGTTGGAGGTTGTTTAAGAGAAGAAACAAAATGTGAATTTCACTTCCCCCCAAACAGCTCTAAAAACCAGTGGTTTGTGGCAGAAGTGTTCCTACTGAGATAAAGTGAGCTATCAGCAATCACTTTTGGTACAGTATGTTTATTCCAAGGAATGAGAGTTTTTGTATGAGGTAAATGGTTTAACTCAAGGTTCTCTCTTGTGTCTTTTTTTTGCATTCATTTTGAATTGGCTTTTTTTTTTAATGTTAAAACATGTCAGAAATCTGAACTGTTGCTAACTAAAATACCTTTTATGGTTCCCTCAAGACTAGACATTCTTCTCAGTGTCTCAGAAACTTTCCATCTTCAAACTTTAAAATTAGAATCTTGGGATCACAGATTTAGGGCTGCAAGACACTTTGGAGACCACCTACTCCAATCTTCCCATTTTACAGATGAGGAAACTGAGGCTCAGAGGTTATGACTTTTCCATGATCATACTGTGTTGTGGTCTCCTGAAATCTAGATTCAAGGAGTTGAAGTTTATAGCAGTTAAGCACACCCCCATCTTGACAGTTTTTCCTTGTTTCCTCCCTTTTTTATAAAAACATTATCTTCCATCTTTATGTCATGCTGCCTGCTCTCCAGCTTTCACCTCCACCCAGAATTGAAGGTACCATCCCTGTGACTTCCTGGGTTCTCATTGGTGAGTCAGTCTCAGTCCATGATGCTGTTTCCCAGCCACCTTCATGTCATGCTGCTAGCCACATACCCTAACCCCATTTCAGTGCTAGCTCTGAGAACAGTAATTAAATCCATGCTGCCATTCCTAGAAAGGATATGTCAATCACAAAGAAACATTCTTCCCATGAATGAACCCCAAAGTAAAATACCAACCTCCCAGCATATATAGTTTTCAACTAATAGACTCAGAGCCAAAGGCACCACAACCCATGTTGACTCAGTGCCTAATTGTCTCAGTGCCAAAAGGTGTGAAAGCCTTCCTGAAAGCAAGCCTCCTTGCGCGTAAGCCTCCCTATAAGCAAGCTTCCCCCCCAAGGCAATATATGGGCTCTGTGTGACTCAGGATGTGTCACAGTTGTGAGCTGAGCTGAAGTTCAAAGCAGCAATGATTGAAATACCCATGTACCTTTAGACCTGGGAACAGGGCAGGGAAAAGGGGGCACATGTAGTCACATAGGCCTATTAACAGACAGGGAAGATCTTTCTGTACCATTAATTCTCCATTTCCTCTCCTTTTCTCCTGTCTCTCTCTCTCTCTCTCTCTCTCTCTCTCTCTCTCTCTCTCTCTCACACACACACACACACACACACACACACACACACACACACACACACACAAACACAAAGTAGAGAGAGACATACTCTCCTGTAGTCTCGCATTTTCTCTAGACCTTCTAGGTCCTTTGTGAACCTCCCTTGTACCAGAGTATTTCCTAGGCAGCTGCTTTAGGTTTCTTTGCCAGGATTTCTCCTGTATATTATGATTCTGATTAGTATCCTGGTTTCCTAGCCTATTGTATAATCAGTCATCAGCTCATACAGTGTTTCCATCTCCCTCTGTTACTTCTATTTCTACTTTTTTTTCACTTGGTTGACCCCCCCATAGGGCCTTGAGTTGACAGGGGAGTATACCCTTTTCATAGACCTCAGCTACTTTATAGCTCTGTGTATGTATCTACTCTGTTTGTCCTCCCCTCCTAAGGTATATTTAAGCCAGGTATCATCTTCAGTCATCCTGATCTATATCTGGCCACTGGATCCAGATGGCTCTGGAGGTTAAAGTGAGTCTGGTGACCTTGCATGGCCCTCCCTCACTTAAATCCAGTTCACTTGCAAGTCATGATGTGACCTTCCTGATGTCATGGTCAAATAACAAAAAACAATATTTAACCCAGAAAAAATAGGATCACAGTTTAATTTACATCTTACTTTGAATCATAGAAGAAAATATTTGAGTATCTATGTCAGTTCCCTTCTCAGCACTCTTCCCTCCTCCAGTATTCCCAAACACAGTCCCATTTATGCCTCCGTCTCCATCACTGGTGTGGTACGGTGTTGACATCTGAATTTCATTGGTCAGTATAACCTGTCTCTTGCACAACTGAGTGTAAGATCCTTAAGATCAAAGAATGTTTCATTTTCATCTTTTATCCCTGGAGTGCCTAGCTTGGTGCCACGTATACTGTGGGCACTAATAAATGCGTGTTGAATTGAATTAAATATTTCCTTTGAAGAATAGTATCAAAAACTAGATCAAGATATGGTTTTGATCATTTGTGTGTCATGATCGGAAAGCCTGGTAAAGATCCCTTTTCAGAATTCTCTTTGTTAAATGCATAAAATAGAAAGAATTACAGAGAAAACCAGTTACGTTGAAATGCAGTTAGCAAAATATGTATTTTTTAAAGTTCTCAGACCCTAGGTTAAGAACTTTTGCTTTAGATAGACTGGGCTTCATGGGAAAGGGAGAGTATTCAGAAAGGAGGAAAAAAATTAAACCAGTACTCTTTGTTCACCTTTCTCATAACCCCCAGCAAAGCTGTACTGGTGGTGAAGGGGAGCATGGGAACAGAGTAGAAGGAACAGATGGGTCCTGGGTCCCAGAGGATAGAACATCCATGAGTGAGAGCCTGGCCTTACAAAGGAAACTGAGCTAGGTGATCAGGCCAGGCTAGCTACAGAAACTTCTAGCAGCGCAGGCTCCAGCAGGTAGCACACATCTGTGCCCCCTTTACCCTCTAAACTGGTAAATTATGTCTGGCATCCAGCCGGCAATCAGTGTGTAATAAGAGTGGTTCAGCAAAGCAGACTCTGGGATCTTTCAGCATGGCCAACTGTTAATAGTCCAGCAATCTGTCTGCAGTTTTGTCTGCTTGGTCTAGGAGCTCTTTGGACTTTACAATTCCTTATGCACGCTTCAGGTATTCTCCCTAGGGGAGAGGTCAGCCCAAGGACAAGCCTTTCCTTGGCTAGCCTTCCCAAGAGAAAGGGTGAGAAGGGGTGATTCTTAGTAACGTTTTTCACTGGGGTGAATTAGGCAGCCTTGACTTCCCATACCACTAAACCTCTTCCAGTTCTTTCCTGCTTTTGTTTTCAGATAGCCTTGATGCCTTGATTTAATGGAGAGATCCCATGTTTCCCAGTTCTTAGGGCAGCCTCAAAAGGTCCTCCTGGACCTATCTTTTCTCTCCTGTTCTTAACCCCACCCCCAACTCCCAGACCCTTGCTTCAAGGCTGGCCTGTCTTGGTCCAGTGTTAATGCTAAATGAAGCCAAGATAAGGCGGACCCTTTCAGCATTTCTACCAGTCGGTAGCTTAACCAAGCTGCCATTCATTCATCTGACCATCCTCTCCTCTCTGCCTTCCCCAGCTGGTAACTCTCTTCTCCCCATGGGCTGTGTGTCCTAACAAATCAGGAAATTGTAGTCAAACATATCCCAACATCTGGAGAAAGTAGTGATGCTGGGATTTTTTTTTTTAGTCATTAGCAACTGTCCTCAGTCTCCCAAGAATACTGAAGACTACAAAAGCTCAGAGTTTGTGTGTATAACCATTTATAGAAGCAATATGGAGGCATAATGGATAAGAGTGTCAGCCCCTGAATCATGAAGACCTGGGTTCTAATGTGACCTCCTCTGATATGTACTGACTGCGTGATCTTGGGGAAATTAGTTAATTTCTCTGTTCCCCAGGCAACTCTTTAATAAATTCCAGAGAAGGTCAAACCTATATTAGATGAAGATGCCCTTCACCAGGAGCTGCCCATACAGCTAAAAACACACATCTAAATAAATATGACCCATAGACTTATGTATCACAGGAAGTAGTGGATAGTGAGTCAGTCCTGGAGCCAGGAGGACTTCAATTTAAATTCTGCCTCTGGCATATACTCACTGTGGGATCCTGAACACTAAGTTTTCAGGCCCCTCCCCCCCCTTGACAGCTCTTTAAAATTGTGAGTTGTAGAACAGTAACTGATCTGCATTGACCGAGGGAGTCTCCTTACCTGGCGTTCTCCCACACCAATGAAATCAAAAGTATAAACCAAAAGATAAAACAAAGTCTATTTGTACATTTCCATCAACCTCCTATCCCTCCCTCTCCTCCCAGCAGCATCCTGGTTTTTCTGCCCAAAGTTCTCCAGTTGTTTTCTCTTCTTGTTTATTGGCGTGGAGTCAGGAAAATGAGTTCAAATCTGACCTCAGACATTTATTAGCTGTGTGATCCTGGACAAGTCACTTAACTCTATTTTCCTCAGTTTCCTCGTCTGTAAAATGTACTGGAGAAGGAAACAGCAAACCACTCCAGCATCTTTGCCAAGAAAACCCTAAATGGGGTCACAAAGAGTCAGACATGAGCTGGAATAACTGAACAACAACAACAAACAAACAAGAAGGGAAAAGATAACAATTTGATCCTTGGACAGACAGTTCTCTTGCTGAACCTCTGTCAGTGAACCGAATGAGACCACACACCTAGTGGGCTCTCCATAAATACCTTTGGGCTATGGAGACTCATTTGTAGGAAGGTGAGTGCGGAGGAGGAGGAGGCAGCAGAGAGAAGAATAAGGCTCCAAGGCTGCCCCTACCCCCTGCCTCTTAAACAGCGATGCATGAGTCACCCAGGGAAGGAACAGCCTTTCCACCTCCCAGTCTGCCTGAATGACAGGTGGGGAGTCAGGTTTGAGAGCAAGAACAAAGCTGTTAGCAATATCCAAGAACGGCAGCAATTTCTCCTGCCAAAACCACTATTTTATATCATTAGTTATTTAGAAATCAACCTATGCAGGGGGGGGGAGTCTAAGGGGAAGTGAGAGTTTCCTTAGAAGTAGCAAAAAGTAGAAAAATTTAGAGTGAACAAATGCATGTTTTAGAGTGATTATTGATTGTAAGTTGCTGCAGCTAAGGGGGCTTTCTTCAACATCCTTGCTAGAGAAAGGTAAACTTTCCAAAGGTTCCAGGCGAGATTCTGTTCCAGTGCCCTTGTGGTTTTCTTTTCAAGACAAAGAAATTCCTCGTTCAGCCATACGCCCCTCCCTGGAGAGACAGAGCTCTCCCTCACATCTCTTTCCTTGATGCTCGCTCCTAAATAGATTTGGCTTTTTCAGGGCCACTAATTCAAACATTGCTGGGGCTTCTCTGTAGACCTGAAGGTTTTTTCCAAGCCCCAGCCCACAGACTGACCAGTGAGTACCTCTGAAGTCTTGCAGAAAATCTTCCATTTCACCACGACTGAAAAGCTTAGCACTTTATTCTGCCTCAGGGTCCCTTCCTGAATGTCTGTCTGAGCAAATCTAGAAAATGTATGTTTTGAGTCATTCAGACTCCTCAAAGGTCTCCCCCTGGAATTCATTTTTAAAGCTGTCCATTGTTATTCCAAATGTCCCTCACCTCACACTCCTATGGCACTTGAGATGGGGTCACGTCCTCACGTTACTGAATTAACGGAATGGAAGGAATCTGAGTGATCATGCTTTCACCCAATCACCTAGCAAAGGGATATTGGTACTGCATGATGTTTGTGTCTCTGATGCCTCAATGGAGGGCAAATGCCTTTGCCTTCTTGCCTTCTTCGCATAAGACCCAAATGGTCTTTACTAACTCTTTTTGTGAGTCTCATTCTGCTCCCTCTTTTTTTTTTTTGTTTTCCTTTCCAATTCTTTGGTTAGTGGTCACAGATAGCTTTCCTATTTCCTTATGTAACAAAAAGAAGCTTGGAGACTTTTTGTTGGTTCTTTGCAGATTTCTAGTGATCTGTCTCCTTGCAGTTTCCCAGTTTGTCTTGTTTCCTCCTCAGTTCCCTCTTAGACCATAAGTTTCTTTACTAACCATACTAGACTTTTCCCACCATTCTCCTATTTTACTTAAAAGTTCTGTAGGTTTGGGGATTTTCTTGTTTTCATCCATAATTCCACCTTCTTTCCACTCTTCCTTCTCTTTTCAGCATATCCTGGGGCCTCCCTGCAGCCCCTCTTTCTCATTTTCTTGTTAAAATTTTCTACAATAAAATAAAATTCTCCAGCAGGATTCTGACTTCCAGACTATTTCCTCTGAGACCAATTTCTTGAGTTTTATTCCTACCTTTTCAGGTGAGAACCTTGTTTCATATTGTAAAAAAAAAAAAAAAAACCAAGCAAACAAAAAACAGAGTTCATTATACAAGAGCTCCGTCTTCTCCCCTCTTCACCTCTCATCACCTAGATGCCTTGGACGTCTATCTTCTCCCTCACCTCAGCCTCATATGAAAAGAGGTGGCCCTTCTACTTGACAAGGCCAACCCATCTATAAGCATATATGAGCTCAGTTCCATCCCATCCTCTCCAGCAGATTGTCCCCTCTATCAGGCGCACTCTCACTAATCTTCAGTCTCTATCTGTAGATGCGACCCTATTGCTTGTTGAATTTCTAAAACTAGATATTGCATAGACATCTTAACCTCAACATGTCCAAAGCTGAACTCATTATCATTCCTTCTATCCACCCCACCCCTCACTTCTAAACTTCCCAGCTACTGTCAAGGGCACCATCGTCCTCCCAATTACCCAGACTTGCAACTTAGGTGATATCCCTGACTCCTCACTCTCTCCCACCATATCCAAGCCATTGCCAAGTTTTGTCAATTCTACCTTTGTTTCTTCCATATGCCCCCGTCTCTCTCTGACACTGCCACCAATTCTGGTGCAGGCCCTCAGTCGGCACTTTCTATTATATTATTTTATTATTATATTTTATTGTTATATATTATTGTATATCATAGTCTTATTACAATAGCCTTCTGATTGTTCTCGGTTTCCATTCTCTCTCCCCTCCAGTCCAACCCCAATGCCCTGTCAAATTGATCTTCCTAAAGCATAGGTCTGAACTTGTTACCTCCTTATTCAATAAACTCTAAGGGCTTCCTATGACCTCCAAGACAAAATATGAAATCCTCTGTTTGCTATTAAGACTCATTCATAAGCTGACCTCTTCCTCCCTTTCCAGTCATCTCATACCTCACTCCCTCTTCCACATATACTATGATGCAATGACACTGGCCTCCTTGCAGTCTCTCAAACAAGACTCTCCATTTCCCTATTTCGGGCATTTTCACTGGATGTGCCCCATGCTTGAAATTCTCTTCTTCCTCATCTCTATCTGGCTTCCCTGGTTTCCTTCAAGTCCCAGCTAAAATCTCACCTTCTGCAAGAAACCTTTCCCAATTCTTCATTCAGGAGCCTTCCCCCTGTTGATTATTTTCTATTTATCCTGTATATACACTGCCTGTACATAGACTGTGAATTCCCCAAAGACAGGGACTATTTCTTTCTTCATATTCTCAGTGCTTAGCATGATGCCCGGCACATAATAGGTGTTTAATGCCAGTTGACTTAACTTGTATCTCTAACCTCCTCTGGTCTATATTTACAGAGCACCCACTTTGTTATGGATAATATAGAAAACAGTGGGAAGTTATAGACCCAGCCCCCTAAAAAGCCTCTGCTCTAGGCTTGCAGCTCCTCTGTGAACAGAGCTCCAGCAGATTTGGCATTCAGCCCAGGACAGGTCAGAGAGGTTCCTCGATTGTTTTAAAGGCAGCTCTGCTGTTTGTTCCTTGTGTGACCTTGTCTCCACTGTCTGAGCCTCAGCATCCTCAGCTATAAAATGAAGGGGTTTGACCAGTTGTCTACTAAGGTCTGAGTTTGGGACTTTTATAATATGGCAGATCTTGAGGCAGAAGGGAGCTCAGAGAGTATGGAATACAACTCCACATTTAACAAGAAAATACCTAGCAAGCTGAAGTGATTGGCCTAAGGTCATTCAAGTAGACAGCAGCAGAAGCAAGATTTGAAAACCAGAGTACCAAGCTGTATTCATGCCTGATCCCAGGGCTTTAGGAAGCTATCATTCTACTCTTAGTATACTGGAGATCCCTTTGGATTCTGGTGGTTCCTTCTCAACCTAGAGATGTGGGAGCTCTCCCTGGAAAATGCTCAGGGCCAGCTTCTCCAGACTAAAATGCTTTCTTGCCTTACCTCACCTTTCCTGGGCCTCTTTCCTCTTGGCTTTGTCCTGCCTTTCCTGCAGTCTCCTCAGCTGTTGTTTTCTCAGCTTTGTTCACCCACTGTTAAGTTATTAACTTGTCAGGATCTAGACTCCCCACTTCCGCTCCCTCTTTGAACTCTCTGTTGACTTTCTTCCTGCTCACTGCATCGGAAAGTCAGGGTTTGGGAGACAGGGGTTAGCAGACAGGTCAACTGTAGCTTACACGCAGAATTAGATTCAGTATAATTACCGTAACATGTCATAAGCTTTCTAAGGATTTTTAAAGACAATTGGAAGCCAAAAAAAAAAACAAACCTCTAATATTTCTCCCCATTTGGGGGGAGTTGGTAAACCAAAATGAGGCATTTTTTAAAAAACAAACCTTTATTCAATGCAATATTTTCGTAAAAGAATTCTTTCCAAATTGATCCCTCTATAAATATGCCAGAGAAAGAGAGAGATAGAGACAGAGACATAGAGACAGACAGAAAGAAATACACTGCTATATTCATTCAGTTAGGATAACGAATCACTTTTAGTGAAGTCAAAAAGGAACAAATGAGTTATTTTAATTCAAATTAAAAAGATGAGTTTGATTCAGAATGTTTTGATTAGAATTTTCCAAGGAAATGGTCAGTAGATACCTAGAAAGAGCAGAGGTAATAGTAATATTTCCTCAAAGTTCCACAACCATAATTGGAGTCAGTGAGATGTGACCATGGCTCACTGATTGTATTTTTCTCATTCATTGGGTTCTGGGTGTATAGCTGAATCAGTCTTGAAAATAATGCCTAACATAAGACAAGTAGAAATCTTTCTTGGGAAGGTAATTTTTTAGAAGGTTTATTTCATTTATATTATTCCACGTACTTCTCCTTGGGGGACTATTGTAAAGTTCAGATATTTCTAGCTGATTTTATTATAGTAAAACACCTCACTATCTGGAATTCATGTTTAAAATAACCTAATTTACCTAGAACACAACCGAGAACCAAAAAAAAGCCAAAAATGTACAAGTACAGGCAAAAATCCATGCACTAAAGTTTATTCACTTTACTTATGGAGAGCCACTCTGTGTTATCAGTAACTGATTGAAAACGTTCTGGGTAAGAATTTAACAAGCTTAGGTCTATGCTTTCCAAACTCAAAGCTGAGTAAATTAAAAGATCAAATTAAAAATCAAGAGAAGGTCTGTTAAAAGCAGCAATGCTGATTAATGCAAGAAGGGACAGGGCAAAATCTGCAGAAGAAAGGAGGCAGGAAAAAAATACAAAAAATGCAAAAAAATGCAAAAAAACATACCAATCTGAAGCCACTTACCTCAGGCTAATAGTTCTTCCCACCATGGTTTAATCTGAGAAATAGAGAATGTTTTTTATTGCTCAAGGCTGGAGACCCTGAGGAACCAAGGAAAGATTTAAGATTTTCTCTGCTTAAGAAGGCAGGGAAGTGAGGGGGGGAGGGGAAGAACAACATATGAAAAGACGTATGAAAACATTTCCATTCAAATAAACTGAAATAAAAAGTTTTGGTACCATTATCCAGGAAATTCATCCATCCAGTGATCTTACTTTTGTCACCTGCTAGGCTGGCTAGTAGATAACTCCACAAAACCTTTCAAAAAGGCAAATCCTCCCTTGAATCCAGTCCCTTAGTTGGGTCTACATCTTTGGGCCACTCAAGGCTGATTATCTGCAACAGCTGGGGAAGATATGAAAAGAAATCTTTTTAAACTTTTGCTTCCTTGGACAACTTATAGATGTGAAACCTATTTTACAAAGCAAGCCTCCCAAGCCACTATAATAACCTCAGGTAAACAGACAGAGGACAGGGCCAAATTATCAGCTCTCAGCAAACAGCCAGAGGCAGAGCAGAGGACTCTTTTCTCCCTGGAGGTATTGTCTGGGAGCTATTTGTGAGTTCTACTTTTTTGAGGTCCTGCCCTGTGGTATCAGCAGTCATAGTTCTAATCATGAGTTCTGGGAGACTAGAGGCAGTGAGTGAAAAGACCAGTTTCTTAAAGAATCTTAAATGAAAGTTAAGTCTTCCTAGCCCCTGGAAGATTAGCACACATAACCAACCAATATTGTCCTAATTTTCAGTTACATAATGAGCCAGCCCATATTTCAGAGGCTCCTGGCCAGTCAGATGCCAAATTGTGAGGGGGATTATCAGTAACTGAACAGTGCCAGCAATTCTGGAGGTCAGACTGATTTATCAGAGGATCTCTCTGCTGTCACCCAGCTTTCCTAACCAGCATGTGGGCCTTGGTTGTGACTGGACATCCCAGGATATCTGGCCAGGCCTTGACTGCAAGGCCTGGTACATTCATATCTGTACCTCTCACTAGAATTAACTGAAGGTTTCTGGATAAATCCCTCAGGCATCAGTGGAAAAAACTGAAGGCCTGCTTTTTAAAGTTCACTGACCTCTTGCTAGTATAAGGAAGGAAACATTTATTCAGTTGCATGCTCACATGTCAAGTTTGGGTGGGGTCATTCTAAGATGGACCCCAGGAGATTGAGCTTCCAACCTCCTTCATGCTGACCAGTATCTGAGTGAACCTATTTTTTTTTTCTTCTTCAGCTATATTTCAGATTATCCAGAGTATAAGGATGGGTATGTAAATCGGCAGAGACTTGACCCCTCCTTCCTCCATTGGGAGGGTGGCCTGGATTAGCCTTTAGCTGATGCTGTGATGGAACAGACACAAAAAATCAAAAGCCACGTGGGACCATGCCCTGCACGCATCATCAAGGATGCCAAACCAAACTACCTCTTTATGTGATGTCTTGGTGCTTGCGTGTTCTCAACAGGAAAGGATATTCTCTCTATTGGCTGAACAGGCTGTCCTAGCCTTGAGGAAGAAAAGCCCTGCGCTCCATTGCTGTCATTTCCCGTTTTCCCATCAGTGTGTTTGTAACCCTGGGAATGATTTGCTGGTGTATCTTTGAGGTGTGTTGTTTGTCATGTGCTGGGAACTGATTTTAAAAATAAATGCCAGTGCTCACCCCTGCACTGTTTGTTGGTTATAGTCAGAAAGTCAAGCCTAAGAAAATATAGGCAGACTCCACAGACCTTAACTGAGAAGCAATTGAGAGGAAAACATCACCAGGCCAAGCAAGGTTGTTGTCAGGGACTGAGTTCTAGGGGAGTAGTGTAATAAAGGGGCCATCAACCAGAATAGTGTTAAAATGGGGATTAGAGTGTCGCCATAGCAGGATCTGGTTTTACTGTATTAATATCCCTATTGGGACAGAATGTTGATTGGTGGTAATATGAAGCACACTTTTATCTAATAATAAGGAAAAAAAAAACAGAAGAGCTCAGAAGGTTTCTGCAGGAAGCATTGTGCCTATTTGGTTGGAAGACAATTGTATGGTAGAGTAGCAATGTCTAGTAGCTTCATAACACCTGGGTTAAGTGACATCTCTGCCACCCACTAGTTGTGTGACCACAGGCAAGTCACTTAACCAGACTGGGCCTCAGTTTCTCCCTGCAATGATCACATAAATGATTGCTAAGGTCCTTTCTGACTCTATATCCAATGTCCTGGAGATTTGAATTGGATGATACTAACTAGATTTTGAAAAACACTTGCAGGCTTAGTCTGCAGCTCCCCACTGTCATGCCCAACAGATTTCAGCACCCACCACTTTTCCTGTCTCCCTTTCCTTTCTGTGGTGGTCATGTTTTTCAGTCCATATAAGTAACATGTATGAAAATCTATTGAAAATTATAAAACACAATACACAAGTACCCAAGATGCATCAGAAAACTTTAGTGACCTTAGAAACCACATAAGCCAACCCCATCATCTTGATGATTAAGAAACTGAGGCAGAGAAAAGTTAAGTGCTTTTTTTTCCAGGTCACATGGGGAGTAAGTAGAAGAGACAAAATTTGAACCTAGGTCTTCTGACTCTAAATTCAGTGCTCTTTCTTTCACATCGAAATACTGCAAGTCCTCTTTCTACAGATGAGAAACGTGAAAAATTAATTGGTGAAGTGATGTTGTCTTTCTAACCATCATTATCATCATTGTTAAATTTCTCCACGTCCTACCTTTGAGTCTGAATGGGGAAGCCATTTGAGCTTGGGGCCCATTCTCAGGGCTACTGTTAATTTTGTGCTTGAGAAAAGCTGTGGTACAATTAAAATGTAGCTGGATTTGGGGCTAGAGAGCCCAGTGCTACGCATTACCACCTGGAGGCAGCCAGGTGTCATGGTAGAGAGAGTGCTGGACCTGGAGTGAGGAAGGCCTGAGTTCAAATCCTGCCTCAGGAACTTACGAGCTATATATGAGCCTGGGCAGATCACTCTGACTTCTCTTAGCCTCAGTGTCCTCATATGTAAAATAGCCCTTACTTCACAGTCCTAGTCTTGTTGTGAGGATCTGTGCATCAAGCAATTTGCAAACCTTAATGCACTATGTATTATTACTATGTATGTGAACTAGGGTAAGTTACTCTCTGGGTCTTGATTTCTTTACCTATGAAAGGAGGGAGGTAGATTAGGTATCTTTCAGCTCTGAATTTGTGATCCTCATTGAGCAAGTCAAACAAATAAGGCCATTTTACCAAATGAGATGTTGTTCATCGTTAGTTTTTGAAGAGTTACTGATGGCATCACAGGGCAATGTCTTGACTTGTGTATGAATTGAATTTAAGTGGGGCAGAGTTGCACAGTCGTCAGCCTCACTCTCTCTTCCAGAGTCATCAAATCCAGTGGCAAGACAAAAACTCAGGATGATTGGTGATGGCCCGGGATGCAGTGGATAACCTTGGCATCTTCTATGGCTGACCAAGTTCTATCAAATAAAATAATGTCTGTGCAAAAGGATGGGGTTTTCCTGGAGACTTCTTGATCAATTTGATGAGATGACAAAACATGAATAAGCCTTTGTTTGTAGGCATGCATTTGAGGAGCACTGACCTGTAGAGTGTGGGCACAGCCACTGCCACCTTACTCAGAGAACACGTGGAGCTCCTGAGAACTGACTGACTGGGGGTCTACAAAGACAGACTCTTGTCTCAGCAACCACTCCACTCCATGGTCTATAAAAGCTAACTAACAGACCAGCTCTCTCTTTCTCTTTTGGATTCCTTCACTGTTTTCCCTTGAGCCTTTCTGCTAAGAGTGGAGAGGGGATTAGTCCCTTCTCCTTTCCCTTCCCCTCTCCAAACCAACAACTCCTGGCAACTTGCCACAGATGTACACGGTATCTAGGTGACCTGAGAGGAGAATTCATAGACAATCTCTCTGACCACCAACTTCTTGTGCAGAGGAGATAGATGTTTTCATCTCTTGGGCACCATGATCTCAGAATCTAGAGGCTTCTAGCTAAAAGAGGGATTTCTTGGGTAGATTCGGGGATAGACCTTTCAGTGAGTAACCCCCAAATTCAAGAGTTCCTAAACAACAATAGCCTTTTATACTAGAGGAAAAAGATTTCTTCAACAGCATGCTTCATGGAGAAAGAAGAGAACATGTACTACAGAGTTCCTGAGCAGTCCTACTTGGAGAATAAAGTCAGAGAGTTATTTGGACAATGCAAGAAAGGGACTTCCTGTTGAGAAATCCCCAAAATATGTCTACTTTCAGGGGGAAGAGTCTAACTATAGGGTAATGCTATGTATGGGTCTCAGGGAAGTTGTATAGTTTTAAGAGGTGCTCACCAGAGCAACTCAAAGGGTTGCCCTGATGGCCATCCCAAATTCCTTTCCCTATGGAGGGAGCTGATGGACTATTTGAGTGTTGTATGTGTTTTCTGTAACTGTTGATGGGCTTCCATGAGTCCTTTGCTCCTTCTACGTTTTCTGTGGGGTAAAATAAAGGCTGTCCAGTGCTCTGTTTGCATTTATTACCTGGAGTGTTTAAGAGATGGGGGATGCTGTTACCTATATTTGGGGAATCCTAGAGAAGAACTACACTTAAACTGTTTTTGGAGGTTTTCACTGGAATAATTCTAGGTGGGAACAATGAACCAAAGAGAGGTACTATTCATCTTGGGGTCAGCCCCATTCCTGGTGATCCCAGAGCCTTGTGGGGCAGAGGATTCTCCCCATCTCCAAAACAGGAGAGTGACAAAAGCTTCAGTATAAGTGAGCAGCCAGATGGCTCAGTGGGCCAGGAAGACTTGAGCTCAAATCCAGCCTCAGACACTAGCTATGCGACCCTGGTCAAGTCACTTAACTTCCAATTGCCTTAACCCACTGAAAAAGGAAATGGCAAACCAGTAACTTTTCCAAGAAAACCAAAGAGTTGGACATGACTGAACAACACCAACACAGTCCATTCTACAGAGATTCCCTTTCTCTCTCTCCTTGTCTGCTATGAGCTTTACCCCAGAAGGACTGCTGTTAAGGTCTTGGAGGCACTCCCTCCTCCCCCCATCTCCCATTCCCACTCCTGGACTCCTCAGCCCCCACATTTAGAGCCAAATTGACTCATGAACAGCACTGCTGCTCTGTAATTAGCAGGCCCTGGTTGCTCAAGACTGACTACGAGCCCCACCCTTCCTCCAGATTCTCTGAGCTGAAGGAGCAGTTTCCTTAGGGCTCAGAGGACAGAAAACAATAGAAGTTGGGCACACCCCATAGCCCCAGGCATCCTGTTTGGCCCTGGGAGGGCTGTACAATGTATCCATGTGCTATCAAAGATCAGACCCCAGCAGCTGGCAACCCAGCTAGGACCAATGAGAGCTGTGGGCTGCCTGACAGCCAAGGGACAGAGGAAAGCACTCTTGCCTTAGTAAAAAGCTTTGCAAACGTTGAACTATATAAATGTGAGTAGCTGTTGTTATTTTTTTAATCCTTAATTCTCAACACACACACACACACACACACACACACACACACACACATCAGTGGCCTGGACTTGATTTGGATTCTCTGGGGAAGCGTATCTCTCCTGGTCTTCCCTGTTGTAAACGAAAGCACATTTATGGCTGCATAACTACGGGGCATTGCCAGAGTATAAGTTCACTTGGTTGGATTCAGTCAAAAGGCCTCACTTGATCTTGAATAAAAGGATTTGTTCTGTAAAATTTGGATTCAGTCAAAAGGCCACAGTTGAGTATTTAGAAGGCCACAAGTGGCTTCAAGGTCACAGGTTCCCCACCCTACTACAGTACACTACAAAATAAGGGTCTCCAAAATAAAGAATAAGCCCTTCATTTTATAGAAAGGAAATTGGGGATCAGGGAAGTAGAGTAATATGCCTATGGTTATAAAGCTATGAGAAGTAAGGTAGTGTATGGAAGGTGAGCTGGTGTAGTAAGAGCCACAGCGGACCCAGAAGAACTGTGTTTGATTCCAATGTCCGGGTCATATGACCTTGACCAAGTCACTTCCTTTACCCCCACAAATCTTGGTTTCCTCATATATAAAATGAGGAGATTGGAATAAATGATTTTAATGTTAGTTCATGAGTCCACATTCTATGACTTGACAAGCATCAAAGCTGGATTCATATCTAGGTTTTCTGACTTTCTAGCCAAGGCATTTTTTTTTTTTGTAAACTGGAAGCCCTGGCTAAATAAATAACTGAACTTTGCATGATGGGCATTTGAGCATTGAGTCTCTGGAGGACAATGAATTTAGCCTTCTGAGTTGGCCTTCTTCCTGAAAAAGTGCCTCTATATTAGAGTTGCAGGATGGATTTGCCCTTCCAGATTGTGGGCTCATCAATAAATTAGTCTTCTAAACGTTTCTCAGTAGCCTTCAGTTAAATATTTGTATTTAACCATCATTTCTCTGTAGTGAATTAATACTGGTAGCCCTTTGCAGGCAGACTTGAACTGAAATAAATTAGAACTTTATGTATGTGTGTGTGTGTGCACGCACATACATATATACAGACACTATATGTGTGTGTGTCTATATATGTATATATACAATTCTAATGACAGGAATCTTAAGGAAAAACAAGGGAATCAGTGTTGGGGTTATAATGCAGCCCTGAAGGGGAATCAGTCACCCCTAGTCAGGAAGTTCTTCCCCAAGTGGAATAATAGGAGTAATTGTAGTTGGAATTAGAAGTCTTAGTAGAACCTACAAAGAAAGCTGAGACCAAGAACTTTGGTGCTTGGAGAGAATTCTTTCCCCTTGCTTTCATCAGCAGGTTAGGCTGACATACAGGGAGAGACAGAGGTCAAATAAATTTTGCTTGGTGGCCTTCAGTAGTTCATTTCATGTACAGCTCAGTTCCACAAATGTGTTTAAGTAGCTCCTGTAAGCAAGGTATGGGGTAGGCACTTGGAATTATAAAGATAAAGGCATCATGGAGTCTATTCTCAAGGAATTTATAATCTAAAGGGGATTGGAAGTCAGGAGGAAAATATATATAGATAATTGATACAGAGGAGAATGTGCTAAGTACAAGAGACAGGTCCAGGCAAAGTGCTATGAGAAACTTGATACCATCTCTAGGTGAGAGAGGAAGAAAGATCAGAGATTTCATAGAGGAAGCAGGACTTCAGCAGGTGGAAAGTGAATTCCATTCTTGGAAAAATAACATGAGCAAAGTTGGAAAGGGACAGTACAAGAACAGAGGACAGAGAGTAGCTTAGTACTTTGAAATGAAATCCTGTGAAGGGATGAAATAGTAGAAAAGATTGGAAAATTAGACTAGAACTAGAGTGTGGTGGGCTTTGAATGCAGAATCAGGAGTTTAAGCATTATTTGGTAGACAATGGGGAGCCATGTACCATCTACTCTCTCCTTCCTCCTGATAGTAGTTTCTTGGCTTTTCTCAGGCTCGTGACTCACTCATACTCTTGTCTCCATCACTGGGTCCTAATATTCTTCCGTTAATTGTAACCATTCACTAAGGCCCTATTCCTTGGCCACCTTTTCTCTCTGTATGGTCTCTCCAATGGCAGTCTGATCCTTAACACTATGTAAATGATTCCTAAAATCTATATCTCCAGTCTTGGCTTTTGAATTTTAATGGCACATCTCCAACTGAATTCAAGACAACTCAAGACTGGATGTTCTTCCAAGACATCAAACTCAAAGTAATTGATAGTACTTCTCAACCTTTTGATTCTATGGGAAATTCTGTAAAGCAATTTGTAATAAAGTGGCTAAAATGTCTATTCCCTTTCATTTCAAGATTCTATAAAGCACATACCCCAAGGAGGTCATTACAAAAAAAAAGTCATAATATTTATAGCAGTATTTTTTTGTTGGAAGAAAAAACTGGAAACAAAATTAAGTGCCTATCAATTGAAAATGACTAAACAAATTGTGGTACATAAATATAATGGAATATTATTGTATTGTAATTACTGTATTTTGAGTGGTATAAGAAATGACAAACATGATGAATATGGAAAAGCTTAGAAAGATTTATAGGAATCTATGTAAAGTAAGTAAGTAGAGACAGGAAAACGATACACAAAATGATTACGACAATGTAAAGGGAAAGAACAATCAATAAAATAATCAAAAATGAATGATGCAAAAGTAGAATAAATTTGGCATAAAAGAAAAAATATGAGAAGACACCTCCCCTTTTGTTTGTAGAAGTGGAAGGTTCATGGGTATGAAAGACTGAATATGTTAGGGTTTTTTTTCTATGTATTGATCAGCTTTGCTAAATGTTTTCTCTTCTTCCTCTTTTTCTTTCTTTTTTGAAAAAAGTCCATTATAAGGAATAGCTATCTGGAAATAGGAAGGGAAGGAGTATAGGGGAAAAGCTAAGCAATTTGAAAACAAAAGAGATCAATAAAAGTCTATTTTTTAAAGAGATCTATGGTTATCTATCCTTTTTTTGAGAAATGGGAGACTACAGGCATAGAATATTATGAGGAGTTAATTTAGTTTTGAACATGTTAAATTTCAAGGGCCAACAGGATATCCAGGTAGAGATTCAAAGATAGATCTTATAACTACTTAGAGATAATCTAATCCAATCATTCTCAAAGTACAGTCCACTGGGAGTCCCTAAGATCGTTTTAAGTGAGGGGGGCACTTAGGCTCAAAACTATTTTCATAATTACATTAAGATGTTATTTGTTTATTAAAATATTTTTCCCTTTTCTAATTACATATCTGTGTGAGGCCAAATTTTCTTCATATACTTTAATCAAAACAGCATATCACAACAGATTAAATTCAAGAGATAAAAGAATCCAGCTGTCCTGTCTTCTATTAAGCTAGGCATTAAAGAAATTTGAAAAAAAAATGTGTGTATATATATATATATATAAAACAATGCCAATGCCATCCTTCTCATTAATTTCTTTTGTTTTGGAAAATATAATTTTTTTCATTTTAAATGTTATTTATTTTGACATGTAATGGAATTTTATTCTTATTTCAAATGAATTAAAAATATTTTAATTATCAGTTTTAATTTCAAATACAATAAAAATTGAATACAAAAAACCCCACATAAACAATAATTCTTTGGGCTTCTCCATCATTTTGTTGTTGTTATTGCTGTTGTGAGGCAATCAGGGTTGAGTTCTCCATCATTTTTAAGGGTTTAAAGAGGTCCTCAGATCAAAAAGTTTGTGAACCATTGATGTCATCTAACCCATTCACTTTATATATGAGGACCATAGATGTCCTAGGTCATGTAGCTACTTAGAGGCAGCAGGCAGTTGGAAATACAAGATTGGTGCTCTGGGTAGAAAAATTGGGAGTGAAAGTGAAAATCTGTCAGTCGTTTACATGTAGATGATCACTGAAGGTATAGGAGTATCTGAGCTCTTCTAGGAAGCAAGAAATACAGTGGGATTTTATTTTTTTGTTCCCCTCAACCCCTGATCATTTCATCAGAGAATTACACCTTGGGGGCACTGTGTGATGATTCTACTTAGAGAGAAATGACAGGTAGTACTAGGATTCACAACTTATCCTTTGCTACATGTGAATCCCATCCATATGCCTCACTCCTACTGTTCTCTATGTTTACACCTACACTCCCCATAGAAATGGTACAGACCCCGTGGGTTTGTTATAGATTTTTTAAGGGAATGTTTTGTACCAATGTTTTTCGTATGCCATTTTAATAAATGCCTTTGCGAAAAGCTAACTTAGTCTACTGACTGAGTGGTAAGGAGGAGCACATTGGTAGTTCCTGTGAGCTTCAGTAGTAGCAGGAGATAGAACCTGAAATAACAGCTGCCCCGTAGATATCCAACTAGCTAATTTGTTCAAGTTGATAGGTAGCCTGGAAGGAATGTTAAATAAACAAAATAAAGTAAACATTCTTCTTTCTTAGATTTTTAGGCTGATGGCCCCAATTGACTCATTTAAAGTATCCTCTCCATGTTGTATTTTCAACAAAAATATTAGGTGACAAAGAAGAGAACATATTTTTAATTTAAATTTAATCAATTAATTAAATAATTTAAAATTAATTAAATTTAACATTTCAAAATATATCTGATTTAAAATTTATCTGAGATAAGGCATTTTAGTCACTTCTTTTTCTTAATAAGAGTATTTTTAAACTTGAATTTTTCTCTCTGTAGCTGATCTGAGCACAGCATTACTGATTATTGTTGGGAACAATGTTATACTGAACTATGCTGAGTGCATAGATGCCCATTTCCAGAGACCAGGATCTAAAGCTGAATCATCACGTCATAGCAATAAGAAAAGTGATCTCTATCTGGGGCCAATGGAGATGTCTGCACTTCCACAAATCACCATGTCTGGGAGCTGAGATGAGAATTAGGATTGAATAGTGGAGATGAGACAGATGGCCAGGTTTAGTTACATTGGCAGAGCTGTGAGCAGGTCTTCAGGGAGAAGCCCATGTTTGACCTTTCTGGTTACTGTTCTGGAGGAAACCAGGGCATTTTAACAGGGCTGCCAGCCTCTCTGTGCTCTTTCTTTTCAGACATTTGAGGACCTTTGGCCCTGCATATTCAAAATGCCTTCATTTGTCATCATTGAGATACACACACAGTGCCATTGTTCCCTGGAGGTCTCGATGTTACATGACATTCAAACTTGGATGCAGCGAGCTTTATTTTCTTCTCTTTCTTTGTGAAGTACAAAAATCAAATCTGGCTTTTGGGATGTCATGAGATTGGATTCCACAGCTGGGATAGCTTTTTTCCAGTATCTCTAGTAGAGAGCCACTCCTCCCCAAAAATAATAATATATAATCAGGTATAAAATGAGACATTTACATGCCCTTGGTAAGGCATGAATGTATTTAAGAAATAAATTATTGCTACAAGGGGAAAAGAGTCAAAATAAGTATTCTGAAGGAAGGGAAGAGAAATGGGCGCCCTGATATAGACATGGTAGTGATTAGCTCTTACTTAAGAGACAGTACATACTGGGAAGAGTATTGGTTTTAGAATTAGAAAAACCAGGTTCAATTTCCTGCTCTGCTGACTTGTTACATGAGATGCCATTTTCCCCCTCCGGGCCTTAGTTTCTCCATTTGTGAGAAGAATAACTTGAATCAACACAGCATTTGAAGTTTAAAAGCCCTGTACGTAGTCTATTCCACTTCATCCTTGTTTGATGAAGAAGATGGACAACAGGGCTTCTCAGATCCTTTCCAGGTCTAAATCCCAGGATCTATGATTTCAAATTTGAGGTGGGATTCTTTCTAATGATTTCTTATTATCCCTTACAGCTCTGTAATGAAGGCAATCAGGGTCCATATCCCCACCTCACTGAGATAGAGATGAAGTTGTCCAAGTGAACATCAGCAAAAGATACTTCCTTTGGTAATTTTAGTGCATGTGTGATCTGATCAGTGTATGTATTCTCTTCGGAGGGAGAGATCACATATAGCCCATCTGTGCTGTCTACTCCAGGAGGACCCTGGTCTACATCCTCCAGTAATTCCTTCCCAGGAGGGGTTCATTTAATGTACCAGAGTCCTCTTCTTCTCTTGATTCTTCATTAATAAGATGGTGGGCTAACCCAATGGTTATCCCTCCTTCTCTCTATAGGACTAGAAAACCATTTTGGGGGGTGATAACTCTCTTTTACACTACTTCTGCACAATTCTTGGTCACAGCCTACTCACATTTGCTGGATCATGCTCTACTATCATTTGGACGTCTGGAAACTTTAAAGCTTTAAACACTAGTATTCCATGATTCACAGTCATTCAGCATTAGCAGGTAGCAATAGGCCTTGTTTTAGGGAGAAAAGAAATTACATAATTTCCCAAAGGAAAACCCAGCCTTCTTCTCTCTTCCTCTTTTTTCAATTCTGGGTCTAGCTCACTGTCCTCTCATTATCTCTATACAATGACATGTATGCTGATGGATAGATAAGCTTTATGTGTTGTCCATCCAACTGAATATCATTTATAGCTTGGAAAACAAAACTTTTTCGTCCACTTGTTTTTTTTCCTGGCTGGATAGTTAGGCTGAACTTCTTACAAGCAGGCTATATGGGCCAAAACAATAACATACAGCCCATCATTAGAAGTGATATGCTCCAAAGTAGGGCTCAAAATATAAACAGGATAGCTATATGGCTCAGGGGGGAGGTCCACTCAGTCTCTCTGGGATTAGCATCAACCTGCTGGGTGGGTTGATAAGTTTACTTCTGGGAACTAGGGTACAGGGCACATTATCATGGGTAGGATAGTCCACACTCCGTAAAAATAAATCCTGTACCTGATAGTTCAGTCAAAGAGGGGAGCCAAAGGACTGAATTACTGTTGTTAGCCCTTATTAGCAAGACTACGCCTAGTAGAGCCATTTTGAGAGTGGTACAGCTTGGACTTTGCCCCAGGTGGCAACATCAGGAGGGCATGTTTCCTACCCCAGTGGTAAATCGGGCACCATTCCCAGTCAGAGAAGAGGGAGGGGGTTGTTTATTCTTGCTCCTACCAAGATGGTCTTCCCCTAGGCTTGTATGCACTTTATTTTACCAGCCCTCTACTGAACCTTCCCCAATGGCTGGGATTCCTATTTACAGCTCTGGTAGATGGGACACCAACTAGGAGTTGGAGGGTTTGAATATGTCCATGAAGTCTAAAATGAAGAAGTGGGATCTGGAACATTATAAGGACCCATGGACAGCAGAAATAGGGCCGAAAAACAATAATAAAGCAGACAAGCACTCAGGTCCAAGAGCATAGGCAAATAGCATGCTACCAGGGACCCTGTACTAGGCAGGGTAATATAGTATTATGTAAAGAGTAATGAGCTGGGATAGGCAGTCAGGAGCGTGGGGCTGAAGCCTGGCTCTTCCACAAGCTAGCTGGGTAAACTTGGACAACTGGGATGCTGTTGATCTCCTTGTCTACAAAATGAGTAGGTTGGACTGGACTTCTACGAATAATGATACTTCCCAAGCTGGTTCTGTTAAGACAAAAAAGAATGTATATATTCCATAATCAAAATGTCCAGAATTATTTGATTTTGGCCACATAAGGAGCTGGGAGAGAGAGGACACGGATGTCTTCAAACAGTCCATTCCCATTGGTGTGCAAATAACTCTAAGCATGTGTATGGTTGATAGAAAGTCAGCGGGCAATACTATCTTTATCCATGATGGACAGCACATAATTGATTATGTTGTCTCACTCTGAGACTGTAGTCTTGTGAAGAACTAAAAAATGAGTGAAGGGTGGGAAAGACCATTTTTGGTCTCAGGAGTTAGACTGGTGTTCTAACCAATCTCAGCTCCACATTTATGTTTAGCAAGTAGGTGCTTGAGCAAGTGACATGTATTTTGACCAAAAAATAAGCTTGGTAATGGAAAAAATAAAAGATTCACCTCGTCTACTCTCACTGATATTCTTTAGCAAATCCAGAGTATCCTGGATGATGGTGTTCTCTGGTCATTTGAGCAGTTTACTTCTTAGAATTAAAAATAAGTACCAAGTTTGCTATTCTTGGGAACAGCAACATAGACAGGGCACGCCACACCTCATATTACACAAGGGCATTGTCATCCAACCAGAAAGAAAGGGGAAGTGCTTTCAAAAGCAATAGGAAAACTTGACTGCTTTGTGGATGAGTTTAGACAGAGCATGGTCCAATCGACAGCACTCTCTTTTAAATGGGGAAAATTCCCATTTGTCTCTATGTTCTGGCTATCACTTCAGTGAACTGGGTTCAGGTCTGTGTTCAGTCAATCCTTATTTGGGGTTATCTTATAACTGAAAATGTGCTAACTGCTGGCAAGGAGAGAGTTATAAAGAGCTCTAAGACACAATGCCTGCCTTCAGGGAATTCACAGCCTTATTAGGAAGACTAGTTTAACAGGTAAGAACCAATTCAAGAAAGTATATACTGAAGCTCTCCTAATACTTACTATGTGAGGGCAAATCATTTAGCTGCTTTCTGAGTTTCCTAATCTGTAAAATGGGGATAATAATAGATTATTGTATGATTATTGTAGATAAAATGAAATAATATTTATTAAGGGCTTTGCAAACCTTAAAATAAATGCTATTATTACAATCACCACCACTACCATCACTACCATCACTACAATCACTACTATCACTACTCCTACTGCTCCTACTCCTACTATTGTGACTACTACCACTGCTACTACCACCACCACCACCACCACTACTACTACGGCTGCTACTACTACTACCACTACTACTACCACCACCACTACCACCACTACCATCACTACTATCACTACCATCACTACTATCACTACTCCCACTGCTCCTACTCCTACTATTGTGACTACTACCACCACCACCACCACCACCACCACCACCACTACTACTACTACTACTACTACTACTACTACTACTACTACTACTACCACTATTACTACTACTACTGCTACTACTACTGAAGAGGTGCTGGGTGGCCTATGTAGTTCAGTGGTAGAAAAATATCTTTATTTTTACTGAACTCTAACTGAAAATTAGCATTCATTTGTATTATTTTAAAACATAATTCTGAGGAAGGGTCCATAGACTTCACTAGATTGCCAAAGGTGTTCTGGACACGCAAAAAAGGACATAGCTTTAGATTAGATGGTGCAATGGAGAGGGTGCTTGTCTTCCTGAGTTCAAATCTGGCCCCAGATACTTACTAGCTGTGTGACCCTGGGAAAGTCACTTAACCCTGTTTGCCTCCGTTTTCTCATCTGTAAAATGAGCTAGAAAAGGAAATGGCAAACCACTCCAGTATTTGTGCCAAGAAAACCACTTCGAAGAGTCAGACACAACAGAAGAGAGTGAACAACAGACTATCAGATGATGTCAGAAGGGTCTTTCCTCCCCACTAAAACTAGGATCCTTTGGTCCCAGGTGCCAAAATGCATTATGCCAGTAAATTATATGAGAAGACTAGAGAGAGAAAAGAGCACTGTGAAGTGGAGTAAGTGAAGGAGCGAGATAGAATACAGCCTGGGTTGCTTGGAAGTTTATTAATAAAGAATCATGGATTGTTTCCCCACTCAAAATGTCTCTGGGAAATCATAATCTGACTCATTTTAGCTCTCCTCTAGGGAATTAGGCTACATTCCTGCAAATTAATCAAGGCTTCTAATCTGCATTCAAACATAGGATATTTATTCAGAATAGTAATGAACACAGAAAAGGCTAATATCCCGATCCCTTTAGAGAAGCAATAGGAAGTGGTTATCACCAATCTGCTTCTGGGTGAGGGCAATTTCTCATTTCCCTCCCCCAGAGAATGAGTTAGTCTCACTCCCCTCCCCCCAAATTTAGAACATTAGTTGGGAAAGTCTTAGGAAAATCCCAATAGACTGGGAAACACTGCTGGATGAGTCATAGGACCCTAATTTAGAACTAGAGGGAACCATAGAGGGCACTTAGTCCAGTCTCCTCATTTGTAAAACTAAGGGAGAGACTAGACGACATGCCCTGAGATATAGGGAGATAGCTAACTAGATGAATGGATGGATGGATGGGAAGGTTGATCAGATAGATAGATAGATAGACGGACTGACCGACAGACAGACAGATAGATAGACAGATATAGATAAACAGGCAGACAGAGATAGAGACAGACAGACATAGATAGATAGATAGATAGATAGATAGATAGATAGATAGATAGATAGATA